>OZ014480.1:25410139-26104613 GCA_963965965.1 Trididemnum nubilum
TCTAACAAAGTAGAATAAAATTAAAAACTAATAAATGACCACGAAAGAACACAAAAATTTAATAGAATAAAAAAGAAAATTTAAATCAAGTCTTCCATTTGTATTCTTGCTGTACTCCGCAAAACATGTAACAAGTTTGCGGGGCCCACCTCCGTGTCATTGCGCCCGGGCAACACAGCTTCTTTTGAAGAAATGTATACAGCTTTGGCGAGCTGTTGGCATCACTGTGTCCGATTTGACCGGCCCGAGATTTGAACTTCAGACCTCCCGCTACAGACACGAATGTGTTACCGCTCGACCAAATGGCCGGTATAAAAAAAATCATTTGCTTAATCCAGGAAATTCTTAATTAGGCTACTATAAGCATTTGATCTTATTTGATTGTCTTTTGTTAAAACTGCATTATAAACTCCAAACACTTATCGTCTTGAAACTATGCGTTTGGAGTTCATTATAACGTGGAGTGCACTCGCAGTAAGAAACTTTCTTTAAAAATTTTTTCATTACTTCTTAGCTAAATATTGTAAAACAGTGTTTCTACATGTGCTTTTTCTGCTATCAGTTTAAAACAGGGCTGTCCAAAGCGTGTTTTGTGGGCTCGCGATACTTGTCTCGAGATTTACTGTATTAGTAAGTCGAACTGAAACTATAATATCTCATCAATTCTCAACGAAAACCGAATTCTCCGGCAGAAAAATTACTTCAAATCTCGGTGAAGACCTTTCTTTTTTGATGGTCTTCATCTAATTTCCATCAAAAATAACATCAAATCCCATAGTGAGTGGGCTTCTTTGGCCGAAAATTACTTACGCAGCCTTGGTTGTGCGGCTCTGCTCAAGCTCAAAAAAACTGCTTGTAATGCTGTCCGTTCCTCAGAAAACTTTGAATAACTATTTTAAAATATAAATAACTGGAAATAAATAATAGTAAATACAAATAATGCTAAAAAATTTAAAATACAAATAATAATAAGGCACTACTATAATTCATTTAGTTATAAGTAACAATAAGTATTACAGTATTGTTACTTACTTGTTTTTTCCTCTATGACTTGAAAGCTGAAACGCCCCCCTCGCTTTCTCTTAATCAAAGTAACCCGGTGAATAAAGATTAACTACAATGATGAAGAAATCGAAATTTATAGCATTATGCTAACGACATCAAATATTTAGATGACGAATACAATAGGAAAGTAAGCGCTCACATGGATTTTTTAATTCAAATTAATTCTTTCATTAGTACTTGCTGTATTACAACGAAGCATGTAATGACTTTGCCGGACCCATCTTCGCGTCATTGCGCCCTGGCAACACAGCTCCTTTCGAAGAAATGTTGCAGTGGTGGCTAGCCGTAGGCAACACTGTGTTTGATTTGACCGGCCCAAGATTTGAACCTCAGATCTACCGCTCCAGAGATAAACGCGTTACTGCTCGACCAATGGAGTTTTTAAGATGTGAAAATAAAGCAATAAATGTTGTTGAAAATAGGTTTATTTTTAAAATGCACCAATCGACACGTAGTCTGCTGCACTTTCTTCTACCCGAAAATGTTTTAGCAAGAAAGTCCCCTTATTATTCGAAAAAGAATCAAAATCGAAAATAGGTCTTGCAAAATCTCAACCTTCATCACGATAAAACATCTATTACGAATATATGCATTCACGCGAAGATGCAAGAGTAGGGGAGGTTTTTTAATGTTATTTTTAACTTTCGTGTATTTAAGATAAGTAATGTAGTAACGATGGATGAGTGGTTACTAAATTTGTAAATTGTTTTACAAGTTTTCTTTAAGACGATGCTCAATAGGAAAATCAAAACTTCAAAACTTCGCTTAGGTAAATCTAAAAATACTTTAAATTTATTTTACACGCACAAATTTGATCAATGCATTTTGCACAGAGGGAGGGGCAAAAATGTCACCCTATCAACAGTAACTTTTAAATCGAAAGTCATCAAAACACTAAATTTGGTATGGGGGTTGGTGTTTACCAACATTTTTTTGGAAAAAATGGTTTTGAGTTGATGACATCATCATTGTGACGTCGCAACTCGCAACCATACTATCGAAAAATTGGTGTCATTTTTGCGATGACATCTCAGGTTGTTCAAACTTTGTACATAGGTTTGTTTTTTGATACTGAATCACAAAATGCCCCAGTCAAAGTAGTTACGTTAAAAAACAATCTTATGATGTCATTTAAGTTAAATGTTGGCCAAAAATGCAGGGCAAATTTTGGAAAGTGACGTCGGGAAATTTTTTTTTAAATCTTAGCAACATGAAATTTTTAGGAGTTATTTGTGAATAAATTTGACTCAAAGCCAAGTTGGTTTGAAATAAAAATCGATTTTTGAAGGAATTTATCCCGGAAAAACCGAGAAAGGGTTAACCCCCCCGTGTAAAATAGGTTTAAGACTTGCAACCCAAACTTAACGCCAAATTGTCTGTAAGGCTGCTGTGATATAGTATTTTTTTAAGTGCATCGCACTCAAAGCAACGCGCAATTTACTTTCACTTTGTAGTGTTGCTCCACGACATACTTGGTTACGTACAACTTTGTATAAACGGAGTGAATTTGTGTCAAAACTGTATCGTTGTTTTTACACGTTAAATCTGGATCTGAAACCTCGTGTGATTAAGTTTGCTTGTTTAATCTATTGTGCTATTAATGAATAACTCTATTGCTTAGAAATTCGATTTTACCTGAATGATATCATCAGGCTTATTATTGACTAAAATTGGCCTCAAAAGGGCATCAAGTGGAAACATTTGTTGTTCGGGTTTCTTTCAGAAAATTTTGACAGACATTAAGACTGACTTCAACAAATTTCAGTTTTTTGTAATTTTCCGTTCCCGAGATATAGCAGTTTAGATTTGCCCTTAGAAAGGCTTTTTCTCCTTAGAAATTTTGCCAGGGTTGCCAATTAAAAACAGCTTTTTAAAATGCTACTGCATGTTTTTCATTCTCAATTAGTTTTTGCAGCAAAATTCTTGTCAACACGAAGATCAGTATCGTGCATTAGCTTCTTTTCAAATAGATATAAGCCAGCTTTTCAAAATAATGTTAATCTTCTGTTTTAAAACTGGCAAAATGGAAACAATGAGGTAAGAGGAACGACAAGACGCACTAAGTTCAAAATTTGTGAAAATGCATTTTAGGTTTTTCGCAACATTTTGGTCAACAGTGAATAACTTGACTTAATGCTCTTTGAAAGAAAAGGAAAGATACAAAAATTTATTTTAGAAAAGTATAAATTTTTTTTAACATTTAGGTACAAAAATAAACAAAACCTGTTGCTGTTTACAAAAACAGAAACAGAAACTTTATTTAGCGTACAAAAATCCTAGTTTAAAAATTCATAATAAAGTTAGAAAACAAAAAACGAGATAAAGAGTTTTTAGAAAGATAAAAAAAGGTTGTTCTTTTTTCTAATCCTGCAAATTTTTGGATTGTTATTTTAATCTAATCCTTGCTGATTACAATTACAACTTTAACGGTTGTTACCAATCACGCTTATTTACGGGCGGATATACGCGTGGTATCTTATTCAATATAAATATAAAAAAAAGAAAAAGTGTAGAATCCATGCAATTAAATGACACTCGTATTTCCGCGTGCAAATACGCGTGATCGGTAAAAGTCTGCTGTTGGTTGAAGACATACTGCCTTCCTTTTTTTCAAACTTTGTATCTATCTTTCTGCTGTTCAGTCTCACTAATTATTATACTGCGTTTTTTAGATTTTTTTTGGTGTTTTTATCTTGAAAAAGTAATTATAATCAAAAGATAATAATAAATACAGGGTGTTTCAAATTTAAAGCCCTCCTCTACTAATACCATAAACTAGAATACAGAAGTACTAAAATTTTCCGGATTTATAATAGTCATTTAACTTATTTAGGTTTTTCACTAAATTGTTGATACGTTTTTAGATTTTCCTTTGCGTACTTCATAGTCTACATTCTTGTGGGGTATAATCTTCACAAACTGCAAGAAAAAGCGGAGAATCAAACTTTTTTCCCCAAGGATTTCCGCTTCAAGCCGTCGCAGGTCGATAAGTATAGATTAGTAAACCAATGCAATTTCCATCCCTTCAACAAAATTTTTGGCGATGGATACCCGTTTTAGGCCGGTTCAATTTTTATGAATTTTCTGAAATTGAAATTATCGGTGTTAAAAAGTTGTAACCTAGCTAGAAACTTTCCCAAACCCCATTTTTTTCCAAAAAATTTTATGTTTTGTTCGGTAAATCGATTGATGAATATTCATATTTTTTCAAAATTTTAGCTATTTTTCGTTTTATTCAATAGACCTTATACCTTTTCAAAAGAAGTTCAGATACAACGATGATGTTATTTTAGAATGATACAACTATATTCTTACGCAAAATACTTGAATATATTAGTAATTTTTCAATTGCTAGGTTTTTCAATTCTTGTATGTTTAAAGGACATTCAGGACGTTTTTATTTAAAAGTTTTACTGTGGAGTCATGGTAAAATAACTTTGGCAATTTTTAGAACTTTTTCGCATCAAGTTTGATTCTCTTCGGCCAAGAAATCGTAAAATAATCGCAATTCTTTTTCCATATAGACTAGGAAGAAACGCTTTCCGAACACTACCAAACCGAACGGAAGTGCGTCAAAACCGTTCCAAATGACATACTGCAGCTGCCGAGGCAGCGGCTTCGTAGGTACGCCAAACCTATACGAAAAATGCTTTGCACTAAAGTTTGCAATTGCATAATTACGTGAAAAACAAACTATCCTTCTTATCCTTACGCCTAAACTAATTGTGCCATAATTTTAGAAAACTTACTGGCATACCAAAAAACTGGAATCTTGGTCTACTTTTATGGTTTGTGGCCCCCTTCTAGAGCCTCTCAACCCCAGTAAACCCCTGCTCAGCAATAAAATTTTTTGTCTGAACTTCATTCGCAGTGCCTAAAGTATGGAGCAAACCTACAGTGCGCGTTGTGACGTCAGAGACGAAAAACAACGTTGTAACAAGCGCACGTAATTGGCGGCCAGTTTTTCTGCAAAAGTCTAAACACGCTTGGAAGCGTCAGCCGTCCGCTGGCCGGAAGTGTTTAATTACTATTTATAAACCTTGCGCTCGTGGCCCTCTGGTTAATCTCTTGTGGCCTCCGCTTGAGAACCCCTGGTTTAAGATCCAGTCAGCTACGATGTTTCAACATGCAATCATTTTTTTCTTGTAGATTGTTTATAGTAAGCAATAACCACAATAAGCTATAAACTACTTCGCCTAAACAAAAGCCTTATCTTGATTCCGAATTATTTGCTAGCTCTTGGTGTTCAAAACGCTTTAGGAAAACATCTAAACTATCTGAATTCAAGCAGCAGTTGTTCCAATACTTCATTTACTTATACTTTCCGCACTTACCTAGTTTCAAGAATAACGGTACTTAGCAAGATTCGAAATAGAAGTTTACAAAATTGATTTATTGCGCAATCTGCTTAAAACAAGATTGGCAAAATTTGGATTCCAAGAGGAAAGCATGAATTTTTTTCCCTAGGACTTTCTTAATCTATTTAGTTGCAAGAATGCAACGGGGCCATGCTGGTAAACTTATTTTGTAAGGTTTTTCCCCCGTCTTTCAAAAATAGGGTTGAATGGGTTTTTAATTGTTGGCATTTTTTCATAGTTTTGTAATTTTTTTAGCATTTTTCAATGACCGTTTTTTCCATTAGGCCTAAGTTTTTTTCCATGAGTTTTGGTTATTGTTCGGAAAACTTATATATCATAGAAAAGTGAAAAAGAAAGAGTGGCAAAAAAACTAGCTCTCTCAATAGTAATAACTCTGTAGGACTAGCACGGGATCACTCCTTAGGCATCCAATTATACTAAACTATTAGAAATGGCCCAAGTTTTATTTCGATCTTCTATAAAAAAAGTGTTGACCTGCTAAAATGGTTTCTTCAAAATATGCATTTAGACCGGACACAAAACATTGCATAATTTGTACCTTTGCAACGTAACACGCATCTTCACAAGTTAACTATAAGGTTTATTCTCGAAGAAGAATCTTTTCTCTTATTCTGGTTGAAGACAATTTCTGTAAAAAAGCTTTTAATCGACCAAGTACATGGTTGACTCTATTGCAAATTCGTCCGAAAATCATATTGCTACATTTGCGTTTTCTTTTGGTTGAGAGATTGAAATACGACCATCTCAGATGTTGGGTCAAAGGTGTTCTCATAAAGTGGCAACAGTTTGTTTCCTATTTTTAAGGCAAGTCTTTTTGGCAATGATAAAGTATGTGATCTGGAGTACGTTATTTCGCACTATATTAATTTTCAAGCCTTAAGTAGTTGATGTCAGCTGCCATTTTTGCACCAAGATTCCAAGCTGATCTTTGCTAGTATTAAGAAGATTGTCTGGCTGAGCCTGCAACATCCGGATCAGCATAGGCGTAGCCAAGGAAGGGGGCCGCCTCTCCGCCCAATTGAAATACCACCAATGATAAGAATGACGGCAACAAAGCCTATAGCTTTTTCAGTTTCAGTTTCTTTTAGCATTTTCGCGTACAACAGAATACAACTATAGTGGGTCCGTGATGTCTCAATTTAATTTTTTGCCAGCCAATTTAAATGTCTAACCTGGGACAAATTCAGGATTTTTGTCCTAAAAGGTCAGACCTCAGGCCCTCATCAACCTTTTTTTGAACGTATTGCACTACCATGACTAGTAACGACCTATTGTGCCAACTTTAAATCATAATCCACCTCCACATCGCCAGTTTTTACGTGACAAATATTAATTTTGGAAAATCAATTAGCTAGGAAAAATGTTTGTTGAACAAATTATTGAATTTATTTGATGGGGACCAGGCCCTCAGGTCATACAAGTGCTCCTAAAAATGATTATTTTCATGACAAAACAAAAATCTACAAGGCAAATCTTTGAATGAATAATAAAGTAATGCCAAAAAAGGTTGAAGGAAAGTAATGCACCTTGCTATTCCCACCTGGGTCGAGTCACTTACAAAATTTAACCCAGAGACGTGTTTGGGAATTGATCTGTAAGTAAAGGAAAGGTCGAACAATTTAATTTTTTCGATTGGTTTTAAAATCTTAAGATTTTAAATGTTTCAAACGCCTATGCGGATCAGTACGTTTTCACTACCGGTTTGACGTGAGAGATTTAAACGCGGCTGCGTTAGGGTTAGGGCTAGAGCTAGAAATATAGCTTTGCATCAAAACGTCTTGGGATTTGGAAGAAAGGTTTGTGTGTTCCAAGGTTTTCTGATCGTAATTGTAATGAAATCGTTTTTCACCAGGTTATCTTGGCCAGGAGACAGCGAAGGGACGTTTCCGTCTTCGAGTCAAGCTGCAACCTGCCATCCTGTCTACCACACACAGGGAGGCTTCATACTGTCCTTTTCAATTGCTGTACGTCAAGCAGGAAACCTGTAAATACAAATTTTTATAGACTTTGGTTTGACCAGACCAGAAATTGTACTGTTTCAACCATTTTAGTAGCAGATCTTCTATCCCCTTGACTAATGGTACACTCTGTCAAGTAAATCAGTTTTCTAAAAATTTCTCACGTCAAGCTGGTCGCATAAAAAAGTAGCATACCTGCAACATCGTTGGTATCAGTACAATAACGAAACCGAATGAAGTCTTGAAGTGTTTATCACCTTTTTTTTTCTTCATTTGTGTGGATCCATGTTGTAGCGTTGGCTTTGTGAGCCAGTACGGCTTGCGTTTTAGTAACTTCACGACTTTGGCGTTCCTTTGCCTTAAGTCATCGTCTTACTGTATTTCTTATTATGTCATCATCTTTTTCGTATAATCGCTTTATGTCATCCGTTTAGCAGCTAGTGCTTTGTGTTGAAGTCTAAGGAAACTATAATTTTTCTGTCCATGGGATAGTTTGTTTTTAGCAAAACTCTGGGTGATATGGCTCGCGTGTGAGTCTCTCCGCATTCACACATCGAAGAGGCCGTTTGGCAGTGAGGGAGTGAAACTTCGCAACAAAGCTCACCACGAAGGATTCGAATAGGACTGGTATTCCAAAAATATTTGGTTGTTGGATAACTTCAAACAGATTTTGTCGAATGTCGGGTTTTATAGCTTCGTATATAATGTAAAAGGGATGGGTCTAAATATCTGAAATAGACTGCGGAAAGCATTTAATGCATCCTATGTTTGTTTGAAAGAAATTGAAATTCAAAGAGAAACTGAAATTCAAAGACGAATTCAAAGCGTTTGGTAGACCGAATTCGGTTTTACCAACAAGCTTCCTATATCCTTGGAACGTAAAGTGTACAACCAATGTAACCAACCTGTAATGACATCTCTGATTCTGAAACGTGGAATTTAACTAAGAAACATTCTATGAAACTAAATACTATACAAAAACCTTACTAAAAGAAAATGTTAGGAATCACGTGAAAACACACAAAAAATAACAACTAAATGGATTCGAGAACAAACCAAATTACATGATATTGTCAAAGCAATTTCAAAATGGAACTGGGCTGGACATATTATGCGGACAAATGATAATAGATGGACCTAAAGATTAATCGAGTGGACACCATTAAACCAAAAACGAAAACCAGGAAAACTAAACACTAGGTGGTGTGTTGAATTATTTAAATTTTACTCCAATTGAACTCAAGAGCGCTTTGATCGTGGAAAATGGAGGAAATTGAGCAAGACTTTTCTCTTGTAGTGGAGCAAATAGGCTGCTGATAATGATGATGTTTGTTTGAAATCAAAGTAAAGAATCAATGGATTGAAAGATCATTATGGCTTATTTCAAGGTGGTGCAGAATTAGAAAATGAATTTCAATAAAGTCGATTTCATTTTGCTTTCGCATTTACACTTTCTGAACAATAGGGTGGTTCAAAAAAAAACTTTTTCCTATATTTTTTACTCCAAGGGGCTTGAAAAACGTGTTTTGATGCAAAAATAACCCTTGTAAATTTTTTGATTTTAATTAACATTTAGGGGTAGCGCACCCCCCACATTTTAAGCAACCCCCTAAATTAAAAAAATGCCATATCTTGTTAACAAAGAGATAGAAACTTCAAATAAAAACCAAAAGATGCATAAGATATGATTTTTTATAAATGTTTAATACATTTTATTATGCTATCTGATCAAATTTTCAAGATAAACTAAAAATCTGGTTTTGTTCCACATTTTAGTTGAATATTTACATTCAACTACAATTTTGAACAAAAAAAGTTTTTTTACTGTATCTAAAAAATTTGATCAGATAGCATAATAAAATGTAATAGACACTTATGGAAATCATATCTTACGCATTTTTTGGGTGTTAGGTGAAGTTTCTATCTCAAGTGGTTAAAGAGCTATGGCAGTTTTTTGATTTAGGGGGTGCGCTTAGAATGTGGGGAGTGCGCAACTTTTAAATGTAAATTAAAATCAAAAAAAAATTTACTTAGGTATTTTTGCACCAAAACACATCTTTTAAGCCGTTTGGAGAAAAACGTATATCGGAAAAAAGTTTTTTTTGGACCACCATCAAGCTGAGTCAACTGGAGCTTACCAAAGTTGAAATTATCAAAGCTCAAACATTTGCTGTCAACTTATGGAAAAAACGAATGTAGTCAAGATCTTGGTTTTGATCGGAATTGGTGATTTGAAAATTATTACAAGCTACTAGTGATACGACTAGCACTTATGTTCCAATCGAGATTACATCAATAATACTTGTGCTATCTCAGTTGGAACAAAAATGCACTGTTATATGTCAGTGCAACTCCATGAAGGTCCACCTCCAAAAAACATTCAAGAAAAATTGGCTTGCAGCAGTAAAAGCAACAATCAAAAAGGGAATAGGCCAGAAGCTCTAGGATAATCAAAACAGCAAAACGATTGTTTGCTTATGTATTATGTATGATTGTTTGCTTATGTTTGCTTATATATTGCTTATGTATATGTTTGCTTACGTATTTGCTTATGTATTAGTGCTTTCCCCAAACTACTTAAAAATCTTGCATTATTAGTATGCAATTTCAAGTGTTTTGATGCAAAAGTACGAGTAAAAAACACGCTAATTAGCTTTAACTCTAAAAATGATATATTGCAGCATTTTTGTTTACTTTGATATGCATCACATGACTTAAAGCAATTCAATACTAGTTTTAACTTTATTGAATTTCGATTTTTTCAAATATACGATAAATTTTGCGATTTTTCGGGAAACTTTTGTTACTTCTTAGGTTTGTGTTGATTTACCAAGCTAAATTGCAATTTAAAATAAAATAAAATGCATATTTTCTGTTACTACAGGTATACACACATTTTTAGACCCCATCATTTTAAAAATAATCGAAACAAGTTTTTTCCTAAAAATTGACTCACCCTAATACTCATGCTTTTATAAAGTTTCAGGTTAGAGATGCTAAGAATGCACAAGCAGTTATGGCTTTGCCTAAATTATATTTGACAAAAAAATATATGAAATTTGATGCAAAAAATAGCTCGATCAAAACCTACCTTAATGAACTACAAAACATACTATTGAAAAAAAAAACTCATAAATCTTTATGTAAGCTGAGGAGGAAAGGCGGCACTAATTTCGAAACACTCTTCTACTGTATATAAGTATTTGTATTTTACTGTAAAAGTTACTGCTGTTAATTTGTATGCATGCCGCAAGCATCGTACACTAAGCTACCATTAAATAGTATTTGTTTAATGTTCATTTTGACACATGTTTTTTTTTATTCTACATTGCATTGGTTTTGCAGAATCTGCTTCTGCAGAAAGTGACAAATTTTGAACATTACTCAGTGTGGCGCAATACACGTTTTGGGATGTTTCAAACAATTTGCACAGTGCACATTTTTTTATTAAATAACAGCACTACAAACGGCAAAAAAAATACTTTTAATTTTCGCGCAATAATGATTGATTGTAGCACTTTATAATAAAAATAAAGCTAAAATGGACTCTATTTCTTTGTTTGATTTTTATACTTGTTTTTAAAATTGAGAGAGAACCGTTGTTTAAGAAGTAATTTTAATTTCAGCTCCACTTCAAAAATTAAGGAACACTTTTGCAAAAAGCTCTTCACAAATAAGTGTTAAGCAATTATACGTGCCAATTGATGCATTCTAAATATAACTTGCTTCAATTTTGAATTATCTAATAAATATATAAATAAATGTTTAACTTCACACTTTTAATTAGGCATCGTCTAATGAGCAATATTTGATAATACGGTAATTTTCCTTTATATTTTGGAAAGTTTGTTTAGCTGTCAATAAATTAAAATCAACCATTTTGCAATTTGCATAATTATTAGATGCAAAACTCCAAGGAAATGTAAATAAAAATAAATAATTACGATATTATTACCGGCAGAAGTATTAAATTTTCGGAGGATGTAGGAGTCGAGAAACGCTAAAAAGACTGTTTTTTAGTGATTGTTTGTAAGAGATGTAGTGCAGTGGTTGATCTGGTACTGCATTTCTCTTATGTTTTGTAACTATAATCTTTAAGCTAAATGAAGGAGGAAAATCATCCGCAATTGGAAAAAAACACGGAAGTTTTGGCAATTTTATTTGATCCAAATTATCTTTAACTATAATTTCTCAGAAAAATTTGTGGAATTTAGCAGTATTTAATATTTATACAGTATGTTTACACACATTTTTTTTTAATTACAATTGATTTCGGTAGCAAGTATCTTCGGTGACGGTAATTACTGATTTTTCACATATTTTCAACAAAATTTCAAATTTTTTGCAGAAGAAGACTTATATTGTTTTGTTTACCACACACTAGATAGCCTTCATAAATAACGTAAAATTAAAAGAAAACAGAGAGCATTAAGTGCCTTAAAAATCAGAAAGAGCCGTTTTTCGGAACTTCACTTGACCACGTTACAAAATGCCGGGACGTTTTCAGCACAATGCTTTACTGAATATCCATCTGGCTTACTGTAATATTGAAAACCAGTGTACATAAAATGAAACACAGGTAGATCAATGAAATGTTAACACTTTTTTAAATCCATTTATTCAGAAATGAAAACATTTTATTTGCCTATCTTATGCATTTTGAATTCAAATTATAACTTGTAACATGTAGTTTAGTGATGCTTCTTTGTTGCCGTTTTCCAATGTTGCTTTATTTGACTGTAAAATAAACAGCTTTCATGGGAATGCTTTGAAGACTTCTACACGATGATAATGCAAAATTTAGATTTTTTTGTTTTTCATTTTTGTTGTACAGCGTTACCATTAACAGTTTGCAATTGCAGCACGCTTTTCACTGATAGTTTGGTTATCATCGGTATTATTAAAATTGCCAGTTCCTCAATTTGACTAAAGATTAAATATTTCTAATCATAGGTTTCATATCCTGAATGGTATTATTAAATTTTATTAAAACTTATACACCAAAAGCTATTGTTTTTTGGCAGTGCATTGATAAAAAACACAAGCCGGAGTTCCGTTTCCGTGCAACAAGGCAGCTCTGATTATAAACCGGAAAAAATTGGCATTATTGCATTGTTTTGTTTTGAATTATTGCAGTGGTTTACAAATTAATTTTAGTATTTTTTCTGAGAAATCTTAATACGACTTGATTAAAATATGAGTTTTTATATTTATGAATCTTCCTTTGCAATGTGTATATAATATTCTTCCGTAGCCCCGGAGTAGAAATTTGGTGAATATTAGTAAAACCATGTTTGATATTTAGAAAAAAAAGGTTCATGCTTTGGAAATTTTTTAAATGTTGTTATGTTTAACAAAAAATAAATAAAAATACAGAAAAAAAAATATTGCGCAGGATTTGGTGGGATCCCATTACGATTACAAATTATGTTCACAGCTGCCTTTTAACATAAGGTTTTGCAGTAGTGTTCACGAAAAAAGGCGACACGATTTTGCCGCAAAAAAATAACTCGATTATTGCAAAGACTTTTGTAAGGTCATAGCATTAGTGTCACAAGCTTTTGTGATGCAATGGCCAATATTTAAAGGCGGTGATTCATCCAGCCAATTACGGTGGTTTATAATAGCTAAAATTCAACTGTAATTTTTAATATTTTTTGTTTTAAATTTGAGGCTGCGGTTGCAAAGATATTCAACAAATACAAAAAGATATCCCCCGACAAAAAGTTTTTGGAAACTCTTGAGTTTTGTTCTTCCCGCCTAAACCACAATAGGCCTAATAGTTTAGAGAACTGTGGTTTAGGTGGGAAGAACAAAACTCAAGAGTTTCCAAAAACTTTTTGTGGGGGGATATCTTTTTATATTTGTTGAATATCTTTGCAATTGCAGCCTCAAATTTAAAACAAAAAATATCAAAAATTACAGTTGAATTTTAGCTATTGCAAACCACCGGAATTGGCTGGATGATTCACCACCTTTAAGACAAACTGGTGTTGAAGTATTTTATCAACGGCATTACAAAGTCTCATGTAAGCAACAAATGGAAAAAGTGCTTTAATTGCTTGAGGGATTTCTAGTCTTATTATGTATAGGCTTTTAGCATGGAAACGTGGAAAAATGCCACAAAAAAGGAAAACTGCTTATACAAGCAAAATGAAAAAAGATTTCGAAAATGCAAAAAGCAATGCAAATAAAGTAAGTCTTTCGGTAAAACCAAATTGAATAACAAAGTAATTTTTTTTTCTTAAAGCACTACCCACACCATAGTTGGTGGTGAAATTTTTTTTCACTCTTCAACAACACAAATCTATATCTTGTCAACAATTTTGTTTGAAAATATTGAATTGATTGAAACAGATCAAAAACATCTACGTACCCATACATAATTTAGGCTATTTTTTCTGCTGTTGATTTTGGCATTTTCATTACAAGTAATTGCGTGCATTTTCTGAATAATTGGATATAAAGTTTGCAATACACGGCAGTTGTTATCATTTTTATATCCTAAAGGCGAAGTTACACAGTATGCGTTTTTCGTCCGTTTTTGTCCGTTTTTTACGTTTTTGCTTCTCCTTGAAAAAGTATGCGCTTCTTCATCCGCACTTTTATATGTCCATATCCGCACTAACTAGACTGTCACAATCTGGACAAAAGTTTTCCGCAAAAAATTTTTTGTAAAGGGTATCGCTGTATTTCGAAATATCGCTCTTATCGTTTATACGCAAAATTTTTCAACAAAATTTTTATCCATATGTAACAGTCTACTTAGTGTAGATGTGTACTTTTAAAAATGCGGATGAAAAAGCGCATTTCACGGAGAAGCAAAAACGTAAAAAACGGACCAAAAAGGAAGAAAAACGGATACTTTGTAAATTCACCTTAAATGGTTTTGCTTAGTCTTAGTAAAACTAGCAAACTCAAAAAACTGTTTTGGGAATCCTCACTGATGGAAGATATGAACTATATAGCTTTGCGTTTTGGAGTTGTTCGGTAATAGCGGATTTAATTTTTAAGTGGGAAAATTTTGGTAGCAACACAAACATTCTGTTTTTGAGTTAAATGGACATTGTACAGCCTAAAAATAAAAGTTTAATAATCGCTTTTTTTAGAGAACTCAAGGATATTTTAAGTATTACTGATCTCAATTTTTGCAGCATGAGATTTTTTTTTGTTTAATAATGTGTTTTTGTTGCATAGAATAAAAATTCGGGTAATATGAGTGCAACCACGTTACGCTTTCTTTTCCGGAGTAAAATTTGATGCTAAAAAATGAACTGTTTTTATTTTAAAGAAGTCAAAAAATAAATATATTACCATATAAGTTGCACACATGTCTGTCATGATTGTCTACCTACAAAATACAGTTGCCTCGTGCTTTCGAAGTTTTCTGTTTTTACAAAATTTTGCGTGCTCTGTTTCTATGCTTCAACTACACTCAAAAAATGTTCATCGTAATAATAACTCAAGAGACGTTGCAAGGACTTGAGAGTGGTTCGGAGTGAAGGACAAGGGACCTTGCCATCCTAAAAAACTTTTTTTGCAAATTTGCAGTACCTTACATTGCAGTTGGGCTAAACAGTTACTGCCAATTTTTAGAAAAAATTGCTAATCGGGGAGGGATATGCAACGAACTCAACTAAATATCATAAAGCTATTAATCATAAATTTATTTCAACGTTGTTCCAGATATCATAAACTGTGCATGGCGGCATTTTGAAAATTTTGTTATGATATCATAGAAAAAATTAGTTTCTCCTCCTTTTCAAAAACCAGACCATATTTACTGTATGTGACTTCGGCAAAATTTAGAGCAAGAACTGAAAATTTAGTCTTGTAAGCGAACATAATCATGAACATTAAGCTGACAGAAGCTGGCAATCTGTCAAACAGTCTGAAGTTAACGCCATTTATTATCGTTCAAAATTTCGAATTTTTTTTTAGTAAGTTTTATTTGAAAAGTTATTTAAATTGAAAAAAAATAGAGTGTGGTTGATACGAAGGTTTCAAAAAGTGTTTTAGTTCTGTAACAAAAAGTGAAAGCAAATAACACAGCTGATTACTACCGTATTAAAGCAATAAAAATTAAAAATATTTAAAACTGTTCGATTTTACAAAAGTTTTTAGTTAAAAAAATGTTTTTAATGATGTAATACCGTGGTAAACTGCAGTAATTTTTCTAATTTAAAAATTAATAATTAAGTGTTTTCGCCGCAAACCAGCCAAAGATTTTATCAGATCAATTACGCTAGATCAGAACAGTTTAAAGAATTAAAATCAGTAAAACACCTACCAATGTTAATTTAGGTTTGGAAATTGTTAAATTTACATGAATAGAAAAAATGACATTAAAAGAATCGTTGGTTTTTCGATGATCGCATTTCCACGAATTTAAATTTTAAAATTGTAACATAGACTCTTCGAATCAATATTTTTGAGAGTGATTCATGTTTTCTATGCTGTTTGGTAAATGGATAGTTATACATTTTTAAGCATGAAATAAATTTTACAACATGTAATTGAATCGAGTGAGACAGTTTTAAACTGTGAAAAACGTTTCTATCGAGTTGAAGTGTTCATTAAAATGTTGTGAATGTTGTTACGAAACTATCAAATTAATGCAGAATCATTTAGTGACCGATAACCAACAAACGGGATTCAAGCAATGCACTTATAAGGAACTTGTTGGGAAACTTCGTGCAATAAATAATCATCATGCTAAAAAAAAGGTGCAAAACAAATTGCCAAAATTCATGATCGAACTGGTATAAAAGCATCAAGCAAGTTAGTTATATCACCACTTGGTTCATCTAACAGAGTCACATTAAGAATCAATCATTTTTCTGACAATTTTCTCGGCAAAATGAATCGAATGGGCGAAATGAAGTTGATTCTGAGTTTCATGCTTTTTGCTTTGTTTGTGGGTACAACGTTTTCCCAAAGCAATCTTCAAGAACGAAACTTCGAAATTTTGCAAATATATCGTGACAGAGTGGAAGTTCCTTTGTCACCACAATGTGTTTGGTACCTTGCTCCTCTTTTCGGACAAGATAGAGTTTTTCCATCTTTGCCCAACGTTTACGAAATTACTAATCTTGAATTTGTTAACGCGGATTTGGATCATCCTTTCTTCGACCAAAATCGACTAGCTCCATACATCCATAACTTAGACGCATCATCCCAAATCACAACAGCCTTGAATCAATGCAGAGATTACGGAGATGTCGACTCAAGAGTCCTTGTGTTCTTATTCAATCTTTTGAGGAACTATGTTGCGATTGTGGCACGTCCACCTGGCTTGATAGAAGGTAAAACAGCAGAAAAATCATGCACATTTTACTGTTGTAGCTCCACAGCTCACAGCCTTTTGCTGGTACCAAAAAACATGAATCGCGATACTAGAATTTTTCTTGAGAGCATTGAATTTTTGAAAAGTCTAATTAAATTTATTTTAGCAAAACTATGAATTGAAAAATAGTTAAAGCTCAACGTGCCTAATGATTTTAATTCAAGAATTTGATTAACTTTTACTTTAAATCTTCAGTCAAGTTTTCGAAAAATTTTATGCCATTATATGACTTGTTGAATATCTTTTGACATTTTGTTAAAGTAGATAATGCATTATCTTTAAATAAGCTGCATTTCCAAGTTTTTATTAAGATTTTTTTTGAATAAAATATTTCTTGTCGCATTGGATAACATTAAAATTTAAGTTGGGTTTAGAAGCTTACAATTATGTTATTGTAATCAACATATTACATTATTACATATTTTGTTGTTGTAATCAACATCTAACTTCGTGTTATATTGTAGCTGCAGAAACCAATAATTATTATTCATGGTAATGAATATCTAATTACGCTAATAAATGAATTCTTCTTGCAACTTTGATTATGTGATGCTTTACATAGCTCATAAGTATGCCATATTACCGTAGCACAAAATTAATGTATTAAATCATTTTACTGTTTTCTAGCTGTAAAGTCTGAAAAACATCAAATAAATTTTGTTTATTTTGTTAAGATCCACCTGTAGTAGACGTGGATACACCACCACCTCCACCACCGCCAGCACCGCCAGTAATCCCCATTATTCCAAGTCCTCAACCAACTTGTTCAAATTACTTCCGAAGAGTGACGATCTTCAATGTTCTACGCCCATTTCGGAACCCCAATGGTAAGTATAGATAAGCGTTCAAAATAATTAGCGCTGGAAAAGTTCTAATTTACATTTAGCCACTGTTTCACTATTTGGATATGCTTTTGAATAAACAACTTATATCGTCACACAAAAATGCTTACTTACTCCAATAACTTTTCAAAGCCCCACAAATAAATTTGTTGTGCCTGCAGGTTTCATAAAAGTAAGAAATCCTTTAGGAGGTTAAAAGCTTAAAGATGTACTGTAATTTTTTTTTCTTTGGTTTTGATGAGGGACAGTTTTATTTGTCAGTGTTTCCAGCATGCAGCAGTAAAAAAATCATTTGTGTAAAGTTTTTATGTCAAAACTAATCAATCAAGACTTTTGATGTTCTTTTTTTACTGACGAAATTGTGGATACATGCAGTAATTTGAATAATTGTTTTATACTGAATGGCGTAAATGATTATAGTTCTGTAAAGTTAGGATATTTTGATGTTGCAGACGAATTGCTAAAGATAATGATAAACCAATGTTCAATTGTTTACTGTTTAACATGAAAAATGCTGGTAGACTAATTATTGTTGCAATTGCATTTTATTCACCAAGTTGCTTTGGCCAGGAGACAGCGAAGAGATGTTTTAGTCTTTAAGTCAAGCTGCTACCTGCCCACCTGTCTACCCACACTCGGTGGAGGCTTCACACAGTCCCTTTTAATTGATAAAAGTTAAGCTGGGAAGCTGGGAATACCAATTTTTATAGTCTTTGATTTGACCCGAGCGGTAATTGAAGCCGGGTTTAGCGTTTCAGTAGCAGATGCTCTATTCACTCGATCACTGATCTGGTAATTATTTGAATAATACAGTACTGGTATTTCCTGCATTTCAGTCAGAGCATACTGCTATCCACCTTGCACACGACAACAACTCTGTCTACCGGATCCAATAACGGGAAATTGTAGATGTTTAAGCATAAGTAAGTCGTTTGCTTGCTTACGTTGTGTCACAGCTTTTGAATTTAATTAATCATATTGATTTGAAAGCATCTAATCCATAAATTTCAGCAAAGCGCTCATACTAAATGACTATGATTTTATTCAACTTTTTTTAAATTTTTTGATTAACTCTTTGTAACTACCTGCGCAATATATGGGCTTGGTAGTTAGACTCATCGGCAGTCAGTTTAAGTGATTTAACAGAGGTTTTAAAATTTATTGATTTACGAGTTTTGGATCCAGTATTTTATTGAATTTGTATAGACACAAAAGAATTGAAGTGATTAACTCTATTTTACATGGGTAGAAGCTTTTCGCCCACTTCTCGGTTTTTCCGTAATAAATCCCATTAGGAACAAAATTTCTATTTAAGATCAAGTTGAATATGAGTCAAATTTTATCAAAAATTACTCCTGAAAATTTGAAAATATTTTTTATGTTTGACGCGAGTGGAGACAAACAAACTTCTGTTATCTAATTGCTAAGGTCACGGGAATTTTCCAATTTTGAGGTTTCCCCAAGTTACTTTCTTAGATCTGAGTATTTTTTGGCTAATATTTAACTAAAATGACGACGTAGGAAATTTTCGTCACGTAGCTACTTTGACTTAAGCATTTTATGATTAAGTAAGAAACAAATCATTGCAAAAATGACGCTCTTATTGAAAATTTGGCAATGATGTCACAATGATGACGTCGTCAACTTAAAACCAGTTTTTCTAAAAAATTTTGGTATCATCAACCCGCATGCCAAATTAGGTGTTCCCATGATGTTTAGTTTAGAAATTACACTGGAAGGCATTCCACCATCCGAGTAATGTGGGTTGGTAAAATACCCTGTGTAAAAAAGGGTTTATAAAATTATAAGTGACCGTTGGAATTAGCTTATTCGGATAAATAATGTTGCCACTTATGTTTTTGCAGATCCTAACAGGTGCTCAAACTTGGTTCCAAATAGCAACAGCATCTCGCCAGCTCAAGTCGTTGTAGATAGTAAGTAATTGAACAATCAGTATCAACGTTGTGGAGGAGTAGTTCGATAGCGGTGGTAGCGCTAAATGTTATTGGTTGTGATAGCAGTCGCAATTTCATTTTATAGTTGTACTGAACATTCATCACAACTTAATTTCAAAATTACGATTCAATTTACGGTTAAGAGCAAGGCTTCTCAAACTGGGAGTCGCAACCCCCCAGGGGGTCGCGTAATAATCTTTAGGGGTCGCAAAGAGTATACCAATTTTTCAAGGAAGTGTAAAATTGGTATACTCTCAGCAAACCCTGATTTTTGTTAAAAACTGGTGCAATTCTGCAAAACGTTATTCTTACCTCAGCCACAGATTATACTTAAATAGGCGCTATTGAATAGTAAGACTTTGTTGAACAATGTATTATATAAAAAGAAAGCAGATAAACTTTTTCCCCATTCGTATCATGTAGAACAGCTGGATCCCTAACTCGTTTTGTCACTTTGGTTTATGACATAATAGAACTATGCAGATTAAATTCAATCCTTGTATAGGGCTGTAGTCAGTAGCGTAGCTACAGAGGGGCTGGGGGGCTATCGCTCCCCCCCATTGGCCTGCCGAAGAAAACGCAGAATAAGAAAAATACCATGTTTTTGCACTTCTGTGAATGTTATTTTTGCAGTGGAACAGACTCAAAAATTATTTAAAGCATATTTTGAAAGGTTTATTTGGGGGGGATGGGAATATGTCAAAAAAAAAAAAAAAAAAACAAACTCATAAATCAGAAAAAAACTTTGAAACATAGCCAAAAATTGAAATTAAAATTTGATATCATATTGAAAAATGCATAACATAGGTTTCATCAGAAAATATATAAGCTCAAAAACAATGCAGGGGGCTATTTAGTATTAGTTAAATACCATCTACCTCTCTAGTACTACCTTCCATTATCCCCTTTAAATATGCCCTTTTCCATAAAACGTAAGCGAAATAGATTACTACTAGAGAGTTTTGTTGAACTACCGGTAAAGATAGAATTTTATGATTTACCCAGCTTGTAAAAAAAAACTGAAATTTTAGCAATAAATTCTAGCAATCCCATATACCCCATTTACGCAAATACCAACCTGTATAATCATGTTTTTGCACTGCTAACTTTTACGCAACGCTTTAATAGCATTAATTTTTATCAAACTAAGCCTAAAATTAGGTTATTTTTGCAAAAAAAAAACACAAAATTTTCAAGCGCTGGGGGCTTCATCCCCAGGCACCCTTAACAGCACTTTCTATTGCTGAATTCTGGCTATGCGCTTGGCTGTAGTACCGATAGTTAAGTAGAGGAGAGGGAAGGTAATACATATAGTTGGGTAGAGGTATAACTACCATACAACTACTACGGGTTAGATCCTAATCAATGGATACCTGGTTTAAAAGTCGCGTAATAATGGTAATAAGCGTATTGCAGATGATGTTGAAGCAGTGGTAAAGACAAATGCACACAGGATGTTCGCAAATCTGTTTGCGTTTTGTACGCATTGGGTACTAGTGCCCTATTATTATTTTTTTCCACTGATTAATTAACACAAATATACAACTCACAGTGTTTATTATTTTAATCGTGAAGTGTCGCGGGAATTTTGAGAACATTAAAGGGGGTCGGAGCAAAAACTTTGGGAAGCCCTGGTTTAGAGTGCGTATTCGAGATAAACACACACTATAAAAGGCATTTTAAATTATTTAATCTATTTTTAAACCACTCTTATCTTTTCATGCGTATGAAACAATCAGCACTATGTGTCTGTTTAACTACACCAACGCAGAGCACGCATGTTTCGATTCTATTCGTAAGTATCATTTCTTCACGCCAGGCCACCTCAGCGGGTAAATTAGCTGATTGACTCCAATGGGAAAATTTTTTCTAAAGAAGCAACAACATATTTGTTAGTTCAAAAATTGAACCTGAAACAAGCAATTTTTTGATGACTATCGCGAAACTCTACAAACTGAACGATTGCCGCCGCGCTGTTGTTTAGTTTTAGGACTACATTTTTACGTTCATTTTTAATGCTACTTGCAAACGTTGTAAGAGCGAGTGATTGAGTCGTTTTTGTTTCAGCTTCCCGATATTGTTCTCCGGCCTGTGCAAGAGCTGATGTCTGTGTTCCGAGATCTAACCTTCGGAGTACCGAAATTTTCTGTAGATGTCGAAGAACTGCAGGTGGGCGAACACTAAAAAACGTTCTGGCCATCTCGACGAGTAGGAAATAAATGTTCTCTAATTCTTGTTGTTGCAAATTTATCCATCTGTCACCCTACAACGTCAAACGCTAACCATTAGATGACCCACGTACTTATCATTAGGATAATTACTTCTAGTTTTGAAAGAATCCGAACCAGTTTTGGAGTTTCCAGTGATTCAATGTTCTTATGGATTTCTTCCAATTCTTGCCCACTGAATTGGCTGCTTGTTCGAAGCCACAAAGCAGATAATACAAGTAATTATTTTAAAAGAGTCTTTTCCAAGGACGCAACAACGTATCAAGGGTGCGGGCTAAACCCACGTAATGTAGTAAAAGTTGTCGCAAAAATGACGTCTTTTCCTTATCGACCACGCTGTTGACTAAATAACACGCCAAAAAACAAAAGCAAAATCTGGTTCAGGTTGCCAAAAAAACTAGGGTTATAAAGTTCAAGCTTGCAACAACTAAAAACGTGCATTTTGTAGCCTTCGCAATCGTTTAACCCCGGACAGGCTTTAAAATTTTTTAACGGGATCTACTACCAATGTTGCGTGAACAGCTCAAAATACGGTAAAAGTCGCATTTTCAATCGTATCGTCATTATTTAAATCCACACAAAGCTTCTTTTTGGTTTACTAAAATACTGAAACTTCTTATGCTGTAAAGATGCTGAGAGCTACTAGTGATGATCTACATTCTGCAGTATTCGATTCTTTGCAATTTACTTGCCATGATAGTTTTGCAATTGATTGCTTTAAACTTTGACTTTCTTGCAGTTTTCTTGCGAGCTTTTTTCATTTACAGTTTGATATTTTTTTCAGCTTTTCCTTTAACGTTCAACTCGAACAGTTGCTCAAGACTTTGTCCAGGAACAGAATCTTGTACCATCAACATCTTTGGTGGGTCCAATTGTGTCTGCCCTGACGGAAGAGGTTGTTTTCCATAAGCTTCTTAACGCTAGAAAATGAGCAAAAATCGTTGATATCAATACAATATCAAAAACGAATGAACTCTTGCCCTTTATTAAAGATTACTTTCACACAATACGAATTCCAAATTCACTCTATTATTGTACTTTTTTTCTGGTAATACCATCCTTACAGTTAAGTCATTATAGCCTGCTTTAGAATTTGCAACATGTTTTTTGCCCATATTAGTACGCTATTATTATATTTTTGCCAATTTTTTTTGACAAGTTTACTGCTTTGCGTAGTTGTACTCTGATATTTGTATTTTTTTGTATTTTGAAAACTTCGCTTTTAGGGTGACTGCTCCACCTGAAGACCCTAAACCAGTCACTTCGAAGCATCTTTGTTGTCTTTTTAAATATTTTACTTGGTGTGTTTTATTGATTATTGATATGAGCAACAAAAACAAATAAAATCATTCATTCATTCATTCTTGTAGTGTTTATAGTCCATTTTTTTCATTTGTGTGGATCCAGGTTGAAGCGTTGATTTTGTGAGCCACTATGTGGTTGCGTTTTAGTAACTTCACGACTTTGGCGTTTCTTCGCCTTAAGTCATCGTCTTATTTCTTATCATGTCATCGTCTTTGTCGTAATATCTCTTTATGTCATCCGATGATCGGCTATTGCTTTATGTTGGAATCTCAGGAAACTATAATCTCTTTGTCCATGGGATCGTTTGTACTTAGGGAAAGTGTGGGTGATCAGGCGAGCAGTGTAAGTATATCAGCATTCACTCATCGAAGTCACCGTTTTGCCAGTGAGGGAGTGAAGCTTAGCAGCAAAGCTTACAAAGAAGGATTGGAAGAGGACTGGGTGGTATTCCAGAAATATTTGTTGTTGGATAACATCAAACAGCTTTTGTCGAATGTCGGATTTTGTAGCTTCGTATATAGTATAAAAGGCAAGAGTCTGAAAATCTAAAGTAGACTGCGGAATACATTTAACGTATCCTATGATTGTTTGAAAGAAATTGAAATTCAAAGACGAATTGCACTACGGTGGCAAGCCTTTGATACAGCGAAATCGGTTTTCATAAGCAGGCTTCCGATATCCTTGAAACATGAAGTGTACAATAGAGTACTCCTTATTTCAAAATTTTGGAAAACTGTATTACCATAAAACAACCGGGTTAAATTTATTCGTTTTCGATAAAAACCTTTATATGCAAAATATCTCGGAGAAAAATCAAAATTTACAGGTGGCACATGAACAACGAAAATTTGAGATTATTCATAAAGCTGCAGCATATACAATTTAATATACATCATGAAGCGAGCACGGCCCCATTAGGACGGTTTTAACAGATGTAACCTTTGTTTATAAGAAAAAATTGCGATACTACAAGCAAATCCGATTAACACTTTCAACCAATTACCCGAACTTGCATCGAAATTTCAACACAAAGCCAAATATAAACCAAGAAATTATCAACCGAATGAAAACACATTTAACGCAAATCGGTTGATCACTGTGTCGTAAAAAGGCTGCCTTGAGTATGTATCTAGGACTGAGTTTTTTTTTTTACGTTAGGCAGACGCGCATCAGCAGGGTTTGATTAAGATGCTCAGCCTCCACAGTAAATACTTGCAGTGTTTTGCACTAGCCGCGCTCCGCACCATCGACCCTGATTGCGGCCCCTGGCTGGTGCGCGCCACAGTTAGACCTACTGGTATAGCTTGGCTCACGCCCGCCACAGGCTTCCGGTACGAAAGGGGGAGACGTGGGTAGTGTACTGAGGTCTATTACCGTTTTTATTTAGTTTCCACCCCAGCTGACAAACCCATAGGGGGAAACAGCCTGTAGTGGGGTTTTTAAATTTTTTAATTTTAACTGAACTTCCTGTACCGTTAACTGGGGGATCATGTCCATTGAGCTCTTTAAAAACTGGGAAGACAGTGTAGAAGTTAATTACATACACCATATATTTTTTAAATTTTGAGAAAGGCTAAGACAAAGGTCATAGTCAAGAGATTCCTAAACCGAGAGTGCTCAAACCATAAACTTGGTGAGCGTAAATCAAATTCAGTTAAGGGGGTTCAGGACAAGAGCACTTGGGACATTGTTTCACAAAATGAATAAGAATTTAATGACAATATGACAATAAATGGATTTGAGCCGTCACGACGCGTTTCGTTCTTGCTCAAGGGACTCTTCGGGCGACAATGGTCAATTTTGTTTTGTTAGCCAAAAAAAAAATTTTAGTGGAATCGGCCCCCCTTACCGTTTCTAAGCTATATGTCTTCCAATGCAACATGGCTACTCCAAAACCCTTCGACTACAACTTACCGACCACCATAACCCAGTAGGCTACTAACTCGCTACTTGAAACCTTCAAAATCTACCACTCGTAAAATCTGCTATCTGTTACCGAAATCTTACAAGCTAAGCCTACTTGCTGCTAACATTGCAAATTTGGTCTACATAACGTTAAATTTGGAATCAATCATAGAAATTAATATCTAACAATAGCCCATTATTGTCAAAAAATACAAAATATCGCAAAACATTACGTACGGAGCTATATACGCAATGGAAAATTTTAATAAGGGACCCCAACGTTATTCGAATTAAAATTTTCTATCCACATAGCACTATCTCAAAGTGCTCAAACTAAAAAGGTGAGCGAATTCATATATTTTTTATATGTCTTCTCCTGTAGTCGGAAGTTTTTTGCCTCAATAAGTTTGACTAGAATCATTTAAGTTGCCAAGTGTTAATTTCTGGATAAATTTCAAACCTCATACACTACAAAACAATATTGTGTTACTCGGATTCTTGGATAGTTATTAAATTCGTTAAAATACTTAACGAATCTTTAAGGCAACCACAAGTAACAAAAAAACAATACCTGAAAGATTTTGATGTGGACCTTATAAAAATGCTCTGATTCATAGACCTTCATGACAAAGGTACCAAAATTTTCTTCTGGCTCAAAAGGAAAAGTTAGAGAATAGAATCAATAAGAACAGTGGATATAGGAGTGGCAACTGGCAAGTCCAAAATAATAAACTGAGCAACGAATTTGAAAAATCATCTTAAGAAATTAGAAAATATAATAGCCCATATAATATTTTGAACATACTCTATTTTTTAAAAAAGTTTCGATTAAAAATTTGAACCACGTTCAATCTTATTCAAAATTTATTCTCAAAAGTCGATCACCTGCTAATCATCATCTCTGGCATCTGCATAAACATCTGCTCGAGATTGCCCCAGTTCTTAATGGAACCAGTTCGTCTCAAGCAAATGGTATTGTTTGAGCATTAGAAGAATGGGAATTGGCAGTGAAAGTTTTTGCTACAGGTAATATGTTTTTTGACTTGAATGTCCCAAACACTAAAACCAAGAATCTGGTTCTTGCATCTCCATTAGAGCAAAACTTGAACAAAATCAGAAACTGATTAGGAGCGCCAGAACTGACGATGGCGCCCCTCATTTATGCTCGCCATAATCAGTTTACCATACGCCAAAACTGCGTCGTAAACTAAATATGGCGAGCATAGACAAAGCAACATTTCTTGTATCTGCACCAAACTTGCCAAAATGTATAAAGTATCTCGGACTTGCAAAAAAATGAGGCAAAATCACATTTACAACAGAATTGGGGCAACCGTAATAAAATACGTAAATTCTTAGGTGGGCTTTGGTACACGTCTATGAAACAAGTGGTTTAAGTGTTTTTAAACCTAAGGTGCATAATGACATGAAGTGTCGAATGGTTGCAGCTCTTTACGTAGATCAAAACTTTACCAAGCGTGCCATTATGAAACAATTGGAAAAAGTCGTTCGCTGATTAAACGTAATTAATTGGCTTTTTCTCAAAAATGAAAATGGATCAAAAATTTTTATCAATTGACTTTGATTCTTGGAGTGAATTATCAGGCTCATTGATGTCAGTCAGAAAGTTGGTTCAAAAAATCAAAGTCCAGAATGCAACTATATCAAAATACGTCTGGCTATTTAAAAAATACGACAAAGATCCGGTTCAGTTCCTAATGCATTTTGCCACAAAGCATACCATTGGCATGGTTTTCGCCAAGTGAGAAAATAGCAGACTACTTACTTGGCAACATGCAATAAATTGGGTTACACCCAGGATATTACTGATTTTGAACAGCTAACACTCTGCAAATAGCGAAGCCTTTGTATTTGCAAAATTAGGTATTTTTAAAAACTTTACTGCCTTTGGGCAACCTCTAAATGCTTTTTCATCTCGGAGATTTTTCACACTCGATGGTTTTAGCTTAAAAGGAACACATTTACTTCGGTTCCCATGATAATTTTTAGTGTTTAATGTTTGCAATGTATACAGGAGTGTATTAGGAGTGTATATTAATTTTTGCAGTGTATAAGGACCACCCTAGTGTACATCCAATGTAACCAACCTGTAATGACATTTCTAATTCTGAAACGTGGAATCTAACTAAGAAACATACTATGAAGCTAAGAACTACTGCACACAAAAACCCTACAAAAAGAAAATGTTGGGAATCACATGACAACAAAAAAAAAAAAAAAACAGCTAAATGGATTCGAGAGCAAACCAAATTACAAGATATTTTCAAAACAATTTTAAAATGGAGTTGTGCTGGACATATTATGCGTACAAATGGTAATAGACAGAGGTGGAGTCCTCGAGGACGTCCTTGGCCTCGAGGACGTCCTCGAGGACGTCCTCGAGGACAGATTTTGAAGTCCTTGGCCTTGGCCTTGGCCTCGAAGGTCAAGTCTATGGCCTTGGCCTCGAGGCCTCAAGTCCTCGAAAATTGGCCTGTCCTCGGCTCGAGGACAGCACTATTTTTTGGAAAGTTAAAATTTTCCGGAGCGGTTGAAAAATTTTTTGGAAAACGTTTTGTGGTGGAGATTGCTTGAAAAATTTTTGTGAAGACCTTTTTTCTTTTTTTTTTTTTGAGATCGCCTGAAAAATTTTTGTGAAGACCCTTTTTTTTTTTTTTTTTCGGAGATCGCCTGAAAAATTTTTGTGAAGACCTTTTTTTTTTTTTTTTGGAGAGCACTTGCACTTTGTGTCCTTGGTCCTTGGCCTTGGCCTCGAGCATTCCTGTCCTTGGCCTCGAGAGTGTCTGTCCTCGGAAAGGCTGTCCTTGGCCTTGGCCTCGGATTTTTTTTGTGTCCTTGGCCTTGGCCTCGAGCCTTGTGTCCTCGACTCCACCTCTGGTAATAGATGAACTAAAAGATTAATCGAGTGAACAGCATATTACCAAAAACGAAAATCACGAAAACTAAACACTAGGTGGCGTGATAAACTATTTAAATTTAACCCCAATTGGATTCAAAAGAACCTTGATTGTAGAAAATGGAGGAAACTAAGGAAGACCTTTCTCCTGCAGTGGAGCAAATAGGCTGCTGATGATGATGATGTTAGTTTGAAATCAAAGTAAAGAATCAATGGGCTGAAAAGCCATGGCTTAGTTATTTCCAGTTATTTCTACTTCGTCTATAAAACAACACTGCTGTCAAGCTGGCTATTTTGCTGAAGAAAAGCGTTTAAATATATGATGGTGAGAAGAGTACAAAGTAGGCGATGCTTTTGTTCATGCAAAAAAGACTCGAGCCTCATGCTGTACTTGAATGAAGTTATGGATTGACCTGCTGCAGTTTATGGCCTAGCCTACCCTTCATAACCAAGCTAAGTCTAGTGGTGCTTATCGAAGTTGAAATGATCAAAGCTCAAAAACTTGTCCTCAACTTACGGGAAAAATGGATTTAATCAAGATCTTGGTTTTGATCGGAATCGGTGACTTGAAAATTATAACAAGCTACTGGTAATAAGAATGGCATTTATGTTCCAATTGAGATTACAGCAATAATATATTTGAGCTATCTCAGTTGAACAGAAATGCACTGTTATGTGTCGATGCATCTCACCGAGGCTCCACCTCCAAAGTAATATTCAAGAAAAATTGTATTGCTGCAGTAAAAGCAACAATCAAAACGGGAATAGGCCAGAAGGTCTGGGATAATCAAAACAACAAAACGACTGTTTGCTAATGTATGTTATCAGTGCTTTCCCCAAACTACTTAAAAATCTTGCATTATGAGAATGCAATTTCAAGTGTTTTGATGCAAAAGGACGAGTAAAAAACACGTAAATGAGTTTTAACTCTAAAAATGATATATTGCAGCATTTTTGTTTACTTTGATATGCATCACATACCTTGAAGCAATTCAATACTAGTTTTAACTTTATTGGAGTTCAATTTTTTCAAATAATACGATAGATTTTGCAGTTTTTTGGAAAACTTTTGGTACTTCTCAGATTTGTGTTGATTTACCAAGCCAAATTGCAATTCAAAATAAAATAAGATCCATATTCTCTGTTGCTACAGGCATACACACATTTTTAGACCCCATCATTTTAAAAATAATCGAAACATATTTTTTCCTTAAAATTGATTCGCCCTCATACCCATGCTTTTATGAAGTTTCAGGTCAGAGATGCTAAAAATGCACAAGCAATTCTGGCTTTGCCTAAATTATACTTGACACGAAAATAAAAAAACTTGATACGAAAAATAACTCGGTTGAAGCTTACGTTAATAAACTTCAAAAAAACGCTATTGAAGAAAACCTCATAAATTTTAATGTAAACTGTGGAGGAGAGGCGGCTCTAATTTCAAAACACTCTTGCATATGTATTTTACTGTAAAATTACTGCTGCTAATTTGTATGTATGCTGCCAGCATTGTTCACTAACTACTACAAAATATTACCTGTTCAATGTTCATCTTGACACATGCTTTTTTTATTCTAAATTGCATTGGTTTTGCAGGAAGGGCATGACAGAACATGTTAACGAGCTCACAAAGGCCATTTTCGCTTGCTAAAGGCGTTAACGAGCAAAAAACTTCGTAGATAAAATGCTATTTCCCAACCGTCTCGCCCAACATGCGAGATGTTAAGTTAGCACGTAATCAATCCCTCATTGTAACGTCAGATGCAGTTGTATTTCAAAATAATACGTTCAAGCGTAATGCGTTTTTATGACGGTGTGTACTGCAATTGTTATGGAAAAAAGTACTACGACCATGCGTTAATATTTTAAGCTTGCAAAACCATCAATTGATAATAATGAGTTAATGAACGACAGAATTTAATCATATTTTTGAATCAATGTAAAAAAAGAGAACAACTTTTACCATACCACAATTTTTTAAATGACATGAAGCGCTCTTGAGATTGTTGATGGGTATACTTTTATGTTAACAGCATTAATAGGTTTCAAAATTTTTCAAAAGTGAACAAGTGAAAGAACACTGTTCTTTTTTAGAACCAGTAAATATAGAGTTGAGACTGGCTGTTTTCAATTTTTTGCCGATTTTCCGCCTCATTTGTTCTTGATTTTTTCTTAAATTTTTAGAGCATGGATATCAATTTTAGCGACCATGTTTGCAACAGTGTTTAATTTCTTAAGCTCTGTCGGCCTAAGTAAAGTTTTTTTCCTGCTTTGCTGCATCGTAAAATTTTTTGGCAGTCGTTAAGTCAACTTGAAAAAGTAAGCTTTTTTTTGAACGACTGCCAAAAAAAATCCTCAAATAGCGCTACTCCTGGAGTAGTTGTAATTTGGCTTGCAAACAAATGAAAATCACTAAAATTTTGTCGTTTTGAATCAGTGCAAACTTTAGTTTCGTTTCTTTGATTTGAATTTTTTTTTTCGTTTGCTTTTGTTTTTTTTTGCTGTCGAGGCTAGCATTATTTTTAATTTGTTCTTAAATTTGTAGCAAAAATAAGTTTCATGTTCTAAGAAAATTGTTTTTATAAAAATAGTGTATTGCTATTTTTATCAACTGGCGCTACTTAATATTTCGTTATCAGTCGATTCAGCAAACGGTTCTCAATGCACTTCGCTGTCTTCTTAGCAGTCTAATAGCAAACATGGAGTCCATTTTAAGTACTTTTCAACAAAAATTCGCTTTAGTTGTAATTTTTAACATTTTGCCATTAAATTTCTGGAAAAAAATTTCTCGTTCGCTTAAAAAGTGCTTCAAAATCTTCGTAAAGTCGGCGAGGAAAATGTGACGTTTTTTTACTCCAGTTATATCTCGCAATCGATCCAAGCAACTTAGCAATCGAATATGACGTTACCAAGCTCGCAGAGCTTCAAATACACGTGCAAAAATAACATTCGGCCTTTTGCTCGGTAGCGCCTCTAAAAAATTCGCGTTATTAATGCGAGCAAGAAAATTTCTGTTGTGTGGTCCCAGTTACCGCAGAAAGTGACAAATTTTGAACATTACTCAGTATGGCGCAAGACACGTTTTGGGATGCTTTAAACAATTTGCACAGTGCACATTTTTGTAATAGATAAGAGCAATATAAACGGCAAAAAAATACTTTTGATTTTCGTGCAATCATGATTGATTGTAGCACTTTATAATAAAAATAAAGCTAAAATGGACTCTACTTTTTTGTTTGATTATTACACATTTTTCAAATTGAGAGAGAACCGTTGTTCAAAAAGTAATTTTAATTTCAGCACCACTTCAAGACATAGGGAACACTTTTGCAAAAAACGCTTCACAAGTAAGTGTTAAGCAATTATACGTGCCGATTCGTGCATTCTAAATTTAACTTGCTTCAATTTCGAATTATCTAACACATAAATATATGTTTAATTTTACACTTTTAATTAGGTATCGTCTAATGAGCAATATTTGATAATACGGTAATTTTCCTTCATATTTTGGCACGTTTGTTATGCTGTCTGTGTAATGAAAAACAACAATTTGCAATTTGCATAATTATTAGTTGCAAAACTCCAAACAAATCAGAGTTGTAAACTAGCCCACTAGTTCAGGCCCGAACCCGAAAATATAAGCCCGAACCCGGCCGAACCTGAACGCTAGTTTGAAGCCCAAGTTATGCCCGAAAAAATTCGAAAGTTAAGTTAGGTCTGAAAAATTTAGTAACGTTGCCAAGTTATTTTGATTATATTTTTGTGCACCAAAGACAAAAAGTACGTCTCAGGCCCGAATTAAGCCCAAAATTGTACGTCTCAGGCTCGAATTAAGCCACAGTGTCTTATCGAAAAACCATCTGACTTACAGTAATATTAAAAACCAGTGAGCAATAATATGACACACAGATAGAACCAACGAAATGTTCACATTTTTTAAAATCTATTTATTCAGAAGTGAAAACATTTTATTTGCCCATGGTGTATACATTTTTAATGTAACCTATAACTTGTATCATGTAGTTTAGTGATGCTTCTTTGTTGCCGTTTTGCAACGTTGTTTTATTTGACTGTAGAATAAACAGCTTTCATGGGAATGCTTTGAAGACTTCTACACGATGATAATGCAAAATTTAGATTCTTTTTGTTTTTTATTTTCTGTACCAAACGTTAGCATTTACAGTTTGTAATTGTCGCACGCTTTTTAATGATAGTTTGTTTATCGTCCATTTTATTAAGATTGTCAGTTCCAGAATTTAAACAAAAATTACATATTTCTAATCGCAGGTTTCATATCCTAAATGGTATTATTAAATTTTATTAAAACTTGTACTCCAAAAGTTATTGTTTATTGGCAATGCGTTAATAGAAAGCAATAGCCTGAGTTCCGTTTTCGTGCAACTAGGCAGCTCTGATTATAAACCGGAAAAAATTAGCATTATCGCATTGTTTTGTTTTGAGTTATTGCAGTGGTTTACAAACTAATGTTAGTTCTTTTTTCTGAGAAATCTTAATAAAATTTTGAATAAAATATGGGTTTTTATATTGATGAATCTTCCTTTGCCATATGTTTGTAATATTCTTCTGTAGCCCCGGAGTAGAAATTTGGTGAGTATTAGTAGTCCCATGCTTGGTATTTAGAAACAAAGTTTCAAGCCTTCGAAAGTTTTCAAGTGTTGTTATGTTTTAACAAAAAAGAAGTACAAATGAAAATACAGGAAAAATGTAGCGCCGGATTTGGCCGGATTGCATTACGATTCACGATTATGTTCATAGCTGCCTTTCAACATAAGGTTTTACAGTGGTGTTCACGAAAAAAGGCAACACGATTTTGCCCAAAGGTAACTCGATTGTTACGAAGACTTTTGTAAGGTAATACCACTAGTGTCACAAGCTTTTGTGATGCATTAGCCAATATTTATAACAAATTGGTGGTGAAGATTTTCATCAACCAGAGTTGTAAACGGGCCGGGCCCACTAGTTCAGGCCCGAACCCGGTCCGAATCCGAAAATATAAGATCGCACCCAGCCTGAACCCGAAAACTAATTTGAAGCCCACATCATGCCCGAAAAAAAAACGCGAAAGTTATATGTTAGGTCTGAAAAATTTAGCAATGCTGCCAAGTTATTTTGATTATATTTTTGTGCACGTAAGACAAAAAGTACGCCTCAGGCCCGATTTAAGCCCGAAATTTTTGTCAACTTTAGGCCCGAACCCGGCCCGACCCGAAAACCCCGGCCCGACTTACAACTCTGTTATCAACGCCATTACAAAGTTTCATGTAAGAAATAATGGATAATTGTTCTTTAATTGCTTGGGGGATTTCTAGTCCTACTATATATGGGCTTTCAGCATCGAAACCTGGAAAAGTACCACAAGAACGTAAAACTGCTTAAACAAGCAAAATAAAAAAGATTTTGAAAATGCAAAAGAGCGATGCGAATAAAGTAAGTCTTTTGGTAAAATTAAATTGAATAATAAAATAAAATTCTTTTGTAAGTCCTATCACACCGTAGATGTTGTGACTCCTTTTCACTCTTCAGCAACTCAAAACTATAACGTATCAACAATTTTGTTTGAAAATATTAGATCGATCAAAACAGATCAGAAACATGTTCCTACAAATACATATTTAGGCTATTTTTTTTCAGCTGCTGATTTTGGAATTTGCATTACAAGTAATTGAGGCACGGTATTAATTGATGCATTAAAACTAATGCTGCCGTCGAGGGTAGGCTTGGGCTACCTAGTTATTTGGGTGAAGTAGGCTGGAATGGGCTTCCGTCTTCTAAACCACACGATTTTCCTTCCTTGTCACTGATTAACCATGGTTCCGCACCGAAATCGGCAAAAAAAGTTCAAATCTCACTGAAGGCATTTTTTTCTTTTTGGTCTTTACAAAATTTCGGTCAAAATGGATTTAATCTCGATGAAGATACTTTTTGAGTTTTTCAGCACTATACCGTAATTTGGCTAGAAACTGAGGCATTTTTCGGAGCCTACCAACCGCGTAGCTTCCGAAGCCTATCCCTACCTTTTTGTTTACTATACTGTAGCACAGTGTAAAACCGTATTTTAATTTCGTTTATCGTTGTTTGAAGATCGTGCATTTTCTTAATAATTGGACAGAAACTTTGCAATACACGACATTTGTAATCATTTTTATATCTTGAGTAGTTCTGCTTAAGTTTTATTAAGACTAGCAAACACAAAAAATGTTGTTTTGGGAATGTTCACTGATGGGAGGCACGAACTCTGTATACGTTTTCGGTTGTTAGGTAAAAGCGGATTTGATTTTTAAGTGGGAAAATTTTGGTTGCAACACAAACATTCTGTTTTTGAATTATATGTACATTGTACAGCCTAAAAATAAAAGTTTATTAATTGCTTTTTTCGGAGAAATAAAGAATATTTTAAGTATTACTGATCTCAATTTTTGCAGCATGAAATTTTTTTTGTTTAATGATGTGTTTTTGTTTTATAGAACAGAAATTCGGGTAATGTGAGTGCAACCACGCTACCCTGGTCTGGGGTAAAAATTGATGCTCAAAAATGAAGTGTTTTTATTGCAAAGAAGTCAAAAAAGAAATGAACCACCCCATTTGTTACACCACATGTCTATCATGATAGTCTATCCACAAAATACAGTTGCCTCGTGTTTTTGATGTTTTCCGTCTCTGCAAAGTTTTTGCGTCCGCTTTTTATTTATATATTTTAATTACAGTTGAAAAATTTTCATCGTTATGATTAAGTGACGTTGCAAAGACATGGGATTGGTTAGGGTGTAGTGCACGGGACTTTGCCACCCCAAAATACTTTTTTTGCAAGCTTGCATTAGCTTGCATTGCGATTGGGTTAAGAAGCTACTGCCAATTTTAGAAAAAATAGTTACTTGGGATGGATAGGCAACGATCTCAATTAAAAATCACAAAACTATTGATCATATATTTTAACTTCGCATCTGGACATCACAAACAGTGCATGGCGGCATTTCGAAAACTTTGCAATGTTTTCATTGAAACAATTGGTCCTTTTTCCTTTTCAAACACCAAACTATATTGATGTAACTTTGGGAAAATCAGAGTTGTAAGTCGGGTCGGGCTTTTTGGGTCAGGTTCAGGTTCGGGCCGGGTTCGGGCCTAAAGTTGACAAAAATATCGGGCTTAATTCGGGCCTGAGACGTACTTTTTGTCTTAGGTGCACAAAAATATAATCAAAATAACTTGGCAACATTGCTAAATTTTTCAGATCTAACTTAACTTTCGAATTTTTTCGGGCATGATTTGGGCTTCAAACTAGTTTCCAGGTTCGGGCTGGGTTCGATTTTATATTTTCGGATTCGGACCGGGTTCGGGCCTGAACTAATGGGCCCGTTTACAACTCTGGGCAAAATTTACTGCAAGAACAGAAATTTAACTTTGTAAGCAAACATAACCAACCACATGAAGCTGACAGAAGCTGGCAATCTGTCAAACAGTCTGAAGTTAAGGCAATGCATTATTGTTAAAATTTTCGGATATTTTTGTAGTAAGTTTAATTTGAAAACTTATCTAAATCAAAAAAATAGTCTGGGATTGATATCAGGGTTTAAAAAAGTGTTCTAGTTCTATTACAAAAAGTGAAAGCAAATATCACAGCAGATTACTACTGCATGAAAACAATAAAAATTAAAAATCTTTAAAACTGTTCGAATTTATAGATTTTTAATAAAAATATAGTTTTTAGTGTTGTTATCAGAGGTGGAGTCCTCGAGGACGTCCTTGGCCTCCAAGCCTCAAGTCCTCGAAAATCGGCCTGTTCTCGGCTCGAGGACAGGATATTTTTTTGAATTGTTAAAATTTTGTGGAACGCCTGAAAAATTTTTTGAAAGACGTTTTTTCCTGGAGATCGCCTAAAAAATTTTTGTGAAGACCTTTTTTTTAAAGAGCACTTGCGCTTGTGTCCCTTGGTCCTTGGTCTTGTCTCGAGAATTCCTGTCCTTGGCCTAGAGAGAGTCTGTCCTCGGAAGGGCTGTCCTCGGCCTTGGTCTCGGATTTTTTTGTGTCCTTGGCCTTGGCCTCGAGCCTTGTGTCCTCGACTCCACCTCTGGTTGTAATACTGTGCTAAACTGCTGTAATTTTACTAATTTAAAATTAATAAATAATTGTTTTTGCCGCAAACCAACTAAAAAGTTTTATTAGATTAATGACGTTAGATCAGAATATTTCAAAGAATTGAATTCAGTAAAAAACCTATATTATTCATTTATAATCGGAAATTGCTGATGTTAAATAAATTGATAAAAAGACATTAAAGGAATTGTTAGTTTTTTTGATGATCGCATTTCCACGAATTTACCTTTTAAAATTTATAACATAGACTCTTCGAATCAATATTTTTGAGAGTGGTTCATGTTTTCTGTGCTGTTTGGTAAATGGATAATTATATAATTATTTTTAAGCATGAAATAGATTTTACTACATATAATCAAATCGATTAAGACTGTTTATACACCGAAAAAAGTTTCTATCAAGCTGAACTGTTTTTTTAAATGTTGCAAATGTTGTTACGAAACTATCAAATCAAAGCAGAATCATTTACTCACCAATATCCGACAAACGGAATTCAATCGGTACACATATAAGGAACTTGCAGGGAAACTTCGTGCAATAGATAATCATCATGCTAAAAAAAGTTGCAAAACAAATTGCCAAATTTCATGATCGAACTGGTATAAAAGCATCAAGCAAGTTAGTTATATCATCACTTGGTTCATCTGGCTGCGTCAGGTTAAGAATCAATTATTATTCTGACAAGTTGCTCGGCAAAATGAATCGAATGGGCGAAATAAAGTTGATTCTGAGTTTCATGTTTTTTGTTTTGCTTGTGAATCCAACTATTTCCCAAAGCAATCTCCAAGAGCGAAACTTCGAAATTTTGCAAATATATAGTGACAGAGTGGAAGCTACTTTGTCACCACAATGTGTTTGGTACCTTGCTTCACTTTTCGGACCAGATGGAGTTTTTCCATCTTTGCCCAACATTTACGAAATTACTAGTCTTGAATTTGTTAACGCGGATTTGGATCATCCTTTCTTCGACCAAAATCGACTAGCTCCATACATCCATAACTTAGACGTATCTTACCAAATCACAACAACCTTGAGTGAATGCAGAAGTTACGGGGATGACAACTCAAGAGTCCTTGTGTTTTTGTTCAATCTTTTGAGGAATTATGTTGCAATTGTGGCACGTCCACCTGGCTTGATAGAAGGTAAAACAGCTAAAAATCATGCACATTTTACTGTTGTGGCTCCATAGTCCTCAGCCTCTTCCTAGTACCAGAAACATGAATTGCAATACCAGAACTTTCATAGAGAGCATTAAACTTTTGAAAAGTCTAATTAAATTCATTTTAGCAAACCTATGAATTTAAAAATAGGAAAAGCACAAAGTGCAAAACAATTTGAATTAAAAAATTTGACTAACATTTACTCTTAATATTTTGCCGAGTTTTTGAAAGATTTTATGTCATTACATACTTTCAGAAAATGAATTACTTAATTATTTTTGGGATTTTGTGAGAGAAGATTATCTCTAAATAAGCAGCTTTTTCAAGTTTTTATTGATAATTATTTTGTTTTTTTAAATAAATTACTCTTTTCACTCTGGATAACATCAAAATTTCCTTTGGGTATGAATGCTTATAATTAATGACTGATATATTACGCTACTGTAATCAACATCGAACTTCTTGTATTGCAGCTGTGAAAACCAATAATAAGCACAACACGGTTATGCATATCACAATATTTTCATAACTGAATTTTTCCTGCAACTTTGATAATATGATGTTTTACGTAAGTTCATAAATATACTTTAGTACAGTAGCATAATAGCATAAAATCATTTTAATGTTTTCTGGTTGAAAAGTCTGAAAACATCAAATAAACTTTGCTTTATTCTGTTAAGATCCACCTGTAGTAGAAGTGGAAACTTCACCACCTCCAGCACCGCCAGTAATCCCCATTATTCCAAGTCCTCAACCAACTTGCTCCAATTACTTCCGAAGGGTGACGATCTTCAATGTTCTACGCCCATTTCGGAATCCCAATGGTATGTAAAAACATCTGCTCAAAGTAATCACGGGAAAAGTTCTGATTTTCATTTTGTGCTCTCTTTCACGATTTGGATATGTTTTTGAATGAACAAGTTATATTGCCAAGTAAAAATGCTCATCTACGCTAATAACTTTTGAAAGCCTAAGAAGAAAACCTGTTGTGTCTGCAGGTTTCATAAAAATAAGAGAAACTTTTGATGGCTAAAAGCTCAAAGATGTACTGCATTTTTTTCCTTAGTTTTGATGAGTAACATTTTTATTTTTAGTGTGGCCAGCATGCAGTTATAAAAAATATTGTAAAAAGATTTTTATGATAAAAACTATCCAATAAAGACTTTTGTTTTTTATTTATTTATATATTTATTTATTTATTTTTATGAACGAAATTGTGAATAAAGAGTATTTTGAATGATTGTTTTGCACTAAATGCTCAGTTTTGTGAAGCTTGGCTATTTGGATGTTGTTGACTTAAACTTTGTTGAAATGAGATTATGATAAAGCAATGTATGTGGGTCAATATATGTATACGTGTGTGCCAATATATGTATATGTGTGTCAATGTATGTATTAATCGTGTGTCATAAATAACTCTGGTAAAGTAATTATTTGAATAATACAGCACCGGTATTTCCTGCATTTCAGTCAGAGCATACTGCTACCCACCTTGCACACGACAACAACTCTGTCTACCGGATCCAATTACAGGAAATTGTAGATGTTTAAGGATAAGTACGTCGTTTGCTTGCTTACGTTGTGTCACAGCTCTTAGACTCATTAATTTTCAAGCATCTAATATTCAGCGACTCTCAGCAAGGCGCTCATACTAAATGGACAATGACTTTACTCAACACTTTTCTTATTTTTTGATTAATTTATTATAACTATGAGGGCAATATATGGAATTAGTAATTAGATTAACACAGGTTAAAATTCATTAATTTATCAGTTAGCGTCTTATCATGACATCCTATTTTTCATTGGCTAGCAACACAAAACTTTGGGCAATTATTAACCTTTTTAAATCCAGTTATCATTGGATTTCTATTAAATCCAAAAAAATTTAAATTGATTAACATTATTTTGCACGAGGAGAAGCATTTTTGCCCCACTCTCAGGTTTTTCGTGGCAAATCCTTCCAAAAACAAATTTTGTATTAAAAATTAAGCTGAATTTGAGTGAAATTTTATCAAAAATCACTTCTAAAAATTTGAAATTGCTGCGGTAACGGGAATTTTTCCGATTTTGAGGTTTCCTCAAATCCCTTTCCTAAATCTACGCATTTTTGGCCAGTATTTTACTAAAATGACGTCATGAGATGTTTTTGTGACGTATCTACTTTGACTTAGGCATATTATGCTTCAGCATAAAAAAACGTTATTTTCAAAAGTGTGGCCGTGACTTCACAATGATGACCTCATCAATTCAAAACCCATTTTTCTAAAAAGTTTGGTGAATACCAACCCTCATGCCAAGTTTGGTTTTCTTTTGACTTTTAGTTAAGGAGTTTGATAGGGAGGCATTTTTGCCTCCCTTTCGTGTAAAATGCGTTGGTCACATACCCTGCTTAAAAAAAGAGTTTAGCTAATTATACGTGACGGTTGGAATTAGCTTAGTCAATTAAATAATGTTGCCAATTATGTTTTTGCAGATCCTAACAGGTGTTCAAACTTGGTTCCCAATAGCAACAGCATCTCGCCAGCTCAAGTCGTTGTAGACAGTAAGTATTTGAACAATAAGTATTAACGTTGTGGAGGTGTAATTCGGTAGCGATGGCAATGCTACATGTTATTGGTCGTAATAGCGTTTGTAATTTCAATTTATAAATGTACTGTACGTCTATCACAATATAATTTCAAATTAGGATTCATCTTACGGTGTAGAGTGCCTATCCGAAATTAACACATATTACAAAAAACTTTTTAAATTATTTAATGAATTTTTCAACCACTCTTATCTTTTCATGCGTGTGAACCAATTAGCACTATGTGTCTATCTAACCAAACCCAAGCAGATCATCCATTTTTAGATTCTATTTGCAAGTTAGTATTTCTTCAGGTTAGGCCAACCCAACAGGTAGACTGCTTGAACCCAATCGGAAAAAAAAAAAAAACGGAAAAAATAAATCGCCAGTTTGGAAATCGAACCTGAAGCAAACAATCTTTTGATCACTATCCTAACGCTTTACAAAGCTAAGCGATTTCCGCCACATTGTTATCTAGTTTTTGGACTCTTTGATATTTTTATTTTTAATGTTAATTACGAACATTTTAAGGCAAGTGGTTGAAACGTTTTTGGTTTCAGCGTCCAGATATTGTTCTCCTGCCTGTGCAAGAGCTGATGTCTGTGTTCCGAGATCGAACCGACGGAGTACCGAAATCTTCTGTCGATGTCAAAGAACTGCAGCTGGGCGAACACTAGAAAACGTGCTGGCCGTCAGGACTAGTAAGAAACAAATGTTTTGTAATTGCTGTTGTTGCAAATTATCTTCCTGCCACCGTACAACGTCATATGCTAACCATTGGATGGTCAACGCACTTTTAATTGCGATAATTACTTTGTGTTTTGGAGGAATCCACACCTATTTTGGAGTTTCTAGTGATTTATTTTTCTTAAGGATTTTTTCAAATTTTTGTCCACTGAATTGGCTGCTTGTTTGAAGCCATTAAGCTAATATACAGTGACTATCGTAAAGGGTTTTATCCAAGGACGCAGCAGCGTAACCGGGGTAGGGACTGAAACGACATCATGTAGTCAAAGTTGTCGTAGAAATGACGCCTTTACCTTTTCAACCTCGCTGTCGACTAAATGATAAGTCAGATAACAAAAGCAAAACCTTGTTCAGGTTGCCAAAAAAAAGTAGAGTATTTCAATCCATGCTTGCATCAACTAAAAACGTGCATTTCGTAGCCGCAGCAATCGTTTAACGCCGGATAGGCTTTAGAATTTTTGTAACGGTATCCACTATCCATGTTGCGTGAATACCTCAAAATACGGCAGAAGTCGCATTTTCAATCGTATCATCATTAGTTAAACTCATACAAAGCTTCTTTTTGGTTTACTAAAATCGCTGAAATTGCACATATTGTAAAGATGGAAGCTACAGTGATGAAAAACATTCTACCGTATTCGAGTGTTTGCTGTTTACTTGCCATGACAATTTTGCAATTTATTGCTGCAAACTATGACTTAGTGGCAATTTTCTTTCCAGCTTTTTTCATTTACAGGTATTTGATATTTCTTTTTTCAGATTTTGCTTTAACGTTCAACTCGAACAGTTGCTCACGACTTTGTCCAGGAACAGAGTCTTGTACAACCAACATCTTCGGTGGGTCCAATTGTGTCTGCCCCGACGGAAGAGGTTGTGTTCCATCAGCGTCTTAACGATAGAAAATAAGAAAAATTTTACACATCCATTGGAAGCTTTGTTTTTCTTGTGTTTTATCTTTAATTTTATATTGTCCTGTGGTTGTGCAAAAAGTTTTGCATCTTTAAAATGTTATTCAAAGATTGACTGATCAATAAATCTGACATAACAAATGTAAGTTCAACGTTTAAGTTTAAATTTTCATTTAGCCCTATTTTACACAGGAGTTGGGATGGGGGGCCTCCTGCCTATCTCGATTTTTTATGATAAATCCCTTCGGAAAAGCGATTTTTATTTCAAAGTAACTTGACTTTGAGTCAAAATTTATTTTAAATAGCTTCTGAAAATTTGAAGTGATTGTAATTACATTTTATTCACCAAGTTGCCTTGGCCAGGTTACAGCAAAGAGACCTTTCGCTTTTCGAGTCAAGCTGCCACCTACCCACCTGTCTACCACGCACGGTTGAGGCTATACACTGACCCTTTTAATGTTGAACGTCAAGCAGGGAGTGAATACCAATTTTTATAGCTTTTGGTTTGACTTGACTGGGAATCGAATCTGAAAATCGAATTTGAGTTTACCGCTTCTGTCGCATACGCTCTATCCACTCGACCACTAATCGGAGGTTGCTAAGGTAACATGAAGCTTCCCAGTTTTGGAGATTTTTCGATGTCACGTTTCAAAATCTGAGCATTTCTGGCCAAAACTAAACTTAAATGACGTCACAAAACGTTTTTGTGGCGTAACTAATTTGAGTTAGGCAGTTTATGATTTAGTATCAAAAAACAAACATAATTATGTAAAAAATTCGAACCGCCAATGACGTTATCGCAGAAATGACGACATTTTTCAGAATTGGCCGAGACGTCACAGTGATGACGTCATCAACACAAAACCAATTTTTCTAAAAATTGTTTGTGAACACCAATCCGGATGTCAATTTTGGTGTTTTAATAACTTTTGATTTAGAATATTTTTGCCCTGCCGGTTAAAAAATGCGTCGGTCAAATACTTCTTTCTTCATCGCCCGCTTTTCCGTGAGGGTTGCGGGGTAGCAGCTCAAGATTTAGCCGCCACACTTCATCCACGGTTTTCGATCAAATTCATCATTTCGCTTGGGCGAAGCCCCAAGCAATTCCATCCAAGATTCGTAACGTAATTGGTCCATCTAGTTCTACGTCGTCCAACTGGTCTTCTCCCATTTGCTTTTGCAAGTAAAGCTTGTTTGGGTAGTCTTTCCTGAGGCATTCTGCTTGCATGACCAAACCATCTATGCTAAGATCTTTCAATTCGGAAAAGTAAACTGCTCGATGTTAAGAGATTTTCGAATCTTAGACATACGCACCTTGTTAAATACGAGTAGTGTAACTTTTTCGATTTTTCGTAAAAAACTCATTTCGAACGCTTGCACTTGTGATAGCACTCTCTCGGTCAATACCCAAGATCCATGACCATAAGTGAGAATGGGGACAAAAACTGTTTTGAAAATGGAGAGCTTTGTTTTTTTGACAATTCTTGTTTCATGACAACTGAATAGTGCAAAGCTCGCATTACTGCACTCGCCTTGCCAATTCGGGTATCCAGTTCTTCGTCTTGCCTTCCGGCACTCGTAAATTTAAATCCAAGATACTTGAAGTTCTCTACCTGCTTCGGTGTCGCTCCATTCACTCGCAACACGCACTGATCAAGGTTTTTTGAAAGATGAAGTACCTCTGGTTTGGCAGTGCTTATTTTCATTCCGGCGGTGTTGCATGCATCTGCAAAGCTATTTAATAGGTGCTGAAGGTCAGACTCCGTGAAGTAAAGCAAAATCAAATCATCAGCAACTAGCAGACAACTGATTTTGCTATTTTCAGTTGTGGAATACTCATCAGCTGGCTGCATTTGTCAATCCTATTCATGTAAACAATGAAATACTGTTACGAAACTGATTAGTAGTCGAGTGGATATACCGCCTGCTACTAAAACGGTAATTCGAGCTCGATTCCTGGTCAGGTCAAACCAAAAACTTCAAAAATTGCTATTTACAGCTTGATCCCTGTGTGACGTTTAGCAATTAAAATGGACAGCGTGAAAACTCCACCGTATATGGTATACATGTGCCAGCTTGACACGAAAACCGAAACGCCCTTTCGCTTACTCTCAATGAAAGCATCTTGGTGATTACAGATGTAACTACAATGATAAAAAATTGAAAATTCTGGCGTTATGCGAACTTTATTAAATATTTAGATTACAAATAAAAGAGGAAAGTACACGCTTACACGGAGTTCTTAGATGTTAACTCAGAGCAATAACTGTTGTTGAAAATAGCTGTGCAGTGTTTTTGAAGTGCACTGATTGCCACGTTGTTTGCTGCACTTTTTTCTGTCAAAAACATTAAAATTTTTCCAAAAACGTCCACTTATGATTCGAAAAAGAACCAAAATCAAAATTGAAGCACGTTTAGGCAAAAGTTGATAAGTCGCATTTCGCCGTTTCGAGAAAATTGCATTTAAAGTTTTAAACTTTCATTTAGCTCTGTTGTCAAGCGCAACTTAATAAGCCATTTATTACCCGAAAACAAGTGAAACTAAACACAATTTTCTTCTTAGGTAAAACATTTTTATCTAACAACTTGAAAAATGCCAAAAACTCATTTTTTGAAAAATGCTGCTTATCAACTTTTGCCAAAACATGCTTCAATTACGCCTTGCAAAACTTTAAGCATCATCACGAAAATATACCTTTGAATCATTACGAATACAAGCATCGACGCAGAGATGCAAGAGTCGGGGAAGATTTTTAGAATGTTATTTTTAATATGTGTACTTAAGAAAATTGATTTAGTACAATGGTTGAGTGGTTACCAAATTTGTAAATTGTTTTGCAAGTGATCTGACGATGCTGAAGAGCAAAATCACTCGCAATCGGAGAAAACATGACTTCAAACTTTCGCTTTGGTAAATCCAAAAATACTCTATTTTAAACGCGCTATTTGACCTACGCATTTTACACAAAAGGAGGGCAAAAATGCTTCCCTATTTAACTTATAACCAAAACTCATGAAAGCACCAAATTTGCCGTATTTTTGAAAATTAGGCGTCAGTTTGGCGATGACGTTACGGGTGGTTTGAATTTTGCTCATAAGATTGGTTGTTAATCACATAAAGCCTTAGTCAAAGCAGCTTGATTATAAAAAGGTCTTATGACGTCATTGTAAATAGATATTGGCCAAATTGCTCAGATTTTGGCAAGTGACTTCGGGAAACTTCCAAATTGAAAAACTTTTCGTTACCTTAGCAACTCGAAACTTTCAGGAGTTATTTGTAAACGAATATAATTTTTTCAAGTTGGTTTGAAATAAAGATTGTTTTTTGTGATAAATGAATCCAAAAAAACGATTTTTATTTCAAACCAACTTGAAAAAAATTATACTCGTTCCTAAATAACTTCTGAAAGTTTCAAGTTGCTAAGGTAACGAAAAGTTTTTCAATTTGGAAGTTTCCCGGAGTCACTTGCCAAAATCTGAGCAATTTGGCCAATATCTATTTAAAATGACGTCATTAGACGTTTTTATATTCAAGCTGCTTTGACTAAGGCTTTATGTGATTAACAACCAATCTTATGAGCAAAATTCAAACCACCCGTGACGTCATCGCCAAACTGACGCCTAATTTTCGAAAATATGGCAAATTTGGTGCTTTCATAAGTTTTGGTTATTAATTAAATAAGGAAAGCATTTTTGCCCTCCTTTTGTGTAAAATGCGTAGGTGAAATAGCGCGTGTAAAATAGAGTATTTTTGGATTTACCAAAGCGAAAGTTTGAAGTTATGTTTTCTCTTGTAAAAAAGCAATTGTAATCAAAACGTAAATTTTCACACAGCGTGTTTCGAAACTAAAGCCCTCCTTAACTAACAGCATAAACTAGAATATAAAAGTACAAAAGTTTTTTTGATTTAAAACAGGCATTTATTTCAATTTTTCACCAAATCGTTGATATGTTTTTGGGTCTTCACTTGCCTGCTTCATTGCCTGCATTCTTGAGGGGGTATAGTCTTCATAAATTGCAAAAAAAGCAAAAAATCAAACTTTATTTTTTCTAGAATTTCCGTTACAAGTCGTCGCAGATCGATAATTATAGATTAGTAAACCACAATAGTTTCTAATACGTCCTTTCAACACGATTATTGGCGATGGATACCCATGCTTTTATCAAGTTTTAAGTCAGCGGTTCTAAGAATGCACAAGCATTTTGGGCTTTGCCCAAGATATATTTCACACGAAAAAAAAATTGATTTAAAAAAATTGTTCAATCAAAACTTACGTTAATGAAATTCAAAACACAGTACCAAAAAAAGCCTAATAAATTTTCACGTAAGCTGTGACGGGGAGGCGGCTGTTATTTCGAAACACTCTTGTATTTAAGTGTATGTATTTTAAAATTTACTGCTGTTAATTTCATATGTATGCCGTCAGCGGCACTAAGCTAAGATGAAATATTACCTGCTCATTTTGACACACATGCTTTTTTTTTTACTTTGCGTTGCATTGGTTTTGCAGGATCTGTTACTGTAGAAAGTGACAAATTTTGAACGTAACTCATCATGGCGGAAGACAAATTTTGACACGTTGAGTAAACAATTTGCGCAGTGCACACTTTTGTAATAGGTTATAGCAATATAAATGGAGAAAAAAGTACTTTTAATTTTCGTCCAATAATGATAGTTTGTAGCTCTTTATAGTACAAATAAAGGCTTTTTAAACAAATTTTTCAGTCGTCTTTTTATTCATTATATTTCAGTCATAGTCAAAAACTTTTCATTGTTACACTGTAACAACTCCAGAAACGTTGCAAGGACACGGTTGTGGTTAGGAGTGTGGAGCATGGGACCTTGCTACCTCCAAACAATTTTTTGCAAGTTTGCATTAGCTTGCATTGCGGTTGAGCTAAATAGTTACAACCAAATTTTAGAAAAAAAATTTTAATCAGGAAGGGATGCGCAACGATCTCAACTAAAAATCACGAAAACTTTTGATCATACATTTTAACGTCGCATCTAGACATCACAAACTGTGCATGGCGGCATATTAAAAATTTTGCTATGATATTATCGAAAACATTGGTCCCTCCTTCTTTCCAAAACTTCAACAATGTTTATATCCTTAATAAACTTTATTAAACTTCTGGCATCCGGTGGTTGCTTGACTCGATGATCGCATGGTCCTTCTCAACCTCCCTTTCGCTTTAATCAGCCAAAAATTGTTGACCAATTGAAGTGCGTTTGGCGTTTCGGTATTTTGACGACTATATGCGACTAAATAAACAGCGAGTTGAAGTTGAAGTTACGTGCTTTGGCAAAATTTACTGCAAGATCTGAAAATTAAGTTTGCACGCGAATATATTATACTGACAGAAACTTGCAATCCGCAAACAGTCTGAAGTTAACACCATGTATTATAGTTCAAAATTTCGGATGTTTTCGTTGTAAGGTTTATGTGAAAAAAATATCTAAATTGAAAAAAATAGTTGTGGTGGATATTGCGATTTCAAAAAGTGCTCTATGATGAACACAAAAGTTGCATTATAGATTTGGAGCATAAACTTTTTCTCAACCGTGAGGTAGCACTTACCTCACATATCTGCTTTCCATTAGAGTAATAGTATTTCATCAGCATCTGAATTCATTCATAGCCTATCCTGGCAGCCCACCTGAAACTTCAAACCACACACGAGGGCAATTTTTGCACTTACCATCGTAACCTCTTCTCAGATTACTCTGATCAAACTCTGACAACAAGGTCACCAGAAAGAGGATGCTCGACCACAATCACCCTGGCACTGCACTTAGCTTAACCGTATCGCGCTAGTATCACTAAGCATGGCCACTGTATATGACATCACATTAGCAATTTACTACAATAGTACGTCATGTTCGTGAAAATCTTTAAATTCGGATGCTGAAGAAACACCACCCTAATAGGAAAGCAGATACGTATGTAAGGAAACTGCAACTTCATAGTTGTGAAAAAGTTTGTGTTCCAAACCTGCTATGTAACTTCTGAATTTTCAAAGCACATACGAGTAAATAAAAATTTATTCGTATGGGCGTTGACTGGCGTTGTATATAGCAATCTGCTTTACTGGCAAGTATAGGCTAATTTTGGCTTTTGGGATTCAAAATTATTTTGTTGTATGCATTTACACAGTTATGTACTCTTGATGATAGCAAACAAGTTTGAAAAATGCGTATAGGGTACTATTGAGGTAAATTGCTAATGCGATGTCTTATCTGGTGTCCATGCTTAGTGATGCTGGCGTAATGCAGTAGAGCTAAGCGCAGTGCCAAGTTTGATACTGGTCGAGTATCATCTTTCTGGTGACCTTGTTGTCAGACTTTGATCAGAGCAATCTGAGAAGAGGGTACGATGGCAAGTGCAGAAATTGCCCTCGTGTGTGGTTTGAAGGTTCGGATGGTCTGCCAGGGTAAGCTATGAATGAATTCACATACTGATGAAACACTAGCCAAATGGGAAGAAAGCAGAGATGTAAGATAAGTGCTACCTCACAGTTGAGAAAAAGTTTATGCTCCATCTATAACGAAAAGTGAAAGCAAATATCACAGCAGATAACCATAGTATTAAACAATAAAAATTAAAATTTATGAAAACCATTGGATTTTTATAGGTTTTTGATTTAAAAAAATGGTTTTAATGCTACGATACTGCGATAATCATCTATAATTCAAAAAATTAATAAATAAATGTTTTCGCCGTAAACCAGTTAAAGAGTTCCATGACGCTAGGTCAGACCAGTTTAAAAAATTAAAATTAGTAAAAAAAACACCTATAAAATTTTATTCAAAATCGGAAATTACTAATTTTGAATAAAGTGATAAAATACCATTAAAAAAAATTTAGTTGTTTTATGATTGCATTTCCACAATTTTAACTTTTAAAATTTGTAACTTAGACTCTTCCGGTCAATATTTTTGAGATTGATTCATGTTTTCTGTGCTGTTTGGTCAATCTATAATTATATATATGCTTTAGCATGAACTAAATTGTACTAACTTACATATACTCAAATTGATTGGGACAGTTTTGAACTGTGAAAAATGTTTCAATCGACCTGAGTTCTTTATCAAAATATTGTGAATGTTATTACGACACTATCAAATTAATGCAGAATCATTTAATAATTAATAACCGACAAACGAAATTTGAGCAAAGTCGTTTCTGTGCCATAGTCGCATATTTCAATTTTTACTGTTTTGAGTTATGGACGTTTTTTGGTTTTGGCTATTTTTCAAAATTTATCAAAAATTTGTTTGTAACATGTTACGATTATGTTTATAACTGCAATAGAGTTCTTTGACAATGTGTTGGTAGCATTATACAGGAAGTGTGTTGTATTTTAAATTAGGGGATTTTTCGTCGAGATACGTGACCATAGCACAGGAAAAGTTTCAAAAAAATGAAAAAATATCCAAAGTTATTTTTCAGTTATTCATATTATTGACTCATTCAGTTGTTCCATTCGTAGTTTTGGGAAAGCAAACTGCTTGTTTGCTTTGGAATGCTTTTGCCCTAATGGGAATATCTGCACATGACTCCATAACAGATGATTAATTTTGTCTGTTAAATCACCAAGTTTTTGCTAAAACTGTGCATAACTTTTGGGTAATGCAGCTGTTAAAATCGTCCGTAAGCTAAAGTAGTAAAATAACTGATTTTGTATGTGCAGTTTGATACCTCATCTTTTTTAATAAATACCCCCATACAACTGCATTTGATTATCATACACTTTTGCAAATAAGTAAGAGTTGGTACACTGGGCTTTTTTAACCAATTTGCAAGCTGGGTAAACTGCCCAGGGTTCCACGCTTTTGGGGTACACGAGCTTTGGGGTCATGGCCATCCTGTACTATTGGTGAAAAAAGTTTTGTTTTTTTAAAGATTTTGGCCGAGACAATATATTTTATAAAACCACCTTTATTTTAGGAGGCCCCGTGATTCATTTGCTCCAAGCCCCGTAGCCCTTAATCGGGTCCTGGAATGAAAAACATCAGCTTTAGCGATCTTTTTTTAACCTCCAAAACAGAAAAGAAGGATGAGCTTAGTTCAATTTCATCAGCTTCTTGATATCCGGTTCCGTTTTTTTTCAGGAACAGTCTTAAATTTTGCCGTCTCATTTTGTCCAGGCGGTATGTTCTTTTATCCAGAAGTGCTGAGACGGCACTAAACGCACGCTCTACTAAGTATGAGCTGGTAAATGCAATTAAAACCCCACACGTAGGGATTTTTTACCTTAATTTCGCTCTGTTGCCAAAACGCCTGATACGAGTTACTGAATTTGGATTTGAGTTCAAAATCATTTTGCAAGGTTATAAGCTAACCTGCAAGAATCCCTTGCTCAGAAATATCAATAAATGGGCCGATTATTATCTATTGAGGAATCTCCAAATCAAATGCAGCCTGGAATCGAACTTCTATGTCTTCATGCAATTCCTGTATTTGCTTGCTGTACGTCTCAACATTAACATTAGAAACGCCTTTGTCGCTGGTGTCAAGTTGTTGCAAGCTGGAAAACTGTAAGAATTCGCTCTTAGCTAAATTTCGCTGATACCACACAAGCTTATTTTTGAGCCCAGACAGGGCTGATTTTGTCTTTGGTTAGATTGACCTCGTTGCCCTGATGGGACAGATTCAATTCGTTAAGTTTGGTAAATATATTTGACAATTAGATGATATCATTTTTCACGGCAATAACTTCTTTTACTGGGCCAGAGTCACAGCTTCGTTAAAATTCCACGATAGTATCTAACAATGAGTTAGAGCTTTGGAAAACCAGCATTGAAAAACCAGCATCTTACTTCAGTGAGGAGAAGCATGCGCTCAAAGGCCTCGTCATTCTCATTGCACAATGATTGCTTAAACAAGCATGTGCTCAGCGCATGGGCTTTAATAGTAATCACTACCTTGATGACAGTTTTTAAGGAAACATTAAGACAACCGCTCATAGTTTTGGCCACCAAATGCTGCCGATGAATACCACAATGAATTGCGAGCACACTGGAACTTGCTGTTTTTAGGAATGCCATAAATCCACGGTAACGGCCCATCATAAATGGGGCGCCGTCAGTTGCACACGCTATGACATTAGTCAGTGGAATTTGATTTTTTTCGAAATACGTTTGACTTTTTGAAATGCTGTTTCACCCAAAATATCTGCATCCAGTGATAAAGCCATGATATAGCCACAATGGTGTTGCCAATTAGTCTGTTAAGGCAGCAATAGAAATTGTAAAACAGATAAATGTAAGTAATTTCAGGATTACCCGAAAACTCTCAATCTTTATGCAAAGGCAAACAGGAAAGTAAATTAAGTTTAAGTAAATCAAAGCGTAAAACTATCCTAGTGCTGTAAACAAACAACGAAAATATTTACTTAAGAACTTTTTTGTTACTGCCCAATTATTCTCAGTGCCCCCCAATTGCCCACTTAGTAGCCAGCGCCTCCTTAAGAGTTGCAAACGCCCCCAGGGGGAGCTGGTGTCCAGTTTTGGAAATATTGCACCAGAGATGGAACCGGTCAGGATTTTCTCGATCCGACCCGACCGGTAAATTTCAAAATCTACGCCGGTTGACCAGCCAGGTCGACCGGTTTTTTACAGAAGGTTTTTGCTCACTGTTCAATGCATCTAATGAAAAATTTTCAAAAAGGGGCGGGGGCGCATGGGTGAGGTGTTAAAATTTATGACTCCGGATAGAGATCTCAGAAAAGAACGTGAAAAAATTTTTGCGGTTTTTGCAAAAATAACCTAATTTTGAGACCTTTTTAGGTTAAATTTTGGTTTGAAAGACCTGTTTTGAGCTGCACAAAGCGTGCATAAAAGAAAGCATAAAAAAAACTGGAAGGCACAAGCTACATTATCGGGCCTTCTTGCTAATGATACAATGTGTAGGCCAAAAAAAGAAGTTAAAATTTTTTAACTATTGGTGACAGATTATTTGCAATTTGCCGAGCAGCATACGCTAAACTGTTATGACGTTGGCTAGAAAATATTCGAAATATAATGTGCCTCAGCAGTTTGTAGAAATGCTGCTGCTTCAGAACAAGCCATGGCTGGTTAGATATAAAAAAATAAGAACTATGTCTTTTTTGCCCAGTGTATGGAGTGTGGTAAATTAAGTCGAAAAAAGCTTTTCAAAGCGGCAAGATTTCAGCATGTACTAAAAAATCTAAAATCTGCGCCACTTCTACTCTTAAGCTAATCAAAATGATGCTAAAATGCCAGGTAGCGTAAGCATCTTCCACATGCAAGCTTTATTATAACCTGATTAAGCGATTTCAACGTACATCTTGCACTTTTTTGCTTTGTGCCGTGACCCAAAGGGGTTGGGCATGGCACAATGCCCCGCTTCCCTAAATACGCCCCCGGTTGTGCATGTCCTAATGATCACAGCATATTAGCTAAAGCTTGAAATCATTCAACTAGTGTTTTCAAAAGGTGTGGTTTGTTAATACCGTTTTTTTGTAAAAAGTTTTATTTATAATAAAATATATATGTGTATTTCGGTTGGTGCTTAGATGTCTCTTAGTTGCAAGAAAGGAAAATTTGACCGGTATTTCAACCGGCTTGACCAGCCGGTTGAAGAATCCCGACCGGTAACCCGACCGACTGGTCCACCCGAACGGTGCCGGTCAACCCGACCGGTTTCAATCTGTGTATTGCACTAGACAAAAAGATACAGCCAGTAAAAGATCTATCTCCTTTTTATTGTCTACTAAAAATTTTTGAAAAGTCACTTACAATAAATTCAAATCTAGAGCGTTTTTTCGATAAATAAGACATTTATTACTCGTCAGTTTGATTTCAGTTGTACTTGCACTACTCAAACGACTGAAACAGATCTACGAGTGTATAGCCTACTTTAAAAAATCGAGATCAAAGTTAAAATTCATTACAAACAATGTACTGAGATTATTAATGATAAGCTATACATAGTACGCAGAGTCTTACAGGCACAACCAAACCTTTGATTAACAGCTTAAGACATACTGTTTCGGAATTGACTTTTATCTTTCATTCCTCTCATGCGCTTTTTTTTTAGATTTGCCTAAATCGTTAGACACTGTGAATCAAAAGTTTTTTTGTCAATAAACCTAAGTTTCTAGCAACTTAGGAAAAATACGTGATAATCGTTTTGTTATTGAACTAATTGCCAACTGTTTACAATAGTAATCAATCAAACCTATTAAAATTGTGTCATCCAAGTGGACTGTGTAGTACATAGAATTAAAAACCGTGAAAGATTTACTGCTCTTTTGTATTACGCAAAGTTTCAAGTTAACATGTTTAGTAATGACACAGTTCTTATACTAAACACGAAAATATAAATCATCTAAATCAGCAAGTAAATTAAGAACTTAGATAAAATACAAGTTATCTATATTACCTTGTGTGACAAATTATCTCTATGTTACATTAAAACAACATACTTTGTTTTTGTCATAAAAGTCCGCTCAAGTTTATTGATAAACTTGAGTGTAAAAAATATTACTGTGCACAAGCATGCTGTAATTCCATTTGTGGAATCTATGAAGCGTTTGGGTGTTTGATCAACAATCAAATGGAATGCACATATTATTGAACACGTGATCAAAATTTTATCATATATGCAGCCAGATATCCATCTACTGCATTTTAAGACATTACGGCAATTAATAAACTATAAAATAACGTCATATTACAGTTTTTCCTATCCGTGCATAAGTATGGAATTAGTCACTAGACAGTGCTTGTTCAATTTTTTTGAAAAAAGTCAAGCGGTGCAGAACATTTTTATCCATATTATGAATTTTCAAAGGTGTAATGTAATAAGGTAAATTTATCTACTCTATTCAAATTCTTAAAAATATTAAAGGTGAGATATATTTTTGAATCAGATGTCGTTAAATTTATGCACTTTTATTATCACTCTATATTACCTGAAAATTTTGACAACTACAGTACTTCATGTGTGATATAAGTCAGCTACAGTCGTATTGATTACAAAATCAGCTCAATTGCAGTAGAATAATGTTTATTTAAAACGAGTTAAATCTTGAAATGGGCAACGATGTTGTTTGTATGCTAAAATGAAAATAATGACGCTAGAAAAGCACCAAGAAAAAGTGAAAATATAATTCATACAGACGTGGCTTGAATCGATGACCTAAAGACGATCTTTGGACGTCCCGTTTGCTTTACAGGAAGAGACTTGAATTACTCATTATTTTAGCATATTAATTTTCAGGCATATATCAATTATTGATTTTCTTTTTTTAACGTTAAATTAACTCATATTTGTCAACGTGATTGGCATAAACTTGATCATACTCATGCATGTAGAATTGTAGACATTTGCTAATAGAATAAACTATTAATTGGAAATTGAATACAAGAGAACAAACAAATTAAATTGATCTTCAGCTGCATACGGTATTTTTGTAAAGTGAAAACCTTGGTTGTGTGAAATGATACTGTTTTGCAAACTTAACAATTACTGTATGTTAAAATTGTGACAGAAATCTGTAGCTCCTCAATAACATGCAATAAAACACAACCAGCAGGCCCCCAACTAACGAACCAAGGGACCAGGCGAATTTGAAGCAAACAAGCAAACAGGAGGTAATTTTTTCCAAAGCATTGCCCGTAATTAAGTCAAGTTTTGCTTTAATTTAGAACTCATCAGCAGTGCTGGCGTAAACTAAAATAGTGGTTAAGCTGGATCAAAAACAAAACAATTTACGGAACCAACCTTTGAAAAGAGTTTCTCTTGGACACTAGAAAAATGGATCAAATAGATCTACCAAAACCGAAAATGAAACTGGAGAAAGGAATGGGCTTAACCGGATGAAATTTCAAAGCGCATCATCAGCAAATAATCGCGCGGACAATGCTCAAAAATAGGACATCAGATCAAAACGCCGCAAAGTTGCTTTTCGGGGCTGAGGAGGATTTTTGCCGATCAAAATTAAATAAAGTTTTGGACCTAACTTTACAATTCAATTTTTTTACTTTCTCAAACAAAACAAAATATTGTATTTACAAGTCTTTGAGGAACTGATTAATAACTGATAATAATTAAACGTATATAATTCATTAAACTATTACTTATTCATCTCTAACTTCAAATTTGCTTTAGCCAGAAAGTAGCAAATATTCAGCTTTTTGAGTCAAGTTGCCGTTTGTCCATTTATTCATTGTTTAACCCTATTTTATACTGCGGGGGCATTTTGCCCGCCTCTGGTTTTTTTTTTGTGATAAATCCCTTCAGAAAATAGATTTTCATTTCAAATTAAATTGACTTTGAGTCAAAACTCATTACAAAAAACTCTTGGAAATTTGAAGTTGATAAAGTGACGAGAAGTTTACCGATATCTGAGGTTTTCAAAAGCCATTTTTCGAAATCTAAACATTTTTTTTGCAAATTTTTCAGCGTGAAGTAACTCTTTATTTTAAAATACGTTCGATTTGTTCAAATGCTGTAATACGTTGCTTAATTTTTGTGTGTATATAACTTAAGGTGTGGCAATGGAACCTTTGCTCTTGTTTTCTTATCAGGAATGGTGTGGAGCTGGTGGAGTAATACGGTATGTACGTGATATGACGGTATGATATTATGGTATGATGGTATCGGTATGACAGCATTGATAAGATGGTTTCGAAATGGCGGTAACTGTATCGGAATGACGGTATGATAAGTAATAAATAATTGCAGTATGTGTGGAATGATAACGCTATGGTGTGGAATGACTTCGGACAAGATTGTGGGTATATTTATTCTTCATGATACCATAAACGCCAAAAGTTATCTCACTATGCTGAGAGATGAAGTTTGTCCAATTATCATTTATCAGTACTTGAGACAATACGTATTGAAGATTTGATTTTCATGCAAGATAGAGCTCCTCCATACTTTGCTCTTGCTGTTCGTGAATGGCTGAATGCCCAATATCCTGGAAAACGGATGAGTCGTCGTGGTTCGCACGAATGACCAGTCAAAAGTCCTGGTTTAACAGTTAACGTTCTGCGACTTTGTCTGTGGGGTTGCTTCAGAGAACAAGTCTACTCTACCAAATCAAGATATTTGGAAAAACTTGTAGGGAGAATACGTGAAGTTTTAACTTCAATCCCGCAAGAGCTTCTTGTAAAATCAGTTGATGCAGTTCATGGTTGACTTTGAGAAGCTGGTGGCGAATGATGGTGCCATTTTTAATTTTAAATAAAAATCAATGCAGTAAACTTAGTTTCCTCTCAAAAAAAATTTCATGCAATATACTTTCTACTCATTTTAATTAATTGGAGAAATTACCTTTCAAAAATTAATTGCGTTATTCAGAGTAGGGAGTTACTTTTAAATCACCCTGACCTAAATGATGTTGCATAACTTAAATGACGTTATAAGACATTTTGTAGCTTAATTAACTAACTTGACTTACGCATTTTTTGATACAGTGTAATAAACCTATGTGCACGCTTTGAATTGCCTGTGATGCCATCGCAAAAATGATATCATTTTTCAAAAATATGGCTGAGACGTCACAACCATGACGTCATCAATTCAAAACCAATTTCTCTGAAAATTTTTGGTAAACGCCAACCCGCATACCAAATTTGGGGTTTTCAACATTTGGTTTAGAAGTCTGTGAGATAAGGAGCATTTTTACCCCTTTCCCGCGTAAAGTACGTTGGTAAAATTTCTTGTGGAAAGTATGGTTAATACACCACGCAATAGCGGCTCAGCACTAGACTTTTTGATGCTTATGTCACAGAACCAAAAATTATACCAAAATCTACTGTTTTAGTAGCAGGTCCTCTATTAATTAGATTGCTGTTAAACTAACCTACTGATCATAATTCCTAACTTTTGTTTTTTGTTATTTCCAGTAGTTATTTATTGTACTGTATTATTAATATATTCCTGCAGAAAATAGACTGGTTTGCTATGGAAAATAGACTGATTAATGATATGTTTAGTGGTTATTGAGGCCAAACAGCATAGTGATGGGAAAAGCAATTATCAATGTACTTTTTGATAAACGCATTTCATCTTTTCAAATGTTGCAAGAGACGTCAGGGTCACTAATACGTAAAAATTTGTTCTAACAAGTGGAGTTTGAATTCAACCGATTCAAAAAAGTGATCGACAGCGTAGGCCAGAGCGAAAATCATAACCTAACACCGCTAAAAATTAAAATTTAAAACCCTATAGCCTGTTTTACCCGTAAACGGGATCATCAGAAGTGTCTTGACAGACTTTAGAGTTTTAAATTTAAATTTTTGACTTGTGCTGTGTTATGTTATGTTATTATGAAAATTGTTCTGTGTTAAAATTAAGCATTACTCAGTTACTCCCTGAAATATTGCTGTAATACTGCAGCAAATTAAAATTGCTCTGCATGTACCGTACATGCGATCATGAGAACAGAATATATGCAGCAAGGTTTGCTGCATAAACACTCAACAGCTGTTAACTGAAATTTAGTCCGGTACTGGTTATGTTAACATTGTTTCAAAATTCTAGCATTGTTCTGGCCAACTGAAATAATTGGATTACGCAAACAAAAGAAAACTTTTGTAAGCGAAATGCTGGAGATAATGTAAAATAAAAAGTAATGCAAAAATTAAGCAAGTTATATTTAGAATGCAACAATTGCACGTAGCTTTGTACTTAATTTACAGTACAACGATGACTTCACGAAAGTGTTCCCTTATTCGTCGAAATGGAACTAAAATCAAAATTGCCTCTTATATAACTAAAATTTGCAGAATCAAATCATCGCCATGGAAATTGATTTGGATTATCTAATAATGACGGACACAAGTATGATTTGTAGATGCGTTGAAGATCCACAAGTAGTGAGCGTTAAAAACGATATTTTTTGCTTGTGTTAGTAAAAGATGTCGTGCGACGGCTAATTAGTTACTGTATCATGTCAATTTTTTTATTATACTCGCTGTATTATATCAAAGCGTGTAAAGAGTTTGCGAGGCCCATCTCCGCGTCGTTACGCCTGTGGGCTACACAACTTTTTTTGAAGAAGTGTTACTGTGGTGGCGAGCTGTCGGCAACACTGTTTCCGATTCTACCGGCTCTCGATTCAAATCTCAGATTTTCCTCTCCAGAAACAAACGCGTTATCTCTCGACCAACTAAGCGGCTGATTATCGTATTTGTCATTCTGTTGCAAATGTTGGTTTAGACCAGAGGTGTTCAAAATTTTTTATGCGAGTGCCAAATTAAAACAAGGCTTACGCAAAAGAACTCGTGGGCCAATAGCTCTTAAATGGCACAATTTTGCATTCTAAAACACTAGACCAAAAAATATCCAATCTGCAAATTAGATCAAAGAAAAATGAAGACCATGAAAAAGTTTCCGGCCTTTTTGAGCAGATTATATCATAAAGTGTATACTATGGTTTCCCCTTCCAGAACCTCCCAGATAAACAAGTCCTTGACATATTTTTTGTTGTACAGTAGATCGTTGGGATCGAAAACTGGATGTAAATCTAAAATAAAATAATGATCTTCAATGAATATTAGCAGGGTGAAACACGTCGTTAGAAAAATGAAGACCAAGCTCGGGCGGCAAAATTACAAACGGACCGACTAGTTCGAGCCCGGACCCGAAAATATAAGCCTGAACCCGAAACCTAATTTGAAGCCCAAATCTCGCCCAAAAAACCCGAAAGTTAAATTAAGTCTGAAAAATCTAGCAATGTTGCCAAGTTATTTTAATGGTATTTTTTTGCACCTAAGACAAAAAGCACGTCTCAGGCCCGATTCAAGTTCGAAATTTTTGTCAACTTTAGGCCCGAAACCGTCCCGAACCTGACCCGAAAAGCCCGGCCCGACTTACACCTCTGTCGGGCGGTACGAAAATTTTTGCTGTGGCCTACCAATGTTTCGCTGGCCAGACTTTGACACCTGTCTTAGATGATGCGAAAGAGTAAACTCACCAGCAATAGATGACCATAAAACTTTAAAACATTTGCTTCAATATCGAATGCAAATTGTTACATTTCCAAACCTTTTAGATTGAAGTGGTAGTTCTGCTGTTTTTACAAAAAGCAGCAAGTCACTTTTCAGGAAAAAATGGCTTCGCTATTGAACGCTAGGGTTAAAATTCAAGGTAGTGTACTTTAAGTTAATGCACCACAAAACACGTGCCTGCATATGAATTACATGCAGCATAACTGTGAGTCTATGCTGCTGGGTCATTCTTTGTCAACTTGACCAGGCCATGTAGCCCACCATCTCAGATTTTGATGAAACTTTGGGAGATTATAGAGCTGGTCAACGACTTTGGTTCAGGGGGTCAAAAGTTATGGCCCACCAAAACGCGCCATTTTTGTGTTTACTCAAGCGTTAAAATTTATTAATATTTTGACCTTAGAATTTAAAATGTTTATAAATTAGTGAGTTTTTGAGTTACAAAGCTTAAATTCGGTGAGAAGGTTGCCCATGGTATGTGATGTATGTGTACCACTTTTTTTTATTTTTTTGGTTATGCATGAATGATTTTGTGCCATCTTGAATAATGACACAATTTCAAAATCATTCATTCGGAACCAATTTTTAAAGCTAAATATCGAAAAAGGCCCATTTCCGATTTTTTCAAGTAAGGTATCAAACAAAAACTTTTGACCTCCTCTTTCCATTGCTAAAATAAAAAGTATGTGTATTTGTGTTTATCAAGTTCAAAACATGAAATAATTTATTACAACCAAAAACCTGTATTTTTCAGAAATTTTTAATGTTTGTTTTAACTAGTTCAAGAACATTTAGTTGTAAAGTGTAGTTGTGCTACTTTTTGAATTTATTGCTTCTCTTCTTTGCAGTTATGGAAGTCATTAAATAATTGTGCGTGACTATTTTATTGAAAAAATTTAAGTAAACGAGACTAAATTTTTTATTTGACATGCATTTTTTATTTGTTTTTTTGGCGATTAAGATTAGCGTTTGAGATAGATTTGAGGTTAGTTTTAAAGCAAAGATTTGAGGTTGAGTCAGATTTGAGTCAGAATTAATCAAAACCACAATGGAATTTTTTTTGAAATTAAGCCTTCCTTAGTGATTTAAATCACGAAAAAATAGTATTTACTTGCTTAAAAAAATTGAGCACTTTCAGTAACATTGAGTTTTTGTACGCAGCTTGTCAAGAACAATATTTTTACTCAGAAAACATAACATAATTAGGTTTTTAGTAAAATTTAAATCAATAAATGAAAGTGAAAAAATTTGGCATTCAGTCGATTACATTATACAGAATAGATACAATTTACAGAAAAATTAAATGAATGTAATAGTGCTTTTTTTAACACTGTCACGTTACTATATGTTCAACACTGAACTAACAATTGTTATAACATACCCTCTTTCCCATAGGCGTAGCCAGACGGGGCCCCGGCCCCCTCAATCAAAATGCCACCAATGACAAAAATTTGACAAAAAAGCCTGTTTCTTCATTTTCAGTTTCTTTCAGCATCTTTGCGTACAATAGTAAACGCGTACAACAGTAATTAACAATAAATAATATTGACAACCCGGGGGCCCGGTGCACCCCATTAATTCAATTTTTTCCAACCAATTTAAACGTATAATTAGAGTGAAATCAAGGGTTTTTGTTCCAAAAGTTGCTACCTCACGCTCTCATCTAAACTTTTTAGGAACGTAATGCAATACCACGCCGTATTTGCTATATGGCACATTGCCAATGCCCCGCGCTCAGATAGTAGGAATTTTTTTGGTCTTCACTTATATTTGACAGTAAGATGTTGCAAAAATTCCCTAAGTGCCTATGGCAATGGGGGTCTGGAGGCAAAGCCTTCAGCTGCTGGGCAATTTTTGCAGGTTTTTGGAAAAAAAGCTATATTAATCCCATTGTATTACATTTCGCAAGTGTTCACAGCAATTTGAAAGAAGTAGATTTTTTACATTTGAAAGCCAATCGAAAAAATTTAATTGTTCAATCCTCCGTTTATGTGCAATTAAAGTCCAAAACGCGTTTAAAATCATGTATTATTGTGCAAAATTTTAATTGTTAGTGATTTGGTTCATGTAGGGGGAAGTAAGGCACATAGCCTCATGCAATATTTTAGCACAAAATAATAATCCACTCGAAGATCTTCCTTAAGAGATTTTTGTTTTGTCATGAAGTTAATCAGTTATAGAAGTAAATGTACGGCCAGAAGGCCCAGGCCCCCTCAATTGAAATTCAATAATTTGTTCAATGAGCATTTTTCTTAGCTATTTTTTTTTCAAGTACTTGGTGCGTAAAAACTGGCAAGGTGGAGGTAAATCGTTATTAAAAAATGGTACAACAGATGGTTACGCTTACTGAATATGTTATTCCCGGGCCGGATTTACATTGCGACAGGCCCCTGGCATTTAGGGAATTTTTGCAACATCTTTCTGTCAAATATAAGTGAAGACCAAAAAAAGTCCTACTATCTGAGCGCGGGGCCCTGGCAATGTGCCATATAGCAAATACGGCGTGGTATTGCATTACGTTCCTAAAAAGTTTAGATGAGAGCGTGAGGTAGCAACTTTTGGAACAAAAACCCTTGATTTCACTCTAATTATACGTTTAAATTGGTTGGAAAAAATTGAATTAATGGGGTGCACCGGGCCCCCGGGTTGTCAATATTATTTATTGTTAATTACTGTTGTACGCGTTTACTATTGTACGCAAAGATGCTGAAAGAAACTGAAAATGAAGAAACAGGCTTTTTTGTCAAATTTTTGTCATTGGTGGCATTTTGATTGAGGGGGCCGGGGCCCCGTCTGGCTACGCCTATGGGAAAGAGGGTATGTTATAACAATTGTTAGTTCAGTGTTGAACATATAGTAACGTGACAGTGTTAAAAAAAGCACTATTACATTCATTTAATTTTTCTGTAAATTGTATCTATTCTGTATAATGTAATCGACTGAATGCCAAATTTTTTCACTTTCATTTATTGATTTAAATTTTACTAAAAACCTAATTATGTTATGTTTTCTGAGTAAAAATATTGTTCTTGACAAGCTGCGTACAAAAACTCAATGTTACTGAAAGTGCTCAATTTTTTTAAGCAAGTAAATACTATTTTTTCGTGATTTAAATCACTAAGGAAGGCTTAATTTCAAAAAAAATTCCATTGTGGTTTTGATTAATTCTGACTCAAATCTGACTCAACCTCAAATCTTTGCTTTAAAACTAACCTCAAATCTATCTCAAACGCTAATCTTAATCGCCAAAAAAACAAATAAAAAATGCATGTCAAATAAAAAATTTAGTCTCGTTTACTTAAATTTTTTCAATAAAATAGTCACGCACAATTATTTAATGACTTCCATAACTGCAAAGAAGAGAAGCAATAAATTCAAAAAGTAGCACAACTACACTTTACAACTAAATGTTCTTGAACTAGTTAAAACAAACATTAAAAATTTCTGAAAAATACAGGTTTTTGGTTGTAATAAATTATTTCATGTTTTGAACTTGATAAACACAAATACACATACTTTTTATTTTAGCAATGGAAAGAGGAGGTCAAAAGTTTTTGTTTGATACCTTACTTGAAAAAATCGGAAATGGGCCTTTTTCGATATTTAGCTTTAAAAATTGGTTCCGAATGAATGATTTTGAAATTGTGTCATTATTCAAGATGGCACAAAATCATTCATGCATAACCAAAAAAATAAAAAAAAGTGGTACACATACATCACATACCATGGGCAACCTTCTCACCGAATTTAAGCTTTGCAACTCAAAAACTCACTAATTTATAAACATTTTAAATTCTAAGGTCAAAATATTAATAAATTTTAACGCTTGAGTAAACACAAAAATGGCGCGTTTTGGTGGGCCATAACTTTTGACCCCCTGAACCAAAGTCGTTGACCAGCTCTATAATCTCCCAAAGTTTCATCAAAATCTGAGATGGTGGGCTACATGGCCTGGTCAAGTTGACAAAAACTTGACCCTGCTAGCAAGTTGGAACCCAAGCTTTAAATGATTACAAAAGCAATCCGAACTAATTTTCAATTATTTAAACAAAATTAATAAGTGTGTTTACGAAAATCCAATAAATAAGATCTTCAAATCAAATCTTTCATTATACAGTGCTCGCTGTATTACACCAAAGCGTGTAACGAGTTTACGGGCCTATCCCCGCGTCGTAATTCGCCCGGGCTATACAATGCAGTTCTATATTCAAAGAAAGTGAATTGATCGATTTGACTTAATTGGCTTGATACTGTGTCCGATTTGACCACTCCAGGGACGAACACCTTACAGCTCGACCAACAGGTTGAGATAAAAATTAAGTCTATAAAATTAAGTCTTTAAAATTGATTAGTTTTGTCCAAATGGAACCGTTATAGCTTAATGATTAACGAGAGATACTTTTTAAGTAAATTCGCTTTCATCTAAACACGGCATATTTTGTATTTTAGTTAACTTTAAAGCAACTATACGGCAAAAGCACAAAATGCTCCTTACAAGAAAAAACTTTTAACAGTTTCTAACAAAGCAGATAAAATTAAAAACTAATGAATGACAGCAAAAAAAGACAAAAATTTGATAGAGTAAAAAAAATCAAATCAAATTTTTCATTGTACTGTATACTCACTGTATTCCACGATGCGTGTAACGAGTTTGCGCGGCCCATTTCCATGTCATTGCGCCGGGGCAACACTGCAGCTTCTTTTGAAGAAATGTGTACAGCGTTGGCGAGCTGTTGGCATCACTGTGTCCGGAAAAATAAAAAAATCCATTTGCTTAATCCAGGAAATTCTTAATCAAGCGACTATAGGCATTGACTTTATTTGATAGCCTTTTGTTTAGACTATGTGCTTGAAGTTCGCTAAAACTTGGAGTGCACTCTCAGTAAGAAACTTTCTTTAAACCTTTTCCTTTATTTCTTAGCTGAATATTGCAAAATAGTGTTTCTACGTGTGTTTTTTGTGCTATAAGTTTAAATAGTGCTGCCCAAAAAGTGTTTTGTGGGCTCGCAATACTGCTCTCGAGATAATTATTCGGTATTAGTAAGATGAACTGAAAACTAAATCTCATTAAATCTCAATGAAAAACAAATTCTCCGGCCGAAACTTGCTTCAAATCTCGGTAAAGACCTTTTTCTTTTGTTGGTTTTCATTTAATTTTCGTCAAAAATATCATCAAATTCTGTTGCAAGCAGACTTCTCCGGTCGAATATTACTTACGCAGCCTTGGTTGTGCGGTCCTGCTCAAGCGCAAAAAAATGCAATTAATGTATCTGGAAAAGTAATAGTAAACACAAATAATTGTAAAAAATTTAAAATACAGATAATAACAAGGCACTAGTATAATTCATTTAGTTACGAGCAACAATAAGTATAATTACAGTATTATTATTTACTTGTTTTTTTACTCAATGACTCGAAAACCAAAACTCTCCTTTCCTTTCTCTTAATCAAAGTAACCCCTCTCGTTTTCTCGTAGTCAAAGCTTTTGAGTTGATGACATTATCATTTGACGTAGCAACCATATTTTAAAAAAGTTGAAGTCAGTTTGGCGATGCGTCACTGATGCTTTAAATTTTGTACATAGTGTTTTTTTTGATACTCAATCATAAAATGCCCAAGTCAAATTAGTTACGTTACAAAACAGTCTAATGACATCATTTGTTAAATATTGGCCAAAAAATGCAAGTCAGATTTTGGAAACTGGCTTCTGGAAATTTTTCGTTGCCTTAGTAATTTGAAATTTTCAGGAGTTATTTACAAATATATTTGACTTAAAGCCAAGTTAGTTCGAAACAAAATTCGATATTTGAAGGGGTTTATCACAAAAAAACAAGATGTGGTAAACCCCTCTCGTGTAAAAATAAAATTAAGACTTAAACCGCTCTCACACTTTGGCGAATTTGACTGCGACTCCATTGCGAATTAATTCCCAGTGCAGTCTCAGTGCAGTCTCAGTGCAGTCTCAGTGCAGTCTCAGTGCAGTCTCAGTGCAGTCTCAGTGCAGTCTCAGTGCAGTTCCAGTGTAGTCTCAGCGCAGTCTCAACGCAGTCTTCGTAGAGTCTCCGTGGAGTCTTCGTTGAGTCACAGAGCATGGCGAATCCTCTGCAAATCCGCTGCGAATTGATCTCTACCAATGTAGAAGCAAAAAAAATATTCATTTGCATGTTAAAAAAAAAAGGTAAAATTAAAGAAAAAAGTTTATCTAGAAGATTAATTAAGCTTTTTACTTCGGATGAAAATATAAATTTTAGTAAAAGTTTTAATTTAGCAGCAAACAAAAAGCACGAATGTTGTCTGAAAAACCAAAATCGAAAAAAAAATTACTATAAATTTACCGGTTAGTCTCGCGACATTGCTATTATGTATTACGGCATACCTGACCGGTAACGCGATATTTTTTCAATGGTACCGTTGATTCATCACCGCAATACTTTGCCATTTAAAGGCGCTGCTGTTCCTTTATAGAAATGCAAATATTTATTTGAACCAATGTGAAAAATAAATGTTTTGATTTGGCAGTGTAATTCATGGGTAAATTTCAACATCTACGCTCGTGAAAATCCAATAAAATTTTTCAAAACTTTTTAACAGCAAAACTTTGAAGTAAACATAAACCAAACAAATTGTTCCTCTTTTTTCAACGTTTATTGTCGTAACATTAATTTCAAAATCACAAAAGCAATAAAGTGGTGAAAAACCTTCAAATTACCGTAGCTTTATTATTGTGTATTACTATTATATTTATTTTTGTTAAGTTTTTATCATTTCGTATTATTTTTGAAACTGAAGAGGATAATGTGCTCTGCAAATGGGCACAGTTTTCGTTAAACAGATTGCCCTTAAAGTCAATTTTACTAAATTATGCAACTTTAACGTCGTTTGACACCGCTGCTACTTTAGTGTACATTTTGCTGCAAGCAAAAACTTAAATATATCCAGTTGTACAGCAAAAAAACAATTTGACTCCGGGAATAGTTTGCCGAAAATGAAATAGCCGAAGCTGTCGCAAAGCTTTTTATTTGAGAGACGTTTCTACTTCGGCATTAATCATCAATTTGCAAATAACATGTAAAAGGATTAGATGTCCTGCAAAGTGCAAGTTCAACAAAAAAGCAAAATAAATCGGAAATTAACTATTTGTTTTTCTGCGGTATAAGGCATTAATGCTTTTAAAAACAAGCACAAATCAAGCGGGTAAGCTAATAATTTTATAACTACTGTATATTGCAACACTACTCTTTAACACCACTGCATTTATTATACTACTCGGCTATTAACAGCTGTAGGCAAACTTAGTGTTTTAATTGAACTCGAACATTTTCGGCCTTATACTGAGCACCTTCATTAAAAAACTAAAAACATGGCAAATGAATAAAGTAATAATCAGTGCAATGTCAAAACTTATTCAAAATAGAAACAACGTTTTTCGAACATACAATTTGGATTTCCAACTGCATCCGGTTATAGGCTGGCATTTTACGGCTTAGGCAATTCCTAGTAATAAGATAAATTGAATTAGAAGTTCAATTAAGTGTAATTAAAATATAAAGCTAGCCAGCTTGTAGTAGCCTTGTAATAAGATAACGGAGTGGTGTTTTGGAAATGTGTTGCAATATGGTTACTGAGAGTAACCTCTCCACTGAAACTATATGTTTTGTAATTGCACTATTACATATTTTATCAAACGACACTCATTAATTCAACCAAAAATTATCCACATCCTGATGCCGTCAGCTACCACTGACGTTTGATTAAAGACAAAACGAAAGTCAAGCCAGCACTACAAAAATCCAAGCAGTCACCCATCAACTGAAATGGATCCCAGCAATCAGTTATTTAGCGTATCACCAGCACTACATTGTCTATCTATTCGTATCACCAGCACTACATTGTCTGCCAGAATCAAACAGTGAACTCCCATTTCAGACACACTATCTGATTCTAGTCCAAACATAGCCCCATATTAACGTAAACATATTAGCTGACATTTACGTTGTCAATCGCACCATTCCTGAACTTAAAAAAAAAATTTTGAAAGCAAATTCCAAAATTACGAGAATTACTAAAAGTTTCAAAATCATAGAAAATATTGACTCCAACTATCAAAAAATCCAAGCTTTTGTGCTATCCAATTCCGTATTAACATTTTGTCAAAAAGTTTTCCGATTCTATTTATTTTGATGTACTTCATCCATTCTCATCCATATTTTAATAGTTATATTAGCTTCAGGCAAGAATATTTTAGTTTTAGACCCTTCTTTTGCCTAATAGCTGATATTCAAGGAATCATTTATTGTACCATTACCTTTCCACCACTCATTATCTCGCAAAAAAAAATTTATTACAAAACAATCCACAACGTCATTACTGTTATACCCGATATGATTCGCAGCGCAGTCTCCGTGCATTTGACAGAGTCGTCGTACTGCAGTCTTCATGGGTTCGCACAGAGTTGTAAGTCGGGCCGGGCTTTTCGGGTCGGGTTCGGGTTCGGGCCGGGTTCGGGCTTGAAGTTGACAAAAATTTCGGGCTTAAATTGGGCCTGAGATATGTTTTTTGTCTCACGTGCACAAAAATATAACAAAAAAAACTTGGCAACATTGCTCAATTTTTTAGACCTAATTTAACTTTCGGTTTTTTTCGGGCATGATTTGCGCCTAAAATTAGTTTTCGGGTTCAGGCCGGGTTCGGGCTTATATTTTCGGGTTCTGGCCGGGTTCGGGCCTGAACTAGTCGGCTCGTTTACAACTCTGGGTTCGCAACGCAGTCTCCGCCAATTTGATGACGAATGCACTGCGAACCCACGGAGACTGCGCAGCGAATTGAAAAATTTTTGAACAGGTTAAAAAACTTCAAAAACTTCTCTGCGAATGCGCTAAGACTCATTGCGGATGCGCTGCGAATGCGCTAAACTGCGCGGAGACTCTGAAAACTGAAAAATGTTCAATTCGCATTGGAGTCGCAGTCAAATTCGCCAAAGTGTGAGAGCTGCATTACAACTCAAACTGAATGCCATATTGTCTTACAGGCTGCTGTGATATTATCTTTTTAAGTGCATCAAACTCAAAGCTAAACGTAATTTACTTCCATCTTTGCAGTGTTGCGCTACTTACGTATTTGGTTAGTGGTTACGTACATCTTGGTATAAACTGAGTGAATTGTGTCTAAAACGCATCGTTGTTTTTGCACATTATCTAAATCTAAAATTTCGTATGATTAAGTTTATACTTCGGGGCATAATGACTGGAACATTTAAATAATCTTAATACAAAAGCAAAGAGCCAAAACGTCAGCTAACATATTTTACTGAAAGTTTCAAGATTTTACTGAACGTTTCATTTTACTGAACGTTTCATTTTTACTGAGCGTTTCATTTTTACTGAACATTTTACTGAACATTTCATTTATCTGCTGATGGTGAGACTAGTAATGTCTTGAAACGTTCAGTAAAAATATGTTCGCTCACGTTTTGGCTCTTTGCTTTATATTAAGTTCATACTTGTTTATTTATTCAACTATTAATAAATATTGCAATTGCATTGTAATTTGATTTCGCCTGAATGACATTATCAAGTTTACTATTGACTGAAATTGCTTACAAAAGAGCATCAAGTCAAAACATTTTTGTTCGGTTTTCTCTGAAAAAATTTTGACAGACAATAAAAGACTAACTTCACTAAACTTGAGCGTTTTATGATTTTCCGTTCCCGACATGTAATAGCCGTGTAGATATTCTTTTAGAAAGACTTTTCTTCTGAGAAACTTAGCCAGGGTTGTCAATTAAAAACAATATTTCAAAAAGTTGCTTTTGTTTTTAATTCTCGATTAGATTTTACATCAATGTACTTGTCAGCACAAAGCAAAAGACCAGTATCGTATATTGACTGCTTTTCAAGTAAGTATAAGCCAGCTTTTCAATTAATGTTAATCTTTTGTTGCAAAGCTGGTAAACGGGAACACTGAAGTAAAGGAAAAATTGTTCATTTTGGACTGCAATATCTCGAAAACGACAAGACTTTGAACGTTCAAATCTTGTGAGAATGCATTTTGGGTTTTTCTCAACATTTTGGTCAACAATAAAAAGTTTGACTTAAATGCTCTTTTTAAAAAAGTAAAGATACAAGCTAGAGTCTTTTTCAGAATAGTTTGAAAAGTTGTTTTTTTTAACGCTTAGGCGCGAAAATAAACAAAACCTGTTGCTGCTCGCAAAAGCAGAATCAGGAACTTTATTTAGCGTACAAACAATCTTGGTTTCAAAAATCATAATAAAGCTTGGAAACGAAAAACCAGATTAAGCATTTTGTGAAAGACAAAAAAAGGATGTTATTTTTCTTAATCCTGCAAATTTTTAGATTGCTGTTTTAATCTTAAACTTTACTGATTCACAATCCGTGCTGATAAAACTTAGATGGCTTTTATCGATACCGCGTATTTACTAGCGGAAATACGCGTAATATCTTATTCCTTTTTTGCATTTTGATAAGAGAACGTTTTTTCTCGATTTCATCGCGCATGAAAGCGCGCTCCATGCTGGGCGTGTGTCGAGCGCGTGACTTATCAATACGCGCGTGAATTCATTTAGGAACAACTCCTTGAGAAATGGCAGCCTTAAAAAAGGATATTAAAGATTGTAGAGATCTGAGCTTTCCTCGAGTTTTGACCAACTTAATCAAGATCTTGAGTTGCTGGTCACTGTACCGTTTTCGAAAATATTTGAAGAGTTGGTTGATGGTACAGAACTTGAGAATTGCCTTGATTAAAATGTTCATATCTTCGAAACTTTTCGTCTGAAACTTGTTAAGAAGAATCGTCAGAACGGAGAGCGCAGAAAAATGAGCGGCTATTTATAGGAAAAAAGCCAAGCCGTGATTGGCTGGAAAAGGACCAATAAGAAAGCGTCATTAGTATACAATCTTTAAGATATATGCGAATTCTTTTTGTCGGCAGAGGGTGGGGTTAAAAGTTTTAATGAAAGTGGCTTCAAGAGCAGATAGATGAAAAGGTGAGCGGCCTTGAACAAGAATAGAAAATTTGCTGTCATCATAATGTTGAGCGCAGGTAGGATTTTGTAAAAGATGAAGTCCAATGGCTGAATCAAAAGCAAGAGACTGGGTATTAGTCTGGGTGGAAGATTTGCACCGACGAGCAGGAAGTAAGCTTTTTTGGGAAGAAGAGCAAGAACGGATAAATTTGGGGACATGTTGTTTGATTCTGTCGCGCAGCTTTTGGGAAGTATGGCCTACATACCGACTATCACAGTGGTATGAGAATTGATAAATCACGTTGCTTTTCTGTAAAGCAGGCAGTACATCCTTGTTGGTAGCGGAGAGAAGCTCGTTGGTAGTGTAAACAACACGTGGTTCTACGGCGGTAAAGCACTGTTTGACAGCAGATTTAACTTGCTTTTCAAACCGGGTAGAAACAGAACCAAGCCATGGAAGACGTAAACAAAAAATGTAGAATCTATGCAGTTAAATGGCACTTGTTTTTCCGCAAGCAAATACGCGTGATCGGTAAAATCATTTTCCTCAGAATGTTTGAACTTATACTCCTTTCTTGTTTTCAAGCTTAATATTTATCTTCCTGCTGTTCAGACTCGCTAACTATTCTATTGCATTTTTTAGATTTTTTTGGTGGTTTTGTCCTGAAAAAGCAATTATAATCAAAATGTAAATTTTAATATCAGGTGTTTCAAAATTAGAGCCCTTCTCTACTAACCGTACAAACTAAAACACAAAAGTACCGACATTTTCCGAATTTGAAACAAGCATTTATTTAAGTTTTTCACCAAATTCTTGATATGTTTTTGGGTCTTCACTTGCCTACTTCATAGTCTGCATTCTTGAGGGGAATAATCTTCACAAATTGCAAAAAAAATTGGAGAATCAAGCTTCATTTTCCTTAGAATTTTTACTACTAGTTGTCGCAGGTCGATAAGAATACATTGGTAAACCAACGCAGTTTTTATCACGCCCCCCTTCAACACGATTTTTGGCGATAGATGCTCATTAGGGTGGGTCAATTTTTATGAATTTTCTGAAATTGATCTGGTGGTCTGATAGGTGCTTAAAAGTTGTTACCTCGCTAGAAACTTTTTCGAACCCCGTTTTTTTCAAAAATTTTTATGTTTGCTTGGTAAATCGATTGACAAAAATTCACATTTTTTCAAAACTTTAGCTATTTTTCATATTTTTGTATAGACTCACATACCTTTTCAGAAGACGTTTAGCTACAACGATAATGTTATTGAATGATATAATTATATTCTAACTCAAAATACTCGAACAAATCGGAATATTTTTAATTACTGTGTGTTTCAATTTTTATATGTTACTTACCGACATTTTTTCACATTTTCGTGATTTTTTTACCGTTTTTCCATGTTTTTTTCATTGAGTTTTTTTCATGATTTTTGATCAGTGTTCAAGAGATTTTTGCATCATAGAAAAGTAAAAAAGAAATGGTGGCAAAAATTTAGCTCTCTCAGTAATAGTAACCCTGCACGACCAGCATGGCTTCACTTCTCAGACACCCAATTATACTAAAATACAAGAAATGACCTAAGTTTTATTTTCTATCTTTTATCAAAAAATGTTGCTATGTTAAAATGGTTTCTTCAAAATATGTATCTAGACTGGACACAAAACAATGCATAAATTGTGCTATTGCAACGATCACGTATAATAATTTTGAATGCCTGAGTTATGAGTATTTTTTGTGCTTTGACGTATACGTGACTGCTCCACTACTTTTGCCGCCGTTTTGATTTAGTATGTTCGATATAATTCTTCTCTAGTATATTCTACAATATTCTGCAGTTATCAATTATTTGCTTATTTACCATCTTAATTGCTACATTTGGACTTGAAGTTTGTGACGTCATTATTAGTGCTATTTGTAATCGTAAGCTGGTATATTTTTTCTTTTGTGACGTATCAAAGATTGTTCTGGGATGTTCGATAGCATTGTCGTAGTACAAATAGGCGGGTCGTTTTATTTTCATGATTCTAATATTCTAAGAGTGGGATAATAATATTAAATAATAATAAAAATTTTTGAAAAAATAGTTTCGTAGGCAGTTAAGCCGAGTTGGTGTATCTATGATTGGCTTGTATAGCCGTTTAGAGAGAAGTTTTAGTGGAGCGATTTTGCTTCGTGAGAGTTACTTTGTGCTTCAAACTTAAATAAAAGTTTTTAATTTAAGATTGGTGTGCTGCTTTCTGCAATTCAAGAAGCTAAAGGAGCTATCAACTGCCTTTTTGATTCTTCGATTAACATCTTAGTCGTTCTGTGGTTTTAGTCGGCGGGAACAATTCTGGAGATTGAAAGTTGTACTCTAGTGAAGTATCAACAATCACGAGAGCAAGGTATCTTCACGAGTTAACTATAAGGCTTCTACTCGCAAGAAAATCTTTAGACTTATTGTGGTTGAAGCCAATTTTGGTAAAAAATTTTTTCATCGACCAAGTGCATGGTTGACTCTATCGCAAATTTGTTCAGAAAATCATGCTTCACGCGTTTTCTTAAGATTGAGAGGTTAAAATACTACCATCTCATATGTTGGGTCAATCTTTTCATGGTGTTCTCATAAAGTGACAGCCGTCCATTTGCTATTTTTAAGGTAAGTCTTTTTGGCAATGGTGAAGTATATGGTCTGGAATACGCTGTTGAGCACCATAATAATTTGCAAGCCATTAGTAGTTGTTGTCAGCTGCCATTTTTGCTCCAAGAATCAAAGCCGACCTTGCTAGTATGAAGAAGATTGTGTGGCTGAGCCTGCAAAATCCGGATCAACATAGGCGTAGCCAAAGGAGGGGCCGCCTCTCCCAAATGAAATGCCTCGAATGATGAACATAACGGCCACAAAGCCTACGGTTTTTTTTAGTTTCAGTCTCTTGTAGCATTTTCGCTTATAGCAGTGAACGACCTTAGGGGTTCCGGGCCCCCTCAATTTAATGTTTTGCCAGCCAATTTAAATGTATAACCACGGAAAAAATTTAGGGGTTTTGTCCTAGAAGTTGCAACCTCAGGCCCTCATCAACCTTTTTGCGAACGTATTGCATTAACGTGACTAGTTACACTGTAAATTGTAAAGGTGGAAACCGAAAGGTGTAAATGATTATGAATGAAAAAATTTGCAAAAAAACCACGTTTAATGGGGTATTTTTTAAAATTCTAGTTTTAGGTTGGAAACTTTTTGTGAACAAAAAAGAAAAAATGCCAAGTTCCACCTTCTAAAATGGGATCATGTCGCTTATAGACATGAGATACTTTAAGTCACAAGATGGAGCCAAAAGGTCGTCAGTGTGACAAAATATAGGCTAGTGTAAAGTACGATGACAATTTCAAAAAGAATATTTCCAAATGAAGTAGACGTCAATTACTGTTTACCCACTGTATAATAGTAAAGTAAAAGGGAAGGAAAGGTCATAGTTTAAAGTAATGCGATCGCTTTTGGCGATGGTTCTGAGTTTTAGCAGAGATGCAAATTCAAAGCTTGTTCAGAATTTAAGCAAGCAATAATTTAATTAATCATTCAATCACTAATGTAGCTATTCCATAATAAATACTATACAATGTATATCTAAATAGATTAACGATAAACATATATTTCTATTGCTATCTAATAAAAATATCTTAAAATATTTTTGGCAATTGCTTGCCAATTGCGGCAAAAAAAATGTATCCCGTTTACACGCCAGTAATGTACTACGATAATTTTTCAGAAAATTTGCAGTAGCAGATAAGCAAAGTTAAGCTGAGTAAAAACAAAGCATAGCATAAATTTGTCAACGAACTAAACTGGTGTACTGTACAAAGTATAAAATATTCAGTATATTTTCCTATAGGACCCTTTTGTTCTTAATATGATTAATGATAACTGTTAGTATTACTTGTCACAAATTTCGCAAAAAAGATTGGCTTTGTTAGGGATTGTTGCCGCGTTTTGAAATCATTAAATTTGTATTTGTATTCACAGTTTCTTTGCTTGATATTCAGCATTAGAAGGGACAGTATGAAGCCTCCTGCTCTTCCGTGTGTGGTAGACAAGTGGCAGCTTGACCTGAAGACCGTAAAGTCCCTTCGCTGCCTCCTTGCCAAAAAAACTTGGTGATTAAAAAATATGTAATTAATGTTTTGTTAAATAATCAACTGTGATTCTAAGTGATTTTTGTTGGAGCAATCACTTTTATCTTTGCTTGGTCTTATAAATTCGGGAATCGGGATATCGGATTCATTTCCTCCGTTTAGGGTTTACACAGCATATAAAAACAGGCGTTAGTTTTCAAATTTCATTTGTTATTTGCTACCAGTAGCAGTTTATAGTGATTTATTATCATCGAGTTTTACCAGAATTGTATTGCTGGCTAAAATTTGCAGCGCCAATTTGCTAGTTATTTGACTTAGGGCATTGTGTTTAGATCTCAGATTTTAGCTAAAATACAATCAAGGTTATGCTACCGATAATAACTTTAGTAGTAATTAATGTTAAATAGCATCTGCATTTATCTACAGATAATTTACAATACATTAATTTTTAGTTTTATAAGCGCAAAAACATTGTTCAAGTTTTGTAAAATATCCCATACTGTATTAACTATTATTAGGGTAACTGAGAAGAGCGGCTGAGGAAGCGCTTATAGCCTACTTAGTAGCGGGTACATTATTTATAGTAAGCAGATTAATTGCAATATATAGCACTAATTTCATCTCTATTTTTACATCGTTTTACTTAATTTATGTATACAGCAGCACGCGAAACTATTGTTGGTTGTTTTTTAGTCTGTTTAAGGTTAACGTTCGCATAGGCGTAGCCAGGGGGGGGGGGGGCAGGGGGCCCGGCCCCCCCCCCCCCCCCAATTGCAATGTACCAATGATAAAAACGTCACAAACAAAGACTATTGTTTCTTCAGTTTCAGTTTCTTTTAGCATCTTTGCATACAACAGTAATTAACAATAATATTGATCCAGGGGGCCCGGGCCTCTTCATTTAATTTTTGCCTACCAACTCAAATGGACCCGCTACAAAAATATTTGAATGGGCCCCCTACAATAATATTGATCTAGGGGGCCTGGGCCCCTCAATTTAATTTTGGCAAACCAACTCAAATGGGCCCCCTACAATAATATTGATCCAGGGGGCCCGGGCCCCGCCTCAATTTAATTTTTGCCACCCAATTAAAATGAGCCCCCTACAATAATATTTAAAAGGATGCCAATTTAAATTGGCCCGCAACAATAATATTGATCTAGGGGGCCCGGGAACCTTCAATTTAATTTTTGCCAACCAACTCAAATGGACCCCCTACAATAATATTGATCCAGGGGACCCAGGCCCCTCAATTTAAGTTTTGCCAACTAGTTTAAATGGGCCCCCTACAATAATATCTAATTGGCTCTTAATTTATAAATGGGCCCCCAACAATAATATTAATCCAGGGGGCTGGGCCCCTCAATTTAATTTTTGCCAACCAGTTTAAATGGGCTCCCTACAATGATATTTAAATGGTCCCCAATTTAAATGCCCCCCTTACAATAATATTGATTTAGGGGGTCTGAGACCCACCATGTAATTTTTGCCAACCAATTTAATCGCATAACCCAAGTGATATTAAGGGTTTTTATCCTAAAAGTTGCTAACTCAGGCCCTCATCTAACCTTTTTATGAACGTAATTCAATAACCAGGGACGGATTTAACACATGGCACTGTGCCAGGGGCCCCGCGCTCACATAAGAATTTTTTTGTTCTTCACTTGTATTTGCCAGGAAAATACTGCAAAATCCCAAAGTACCAGGGGCCCAACACAATGTAAATCCGGCCCGGGCAATAACATGATTTGCAGGCGCAACCATCTATTGTACATTTTTCAGTAACAATTCACCTCCACCTCGCCAGTTTTTATGCAACAAAATACGGTACTTTTGAAAAAAATTAGCTACAGTAAGGGGAATGCTCATTGAACAAAATTTTGAATTGAGAGGGCCTGAGCCCCCTGGCCGTATATGTATTCCTATAACTGGTTGTTTTTATGACAAAACAATATATCTATAAAGAAAATAATCGACTGGATTGTTATTTCCTGCTAAAATATTGCAGGAGGCAATGTACTTTACTTTCCCCTACGAGGGCCAAATCACTTACAAAATTTAACCCCAAAATGCAAGATTTTAAACCTGTTTTGAACTTAAATAGCAAGAAAAAGAAGGACTGAACAACGTAACTTTTTCACTTATCTTTCAAATGTTAAAAATCTAGTACCTTCAAATGGCTCTAAATACGTGCGAAATGTGATCCAATGACGTTAAAACAGCTTTTTTTCCCAAAAAACTACAAAAAATCGCCCAGCGGCTGGGGGCTTCGCCCCCAGCCCCAAACAGCCTCTGGCGGCTGGGGGCTCCGCCCCCAGACCCCCGTCAATGATACGTTTGAAGTACAGTACACTTCTTTACTCAACACGTCTGCCAATTTAAACATTTTCAGATTTTAACTTTTGGTTTAAGTCCTCCCTTTTGAATGAGTTCCTAGTTACGTGCCAACACCAGGCTACGGCTTTTGATCTTCCATTCTACGATATCTTTGCTCCCACAAAAAATTCCTGTTTCAAAGTTTCTGATGACGTCATTGCATGTGATTTGCGGTTTGGCCCCCCCCATTCAAAAATCCTGGCTACGCCTATGAACGTTCGGAAAACAATCATACACCAACAAGGTTTTTGTGAAATAGTGGATATTTTCTAGTTATACGGTTGTTTACATCTTTAACTGCCTGCCCGGAGACAGCAAACATGTAGCAATAATCAGTGATGCTAATTTGCTGCTTTTTCACGAATTTCGCCGCAATATTTCACGAATTTGATTATTTTTGTGAAATGTCAAAAATATTTGAGATTTAAAGGAGGTTGTGGAGCTTGTTTCAAGCCCAGAAATTTCGCTTCTTTTTGTTGGTTCGTACGTCTGGTAACTCCAGTATCTTGGGAGGGGCTATAGCCCCTCTCCCATTGGCCTGTCGACTAAAATGCAGAGTAAGAAAAACACCACGTTTTTAGCACTCCAGAAACTGTATTTTTGCACTGGAATGGACTAAAAAGTGATTTAAAGCATCGTTTGAAACATAAATTTAGGTGGACTAATTTGTCAAAAATAAAACTCACAAATCAATAAAAACTTTGGAAAATGGCCAAAAATTCGCAATCGAATTTGATCGCTAGTATAAAAATGCTAGGCATAAGTTTCATCAACAAACATATTACAGTATATACTCAGAAATAAGGAAGGGGGCTATTCAGTATTAGTTAATTACCAATCACTTGTCTCAAAATTTTTTCCTTAGTCCCTCCCCTCCCCAATTATTATTTTCCTCTATAAAATATAGAAGAAATAGATTACTCTGTGTGAGTTTTCTTAAACTATAGGATTTTATAATTAACCAGCATATAAACAAGAGAGCTAAAATTTTACCATTAGCCACCTTCAACATAGCTCATTTATGCAAACAGTTTAATCAGGTTTGCACTACCAATTTCTATGCCACGTTTGAAAAGCATTATTTTTTATCAAAATAGCCCCAAAATTAAGTTGTTATTGCAAAAAAAATGCAAAATTTTCAAGCACTGGGAACAAAGCCCCCACACTCCCGTGCCTCCGGCGGCTGGAGGCTTTGCCCCCAGGCCCCCACACCCCCAAAACAGCCCCACCATTGCGAATTTCTGGCTACGCGCCGGGGTAACTTGGTACCTTGACATCGCTTGATTATAAGATAGGGTAAGATATTCGCCCATCTATGAACTGGGCGAGCCATATCAACTCACTTCTTTTTTAAATATTCTGCTTTTTTCCTAAACTACTAAAATATACCTTTGTTTAGTTTTTATTCAAATGTTTATACTGAACGCTTAATTGACAGAAATTATCAAAATTGCCTCTTATAACACACCTATTGCACGAAGTCGCTTTTAAGCATTTTTAGCGATACACAGTACAAATTAATGTCAACTTTCAGGCACAAGTTTGATCGAGGTAGTAGCCAAAAATTACGTTACTTTAAAAAAAAAACTAAAAAAATATCTCTGTGCTTTGAGTGAGGTCCCGTCTGACACTTCATCAGTAACACCAGTAGGTAACTTTAAAAGTTTTAGAAATGTTTGGCTGGAGCTATTGCATTTGTACCATATTATTTTATTCCATTTCATATTTCATAATATTTGATGCAATTTAATATCATGTAAACAGTTTTTTTTAACAAGTATTTGATTTTTTGGAATGTTTAAAAACTCGAGAAACCATAATACCACACTGCCGATTTTACGTGGACGTCGATTTTACTTATTAAAGAGAATTTTTGTTAGTTATTGCAAGCCAGTTAGTTTTATTACTCTTAATATTATTGCACTTGCAGCAAAGTTAACGCAGTATCGAGTAAAAACATGATTATATAATGCTTGAAGAAAATTTACTAACGTTTGAAGACAGCAATAAAATTTTGTGCTGCTCTTCGTGCGAACTAAAAAAAAAAACGAAGAGATTGTTCAACATGTCGCAAACTTTTTGTATTCAAATGTTCGATGACGACCTCCAGGTCCGGGTAAACCTTGACGATTTGGATGCTCTTCCCTTAAAAGCCAAACTATAAGGTTATTGTTCAAGGTAAGTGGTTGCCAGAGCTGTACAATATGCATGCTTTCAAACGATATCGTTAACCGCTCTACTTTTTTTTTTTGTTTACTCAAACCAGCAAAATTTTACGCTGGCTAGCGGTTCCTAAATATTTACTAATTTTCGGTCTCAGTAGTTTGTTTTTTGTAAGCCTGCAGCCTGCATATTGCATATGGATGAAACTGTTGCACCAATGTGTGATGCCACTTAATTTTTGTGTGCACCGTCTGCTGTTGACAAAAAAGTTTGATTTTTCTGTGTGCTAATATTTGTTTCGTCATAAAACTGCAAGGGAAAACAAACATTTTGGACTTCACTTGTCTCAAATCCAATCTAAATCTGGGCACAGCATGCAAGTGAAATTAACAAACTTTGTCATTTTGAAACCTATTAACTTTGAATTTTGTAGATCTTCACTTAAGCTTTTTTTACCCATTGCAAACTGATTTTTTCTCAGCTGAGACTAACCTTGTTTTTTCCCCTTGTTTGTAGTTTGCAAAATTTGTTGCTGTGCAAGCCATTAAGGTTCGTTCAGTTTGGCCGAGAGTTGGCTGGGGAATACCTTTGATTTAAATATGCTGGAAAATAGTTGTTACAATGGTGGCTAAAAATAGAAATTGAAGAATAGAGTGTCATACTACAGTTGAGTGTTGCTGTGCTTTACATGATCCAGTACAAAAAAGTCAGTTTTGCTGGATTAAGTTTGAAAATGATTTTTGATTATGCATTAATTCATATTCTTAAACCTTTTGATTTTTTACCTCTAGCTACACCTTCAACACATACAATATTGACATCTTACAATTTTGCCACAAGCAATATGTAGAACCTTCAAGCAACACTATTTTGCGATTATGAAAGAGGAATTATAAAATTCCTTGATTGCTAAGAAGTGAGTTACCGTAGTGGCCAATCAATGTGGCTGAAGAACTCAACAAATGCACTCGCGGAATCGATTCCACTACCTTCAAGACTTCGCAAACAAATTGGCCGAATATTTCTTCAATCAGTCTCTTACTTATGCACTGTGAGTATACCCAAAAGTTCTATAATAGTATGAAAATCACCGAGGCTATTTTTTTGCCTGTGCCGTTATTTTTGCTAAGCCTATTTGTTATTTTTGCTAAATTTTGTTATGCTGGACTGTCAAATACAAAAATTTTGCCGAAACTTATTTTACTATTTCAGCATGGAAAAATTTTTGATGTCCATTTTTACGTAAAGGAGCCAGATAAAAAGTCGAAATCTTTTTATTTCAAATCTTTTTGTAACAATCACGAAAAGAAACTCAATATTTGCTTGCAGTTGGTTTTCTAAATATGCCAATTGCCGAGCTATATACTGTCCCTTAACATGTTTGGCGCTTACGATAGGTGTTTCACGCAAATTGTTCTTCATAATTGGTTATGTTTTATTCATCAAACGGTTTAATAAAAGCTGGTTTGTTATAAAAGGTTAATTGTCATTATGGTGGTAGATGATAGGGACAAAAATTAACGTAATTTACTCTAAGCCAAATCTAATTGTTGCGTTCTACGTAGGGTTTCTACAACTCTTTGGGGAAGCAATACTTATGACCTATTATTAACCCATTTTAAAAAGTATATTATGTATGTTTTCATATCATTCTATTGGCTGATATGTATGCTTGTGTAGATATGTTGCACCAACGGATTACAAGTATGTGTGCATGCAACTGGTCAGAAAATACCCGTATTTACCGGATCAAGACAGAAAAAATTCTTTAGTAAGTATAAATGGGTGCAAGTCGTATGCACCAGCAACGTACATATGAAGTTAATCCCGCAAATTTTCAATATTCTTTGTGTTAAACCGTTAACCTTTTCGAATTAAAATAAACTGTTGTGATGTGATATCGTATGCTCGGAAGATTCATCCTCAAATAACAAAATAATTGTAGCAATTTGCTTGGTCATTTGTTTGATTTTTTTTCTTAAAGTTTTGTTGTTTCGCAGCCACAATAAATCTACGTTGGTGCGTACGACTGATCATAGAATGCCAAATTGCTGATAACATATTTTTTGCCAAACGTCAGTGTGATGTCATGTATTTTAGAAATAGCTAAAGCCCAGCAGTAAGCTAGTTGCAAAATCAAACTTTCACTTTAAACAAGTTTAATTTTGAAGAAAATTTCCAAGAGGAGTGTGGATAAGTAACTGAAAACAATGTTAAACTTAAATCACGTTAATATTGATTTAGATGATGCTCAGCGATACTGGTCCAAGAGCAGATAAAAAAACTTCCAAATTTTTCACTGCCATAGGCTAGCTATAAATTTCCAAAACATTTTTGTTTCTTTAGTTTACGCCTTCAAATTACTCATTCCGTGATGAAAAGGTAATCGATACCTGTGTTTGCGATTTTCTTTCTAAACTAAACGGATTTGAGTTTTTTGAAAAATGCTTATAGCAGTATACTGTAATACATGTAGTTTTTCGATGAACTACTATCAGCATGGGTGTTTTGATCCCAACATTACTCGTTGTGTGTTCTGTACGTAATGATTAACGACTTCTTTTTGCTAGCAAAAGAAACTCCTCATTCGGCCTTTAAAGGAGGCAAAAAAAGAAAACAGAACAAAAAAAACGGCCTTGAGAATATTCAACGACGAGTGTTGCTTGTTCATTGATGATAAAAAAGCGCAATATATAGTATGTCCCTATACGAAATGCCTTGTTTATAAAACGATTATAAACCGTTTCAATAACGAGACAGCTTGTTTAAAGAATGGTTAATTTTGTTGCCATAAACGATTAGCAATATTGACTTTTTTAACCCTACGGACTTTATTGGGGCTAAAACACTGTAGCACTAATAACAAATGTCAGTGACAAGTAGGACACTCGCCGTCAAAACTTACGTTTATTTTCATACTGAACCACTAAGTGCCTAGATCAAGGTAGTTGCATCACAAAAACATTTTCTGCCGTCATTTAAGTTAAATAACCTGCGCCAAAAATGCTCAGATTTCGGATAGTAACTTCGGCAAACCTTAAAATTCGAAAACTTCCCGTTACTTTTAACAACCTTAAATTTTCAAATGTGTTTTGTAAATACGCTTAACTCAAAGTCAAGTGTATTCAAAGTAAAAATCTCATTTCTGAAGAAATTTATCACAAAAAACCCGAGAGGGCAGCATTTTTGCCTTAATATAAAGTTACAGCAATACTTAACTTAATATTTGATTTACTTAGAGGAAACTAAGGTTGCTGCTTCAACAAAAAATGTTTAATAGAAAATCACAAAATTAAAGATTTTAAATAGCAACTTAATATTATACGAGTATGTTACTGATTGGACATTTTCTTATACTGAAAGTCGTCGTATAAGTGCTTACACTCACAGTAACTTACATTTTTAAATGTATATTAAACTTTATCTGCTGATGATGAGACTAGTAATGTCTTGAAACGTTTAGTAAAAAATGTTCGCTCACGTTTTGGCTCTTTGCTTTATATTAAATGTATAGCAATATGGCTTTTCAGAGGCACTTTAGAGAAACAGTAATTTGAGACATGGATTTCCTAAGCAGCATGGTATTGCAGAAAAACTAACAGTTTGCTGACATAAGCTTATCGCATGCTGTGTAAAATTTCTTTGTGACTAAATGCGTCATAAGTTCATGCCCTGGATAGTATCCGGACTCCCCGCCAGGAACCCTTTATGAGTAAATGTGGCCGTAACTATTCAACTTTTGAATGGCAACTTGATAAGCGTTAGGTAATTCTCCATTGGTTCACACAAAACTTTGTCTTCTTTAAAATAAAATGGAGCAAGACTGCTTTTTTTGGAATAAATTGTGACGGTATGAAAACTTTCGACAGTTTAAAAAAGCCAAATTTATTGGTTAAAACAGTACTTTTATTGGGCAGAAATCGATTTGGCAAAAAACATTCTCAGTTTTCAAAAATAGCAAGTAATAATAATGAGGTACCAACCCATTATTGCAGACTGAAGTGCTTTTATGAAATCGATTTTCGCTCATAAGATGTAGTTTTTAACCAACAGCATTTAGATGTCCAAGTGTATGTCGTTCGATTTTTATTTATTTTACTGTAAAGTACCGCCCGCGCTAAAATCACCAGCCTGGCTAGTACACAGTATGTCCTTAAAAACTTACAGCAATCCTCACTCTATAGCATCAACAATTATATTATTTAACATGCTATTTTTTAGAAGGAGGAAAAGCATTGCTGCTATACCAACATGCTTCAAAGAAAAAGTGGCGGAGTTTGTGATTAACGGCAAAGTACGCTTGACTAACTATGTAGCTATAACTGTACGTGTAAAATCAAATCAAAACTTACAAAAGGGTTTGTTTGTATCACTCACACTGTGTTGTAGACAGCAGCATCAGTTAAAGGTTGTACAGTACTCGTGTTGTATTTTATTTCATAGAAGTTATAGTATGATGTTCTACCCTGTTTACTTTTTTAAGAATGTAAATCCGTCACAGTTAATAGCTGTTGGAGGTGTATGCGAGTAAATGCTGTGTTATGTCAATATATATGCCCTTTCAGATTTTCTAAAAAGTGGGCAAAGCCTCCAAAATCTTAGAACTAAGCATCGAATTTTTCAACACTTTCAGATTTAAAAATGAATAGGTATACAGTAGGCTACATGGTTCATCTTTGAATTGATAGGAGTGAGGGGCTGGCTCTGATAGTAAACCACAAACTTTTAAAAAGGTTTCTTTGCAAATGCTGGTTCATCGAACAATAATTTTTTGTCTTATATTTCACAAAAAAATTGCACCTCATTAAGTTTTCATCGTCCGATCATGAATGGTCAGAGTGATGCAGAAGGGGTGTCCATTCATCGCTCGCTGCTGATATATTTTTGCTTTGCTATTCGCACGAGGCCCTGCTGCGCGCTTTGGTATTCTATTTCATGCAATAGCATCTTACAGTCAACTTAATTTGTTGTAATATTGTGTTGGTATGATTGATTACTGTTGTATACTACTTGCATTCAATAATCACTGTTGTAATTTGTGATGATGATTTACAATTTAGAAGATCATGCTGTTTTATTGATTTTTAGTTTAAAGGTAGTGATTGTTGGCATTGCATTGCTCAGCCAAACAATTGGAATAATAAACAATAATTTTGGATACCCAAAAAGAAAAATTTCAAATAAATATCAAGACACCGTTGCTCATTAATTAATTGCAATTTTCATCAAACGTTTTCAGTACCTATCATTAATTGTGTTTAATCAGGATTTAAAGATAAGATCAAATATTTTATGATGTTGCTACGCAAATACACAATAGAATAACCAATCATTAAATTACTTACACACAGACACCAAAATCAAAAGCATGCAATTCTTTCCATTTTAAAGATGATTAGTTCAGCTACAACAGTTTCAAAAAGCTACGGAAAAAGTTATACCAGCAGTGAATCTAAAACCCTCATCAATCAAATTTTCTAGATTTCCTCAGGTTTTAAAGACGACGTATAGTGAACTGGTTAGTTTAATAAACACAAAAGCTAATTTAGTAAACACCTAATGGAAATACTTTTTTTTAGCATAAGTATGTTTTGTCTTATTTTTAAGCTTTTATTAATTTTGGCTTTGTAGGCCGAGTTACACATCTACGAATGATTGTAAATAAGGAATCTAATTTTGAAATTAAAATTATTACTTCATGAATCAAAATCGAAAACGTGTTCTCTAAAATCAAATTTTTTGAATTTTGAAGCGATTAGATGCTCTTTTTACCTAATACAGAAAAATTAATTTCAAGGCCGATAAGATAAGTGATAATGACGTTTTTATTTCGTGTTTATTAAAATAAACAGTTCACTGTCTTACGTCGTTTCAAAAACGTAGAATAAATAATTGATGAGTTTTTCCGACTCACTGGTTTTAACCTTCGCAACTATTGACTTAATGCATTATCTTTGAAGTGGAAAGAATAACACAGTACATGCTTTCGGTTTCTTTGCTTTGTTTAAGTAATTTATTATTGCTAATTAGTGAGACAAAATCATAAAATATGTGATGGTATATTAAGAACCAGATGAGGCACAATCTTAGACGCTGAAAACGTTTAATAATTACAGTTGCCAATGATGAATAAGCAATATGCCTAAACCCCTGAGGTGTTGCTATAGCGCCCGCCAGCTTCGCTAAAAGTAAAGATACAGATATAAAAACGAAATAATTAGTATCATGTTGATTGTCGAAGTTAATTTTTCTTGCAAATATTTGCCAAAATACTTGTTTGCGCTAATCAATTGCATTATTGCGTGCTTTCTGCTTTGTTATGGTTTTCACATTGCTCTGCTTATTTTTCGTTTTTTTTTTATTATTGTTGAATGAATCCTTGATTCAGAGTTCTGAATTTTTTATCTGCTTGTGTCTTAAATAAAGCGTATGTTTCAAATTTACTTGGTGTTTCTCTCATGTATTGATAAGTTTTGTTACTGTATGCATTTTAATTTCACGTAAAGTGCCGCATCAGTAAAGGACGAGCCATTGCGCAAAATTTAGACCTAAAAAAAATCGTAGTGATTGAGGAAAACTGACAACCTTCGCAGCAGTTATTTCATCAATAAAGTGTAAAAACTCAACCTATCAAAATAGACGTAACGCAAATGTGAGATGATAGAACGTCTGTGTAATTAGAATGACGAAACCTAAGCAAAGCAAAAGATGGAAAATTAAACCACCTTTGAAGATGTTTCTTGCAACTTTTAGGACGGAAAATTCTCTCTTATCAAAGGTGGGAATAATACACCATACCAAATGGAACATTTACCACCCTAACAAACAAGAGGTGTAAAAAAAAGACCACCTCTTTAGTTGCTTACTTTCACAACTTTACGATTTACAGTGTACGATCTATTGTGCCACCTTCAAATAACAATCCATCTCCACCTTGCTTGTTTTACGTGACAAAATACTTTTTAAAAAATAGTAACTATAAGCAATGTTTATTCAACAAATTATTGAAATTGATTGAAGGGACCTGGCCCCCCTGGTTGTACATGTACTCCTAAAAATGGTATTTTCATAATAAAGCAAAAATTTTCAAGGCAAAATTAATCTTGGAGTGAATTATTATTTACTGCCAAAAATATTGAAGGAAGCAATGTACCTTGCTTTTCTCCCCTCACCTAGGCCGAGTCACGTACCAAATTCGACCCAAAAATCAAAATTTTAAACGTGCTTTGGACTTAATCTGTAAGTAAAGGAAAAACTGAACAATTTTATTTTTTCGACTGGCTTTTAAATCTTAGAAATTTAGTTATTTCAAACGCCTATGCGGATCAGTGCATTTTCCCACGACCGGTTTGACGCAAGAGATTCAAACGAGGCCGCTTTAGGGTAAAGGCTTGAGCTAGAAATATACTTTTGCATCAAAACGCTTTAGGATTTAGGTTAAAGGTCTAAAAGTTCCAAAGTTTTCTAATCATCATCGTCATTTTTTTTTTTCAGCAGGTTGCTTTGGCCAGGAGACAGCTACGGGACGTTTCCGTCTTCGAATTAAGCTGCCATCTGCGCTTCACGCTGTTCCTTTTTGTTGCTGAACATCGAAACCAGGGAAGCTGTGAATACCAATTTTTATAGTATTTGGTTTGACCCAACCGGAAACTGAACCGTGTCAACCACTTCTGTAGCAATATCTTCTATCCACTCGACTAATGGTACAGTGTCTTGGTCAAGTAAATCAGTTTTCTAAATATTTGTGGCGACAAACTGGTCGCGTAAAAGAGTGCTTTACAGGCAACGTCGTTGGCATCAGTTCGAAATCGAAAACAAGTGAAGTCTTGAAGAGTGTAAAGTTTATTTGTTTTTATTTGTGTGGATCCTTGTTGAAGCGTTGGTTTTGTAAACCAGTAGGGGTTGCGTTTTAGTAACTTCACGACTTTGGCGTTTCTTTGCCTTAAGTCTAGCTGTAGTAGTAAATTATATAGACAGGCTTCAAGACCACCGAGCCTTATTCTGTCCTATTACACCTTTATGTCGTCCTTTGATCAGCTAGTGCTTTGTGTTGGGTTCAAAGAGAAATATAATCTCTTTAAGCCATCGAATGGTTTGTACTTAGGGAAAGTCTGGGTGATATGGTTAGCAGTTCGAGTCTCTCAGCATTCACACATCGAAATCACCTTTTGGCCAGTGAAGGAGTAAAGCTTCGCAGCAAAGCTCACCAGAAAGGACTCGAATAGGAATGGGTAGTATTCCAAAAATACTCAATTGATACATAACATCTAACAGATTTTGTCGAATGTTTGGATCTCACAGCTTCGTATGTTATCTAAAAGGCAAGGGTCTAAAAATCTAAAATAGACTGCAGAATACATTTAATGTATCCTATGTTTATTTAAAATTAAAGTAAAAATCAATCGATCGAAAGGTCATGGCTTATTTATCTCGAGTTATTTCTACTTCGCCAATAAAACTGCTGTCAAGCTGACTATATTGCTGAAGAAAAGCGATTAAATACATGATGGTGTGAAAAGTGCAGAGTAGGCGATGCTTTTGTTTATGCAAGAAAGACTGGACTTGAATGAATTTAAGGATTGAACTGCTGCAGTTTATGACCTAGCTTACCCATTATGACCAAACTGAGTCTACTGGTGTAGTGGTGCTAATCGAAGTTGAAATTATCAAAGCTTAAACATTTGTCGTCAACTTATGGGAAAAATTAATCTAATCAAGATCTTGGTTTTGATCGGAATTGGTAACTTGAAAATTATAACAAGCTATTGGTGATAAAAATAGCATTTATGTTCCAATTAAGAATAAACCAATAGTATTAATTTGTGCCATTTTAGTTGGATCACAAATGCACTGTATGTCGATGCAACTCACTGAGGGTCAACTTCCAAAGCACTATTCAAGAAAAATTGGCTTGCAGCAGTAAAGGCAACACTCAAAAAGGGAATAGGCCAGAAGGTCTTGGATAATAAAAACAGTAAAACGACTGTTTGCTTATGTGTTATTACTTTATTAGTGCTTTTCCCAAATTACTAAAACACTGTTTATTACGAGGATGCGATTTCACGTGTTTTGATGCAAAAAATCCAGTAAAAAGACATAAATGAGTTTTAACTCCAAAAATGATATAACGCAGCATTTTTGTTTACTCTGATATGCATCACATACTTTGAAGCAATTCAAAACTAGATTTAACTTTATCGGAGTTCGAGTTTTCGAATAATACCATACATTAATTTTGTGAATTTTTGGGAAACTTTTGGTACTTCTTAGATTTGTGTTGATTTACCAAGCTAAATTGCAATTTAAGATAAAATTAAATACATACAGTATTCTCTGTTACTACAAGCATACACACATTTTAAAACCCGGTCATTTTAAAAATAATCAAAAAAATATTTTATTTGTTTAAATTGACTTGCTCTAATACCCATGCTTTTATGAAGATTTATGTCAGAGATGATAAGAATGCACATGCATTTCTGGCTATGTCTAAGTTATATTTGACGCGAAAGTAAAAAAATATTTGATATGAAAACTAGCACAATTGAAACCTACGTTAAAGAAGTTGAAAACATACTATTGAAAAAAAAACTCAAAAATCTTCATGTAAGCTGTGGAGGGAGGCGGCTCTAATTTTGAAACACTCTTGTACTGTATATAAGTATGTGTATGATACCGTAAAATTTACTGCTGTTAATTTGTATGTGTGCCGCCAGCTTTGTTCACTAAGCTACTACAAAATATTATCTGTTCAATGTCTATCTTAACACACATGTTTTTTTCTATTCTACATAGCATTGGTTTTGCAAGATCTGTTACTGCAGAAAGTGACAAATTTTGAACATTACTTATAATGTGGCGCAAGAAATGTTTTGGGATATTTTAAACAATTAGCACAATGCACACTTATGTAATAGATAACAACAATATAAACGGAGAGAAAAGTATTTTTAATTTTCCTGCAATAATGATTGATTGTAGCAATTTATAATAAAAATGCAAGGCTAAAATGGATTCTATTTTTTTGGTTGATTACTATACTTTTTTAAAATTGAGAGAGAGCCGTTGTTTAAGAAGTAATTTTGATTTCAGCTCCACTTCAAAAAAATATGGAGCACGTTTGCAGAAAGCTCTTCACTAATAAGTGTTAAGCAACCATACGTGTCGATTGATAAATTCTAAATATAACTTGTATCTTTTTTTATTACCTAATAAATATATAAATTTGTATTTAATTTCACCCCTTTAATTAGTTATTGCCTAAAGAGAAATTATTGATAATACGGTAATTTTTCTTCATATTTTGGCAAGTTTGCTATGCTGTCTGTGTAATGAAAAACAACAATTTTGCGATTTGTATAATTATTAGTTGCAAAATTCCCAGCAAACGCAAATAATAATAAATAATTACGTTTTCATTATGGGCATAAGTATTAGCTGTTCTGAGGATGTAGGGGTCGAGAAGCGCTAAAAACACCGTTTTTTGGTGATTATTTGTAAGAGATGTAGTGCAGTGGTTGATCTGCTCTTGCATTTTTCTTGTGTTTTGTAACTATAATGTTTAGGCCACATAAAAGAGGAAAATCATCCGCAATCAGAAAAAAATACGGAAATTTTCAGCAATTTCGTATTGATCCGAACTACCTTTAACTACAATTACTCAAAACAATCTGTTGCATTTAGCACTATTCAATATATATAAAGTATGTTCATATTCATTTTTTTAATTGCAATTGATTATAATAACAAGTACCATCGTTGACGGTAATCATTAATTTTTCACATAATTTCAGCAAAATTTAAAAAATTTCTACAGTAGAAGACATGTTCTTTTGTTTACCACTCACCATATAGCCTCCAAAAATAAAGTAGAGTTAATAAAAAACAGAGGCCATTAAGTGCCTTAAAAATCAGAAAGAGCTGTTTTTCGGAACTTCACTTTACCACGTTACAAAATGCGGGAACGTTTACAGCACAGTGTCTTTCCAAATAACCATCTGGCTTACTGTGATATTGAAAACCATTCTACAATAAAATGGATCGCAGGTAGGGCCAATAAAATGTTAGCACTTTTTTTAATCTATTTATTCAGAAATGAAAATATTCTATTTGCCCATCTTATACATTTTGAATGCTAACTATAACTTGTAGCATGTAGTTTAGTGATGCTTCTTTGTTTCCGTTTTCCAATGTTGTTTTATTTGACTTAAGAATAAACAACTTAATTTCATGGGAATGCTTTTACGACTTCTACACGATGATAATGCAAAATTTAGGTTTTGTTGTTTTTTATATTCTGTATCAAGCGTTATCATTAAGAGTTTGTAATTGCCGCACGCTTTTCATTAATAGTTTGTTTATCGCCGGTATTGCAGTATTAAGATTGCCATTTCCTCAATTTGACTAAGAATCAAATATTTCCAATCATAGGTTTCACATCCTGAGTGGTATTATTAAATTTGATTAAAACTTATAAACCATAAGTTATTGTTTTTTGGGCAGTTTATTAATAGAAAGCACTAGCCTTATTTCCGTTTTCATGCAACAAGGCAGCTCTGATTTTAAACCGAAAAAGAAATCGCGTTATTGCATTGTTTTGTTTTGGGTTATTACGGTGGTTTACAAAATAATTAATTTAAGTACTTTCTTCTGAGAAATCTTGATAAGATTTTGAATAAAATTTGAGTTTTTATATTTATGAATCTTCCTTTGCAATATGTTGTAATATTCATTCGTTCGTATAGCCCCGGAGTAGAAATTTGGTTAATATTAGTAGTGCCGTGTTAGGTATTTAGAAAAAAGTTTCAAGCCTTCGAAATTTTTCAAATGATTTTGCATTTTAACAAAAAAGAAGTAAGAACAAAAATACAAGAAAAAAATGTAGCTCCGGATTTGGCCGGGTCGCATTACAATTCACGATTAAGTTTACAGCTGCTCTTTGACGTAAGGTTTTGCAATGGAGTTCATGATAAAAGGCTACACGATTTTGCCACAAATGATAACTCGATTGTTACGAAGACTTTTATAAGGTAATAGCACTATTGTTAGAAGCTTCTGCGATGCAATTGCCAATAGTTATGACAATTATTATTGGTGTTGAAGCTTTTCATCAACGCCATTACAAAACCTCATGCAAGAAATAAAGGGTAGTAATGCTTTAATTGCTTGAGAAATTTCTAGTCCTACTATATATATAGGCTTTCAGCATGGAAACCTGGAAAAGTCCCATAAGAACGGAAAACTGCTTAAACAAGCAAAATAAAAAAAGATTTCGAAAATGCAAAGAGAAATACACATAAAGTAAGCCATTTTCTAAAACCAAATTGAATAAGAGAATAAAATTATTTTGTAAGGCGCTATCCAGAATATAGTTGTTGTGATTCTTTTTCACTCTTCAACAACACAAAACTATACCGGATCAACAATTTTGTTTGAAAATATTAGATCGATCAAAAACATTTACATACGAAAACATATTTTTGCTATTTCTTCAGCTGTTGATTTTGGCATTTTCAAGTACTTGCGGCATGTTATTAAATGATACATTAAAATCAATGCTGCCGTCAAGGGTAGGCTGGGGCTAATCAGTTATTTCGGCGGTGTAGGCTGGAATAGGCTTCCGTCTTCTAAACTACGCGGTTTTCTTTACTTGTCACTGATTAACAATGGTTCCACACTAAAATCGGCAAAAATAAGACCAAATCTTAGTGAAGACATTTCTTTTGTTTAGGTCTTTTCAAAATTTTGGCCAAATTGGATCTAATCTCGGTGAAGACACTTTTTTGTTTTTTAGCACTATACCGAAACTTGGCAAGAAATTGAGGCATTTTCCGGAGCCTATTTACAACTCAGCTTCCGAAGCCTATACTGACCTCTTTGTGTAATATACTGTAGCACTGGGTAAAACCGTAGTTAAATTTCATTTATCGATGTTTGAAGATCGTGCAATTTCTTAATAATTGGACAGAAATTTTGCAATACACGGCAGTTGTCATCATTTTTATATTCTAAGTAGTTCTGCTTAGTTTTACTAAAACTAACAAACTCAAAACATGTTGTTTTGGGAATACCCACTGATGAAAGGCACGAACTATGTACATTTCCGTTTTCGGGTTGTTCGGTAAAGGGGGATTTGATTTATAAGTGGTAAAATTTTGATAGCTACACAAACATTTTGTTTTTGAGTTAAATTTACATTGTACAGCCTAAAAATAGAAGTTTATTAATTGCTTTTTCCGAGAACTCAAGGATATGTTGAATATTATTGATCTCAATTTTTGCAGCAGAGATTTCCTTTGTTTAATCATATGTTTTTGTTTTATAGAAAAGAAATTCGGGTAATTCGAGTAAAACCACGATACGTTATTCCGGGGTAAAATTTGGTGCTCAATATGAAATATTTTTATTGTAAAGAAGTCAAAAAATAAACCAACCATCCCATGAGTTACACCCATGTCTATCGTGATAGCCTACCCATAAAATACAGTTGCCTCGTGTTATCGAAGTTTTCTGTCTTTACAAAAATTTTGCTTTCGCTTTTTATTTATATATTTGAATTACAGTCGAAAAATGGTTATCGCAGTATTAACTCAAGAGACGTTGCAAGGACATGGAAGTGGTTAACGATGTAGAGCACGGTACCTTGCCACCCCAAAATAGTTGTTTTGCAAGTTTGCATTACCTTGCATTGCGATTGAGTTAAACAGTTCCTGCCAATTTTAGGAAACAAAGGCTACTCTGGGAGGGATACGCAACAATCTCAAGTAATAATCACAAAAACGATTGATCATATCTTTGAACTTTGCATTTAGACATCACAAACTGTGCATGGAAGCATTTTGAAAATTTTGCTAGGATTTTGTTGAAAAAATTGGTCCTCCTCTTTTTCAAAAATCAGACTATATATTGATGTAATTTTGGCAAAATTTACTGCAAGAACTAAACATATTAATTTTGTGAGCGAACATAACCATGAACATTAAGCTGACAGAAGTTGGCAAAATGACAAACAGTATAAAGTTAGAGCCATCTATTATTGTTTGAAATTTCGGTTATTTTTGTAGCAAGTTTCATTTGGAAACTTTTCTAAATTGAAAAAAAAAAGTTTTTGGTTAATACGACGATTTCAAATCGTGTTCTAGGTCTATAACGAAAAGTGAAAGCAAATATCACACCAGATTACTACACTATTAAAGCAATCAAAATTAAAAATCTTTAGAACAGTTCGATTTTATTGGCTTTTAGTGAAAAAAAAAGTTTTTAATGTTGTAATGCTGTGGTAAACTATTGTAATTTTACTAATTCAAAATTAGTAAATAAGTGTTTTCGCCGCAAACCAGCAAAACAGTTTCATCAGATCAATGAAGATCAATCAATCAGATCAATCATGTCAAAAGATTTTAAAGAATTACAATCAGCAAAACACCTATATATTTAGAAACGGAAAATGTTGATTTTAAATAATTGATAAATTGACATTAAAAAATACAGTTAGTTGTTCTATTATTGCATTTCCACGAATTTAACTTTTTAAATTTGTAACATAGACTTTTCAAATCAATATTTTTGAGAGTGATTCATGTTTTCTGTGCTGTTTGGTTAATGGATAGTTTTGTATTTTTAACATGAAATAAATTTTACTACATATAATCGAATCAATTGGTACAGTCAGTGTATTGAAAAACGGTTTTGTCGAGTTGAACTGTTTATTAAAATGTTGTGAATGCTGATACGAAACTATCAAATTAATGCAGAATCATTTACTCACCAATAACCGACGAACGGAATTCAAGCGGTACACATATAAGGAACTTGTAGCGAAATTTCGTGCAATAAATAATCATCATGCTAAAAAAAGATGCAAAACAAATTGCAAAATTTTGTGATGAAATTGGTATAAAAGCATCAAGCAAGTTAGTTATATCATCACTTGGTTCATCTGGCAGCGTCAGGTTAAGAATCAATTATTATTCTGACAAGTTGCTCGGCAAAATGAATTGAATGGGCGAAATGAAGTTGATTCTGAGTTTCATGCTTTTTGCTTTGTTTGTGGGTACAACGTTTTCCCAAAGCAACCTCCAAGAACGAAACTTCGAAGTTTTGCAAATATATCGTGACAGAGTGGAATCCACTTTGTCACCGCAATGTGTTTGGTACCTTGCTCCACTTTTCGGATCAGTTGAAGTTTTTCCATCTTTGCCCAACATTTACGAAATTACTAATCTTGAATTTGTTAACGCGGATTTGGATCATCCTTTCTTCGACCAAAATCGACTAGCTCCATACATCCATAACTTAGACGCATCATATCAAATCACAACAGCCTTGAATCAATGCAGAAGTTACGGGGATGACGACTCCAGAGTTTTTGTGTTTTTGTTCAATCTTCTGAGGAATTATGTCGCAATTGTGGCTCGTCCACCTGGCTTGATAGAAGGTAAAACAGCAGAAAAATCATGCACATTTTGCTCTTGTGGCTCCACAGTCCTCAACTTCTTGCTGGTACAAAAAACATGAACTGCGGTACTAGAACTTTCCTTGAGAGCATTGAATTTTTGAAAAGCGACTTAAATGTATTTTAGCGAACCTAAAAATTGAAAAACAGGAAAAGATCGATGTGCAAAATAGTTTGAATTTAAGAGTTTGACTAACTTTTACACTAAATATTTTGCTGAGTTTTTGAAAGGTATTGTGGCATTAGCCTACATAGAAAATGAATTACTAAATATTTTTTGACATTGTGTGAAAGAAGCTGCTTTTTCAAGTTTTTATTGATAATTTTTTTTTTTTTTTAATACTCTTTTTCACTCTGGATAACATCAAAATTTAAGTTGGTTTTAAATGTTTACAATTAATGACCGATATATTACGTTATTATAATCTAAATCTAACTGCTTTAATTGTAGCTGCGAAAGCCAATAATAAAGCATAACATGGTTATGAAAAGTCAAAATATATTCATAACTGAATTTTTCATGGAATTTTGATTACATGATTTTTTACGTAAGCTCATAAGTATACTGTAGTGCTAAAGCAATAATGCATAAAATTGTTTTAATGTTTGCTGGTTGGAAAGTCTGAAAAACATCTGATAAATTTTGCTTTATTCTGTTAAGATCCGCCGGTAATAGTAGATCCACCACCTCCACCACCGCCAGCACCGCCAGTAAACCCCATCATTCCAAGCCCTCAACCAACTTGCACCAATTACTTTCGAAGGGTGACGATCTTCAATGTTCTACGCCCATTTCAAAATCCCAATGGTAAGTAAACACATCTGCTCAAAGTAATCACTGCAAAAGTTCTGATTTACATTTTGTACACTCTTTCACTATTTGGATATGCTTTTGAATGAGCAAGTTATACTGTCAAGCAAAATTGCTCACTTACACAGATAACTGTTGAAAACCCAACAAAAAATCTGTTGTGCCTGCAGGTTTCATAAAAATAAGAAAAACTTTAGATGGCTAAAAGCTTAATCATGTACTGTATTTTTTCTTCTTTTGTTTCGATGAGTAACATTTTTATTTTTTAGTGTCTCGCCACTCGCCAGCATGCAGTAATAAAAAGAAATATTGTAAAAAGTTTCTACGATAAAAACTATCCAATAAAGGCTTTTGTTTTTTATTTTATTTGTTTATTTATTAATTTTTTTTGTGGACGAAAATGTGATTATAGAGTAATTTGAATGATTGTTTCATGTTAAATGGTTAGTTTGGGAATTTTGATGTTGTGGGCTTAAAATTTGTTGAATTGAGATTATGACGAAGCAAAGTATGTGTTTCAATGTATGTCTATGTGTGTCAATGTATGTATTTATCAAGTGTCATAAATAATTCTGGTGAAGAAATTATTTGAAAAATACTATATTTTCTGCATTTCAGTCAAAGCATATTGCTATCCACCGTGCACTCGACGACAACTGTGTCTACCGGATCCAATAACGGGAAATTGCAGATGTTTAAGTATAAGTAAGGCGTTTGCTTGCTTACGTTGTGCCACAGCTCTTAAACTTAATCACTCATTTTAATTTTCGAGCATCTAATATTTAGAAACTTGCATCGAGGCGCTCATACTAATGGACAATGATTTTACTCACCATTTTTCTTATGTTTTGATTAACTTATGATAACAACGAGGTCAATATATGGGATAGTAATTAGACCCGTTGGCAGTCAGTTTAAGTGAATTAACACCGGTTTAAAATTCATTAATTTACTAGTTACCGTATTATCATAAAATCGTATTTTTCATTGGCAAGCAACGCGAAACTTTGGCCAATTAATAAACGCTTTCAATCCAGTTTTCATTGGGTTTCTACAAAAACCAAAAAATTTGAACTGCTTAATTTTATTTTGCACGAAGGGAAGCATTTTTGCCCCACTCTCAGTTTTTTCGTGACAAATTTCGTCAAGAACAAAATTTCTATTTAAAATCAAATTGACTTTGAGTCAAATTTTATCAAAAATTACATCTAAAAATTTGAAATTGCTGCGGTAACGAGAATTTTCCCAATTTTGAGGTTTCCCCATTAATGGGCACAAGTCCGTTAATCGTTAATCCGTTAATAACGAAGCTAACTTTTTCACTAACTCGTTAATACGTTAAAAAGTTTTTTCATGTTAACGGACTAAATTAACTTCCGTTAAGTGCTGTTAACGGACTAAAGTAACTTCCGTTAAGTTCTGTTAACTTCCGTTAAGGTTTTTATCATTAATATCTTGCAGCTTCGTTAGTGCATTTGAACTTGCTTTTTATCTTGAAATTATATTAGACTGTAAAATGTAACTTTCAAAACACAAAAAGACCACCATAGCAATAAATATTTCCTTACAATCAGCTCAACAGCGTCAATATGTGTTCTAGAAGCGAGTGAATAAAACGAAATGTAAATTACGCGCAAAATGTTAACGGATTAACGGACTTTATTAACTTCCGTTAATTAAAGCTGAAAATAACGGAATAACGTTAACGGAAGTGTGAAGTTTGTTAACGGACTAGTGGTTAACGAAGCTAACGTTTTGCATTAAATTGCCCATCTATGGGTTTCCCCAAATCACTTTCCTAAACCTGAGCATTTTTTGGACAATATTTACAAGGGCATTTAAGTCAAGTTTTTCGCTCTCGACCAAAATATTGGGATAAGCCCAGGGGCGCCCGCAGGGGGGCACTTGCCCCCACCTGGAAATTGAGATGTCATGTATTTTTTATGCTTAAAGTTGAAAAATAAATTTAAACACATCTATCTAAACTAAAAAAATAACACTAGTAGAGCTTTTTAACCATTTTTGCGTTAGTGCAGAGGGCTGGAGCAGAAGGAGCAGGATTGCCATTTTACGTGAATTATCATTCAGCATTTTTTTAAAAACGAGCGTAAGCAACACCCTAGAATTAAGCAGTAAATCGTTTGATTAAATAATCAATATTAAACATTTCACCATCTGTCATTGCAGTAGCGTTGCCAGAAGATTTTGGAGCTATAGCCACCCTCCTATAGTCCTATCGGCCTGTCGACCAAAACGCAGTATAAAGAAAACACCACGTTTTTTGCACTTCTTAGACAGTCTTTTGCACTGAAACGGACTCAAGATGATTTAAAGCATCATGCTCGTATTCAGACGGGGGGCTAATTTGTCAAAAATAAAACTCAAAAATCACTGAAAAGTTTGAAAAATGGCCAAAAATAAGCAGTCAAATTCGATCGATAATATAAAAATGCTAAACGTTGGCTTCATAAACAATTATACTGCAAACGCAGAAATGGAGAGGTAGGGGCTATTCAGTATCAGTTAATTACTAATCATTTCTCTCAAATCTCTTTCCATTAGTCTCCCCCAATTGTTTTTCTACATAAAACCTAGACGAAATAGATTATCCGTGTGAGTTTTATTGAACTATACAATTTTATGCTTTACCAGCATCTAAATATGAGAACTAAAATTTTACCTTTAGCTACTTCCCATGTGGCCCATCTTTGCAATAAGTTTAATCATGTTTGTACTGTCAATTTCTATGCCACGTTTTAAAAGCATTATTTTTTTAATAAAATAGTCCTAAAATTAGTTATTTTTGCAAAAAAACGCAAAGTTTTTGAGCGCTAAGGGCTCCGCCCCCAGACCCTATTGCGAATTTCTAGCTATGCGCCCGTGTCATTGAGCTCTTATCGGGATCTAAATACAATACAGCGTTTGATATTCCAAATTTACGCTGTGCTTGTATAAACACTAACATAATAATTACTTTGCCATTAAATTAATTTTGCTCAGAAACAGAAATCAAAACCAAACTTGTAATCAATACCGTATTCATGAGGGCTGTGCACCCTTGGATTGACCTGTAGATTAAAGTGCACCATAAGGAAAATACCACAACGTTTGTCCTTCATAGGCAGTATTTTGCAGTGATAAGGTATCTAAAGTGGTTCAAAGCCTCTTTTGAAACACTTATTATCAAAATTATTTTTTGGGGGGAGGGGTTTTAAGTTATTTGTCAAAAATACCGCTGGCAAATTAATTGATAAAAACTTCAAAACATGGCTAAAAATAAGCAGTCAAAATTGATTGCTTAATGCAAAATGCTTAACGTAAACTTCTAAAAAAAAAGAGTAAAGGGGGAGGGGCTATTTAGCATTTAATTTATTTAATTACAACGAGTTTTGGAGTTGACCTGTGAGTAAAGTAGGGGATTGAAGAAGCTGAGCAATTCAAATCTTTTAAATGGCTTCAAAATTGAAGCACGTTTTGGCAAAAGTTGATAAGTCGCATTTCGCCGTTTTGAGAAAATCGCGTTTGAAGTTTTAAACTTTCCTTTGGCTCCATTGTCAAGTGCAACATAATAAGCTATTTACCACCAAAAAGCAATTGAAAATAGACATAAGTTTTTGCTCAAATAAAACATTTTTAGTAAATAACTTGAAAAATACGAAAAACTCATTTTTTGAAAAATGTCACTTATCAACTTTTGCCAAAACATGCTTCAATTGTATTTATGTAGTTTTTTTAATGGCTCTAAAAAGATGCGACATTTGATTCGAATAACGTTAAAATGGCTTTTTTTTTCTGAAATATCACAAAAAGTGTCCATTAGTTAAGGTTTTGCCCCCAGACCCTGGTTTGTGATATGCTTAAGTTGCACCTGTTTACTATTTTGAAGGCATTTTTGAAGCAAATTTGAGGCATTTTTGCAGGAAAAACCTTCAATCTTTAGGTAAATCAAGCCCCATCATCCCCCTAAGCAAAATTCAGGTTGCAGTCACTGGAGAAATCTAGGAAACTAAGGAAGCTTAGCCTCCTCTTCTGCTTATCCAAGTCACTCGGAAAACTTGACTCACGTAATTATGCGAGCGTTAAAATGTGGTTTGAATTTGATCTGGAAATAAAGAAGACTGAAAGGGATGGGCAATTTAAGAATTTCAAGTAGATTCCTACATGTTCTTCTTAATGGCCTAAAAAACGTTCAAAATGTGATCCAAATGACGGTAAAATGGTTATTTTTTTTTTAAGAAATTGCGAAAATTGCCCAGCGACTGGGCGCTTTGCCCCCAGACCCCCGTCAATAATACACTTGAATTGCATCAGTTTGTTCAACATGCTGCATAATTGCAACATTTTTTGAGCAGGATTATTTTAACGTTTGGTTCCAAGCCCCTTACCAAAATCCTTGTTGCACCTGTAAGGATTTATTTGATTCGGTAGATACTGAATACGTCGCTTGCCCCCCCCCCCCACCGCCATGGAAAAATTTCTGCGGGCGCATCTGGATAAGCCTAAAATGCATTCTCACTAAATTTGAAGTTTCTACGCCTTCCCATTTTCAAGATATTGCAGTTCAAAATTAGCCGTTTTCGACGTTCTTTAGTGTTGCCATTTTGTCTCTATTGTGACAGAAGATTAACTTTGGAAAAGTTGGCTTTAATTTACTTGAAAAGCAGCTAATTTTGTAGTTCTAAACCTTTACTTTGTTTTACAATAACTCTGCCACAAAATATATGAGTAGAATCAAGAATATGCAGTGCCTTTTCGAAATTTTGTTTCCTATTGGCAACCCTGGCAAAATTTCTAAGGAAAAAAGCCTTTCTAAGGGGAAATCCAATCTGTTCTATCTCAGGAACACAAGGTCGTAGAAAGCTCAAATTTGGTGAAGTTGGTCTTCAGATCTACCAAAAATTTTTGAGAGAAAATCGAGGAAAAAACTTTTGAACCGAATGCCCTTTTAACTAAAATGACTTCCTAAAACGTTTTTGTGACGTCACTACTTTGACTTAGGCATATATTGTTTCAGTATAAAAAACATAATTTTCGAAAAAGTGGCTGTGACATCACAATGTTGACCTCATCGATTCAAAACCAATTTTTCTTAAAAATTTTGGTGAACACCAACCCGCATGCCAAATTTGATTTTCTCTTGACCTTTAGTCTAAGAGTTTGATGGGGAGGCATTTTTGCCTCCCTTTCGTGTGAAATGCGTTGGTAAGATACCCTGTGTAAAAAGGGTTTAGAAAATTATACGGGATTGTTTGAATTGGCTTAGTCGGATTAACAATGTTGCCAATTTTATGTTTTCACAGATCCTAACAGGTGTTCAAACTTGGTTCCCAATAGCAACAGCATCTCGCCAGTTCAAACCGTTGTAGACAGTAAGTAATTGAGCAATCAGTATCAACGTTGTGAAAAATTAGTTCGGCAGCAATGGCAGTGCTTCATGTTATTGGCCGTGTTAGCATTTGTAATTTCAATTAAAGAGGCACTATGTACGTCTATCACAATAAATTTCAAAATAAGATTCATCTGAAGGAATAAAGTGCGCAATTAAGATAAACACATACTATAAAAAGCATTTTGAATTATTCAACCAATTTTTGAAACACTCTTGTTAAGATAAACGCATTCTATAAAAAACATTTTGAATTATTCTACCAACTTTCAAATCACTCTTATCTTTTCATGCTTATGAACTAATCAGCACTATGTGTCTCTTTATCCACATAAAAAGCATAGCACTTATCTTTTTATTCTATTTGCAAGTTAGTATTTCTTCTGGCTAGGCCAACCCAACAGGTAAACCGCTTGAACCCAATCGAAAAAATTCTTTCTTAGGTCACGACAAATTGTCAAATTGGAAATCGAACTTGAAGCAAGCAATCTTTTGATCACTATCCGAACGCTTTACCAAACTGAGCAATTTCCGCTGCATTGTTACCTAGTTTTTGAACTCTTTGTTATTTTCATTTTTAATGTAGTTTACAAGCATTATAATGCGAGTGGTTTAATCGTTTTTGGCTTCAGCTTCCAGATATTGTTCTCCTGCCTGTGCAAGAGCTGACGTGTGTGTTCCGAGATCCAACCGACAGAGTACCAACATCTTCTGTCGATGTCAAAGAACTGCAGCTGGGCGAACACTAGAGAACGTGCTGGCCGCCAGGACTAGTAAGAAATAAATGTTTTATAATTGCTGTTGTTGCAAATTATCTTCCTGCCATGTTACAACGTCATATGCTAACCATAGGATGATCCACACACTTTTAAATGCGATAATTACTTTGTGTTTTGGAGAAAACCGCGCCTGTTTTGGAGCTCCTAGAGATCCAATTTTCTGAAGCATTTTTTCGAAATCTTGTCCACTGAATTGGCAGCTTGTTCGAAGCCACAGAGCAAATATACACTGACTATCGTAAAGGGTTTTATCCAAGGACGCAGTAGCCTAACCAGGGAGGGGGCTGAACCACATCATGTAGTCAAAGTTGTCGTAGAAATGACGCCTTTACCTTTTCAACATCGCTATCGACTAAATAATAAGTCAGAAAACAAAACCAGAATCTTGTTCAGGTTGCCAAAAAAAGTAGAGTATTATAATTCATGCTTGCAACAACTAAAAACGTGCATTTCGTAGCAGCGGCGATCGTTACACGCCGAATAGGCTTTAAAGTTTTTGTAGCGGTATCCACTGTCCATGTTCCGTGAACAGCTCAAAATACGGCAGAAATCGCATTTTCGATCGCATCGTCAATAGTTAAATTCATACAAAGCTTCTTTTTAGTTCATTAAAATTACCAGCATTGCGCATATTGTAAAGATGGAAGCTACAGTGATGAAAAACATTCTACCGTATTCGAGTGTTTGCTGTTTACTTGCCATGACAATTTTGCAATTTATTGCTGCAAACTATGACTTTGTGGCAATTTTCTTTCCAGCTTCTTTCATTTACAGTATTTGATTTTTTTTTCAGATTTTGCTTTAACGTTCAACTCGAACAGTTGCTCACGACTTTGTCCAGGAACAGAGTCTTGTACAACCAACATCTTCGGTGGGTCCAATTGTGTCTGCCCCGACGGAAGAGGTTGTGTTCCATCAGCGTCTTAACGATAGAAAATAAGAAAAATTTTACACATCCATTGGAAGCTTTGTTTTTCTTGTGTTTTATCTTTAATTTTATATTGTCCTGTGGTTGAGCAAAAACTTTTTCAACTTTAAAATGTTATTCAAAGATTGACTGATCAATAAATCTGACGTAACAAATGTAAGCCCGACGTTTAAGTTTAAATTTTCATTTAGCCCTATTTTACACAGGAGTTGAGATGGGGGGCCTCCTGCCTATCTCGATTTTTTGTGCTAAATCCCTTCGGAAAAGCGATTTTTATTTCAAATTAACTTGACTTTGAGTCAAAATTTATTTTAAATAGCTTCTGAAAATTTGAAGTGATTGTAATTACATTTTATTCACCAAGTTGCCTTGGCCAGGTTACAGCAAAGAGACCTTTCGCTTTTCGAGTCAAGCTGCCACTTGCCCACCTGTCTACCACACACAGTGGTGGCTTCACACTGACCCTTTTAATGTTGAACGTCAAGCAGGGAGTGAATACCAATTTTTATAGCTTTTGGTTTGACTTGACTGGGAATCGAATCTGAGAATCGAATTTGAGTTTACCGCTTCTGTCGCATACGCTCTATCTACTCGACCACTAATCGGAAGTTGCTAAGGTAACATGAAGCTTCCCAGTTTACTGAGATTTTTCGATGTCATTTTTCAAAATCTGAGCATTTCTGGCCAAAACTAAACTTAAATGACGTCACAAAACGTTTTTGTGGCGTAACTAACTTGAGTTAGGCAGTTTATGATTTAGTATCATAAAACAAACATAATTATGTAAAAAATTCGAACCGCCAATGACGTTATCGCAGAAATGACGACATTTTTCAGAATTGGCCGAGACGTCACAGCGATGACGTCATCAACACAAAACCAATTTTTCTAAAAATTGTTTGTGAACACCAATCCGGATGTCAATTTTGGTGTTTTAATAACTTTTAATTTAGAATATTTTTGCCCTGCCGGTTAAAAAATACGTCGGTCAAATACTTCTTTCTTCATCGCCCGCTTTTCCGTTAGGGTTGCGGGGTAGCAGCTCAAGATTTAGCTGCCACACTTCATCCACGGTTTTCGATCAAATTCATCATTTCGCTTGGGCGAAGCCCCAAGCAATTCCATCCAAGATTCGTAATGTAATTGGTCCATCTAGTTCTACGTCGTCCAACTGGTCTTCTCCCATTTGCTTTTGCAAGTAAAGCTTGTTTGGGTAGTCTTTCCTGAGGCATTCTGCTTGCATGACCAAACCATCTATGCTAAGATCTTTGAATTTGGAAAAGTAAACTGCTCGATGTTAAGAGATTTTCAAATCTCAGACATACGCACCTTGTTAAATACGAGTAGTGTAACTTTTTCGATTTTTCGTAAAAAACTCATTTCGAACGCTTGCACTGGTGATAGCACTCTCTCGATCATTACCCAAGATCCATGACCATAAGTGAGAATGGGGACAAAAACTGTTTTGAAAATGGAGAGCTTTGCTTTTTTTGACAATTCTTGTTTCATGACAACTGAATAGTGCAAAGCTCGCATTACTGCACTCGCCTTGCCAACTCGGGTATTTAGTTCTTCGTCTCGCCTTCCGGCACTCGTAAATTTAAATCCAGGATACTTGAAGTTCTCTACCTGCTTCGGTGTCGCTCCATTCACTCGCAACACGCACTGATCAAGGTTTTTTGAAAGATGAAGTACCTCTGGTTTGGCAGTGCTTATTTTCATTCCGGCGGTGTTGCATGCATCTGCAAAGCTATTTAATCGGTGCTGGAGGTCAGACTCCGTGAAGTAAAGCAAAATCAAATCATTAGCAACTACTGTAGTAGTCAACTGATTTTGCTATTTTCAGTTGTGGAATACTCATCAGCTGGCTGCATTTGCCAATCCTATTCATGTAAACAATGAAATACTGTTACGAAACTGATTAGTAGTCGAGTGGATATACCGCCTGCTATTAAAACGGTAATTCGAGTTCGATTCCTGGTCAGGTGAAACCAAAAACTTCAAAAATTGCTATTCATAGCTTGATCCCTGTTTGACGTTTAGCAATTAAAATGGACAGAGTGAAAACTCCACCGTGTATGGTATACATGTGCCAGCTTGACACGAAAACCGAAAGGCCCTTTCGCTTCCTCTCAATCAAAGCATCTTGGTGATTACAGATGTAACTACAATGATAAAAAATTGAAAATTCTGGCGTTATGCGAACTTTATTAAATATTTAGATTACAAATAAAAGAGAAAAGTACACGCTTACACGGAGTTCTTAGATGTTAACTCAGAGCAATAACCGTTGTTGAAAATAGCTGTGCAGTGTTTTTGAAGTGCACTGATAGCCACGTTGTTTGCTGCATTTCTTCGGTCAAAAACATTAAAATTTTTCCAAAAACGTCCACTTATGATTCGAAAAAGAACCAAAATCAAAATTACGCCTTGCAAAACTTTAAGCATCATCACGAAAATATACCTTTGAATCATTACGAATACAAGCATTGATGCAGAGATGCAAGAGTCGGAGAAGGTTTTTAGAATGTTATTTTTAATATGTGTACTTAAGAAAATTGATTTAGTACAATGGTTGAGTGGTTACCGAATTTGTAAATAGTTTTGCAAGTAATCTGACGATGCTGAAGAGCAAAATCACTCGCAATCGGAGAAAACATGACTTCAAACTTTCGCTTTGGTAAATCCAAAAATACTTTATTTTACACGCGCTATTTGACCGACGCATTTTACACAAAAGGAGGGCAAAAATGCTTCCTTATTTAACTAATAACCAAAACTCATGAAAGCACCAAATTTGCCATATTTTCGAAAATTAGGCGTCAGTTTGGCGATGACGTCACGGGTGGCTTGAATTTTGCTCATAAGATTGGTTCTTAATCACATAAAGCCTTAGTCAAAGCAGCTTGATTATAAAAACGTCCTACGACGTCATTGTAAATAGATATAGGCCTAATTGCTCAGATTTTGGCAAGTGACTTCGGGAAACTTCAAAATTGAAAAACTTTTCGTTACCTTAGCAACTTGAAACTTTCAGGAGTTATTTGTAAACAAATATAATTTATTTCAAGTTGGTTTGAAATAAAAATCGTTTTTTGTGATAAATGAATCCAAAAAAACGATTTTTATTTCAAACCAACTTGAAATAAATTATATTCGTTCCTAAATAACTTCTGAAAGTTTCAAGTTGCTAAGGTAACGAAAAGTTTTTCAATTTTGAAGTTTCCCGGAGTCACTTGCCAAAATCTGAGCAATTTGGCCAATATCTATTTACAATGACGTCATTAGACGTTTTTATAATCAAGCTGCTTTGACTAAGGCTTTATGTGATTAAGAACCAATCTTATGAGCAAAATTCAAACCACCCGTGACGTCATCGCCAAACTGACGCCTAATTTTCGAAAATATGGCAAATTTGGTGCTTTCATGAGTTTTGGTTATTAGTTAAATAAGGATAGCATTTTTGCCCTCCTTTTGTGTAAAATGCGTAGGTGAAATAGCGCGTGTAAAATAGAGTATTTTTGGATTTACCAAAGCGAAAGTTTGAAGTTATGTTTTCTCTTGTAAAAAAGCAATTGTAATCAAAACGTAAATTTTCACACAGCGTGTTTCGAAACTAACGCCCTCCTTAACTAACAGCATAAACTAGAATATAAAAGTACAAAAGTTTTTTTGATTTAAAACAGGCATTTATTTCAATTTTTCACCAAATCGTTGATATGTTTTTGGGTCTTCACTTGCCTGCTTCATTGCCTGCATTCTTGAGGGGGTATAGTCTTCATAAATTGCAAAAAAAGCAAAAAATCAAACTTTTTTTTTTCTAGAATTTCCGTTACAAGTCGTTGCAGATCGGTAATTATAGATTAGTAAACCACAATAGTTTCTAATACGTCCTTTCGACACCAATATTGGCGATGGATACCCATGCTTTTATCAAGTTTTAAGTCATCGGTTCTAAGAATGCACAAGCATTTTGGGCTTTGCCCAAGATATATTTCACACGAAAAAAAAATTGATTTAAAAAAATTGTTCAATCAAAACTTACGTTAATGAAATTCAAAACACAGTACCAAAAAAAAGCCTAATAAATTTTTACGTAATACTTAAGCTGTGAAGGGGAGGCGGCTCTTATTTCGCAATACTCTTGTATTTAAGTGTATGTATTTTAAAATTTACTGCTGTTAATTTTATATGTATGCCGTCAGCAGCACTAAGCTAAGATGAAATATTACCTGCTCATTTTGACACACATGCTTTTTTTTTTATTTTGCGTTGCATTGGTTTTGCAGGATCTGTTACTGTAGAAAGTGACAAATTTTGAACGTAACTCATTATGGCGGAAGACAAATTTTGACGTGTTGACTAAACAATTTGCACAGTGCACACTTTTGTAACACATAAAAGCAGTATAAATGGAGAGAAAAGTACTTTTAATCTTCGTCCAATGACGATAGATTGTAGCACTTTATAACACAAACAAAGGCTTTAAAAATTTATTTTTCAACCGTCTTTTTATTAATAATTCAGTCAAAGACGAAAAATGTTCATGGTTATAACAACTCCAGTAACGTTGCAAAGACACGATAGTAGTGGTTAGGGGTGTAGAGCACGGGACCTTGCCACCTCCAAATAATTTTTTTGCAAGTTTGCATTAGCTTGCATTGCGGTTGAGCTAAATAGTTACAACCAAATTTTAGAAAAAAAATTTTAATCAGGAAGGGATGCGCAACGATCTCAACTAAAAATCACGAAAACTTTTGATCATACATTTTAACGTCGCATCTAAACATCACAAACTGTGCATGACGGCATATTAAAAATTTTGCTATGATATTATTGAAAACCTTGGTCCCTCCTTCTTTCCAAAAATCTAACAATGTTTATATTCTTAATAAACTTTATTAAACTTCTGGCATCCGGTGGTTGCTTGACTCGATGACCGCATGGTCCTTCTCAACCTCCCTTTCGCTTTAATCAGCCAAAAATTGTTGACCAATTGAAGTGCGTTTGGTGTTTCGGTATTTTGACGACTATATGCGACTAAATAAACAGCGAGTTGAAGTTACGTGCTTTGGCAAAATTTACTGCAAGATCTGAAAATTAAGTTTGTACGCGAATATATTATACTGACAGAAACTTGCAATCCGCAAACAGTCTGAAGTTAACACCATGTATTATAGTTCAAAATTTCGGATATTTTCGTTGTAAGGTTTATGTGAAAAAAATATCTAAATTGAAAAAAATAATTGTGGTTGATATTGCGATTTCAAAAAGTGCTCTATGATGAACACAAAAGTTGCATTATAGATTTGGAGCATAAACTTTTTCTCAACTGTGAGGTAGCACTTACCTCACATATCTGCTTTCCATTAGAGTAATAGTGTTTCATCAGCATCTGAATTCATTCATAGCCTATCCTGGCAGCCCACCTGAAACTTCAAACCACACACGAGGGCAATTTCTGCACTTACCATCGTAACCTCTTCTCAGATTACTCTGATCAAAGTCTGACAACAAGGTCACCAGAAAGAGGATGCTCGACCACAATCACCCTGGCACTGCACTTAGCTTAACCGTATCGCGCTAGTATCACTAAGCATGGCCACTGTATATGACATCACATTAGCAATTTACTACAATAGTACGTCATGTTTGTGAAAATCTTTAAATTCGGATGCTGATGAAACACCACCCTAATAGGAAAGCAGATACGTATGTAAGGAAACTGCAACTTCATAGTTGTGAAAAAGTTTGCGTTCCAAACCTGCTATGTAACTTCTGAATTTTCAAAGCACATACGAGTAAATAAAATTTTATTCGTATGGGCGTTGACTGGCGTTGTATATAGCAATCTGCTTTACTGGCAAGTATAGGCTAATTTTGGCTTTTGGGATTCAAAATTATTTTGTTGTATGCATTTACACAGTTATGTACTCTTGATGATAGCAAACAAGTTTGAAAAATGCGAATAGGGTACTATTGAAGTAAATTGCTAATGCGATGTCGTATCTGGTGTCCATGCTTAGTGATGCTGGCGTAATGCAGTTGAGCTAAGCGCAGTGCCAAGTTTGATACTGGTCGAGTATCATCTTTCTGGTGACCTTGTTGTCAGACTTTGATTAGAGCAATCTGAGAAGAGGGTACGATGGCAAGTGCAGAAATTGCTTTCGTGGGTGGTTTGAAGGTTCGGATGGGCTGCCAGGGTAAGCTATGAATGAATTCACATACTGATGAAACTCTATCCTAATGGGAAGAAAGCATAGATGTAAGATAAGTGCTACCTCACAGTTGAGAAAAAATTTATGCTCTATCTATAACGAAAAGTGAAAGCAAATATCACAGCAGATAACCATAGTATTAAGCAATAAAAATTAAAATTTATGAAAGCCATTGGATTTTATAGGTTTTTGATTTAAAAAAATGGTTTTAATGCTACGATACTGCGATAATCATCTATAATTCAAAAAATTAATAAATAAATGTTTTCGCCGCAAACCAGCTAAAGAGTTCCATGACGCTAGGTGAGACCAGTTTAAAAAATTAAAATTAGTAAAAAAACACCTATAAAATTTTATTCAAAATCGGAAATTGCTAATTTTGAATAAAGTGATAAAATACCATTAAAAAAAATTTAGTTGTTTTATGATTGCATTTCCACGATTTTAACTTTTAAAATTTGTAACTTAGACTCTTCCGGTCAATATTTTTGAGATTGATTCATGTTTTCTGTGCTGTTTGGTCAATCTATAATTATATATATGCTTTAGCATGAACTAAATTGTACTAACTTACATATACTCAAATTGATTGGGACAGTTTTGAACTGTGAAAAATGTTTCAATCGACCTGAGTTCTTTATCAAAATATTGTGAATGTTATTACGACACTATCAAATTAATGCAGAATCATTTAATAATTAATAACCGACAAACGAAATTTGAGCTAAGTCGTTTCTGTGCCATAGTCGCATATTTCAATTTTTACTGTTTTGAGTTATGGACGTTTTTTGGTTTTGGCTATTTTTCAAAATTTATCAAAAATTTGTTTGTAACATGTTACGATTATGTTTATAACTGCAATAGAGTTCTTTGACAATGTGTTGGTAGCATTATACAGGAAGTGTGTTGTATTTTAAATTAGGGGATTTTTCGTCGAAATACGTGACCATAGCACAGGAAAAGTTTCAAAAAAATGAAAAAATATCCTAAGCTATTTTTCAGTTATTCATATTATTGACTCATTCAGTTGTTTCATTCGTAGTTTTGGGAAAGCAAACTGCTTGTTTGGAATGCTTTTGCCCTGATGGGAATATCTGCACATGACTCCATAACAGATGATTAATTTTGTCTGCTAAATCACCAAGTTTTTGCTAAAACTGTGCATAACTTTTGAGTAATGCAGCTGTTAAAATCGTCCGTAAGCTAAAGTAGTAAAATAACTGATTTTGTATGTGCAGTTTGATACCTCATCTTTTTTAATAAATACCCCCATACAACTGCATTTGATTATCATACACTTTTGCAAATAAGTAAGAGTTGGTACACTGGGCTTTTTTAACCAATTTGCAAGCTGGGTTAACTGCCCAGGGTTCCACGCTTTTGGGGTACACGAGCTTTGGGGTCATGGCCATTCTGTACTATTGGTGAAAAAAGTTTTGTTTTTTTAAAGATTTTGGCCGAGACAATATATTTTATAAAACCACCTTTATTTTAGGAGGCCCCGTGATTCATTTGCTCCAAGCCCCGTAGCCCTTAATCGGGTCCTGGAATGAAAAACATCAGCTTTAGCGATCTTTTTTTAACCTCCAAAACAGAAAAGAAGGATGAGCTTAGTTCAATTTCATCAGCTTCTTGATATCCGGTTCCGTTTTTAGTCAGGAACAGTCTTAAATTTTGCCGTCTCATTTTGTCCAGGCGGTATGTTCTTTTATCCAGAAGTGCTGAGACGGCACTAAACGCACGCTCTACTAAGTATGAGCTGGTAAATGCAATTAAAACCCCACACGTAGGGATTTTTTACCTTAATTTCGCTCTGTTGCCAAAACGACTGATACGAGTTACTGAATTTGGATTTGAGTTCAAAATCATTTTGCAAGGTTATAAGCTAACCTGCAAGAATCCCTTGCTCAGAAATATCAATAAATGGGCCGATTATTATCTATTTAGGAATCTCCAAATCAAATGCAGCCTGGAATCGAACTTCTATGTCTTCATGCAATTCCTGTATATGCTTGCTGTACGTCTCAACATTAACATTAGAAATGCCTTTGTCGCTGGTGTCAAGTTGTTGCAAGCTGGAAAACTGTAAGAATTCGCTCTTAGCTAAATTTCGCTGATACCACACAAGCTTATTTTTGAGCCCAGACAGGGCTGATTTTGTCTTTGGTTAGATTGACCTCGTTGCCCTAATGGGACAGATTCAATTCGTTAAGTTTGGTAAATATATTTGACAATTAGATGATATCATTTTTCACGGCAATAACTTCTTTTACTGGGCCAGAGTCACAGCTTCGTTAAAATTCCACGATAGTATCTAACAATGAGTTAGAACTTTGGAAAACCAGCATTGAATAACCAGCATCTTACTTCAGTGAGGAGAAGCATGCGCTCAAAGGCCTCGTCATTCTCATTGCACAATGATTGCTTAAACAAGCATGTGCTCAGCGCATGGGCTTTAATAGTAATCACTGCCTTGATGACTGTTTTTAAGGAAACATTAGGACAACCGCTCATAGTTTTGGCCACCAAATGCTGCCGATGAATACTACACTGAATTGTGAGCACATTGGAACTTGCTGCTTTTAGGAATGCTATAAATCCACGGTAACGGCCCATCATAAATGGGGCGCCGTCAGTTGCACTCGCTATGACATTGGTCAGTGGAATTTGATTTTTTTCGAAATACGTTTGACTTTTTGAAATGCTGTTTCACCCAAAATATCTGCATCCAGTGATAAAGCCATGATATAGCCACAATGGTGTTGCCAATTAGTCTGTTAAGGCAGCAATAGAAATTGTAAAACAGATAAATGTAAGTAATTTCAGGATTACCCGAAAACTCTCAGTCTTTATGCAAAGGCAAACAGGAAAGTAAATTAAGTTTAAGTAAATCAAAGCGTAAAACTATCCTAGTGCTGTAAACAAACAACGAAAATATTTACTTAAGAACTTTTTTGTTACTGCCCAATTATTCTCAGTGCCCCCCAATTGCCCACTTAGTAGCCAGCGCCTCCTTAAGAGTTGCAAACGCCCTCAGGGGGAGCTGATGTCCAGTTTTGGAAATATTTCACCAGAGATGGAACCGGTCAGGATTTTTTCGACCCGACCGGTAAATTTCAAAATCTACGCCGGTTGACCAGCCAGGTCGACCGGTTTTTTACAGAAGGTTTTTATTCACTGTTCAATGCATCTAATGAAAAATTTTCAAAAAGGGGCGGGGGCGCATGGGTGAGGTGTTAAAATTTATGACTCCGGATGGAGATCTCAGAAAAGAACGTGAAAAAATTTTTGCGTTTTTTGCAAAAATAACCTAATTTTGAGACCTTTTTAGGTTAAATTTTGGTTTGAAAGACCTGTTTTGAGCTGCACAAAGCGTGCACAAAAGAAAGCATAAAAAAAACTGGAAGGCACAAGCTACATTATCGGGCGTTCTTGCTAATAATACAATGTGTAGGCCAAAAAAAGAAGTTAAAATTTTTTAACTATAGGTGACAGATAATTTGCAATTTGCCGAGCAGCATACACTAAACTGTTATGACGTTGGCTAGAAAATATTCGAAATATAATGTGCCTCAGCAGTTTGCAGAAATGCTGCTACTTCAGAACAAGCCATGGCTGGTTAGATATAAAAAAATAAGAACTATGTCTTTTTTGCCCAGTGTATGGAGTGTGGTAAATTAAGTCGAAAAAAGCTTTTCAAAGCGGCAAGATTTCAGCATGTACTAAAAAATCTAAAATCTGCGCCACTTCTACTCTTAAGCTAATCAAAATGATGCTAAAATGCCAGGTAGCGTAAGCCTCTTCCACATGCAAGCTTTATTATAACCTGATTAAGCGATTTCAACGTACATCTTGCACTTTTTTGCTTTGTGCCGTGACCCAAAGGGGCTGGGCATGGCACAATGCCCCGCTTCCCTAAATACGCCCCCGGTTGTGCATGTCCTAATGATCACAGCATATTAGCTAAAGCTTGAAATCATTCAACTAGTGTTTTCAAAAGGTGTGGTTTGTTAATATCATTTTTTTGTAAAAAGTTTTATTTATAATAAAATATATATGTGTATTTCGGTTGGTGCTTAGATGTCTCTTAGTTGCAAGAAAGGAAAATTTGACCGGTATTTCAACCGGCTTGACCAGCCGGTCGAAGAATCCCGACCCGACCGGTAACCCGACCGGCTGGTCCACCCGAACGGTGCCGGTCAACCCGACCGGTTTCAATCTCTATATTGCACTAGACAAAAAGATACAGCCAGTAAAAGATCTATCTCCTTTTTATTGTCTACTAAAAATTTTTGAAAAGTCACTTACAATAAATTCAAATCTTGAGCGTTTTTTCAATAAATAAGACATTTATTACGCGGCAGTTTGATTTCAGTTGTACTTGCACTACTCAAACGACTGAAACAGATCTACGAGTGTATAGCCTACTTTAAAAAATCGAGATCAAAGTTAAAATTCATTACAAACAATGTACTGAGATTATTAATGATAAGCTATAGATAGTACGCAGAGTCTTACAGGCACAACCAAACCTTTGATTAACAGCTTAAGACATACTGTTTCGGAATTGACTTTTATCTTTTATTCCTCTCATGCGCTTTTTTTTAGATTTGCCTAAATCGTTAGACATTGTGAATCAAAAGTTTTTTTGTCAATAAACCTAAATTTCTAGCAACTTAGGAAAAATACGTGATAATCGTTTTGTTATTGAACTAATCGCCAACTGTTTACAATAGTAATCAATCAAACCTATTAAAATTGTGTCATCCAAGTGGACTGTGTAGTACATAGAACTAAAAACCGTGAAAGATTTACTGCTCTTTTGTATTACGCAAAGTTTCAAGTTAACATGTTTAGTAATGACACAGTTCTTATACTAAACACGAAAATATAAATCATCTAAATCAGCAAGTAAATTAAGAACTTAGATAAAATACAAGTTATCTCTATTACATCGTGTGTCAAATTATCTCTATGTTACATTAAAACAACACACTTTGTTTTTGTCATAAAAGTCAGTTCAAGTTTATTGATAAACTTGAGTGTAAAAAATATTACTGTGCACAAGCATGCTGTAATTCCATTTGTGGAATCTATGAAGCGTTTGGGTGTTTGATCAACAATCAAATGGAATGCACATATTATTGAACACGTGATCAAAATTTTATCATATATGCAGCCAGATATCCATCTACTGCATTTTAAGACATTACGGCAATTAATAAACTATAAAATAACGTCATATTACAGTTTTTCCTATCCGTGCATAAGTATGGAATCAGTCACTAGACAGTGCTTGTTCAATTTTTTTGAAAAAAGTCAAGCGGTGCAGAACATTTTTATCCATATTATGAATTTTCAAATGTGTAATGTAATAAGGTAAATTTATCTACTCTATTCAAATTCTTAAAAATATTAAAGGTGAGATATATTTTTGAATCAGATGTCGTTAAATTTATGCACTTTTATTATCACTCCATATTACCTGAAAATTTTGACAACTACAGTACTTCATGTGCGATATAAGTGAGCTACAGTCGTATTGATTACAAAATCAGCTCAATTGCAGTAGAATAATGTTTATTTAAAACGAGTTAAATCTTGAAATGGGCAACGATGTTGTTTGTATGCTAAAATGAAAATAATGACGCTAGAAAAGCACCAAGAAAAAGAGAAAATATATATCATACAGACGTGGCTTGAATCGATGACCGAAAGACGATCTTTGGACGTCCCGTTTGCTTTACAGGAAGAGACTTGAATTACTCATTATTTTAGCATATTAATTTTCAGGCATATATCAATTATTGATTTTCTTTTTTTAACGTTAAATTAACTCATATTTGTCAACGTGATTGGCATAAACTTGATCATACTCATGCATGTAGAATTGTAGGCATTTGCTAATAGAATAAACTATTAATTGGAAATTGAATACAAGAAAACAAATAAATTAAATTGATCTTCAGCTGCATACGGTATTTTTTGTAAAGTGAAAACCTTGATTGTGTGAAATGATACTGTTTTGCAAACTTAACAATTACTGTATGTTAAAATTGTGACAGAAATCTGTAGCTCCTCAATAACATGCAATAAGACACAACCAGCAGGCCCCCAACTAACGAACCATGGGACCAGGCGAATTTGAAGCAAACAAGCAAACAGGAGGTAATTTTTTCCAAAGCATTGCCCGTAATTAAGTCAAGTTTTGCTTAAATTTAGAACTCATCAGCAGTGCTGGCGTAAACTAAAATAGTGGTTAAGCTGGATCAAAAACAAAACAATTTAAGGACCCAACCTTTGAAAAGAGTTTCTCTTGGACCCTAGAAAAATGGATCAATTAGATCTACCAAAATCGAAAATGGAACTGGAGAAAGGAATGGGCTTAACCGGATAAAATTTCAAAGCGCATCATCAGCAAATAATCGCGCGGACAATGCTCAAAAATAGGACATCAGATCAAAACGCCGCAAAGTTGCTTTTCGGGGCTGAGGAGGATTTTTGCCGATCAAAATTAAATAAAGTTTTGGACCTAACACTTACAATTTCAATTTTTTTACTTTCTCAAACAAAACAAAATATTGTATTTACAAGTCTTTGAGGAACTGATTAATAACTGATAATAAGTAAACGTATATAATTCATTAAACTATTACTTATTCATCTCTAACTTCAAATTTGCTTTAGCCAGAAAGTAGCAAATATTCAGCTTTTTGAATCAAGTTGCCGTTTGTCCATTTATTCATTGTTTAACCCTATTTTATACTGCGGGGGGTATTTTGCCCGCCTCTCGTTTTTTTTTTGGGATAAATCCCTTCAGAAAATAGATTTTCATTTCAAATCAAATCGACTTTGAGTCAAAATTCATTACAAAAAACTCTTGGAAATTTGAAGTTGATAAAGTGACGAGAAGTTTACCGATATCTGAGGTTTTCAAAAGCCATTTTTCGAAATCTAAACATTTTTTTGGCGAATTATTCAGAGTGAAGTAACTCTTTATTTTAAAATACGTTCGATTTGTTCAAATACTGTAATACGTTGCTTAATTTTTGTGTGTATGTAACTTAAGGTGTGGCAATGGAATCTTTGCTCTTGTTTTCTTATCAGGAATGGTGTGGAGCAGGTGGAGTAATACGGTATGCACGTGATATGACGGTATGATATTATGGTATGATGGTATCGGTATGACAGCATTGGTAGGATGGTTTCGAAATGGCGGTAACTGTATCGGAATGACGGTATGATATGTAATAAATAATTGCAGTATGTGTGGAATGATAACGCTATGGTGAGGAATAACTTCGGACAAGATTGTGGGTATATTTATTCTTCATGATACAATTGTTAGTTCAGTGTTGAACATAGTAACGTGACAATGTTAAAAAAAGCACTATTACATTCATTTAGTTTTTCTGTAAATTGTATCTATTCTGTATAATGTAATCGACTGAATGCCAAATTTTTTCACTTTCATTTATTGATTTAAATTTTACTAAAAACCTAATTATGTTATGTTTTCTGAGTAAAAATATTGTTCTTGACAAGCTGCGTACAAAAACTCAATGTTACTGAAAGTGCTCAATTTTTTTAAGCAAGTGAATACTATTTTTTCGTGATTTAAATCACTAAGGAAGGCTTAATTTCACAAAAAATTCCATTGTGGTTTTGATTAATTCTGACTCAAATCTGACTCAACCTCAAATCTTTGCTTTAAAACTAACCTCAAATCTATCTCAAACGCTAATCTTCATTGCCAAAAAAACAAATAAAAAATGCATGTCAAATAAAAAATTTAGTCTCGTTTACTTAAATTTTTTCAATAAAATAGTCACGCACAATTATTTAATGACTTCCATAACTGCAAAGAAGAGAAGCAATAAATTCAAAAAGTAGCACAACTACACTTTACAACTAAATGTTCTTGAACTAGTTAAAACAAACATTAAAAATTTCTGAAAAATACAGGTTTTTGGTTGTAATAAATTATTTCATGTTTTGAACTTGATAAACACAAATACACATACTTTTTATTTTAGCAATAGAAAGAGGAGGTCAAAAGTTTTTGTTTGATACCTTACTTGAAAAAATCGGAAATGGGCCTTTTTCGATATTTAGCTTTAAAAATTGGTTCCGAATGAATGATTTTGAAATTGTGTCATTATTCAAGATGGCACAAAATCATTCATGCATAACCAAAAAAATAAAAAAAAGTGGTACACATACATTACATACCATGGGCAACCTTCTCACCGAATTTGAGCTTTGTAACTCAAAAACTCACTAATTTATAAACATTTCAAATTCTAAGGTCAAAATATTAATAAATTTTAAAGCTTGAGTAAACACAAAAATGGCGCGTTTTGGTGGGCCATAACTTTTGACCCCCTGAACCAAAGTCGTTGACCAGCTCTATAATCTCCCAAAGTTTCATCAAAATCTGAGATGGTGGGCTACATGGCCGGGGCAAGTTGACAAAAACTTGACCCTGCTAGCAAGTTGGAACCCAAGCTTTAGTGATTACAAAAGCAATCCGAACTAATTTTCAATTATTTAAACAAAATTAATAAGTGTGTTTACGAAAATCCAATAAATAAGATCTTCAAATCAAATCTTTCATTATATAGTGTTCGCTGTATTACACCAAAGCGTGTAACGAGTTTACGGGCCTATCTCCGCGTCGTAATTCTCCCGGGCTATACAATGCAGTTCTATATTCAAAGAAAGTGAATTGATCGATTTGACTTAATTGGCTTGATACTGTGTCCGATTTGACCACTACAGGGACGAACAACTTGCAGCTCGACCAACAGGTTGATATAAAAATTAAGTCTATAAAATTAAGTCTTTAAAATTGATTAGTTTTGTCCAAATGGAACCGTTATAGCTTAATGATTAACGAGAGATACTTTTTAAGTAAATTCGCTTTCATCTAAACACGGCATATTTTGTATTTTAGTTAACTTTAAAGCAACTATACGGCAAAAGCACAAAATGCTCCTTACAAGAAAAAACTTTTAACAGTTTCTAACAAAGCAGAATAAAATTAAAAACTAATAAATGACAGCAAAAAAAGACAAAAATTTGATAGAATAAAAAAAAATCAAATCAAATTTTTCATTGTACTGTATACTCACTGTATTCCACGATGCGTGTAACGAGTTTGCGCGGCCCATCTCCATGTCATTGCACCCGGGCAACACTGCAGCTTCTTTTGAAGAAATGTGTACAGCGTTGGCGAGCTGTTGGCATCACTGTGTCCGGAAAAATAAAAAAATCCATTTGCTTAATCCAGGAAATTCTTAATCAGGCGACTATAGGCATTGACTTTATTTGATAGCCTTTTGTTTAGACTATGAGCTTGAAGTTCGCTAAAACTTGAAGTGCACTCTCAGTAAGAAACTTTCTTTAAACCTTTTCCTTTATTTCTTAGCTCAATATTGCAAAATAGTGTTTCTACATGTGTTTTTTGTGCTATAAGTTTAAATAGTGCTGCCCAAAAAGTGTTTTGTGGGCTCGCAATACTGCTCTCGAGATAATTATTCTGTATTAGTAAGATGAACTGAAAACTAAATCTCATTAAATCTCAATGAAAAACAAATTCTCCGGCCGAAACTTGCTTCAAATCTCGGTAAAGACCTTTTTCTTTTGTTGGTTTTCATTTAATTTCCGTCTAAACTAACATCAAATTCTGTTGCAAGCAGACTTCTCCGGTCGAATATTACTTACGCAGCCTTGGTTGTGCGGTCCTGTTCAAGCGCAAAAAAATGCAATTTATGTATCTGGAAACGTAATAGTAAATATAAATAATTGTAAAAAATTTAAAATACAGATATTAACAAGGCACTAGTATAATTCATTTAGTTACGAGCAACAATAAGTATAATTACAGTATTATTATTTAGTTGTTTTTATACTCTATGACTCGAAAACCAAAACGCTCCTTCTCTTTCTCTTAATCAAAGTAACCACTCTCGTTTTCTCGTAGTCAAAGCTTTTGAGTTGATGACATTATCATTTGACGTAGCAACCATATTTTAAAAAAGTTGAAGTCAGTTTGGCGATGCGTCACTGATGCTTTAAATTTTGTACATAGTGTTTTTTTTGATACTCAATCATAAAATGCCCAAGTCAAATTAGTTACGTTACAAAACAGTCTAATGACATCATTTGTTAAATATTGGCCAAAAAATGCAAGTCAGATTTTGGAAACTGGCTTCTGGAAATTTTTCGTTGCCTTAGTAATTTGAAATTTTCAGGAGTTATTTACAAATATATTTGACTTAAAGCCAAGTTAGTTCGAAACAAAATTCGATATTTGAAGGGATTTATCACAAAAAAACAAGATGTGGTAAACCCCTCTCGTGTAAAAATAAAATTAAGACTTAAACCGCTCTCACACTTTGGCGAATTTGACTGCGACTCCATTGCGAATTAATTCCCAGTGCAGTCTCAGTGCAGTCTCAGTGCAGTCTCAGTGCAGTTCCAGTGTAGTCTCAGCGCAGTCTCAACGCAGTCTTCGTAGAGTCTCCGTGGAGTCTTCGTTGAGTCACAGAGCATGGCGAATCCTCTGCAAATCCGCTGCGAATTGATCTCTACCAATGTAGAAGCAAAAAAAATATTCATTTGCATGTTAAAAAAAAAAGGTAAAATTAAAGAAAAAAGTTTATCTAGAAGATTAATTAAGCTTTTTACTTCGGATGAAAATATAAATTTTAGTAAAAGTTTTAATTTAGCAGCAAACAAAAAGCACGAATGTTGTCTGAAAAACCAAAATCGAAAAAAAAATTACTATAAATTTACCGGTTAGTCTCGCGACATTGCTATTATGTATTACGGCATACCTGACCGGTAACGCGATATTTTTTCAATGGTACCGTTGATTCATCACCGCAATACTTTGCCATTTAAAGGCGCTACTGTTCCTTTATAGAAATGCAAATATTTATTTGAACCAATGTGAAAAATAAATGTTTTGATTTGGCAGTGTAATTCATGGGTAAATTTCAACATCTACGCTCGTGAAAATCCAATAAAATTTTTCAAAACTTTTTAACAGCAAAACTTTGAAGTAAACATAAACCAAACAAATTGTTCCTCTTTTTTCAACGTTTATTGTCGTAACATTAATTTCAAAATCACAAAAGCAATAAAGTGGTGAAAAACCTTCAAATTACCGTAGCTTTATTATTGTGTATTACTATTATATTTATTTTTGTTAAGTTTTTATCATTTCGTATTATTTTTGAAACTGAAGAGGATAATGTGCTCTGCAAATGGGCACAGTTTTCGTTAAACAGATTGCCCTTAAAGTCAATTTTACTAAATTATGCAACTTTAACGTCGTTTGACACCGCTGCTACTTTAGTGTACATTTTGCTGCAAGCAAAAACTTAAATATATCCAGTTGTACAGCAAAAAAACAATTTGACTCCGGGAATAGTTTGCCGAAAATGAAATAGCCGAAGCTGTCGCAAAGCGTTTTATTTGAGAGACGTTTCTACTTCGGCATTAATCATCAATTTGCAAATAACATGTAAAAGGATTAGATGTCCTGCAAAGTGCAAGTTCAACAAAAAAGCAAAATAAATCGGAAATTAACTATTTGTTTTTCTGCGGTATAAGGCATTAATGCTTTTAAAAACAAGCACAAATCAAGCGGGTAAGCTAATAATTTTATAACTACTGTATATTGCAACACTACTCTTTAACACCACTGCATTTATTATACTACTCGGCTATTAACAGCTGTAGGCAAACTTAGTGTTTTAATTGAACTCGAACATTTTCGGCCTTATACTGAGCACCTTCATTAAAAAACTAAAAACATGGCAAATGAATAAAGTAATAATCAGTGCAATGTCAAAACTTATTCAAAATAGAAACAACGTTTTTCGAACATACAATTTGGATTTCCAACTGCATCCGGTTATAGGCTGGCATTTTACGGCTTAGGCAATTCCTAGTAATAAGATAAATTGAATTAGAAGTTCAATTAAGTGTAATTAAAATATAAAGCTAGCCAGCTTGTAGTAGCCTTGTAATAAGATAACGGAGTGGTGTTTTGGAAATGTGTTGCAATATGGTTACTGAGAGTAACCTCTCCACTGAAACTATATGTTTTGTAATTGCACTATTGCAAATTTTATCAAACCACACTCATTCATTCAACCAAAAATTATCCACAGCCTGATGCCGTCAGCTACCACTGACGTTTGATTAAAGACAAAACGAAAGTCAAGCCAGCACTACAAAAATCCAAGCAGTCACCCATCAACTGAAATGGATCCCAGCAATCAGTTATTTAGCGTATCACCAGCACTACATTGTCTATCTATTGACTGTACTGCCAGAATCAAACAGTGAACTCCCATTTCAGACACACTATCTGATTCTAGTCCAAACATAGCCCCATATTAACGTAAACATATTAGCTGACATTTACGTTGTCAATCGCACCATTCCTGAACTTAAAAAAAAATTTTGAAAGCAAATTCCAATATTACGAGAATTACTAAAAGTTTCAAAATCATAGAAAATATTGACTCCAACTATCAAAAAATCCAAGCTTTTGTGCTATCCAATTCCGTATTAACATTTTGTCAAAAAGTTTTCCGATTCTATTTATTTTGATGTACTTCATCCATTCTCATCCATATTTTAATAGTTATATTAGCTTCAGGCAAGAATATTTTAGTTTTAGACCCTTCTTTTGCCTAATAGCTGATATTCAAGGAATCATTTATTGTACCATTACCTTTCCACCACTCATTATCTCGCAAAAAAAATTTATTACAAAACAATCCACAACGTCATTACTGTTATACCCGATATGATTCGCAGCGCAGTCTCCGTGCATTTGACAGAGTCGTCGTACTGCAGTCTTCATGGGTTCGCACAGAGTTGTAAGTCGGGCCGGGCTTTTCGGGTCGGGTTCGGGTTCGGGCCGGGTTCGGGCTTGAAGTTGACAAAAATTTCGGGCTTAAATTGGGCCTGAGATATGTTTTTTGTCTCACGTGCACAAAAATATAACAAAAAAAACTTGGCAACATTGCTCAATTTTTTAGACCTAATTTAACTTTCGGTTTTTTTCGGGCATGATTTGCGCCTAAAATTAGTTTTCGGGTTCAGGCCGGGTTCGGGCTTATATTTTCGGGTTCTGGCCGGGTTCGGGCCTGAACTAGTCGGCTCGTTTACAACTCTGGGTTCGCAACGCAGTCTCCGCCAATTTGATGACGAATGCACTGCGAACCCACGGAGACTGCGCAGCGAATTGAAAAATTTTTGAACAGGTTAAAAAACTTCAAAAACTTCTCTGCGAATGCGCTAAGACTCATTGCGGATGCGCTGCGAATGCGCTAAACTGCGCGGAGACTCTGAAAACTGAAAAATGTTCAATTCGCATTGGAGTCGCAGTCAAATTCGCCAAAGTGTGAGAGCTGCATTACAACTCAAACTGAATGCCATATTGTCTTACAGGCTGCTGTGATATTATCTTTTTAAGTGCATCAAACTCAAAGCTAAACGTAATTTACTTCCATCTTTGCAGTGTTGCGCTACTTACGTATTTGGTTAGTGGTTACGTACATCTTGGTATAAACTGAGTGAATTGTGTCTAAAACGCATCGTTGTTTTTGCACATTATCTAAATCTAAAATTTCGTATGATTAAGTTTATACTTCGGGGCATAATGACTGGAACATTTAAATAATCTTAATACAAAAGCAAAGAGCCAAAACGTCAGCTAACATATTTTACTGAAAGTTTCAAGATTTTACTGAACGTTTCATTTTACTGAACGTTTCATTTTACTGAACGTTTCATTTTTACTGAACATTTTACTGAACATTTCATTTATCTGCTGATGGTGAGACTAGTAATGTCTTGAAACGTTCAGTAAAAATATGTTCGCTCACGTTTTGGCTCTTTGCTTTATATTAAGTTCATACTTGTTTATTTATTCAACTATTAATAAATATTGCAATTGCATTGTAATTTGATTTCGCCTGAATGACATTATCAAGTTTACTATTGACTGAAATTGCTTACAAAAGAGCATCAAGTCAAAACATTTTTGTTCGGTTTTCTCTGAAAAAATTTTGACAGACAATAAAAGACTAACTTCACTAAACTTGAGCTTTTTATGATTTTCCGTTCCCGACATGTAATAGCCGTGTAGATATTCTTTTAGAAAGACTTTTCTTCTGAGAAACTTAGCCAGGGTTGTCAATTAAAAACAATATTTCAAAAAGTTGCTTTTGTTTTTAATTCTCGATTAGATTTTACATCAATGTACTTGTCAGCACAAAGCAAAAGACCAGTATCGTATATTGACTGCTTTTCAAGTAAGTATAAGCCAGCTTTTCAATTAATGTTAATCTTTTGTTGCAAAGCTGGTAAACGGGAACACTGAAGTAAAGGAAAAATTGTTCATTTTGGACTGCAATATCTCGAAAACGACAAGACTTTGAACGTTCAAATCTTGTGAGAATGCATTTTGGGTTTTTCTCAACATTTTGGTCAACAATAAAAAGTTTGACTTAAATGCTCTTTTTAAAAAAGTAAAGATACAAGCTAGAGTCTTTTTCAGAATAGTTTGAAAAGTTGTTTTTTTTAACGCTTAGGCGCGAAAATAAACAAAACCTGTTGCTGCTCGCAAAAGCAGAATCAGGAACTTTATTTAGCGTACAAACAATCTTGGTTTCAAAAATCATAATAAAGCTTGGAAACGAAAAACCAGATTAAGCATTTTGTGAAAGACAAAAAAAGGATGTTATTTTTCTTAATCCTGCAAATTTTTAGATTGCTGTTTTAATCTTAAACTTTACTGATTCACAATCCGTGCTGATAAAACTTAGATGGCTTTTATCGATACCGCGTATTTACTAGCGGAAATACGCGTAATATCTTATTCCTTTTTTGCATTTTGATAAGAGAACGTTTTTTCTCGATTTCATCGCGCATGAAAGCGCGCTCCATGCTGGGCGTGTGTCGAGCGCGTGACTTATCAATACGCGCGTGAATTCATTTAGGAACAACTCCTTGAGAAATGGCAGCCTTAAAAAAGGATATTAAAGATTGTAGAGATCTGAGCTTTCCTCGAGTTTTGACCAACTTAATCAAGATCTTGAGTTGCTGGTCACTGTACCGTTTTCGAAAATATTTGAAGAGTTGGTTGATGGTACAGAACTTGAGAATTGCCTTGATTAAAATGTTCATATCTTCGAAACTTTTCGTCTGAAACTTGTTAAGAAGAATCGTCAGAACGGAGAGCGCAGAAAAATGAGCGGCTATTTATAGGAAAAAAGCCAAGCCGTGATTGGCTGGAAAAGGACCAATAAGAAAGCGTCATTAGTACTATACAATCTTTAAGATATATGCGAATTCTTTTTGTCGGCAGAGGGTGGGGTTAAAAGTTTTAATGAAAGTGGCTTCAAGAGCAGATAGATGAAAAGGTGAGCGGCCTTGAACAAGAATAGAAAATTTGCTGTCATCATAATGTTGAGCGCAGGTAGGATTTTGTAAAAGATGAAGTCCAATGGCTGAATCAAAAGCAAGAGACTGGGTATTAGTCTGGGTGGAAGATTTGCACCGACGAGCAGGAAGTAAGCTTTTTTGGGAAGAAGAGCAAGAACGGATAAATTTGGGGACATGTTGTTTGATTCTGTCGCGCAGCTTTTGGGAAGTATGGCCTACATACCGACTATCACAGTGGTATGAGAATTGATAAATCACGTTGCTTTTCTGTAAAGCAGGCAGTACATCCTTGTTGGTAGCGGAGAGAAGCTCGTTGGTAGTGTAAACAACACGTGGTTCTACGGCGGTAAAGCACTGTTTGACAGCAGATTTAACTTGCTTTTCAAACCGGGTAGAAACAGAACCAAGCCATGGAAGACGTAAACAAAAAGTGTAGAATCTATGCAGTTAAATGGCACTTGTTTTTCCGCAAGCAAATACGCGTGATCGGTAAAATCATTTTCCTCAGAATGTTTGAACTTATACTCCTTTCTTGTTTTCAAGCTTAATATTTATCTTCCTGCTGTTCAGACTCGCTAACTATTCTATTGCATTTTTTAGATTTTTTTGGTGGTTTTGTCCTGAAAAAGCAATTATAATCAAAATGTAAATTTTAATATCAGGTGTTTCAAAATTAGAGCCCTCCTCTACTAACCGTACAAACTAAAACACAAAAGTACCGACATTTTCCGAATTTGAAACAAGCATTTATTTAAGTTTTTCACCAAATTCTTGATATGTTTTTGGGTCTTCACTTGCCTACTTCATAGTCTGCATTCTTGAGGGAAATAATCTTCACAAATTGCAAAAAAAATTGGAGAATCAAGCTTCATTTTCCTTAGAATTTTTACTACTAGTTGTCGCAGGTCGATAAGAATACATTGGTAAACCAACGCAGTTTTTATCACGCCCCCCTTCAACACGATTTTTGGCGATAGATGCTCATTAGGGCGGGTCAATTTTTATGAATTTTCTGAAATTGATCTGGTGGTCTGATAGGTGCTTAAAAGTTGTTACCTCGCTAGAAACTTTTTCGAACCCCGTTTTTTTCAAAAATTTTTATGTTTGCTTGGTAAATCGATTGACAAAAATTCACATTTTTTCAAAACTTTAGCTATTTTTCATATTTTTGTATAGACTCACATACCTTTTCAGAAGACGTTTAGCTACAACGATAATGTTATTGAATGATATAATTATATTCTAACTCAAAATACTCGAACAAATCGGAATATTTTTAATTACTGTGTGTTTCAATTTTTATATGTTACTTACCGACATTTTTTCACATTTTCGTGATTTTTTTACCGTTTTTCCATGTTTTTTTCATTGAGTTTTTTTCATGATTTTTGATCAGTGTTCAAGAGATTTTTGCATCATAGAAAAGTAAAAAAGAAATGGTGGCAAAAATTTAGCTCTCTCAGTAATAGTAACCCTGCACGACCAGCATGGCTTCACTTCTCAGACACCCAATTATACTAAAATACAAGAAATGACCTAAGTTTTATTTTCTATCTTTTATCAAAAAATGTTGCTATGTTAAAATGGTTTCTTCAAAATATGTATCTAGACTGGACACAAAACAATGCATAAATTGTGCTATTGCAACGATCACGTATAATAATTTTGAATGCCTGAGTTATGAGTATTTTTTGTGCTTTGACGTATACGTGACTGCTCCACTACTTTTGCCGCCGTTTTGATTTAGTATGTTCGATATAATTCTTCTCTAGTATATTCTACAATATTCTGCAGTTATCAATTATTTGCTTATTTACCATCTTAATTGCTACATTTGGACTTGAAGTTTGTGACGTCATTATTAGTGCTATTTGTAATCGTAAGCTGGTATATTTTTTCTTTTGTGACGTATCAAAGATTGTTCTGGGATGTTCGATAGCATTGTCGTAGTACAAATAGGCGGGTCGTTTTATTTTCATGATTCTAATATTCTAAGAGTGGGATAATAATATTAAATAATAATAAAAATTTTTGAAAAAATAGTTTCGTAGGCAGTTAAGCCGAGTTGGTGTATCTATGATTGGCTTGTATAGCCGTTTAGAGAGAAGTTTTAGTGGAGCGATTTTGCTTCGTGAGAGTTACTTTGTGCTTCAAACTTAAATAAAAGTTTTTAATTTAAGATTGGTGTGCTGCTTTCTGCAATTCAAGAAGCTAAAGGAGCTATCAACTGCCTTTTTGATTCTTCGATTAACATCTTAGTCGTTCTGTGGTTTTAGTCGGCGGAAACAATTCTAGAGATTGAAAGTTGTACTCTAGTGAAGTATCAACAATCACGAGAGCAAGGTATCTTCACGAGTTAACTATAAGGCTTCTACTCGCAAGAAAATCTTTAGACTTATTGTGGTTGAAGCCAATTTTGGTAAAAAATTTTTTCATCGACCAAGTGCATGGTTGACTCTATCGCAAATTTGTTCAGAAAATCATGCTTCACGCGTTTTCTTAAGATTGAGAGGTTGAAATACTACCATCTCATATGTTGGGTCAATCTTTTCATGGTGTTCTCATAAAGTGACAGCCGTCCATTTGCTATTTTTAAGGTAAGTCTTTTTGGCAATGGTGAAGTATATGGTCTGGAATACGCTGTTGAGCACCATAATAATTTGCAAGCCATTAGTAGTTGTTGTCAGCTGCCATTTTTGCTCCAAGAATCAAAGCCGACCTTGCTAGTATGAAGAAGATTGTGTGGCTGAGCCTGCAAAATCCGGATCAACATAGGCGTAGCCAAAGGAGGGGCCGCCTCTCCCAAATGAAATGCCTCGAATGATGAACATAACGGCCACAAAGCCTACGGTTTTTTTTAGTTTCAGTCTCTTGTAGCATTTTCGCCTATAGCAGTGAACGACCTTAGGGGTTCCGGGCCCCCTCAATTTAATGTTTTGCCAGCCAATTTAAATGTATAACCACGGAAAAAATTTAGGGGTTTTGTCCTAGAAGTTGCAACCTCAGGCCCTCATCAACCTTTTTGCGAACGTATTGCATTAACGTGACTAGTTACGATCTATTGTGCCACCTTCAAATAACAATCCATCTCCACCTTGCTTGTTTTACGTGACAAAATACTTTTTAAAAAATAGTAACTATAAGCAATGTTTATTCAACAAATTATTGAAATTGATTGAAGGGACCTGGCCCCCCTGGTTGTACATGTACTCCTAAAAATGGTATTTTCATAATAAAGCAAAAATTTTCAAGGCAAAATTAATCTTGGAGTGAATTATTATTTACTGCCAAAAATATTGAAGGAAGCAATGTACCTTGCTTTTCTCCCCTCACCTAGGCCGAGTCACGTACCAAATTCGACCCAAAAATCAAAATTTTAAACGTGCTTTGGACTTAATCTGTAAGTAAAGGAAAAACTGAACAATTTTATTTTTTCGACTGGCTTTTAAATCTTAGAAATTTAGTTATTTCAAACGCCTATGCGGATCAGTGCATTTTCCCACGACCGGTTTGACGCAAGAGATTCAAACGAGGCCGCTTTAGGGTAAAGGCTTGAGCTAGAAATATACTTTTGCATCAAAACGCTTTAGGATTTAGGTTAAAGGTCTAAAAGTTCCAAAGTTTTCTAATCGTCATCGTCATTTTTTTTTTTCAGCAGGTTGCTTTGGCCAGGAGACAGCTACGGGACGTTTCCGTCTTCGAATTAAGCTGCCATCTGCGCTTCACGCTGTTCCTTTTTGTTGCTGAACATCGAAACCAGGGAAGCTGTGAATACCAATTTTTATAGTATTTGGTTTGACCCAACCGGAAACTGAACCGTGTCAACCACTTCTGTAGCAATATCTTCTATCCACTCGACTAATGGTACAGTGTCTTGGTCAAGTAAATCAGTTTTCTAAATATTTGTGGCGACAAACTGGTCGCGTAAAAGAGTGCTTTACAGGCAACGTCGTTGGCATCAGTTCGAAATCGAAAACAAGTGAAGTCTTGAAGAGTGTAAAGTTTATTTGTTTTTATTTGTGTGGATCCTTGTTGAAGCGTTGGTTTTGTAAACCAGTAGGGGTTGCGTTTTAGTAACTTCACGACTTTGGCGTTTCTTTGCCTTAAGTCTAGCTGTAGTAGTAAATTATATAGACAGGCTTCAAGACCACCAAGCCTTATTCTGTCCTATTACACCTTTATGTCGTCCTTTGATCAGCTAGTGCTTTGTGTTGGGTTCAAAGAGAAATATAATCTCTTTAAGCCATCGAATGGTTTGTACTTAGGGAAAGTCTGGGTGATATGGTTAGCAGTTCGAGTCTCTCAGCATTCACACATCGAAATCACCTTTTGGCCAGTGAAGGAGTAAAGCTTCGCAGCAAAGCTCACCAGAAAGGACTCGAATAGGAATGGGTAGTATTCCAAAAATACTCAATTGATACATAACATCTAACAGATTTTGTCGAATGTTTGGATCTCACAGCTTCGTATGTTATCTAAAAGGCAAGGGTCTAAAAATCTAAAATAGACTGCAGAATACATTTAATGTATCTTATGTTTATTTAAAATTAAAGTAAAAATCAATCGATCGAAAGGTCATGGCTTATTTATCTCGAGTTATTTCTACTTCGCCAATAAAACTGCTGTCAAGCTGACTATATTGCTGAAGAAAAGCGATTAAATACATGATGGTGTGAAAAGTACAGAGTAGGCGATGCTTTTGTTTATGCAAGAAAGACTGGACTTGAATGAATTTAAGGATTGAACTGCTGCAGTTTATGACCTAGCTTACCCATTATGACCAAACTGAGTCTACTGGTGTAGTGGTGCTAATCGAAGTTGAAATTATCAAAGCTTAAACATTTGTCGTCAACTTATGGGAAAAATTAATCTAATCAAGATCTTGGTTTTGATCGGAATTGGTAACTTGAAAATTATAACAAGCTATTGGTGATAAGAATAGCATTTATGTTCCAATTAAGAATAAACCAATAGTATTAATTTGTGCCATTTTAGTTGGATCACAAATGCACTGTATGTCGATGCAACTCACTGAGGGTCAACTTCCAAAGCACTATTCAAGAAAAATTGGCTTGCAGCAGTAAAGGCAACACTCAAAAAGGGAATAGGCCAGAAGGTCTTGGATAATAAAAACAGTAAAACGACTGTTTGCTTATGTGTTATTACTTTATTAGTGCTTTTCCCAAATTACTAAAACACTGTTTATTACGAGGATGCGATTTCACGTGTTTTGATGCAAAAAATCCAGTAAAAAGACATAAATGAGTTTTAACTCCAAAAATGATATAACGCAGCATTTTTGTTTACTCTGATATGCATCACATACTTTGAAGCAATTCAAAACTAGATTTAACTTTATCGGAGTTCGAGTTTTCGAATAATACCATACATTAATTTTGTGAATTTTTGGGAAACTTTTGGTACTTCTTAGATTTGTGTTGATTTACCAAGCTAAATTGCAATTTAAGATAAAATTAAATACATACAGTATTCTCTGTTACTACAAGCATACACACATTTTAAAACCCGGTCATTTTAAAAATAATCAAAAAAATATTTTATTTGTTTAAATTGACTTGCTCTAATACCCATGCTTTTATGAAGATTTATGTCAGAGATGACAAGAATGCACATGCATTTCTGGCTATGTCTAAGTTATATTTGACGCGAAAGTAAAAAAATATTTGATATGAAAACTAGCACAATTGAAACCTACGTTAAAGAAGTTGAAAACATACTATTGAAAAAAAAACTCAAAAATCTTCATGTAAGCTGTGGAGGGAGGCGGCTCTAATTTTGAAACACTCTTGTACTGTATATAAGTATGTGTATGATACCGTAAAATTTACTGCTGTTAATTTGTATGTGTGCCGCCAGCTTTGTTCACTAAGCTACTACAAAATATTATCTGTTCAATGTCTATCTTAACACACATGTTTTTTTCTATTCTACATAGCATTGGTTTTGCAAGATCTGTTACTGCAGAAAGTGACAAATTTTGAACATTACTTATAATGTGGCGCAAGAAATGTTTTGGGATATTTTAAACAATTAGCACAATGCACACTTATGTAATAGATAACAACAATATAAACGGAGAGAAAAGTATTTTTAATTTTCCTGCAATAATGATTGATTGTAGCAATTTATAATAAAAATGCAAGGCTAAAATGGATTCTATTTTTTTGGTTGATTACTATACTTTTTTAAAATTGAGAGAGAGCCGTTGTTTAAGAAGTAATTTTGATTTCAGCTCCACTTCAAAAAAATATGGAGCACGTTTGCAGAAAGCTCTTCACTAATAAGTGTTAAGCAACCATACGTGTCGATTGATAAATTCTAAATATAACTTGTATCTTTTTTTATTACCTAATAAATATATAAATTTGTATTTAATTTCACCCCTTTAATTAGTTATTGCCTAAAGAGAAATTATTGATAATACGGTAATTTTTCTTCATATTTTGGCAAGTTTGCTATGCTGTCTGTGTAATGAAAAACAACAATTTTGCGATTTGTATAATTATTAGTAGCAAAATTCCCAGCAAACGCAAATAATAATAAATAATTACGTTTTCATTATGGGCATAAGTATTAGCTGTTCTGAGGATGTAGGGGTCGAGAAGCGCTAAAAACACCGTTTTTTGGTGATTATTTGTAAGAGATGTAGTGCAGTGGTTGATCTGCTCTTGCATTTTTCTTGTGTTTTGTAACTATAATGTTTAGGCCACATAAAAGAGGAAAATCATCCGCAATCAGAAAAAAATACGGAAATTTTCAGCAATTTCGTATTGATCCGAACTACCTTCAACTACAATTACTCAAAACAATCTGTTGCATTTAGCACTATTCAATATATATAAAGTATGTTCATATTCATTTTTTTAATTGCAATTGATTATAATAACAAGTACCATCGTTGACGGTAATCATTAATTTTTCACATAATTTCAGCAAAATTTAAAAAATTTCTACAGTAGAAGACATGTTCTTTTGTTTACCACTCACCATATAGCCTCCAAAAATAAAGTAGAGTTAATAAAAAACAGAGGCCATTAAGTGCCTTAAAAATCAGAAAGAGCTGTTTTTCGGAACTTCACTTTACCACGTTACAAAATGCGGGAACGTTTACAGCACAGTGTCTTTCCAAATAACCATCTGGCTTACTGTGATATTGAAAACCATTCTACAATAAAATGGATCGCAGGTAGGGCCAATAAAATGTTAGCACTTTTTTTAATCTATTTATTCAGAAATGAAAATATTCTATTTGCCCATCTTATACATTTTGAATGCTAACTATAACTTGTAGCATGTAGTTTAGTGATGCTTCTTTGTTTCCGTTTTCCAATGTTGTTTTATTTGACTTAAGAATAAACAACTTAATTTCATGGGAATGCTTTTACGACTTCTACACGATGATAATGCAAAATTTAGGTTTTGTTGTTTTTTATATTCTGTATCAAGCGTTATCATTAAGAGTTTGTAATTGCCGCACGCTTTTCATTAATAGTTTGTTTATCGCCGGTATTGCAGTATTAAGATTGCCATTTCCTCAATTTGACTAAGAATCAAATATTTCCAATCATAGGTTTCACATCCTGAGTGGTATTATTAAATTTGATTAAAACTTATAAACCATAAGTTATTGTTTTTTGGGCAGTTTATTAATAGAAAGCACTAGCCTTATTTCCGTTTTCATGCAACAAGGCAGCTCTGATTTTAAACCGAAAAAGAAATCGCGTTATTGCATTGTTTTGTTTTGGGTTATTACGGTGGTTTACAAAATAATTAATTTAAGTACTTTCTTCTGAGAAATCTTGATAAGATTTTGAATAAAATTTGAGTTTTTATATTTATGAATCTTCCTTTGCAATATGTTGTAATATTCATTCGTTCGTATAGCCCCGGAGTAGAAATTTGGTTAATATTAGTAGTGCCGTGTTAGGTATTTAGAAAAAAGTTTCAAGCCTTCGAAATTTTTCAAATGATTTTGCATTTTAACAAAAAAGAAGTAAGAACAAAAATACAAGAAAAAAATGTAGCTCCGGATTTGGCCGGGTCGCATTACAATTCACGATTAAGTTTACAGCTGCCCTTTGACGTAAGGTTTTGCAATGGAGTTCATGATAAAAGGCTACACGATTTTGCCACAAATGATAACTCGATTGTTACGAAGACTTTTATAAGGTAATAGCACTATTGTTAGAAGCTTCTGCGATGCAATTGCCAATAGTTATGACAATTATTATTGGTGTTGAAGCTTTTCATCAACGCCATTACAAAACCTCATGCAAGAAATAAAGGGTAGTAATGCTTTAATTGCTTGAGAAATTTCTAGTCCTACTATATATATAGGCTTTCAGCATGGAAACCTGGAAAAGTCCCATAAGAACGGAAAACTGCTTAAACAAGCAAAATAAAAAAAGATTTCGAAAATGCAAAGAGAAATACACATAAAGTAAGCCATTTTCTAAAACCAAATTGAATAAGAGAATAAAATTATTTTGTAAGGCGCTATCCAGAATATAGTTGTTGTGATTCTTTTTCACTCTTCAACAACACAAAACTATACCGGATCAACAATTTTGTTTGAAAATATTAGATCGATCAAAAACATTTACATACGAAAACATATTTTTGCTATTTCTTCAGCTGTTGATTTTGGCATTTTCAAGTACTTGCGGCATGTTATTAAATGATACATTAAAATCAATGCTGCCGTCAAGGGTAGGCTGGGGCTAATCAGTTATTTCGGCGGTGTAGGCTGGAATAGGCTTCCGTCTTCTAAACTACGCGGTTTTCTTTACTTGTCACTGATTAACAATGGTTCCACACTAAAATCGGCAAAAATAAGACCAAATCTTAGTGAAGACATTTCTTTTGTTTAGGTCTTTTCAAAATTTTGGCCAAATTGGATCTAATCTCGGTGAAGACACTTTTTTGTTTTTTAGCACTATACCGAAACTTGGCAAGAAATTGAGGCATTTTCCGGAGCCTATTTACAACTCAGCTTCCGAAGCCTATACTGACCTCTTTGTGTAATATACTGTAGCACTGGGTAAAACCGTAGTTAAATTTCATTTATCGATGTTTGAAGATCGTGCAATTTCTTAATAATTGGACAGAAATTTTGCAATACACGGCAGTTGTCATCATTTTTATATTCTAAGTAGTTCTGCTTAGTTTTACTAAAACTAACAAACTCAAAACATGTTGTTTTGGGAATACCCACTGATGAAAGGCACGAACTATGTACATTTCCGTTTTCGGGTTGTTCGGTAAAGGGGGATTTGATTTATAAGTGGTAAAATTTTGATAGCTACACAAACATTTTGTTTTTGAGTTAAATTTACATTGTACAGCCTAAAAATAGAAGTTTATTAATTGCTTTTTCCGAGAACTCAAGGATATGTTGAATATTATTGATCTCAATTTTTGCAGCAGAGATTTCCTTTGTTTAATCATATGTTTTTGTTTTATAGAAAAGAAATTCGGGTAATTCGAGTAAAACCACGATACGTTATTCCGGGGTAAAATTTGGTGCTCAATATGAAATATTTTTATTGTAAAGAAGTCAAAAAATAAACCAACCATCCCATGAGTTACACCCATGTCTATCGTGATAGCCTACCCATAAAATACAGTTGCCTCGTGTTATCGAAGTTTTCTGTCTTTACAAAAATTTTGCTTTCGCTTTTTATTTATATATTTGAATTACAGTCGAAAAATGGTTATCGCAGTAATAACTCAAGAGACGTTGCAAGGACATGGAAGTGGTTAACGATGTAGAGCACGGTACCTTGCCACCCCAAAATAGTTGTTTTGCAAGTTTGCATTACCTTGCATTGCGATTGAGTTAAACAGTTCCTGCCAATTTTAGGAAACAAAGGCTACTCTGGGAGGGATACGCAACGATCTCAAGTAATAATCACAAAAACGATTGATCATATCTTTGAACTTTGCATTTAGACATCACAAACTGTGCATGGAAGCATTTTGAAAATTTTGCTAGGATTTTGTTGAAAAAATTGGTCCTCCTCTTTTTCAAAAATCAGACTATATATTGATGTAATTTTGGCAAAATTTACTGCAAGAATTAAACATATTAATTTTGTGAGCGAACATAACCATGAACATTAAGCTGACACAAGTTGGCAAAATGACAAACAGTATAAAGTTAGAGCCATCTATTATTGTTTGAAATTTCGGTTATTTTTGTAGCAAGTTTCATTTGGAAACTTTTCTAAATTGAAAAAAAAAAGTTTTTGGTTAATACGACGATTTCAAATCGTGTTCTAGGTCTATAACGAAAAGTGAAAGCAAATATCACACCAGATTACTACACTATTAAAGCAATCAAAATTAAAAATCTTTAGAACAGTTCGATTTTATTGGCTTTTAGTGAAAAAAAAAGTTTTTAATGTTGTAATGCTGTGGTAAACTATTGTAATTTTACTAATTCAAAATTAGTAAATAAGTGTTTTCGCCGCAAACCAGCAAAACAGTTTCATCAGATCAATGAAGATCAATCAATCAGATCAATCATGTCAAAAGATTTTAAAGAATTACAATCAGCAAAACACCTATATATTTAGAAACGGAAAATGTTGATTTTAAATAATTGATAAATTGACATTAAAAAATACAGTTAGTTGTTCTATTATTGCATTTCCACGAATTTAACTTTTTAAATTTGTAACATAGACTTTTCAAATCAATATTTTTGAGAGTGATTCATGTTTTCTGTGCTGTTTGGTTAATGGATAGTTTTGTATTTTTAACATGAAATAAATTTTACTACATATAATCGAATCAATTGGTACAGTCAGTGTATTGAAAAACGGTTTTGTCGAGTTGAACTGTTTATTAAAATGTTGTGAATGCTGATACGAAACTATCAAATTAATGCAGAATCATTTACTCACCAATAACCGACGAACGGAATTCAAGCGGTACACATATAAGGAACTTGTAGCGAAATTTCGTGCAATAAATAATCATCATGCTAAAAAAAGATGCAAAACAAATTGCAAAATTTTGTGATGAAATTGGTATAAAAGCATCAAGCAAGTTAGTTATATCATCACTTGGTTCATCTGGCAGCGTCAGGTTAAGAATCAATTATTATTCTGACAAGTTGCTCGGCAAAATGAATCGAATGGGCGAAATGAAGTTGATTCTGAGTTTCATGCTTTTTGCTTTGTTTGTGGGTCCAACGTTTTCCCAAAGCAACCTCCAAGAACGAAACTTCGAAGTTTTGCAAATATATCGTGACAGAGTGGAATCCACTTTGTCACCGCAATGTGTTTGGTACCTTGCTCCACTTTTCGGATCAGTTGAAGTTTTTCCATCTTTGCCCAACATTTACGAAATTACTAATCTTGAATTTGTTAACGCGGATTTGGATCATCCTTTCTTCGACCAAAATCGACTAGCTCCATACATCCATAACTTAGACGCATCATATCAAATCACAACAGCCTTGAATCAATGCAGAAGTTACGGGGATGACGACTCCAGAGTTTTTGTGTTTTTGTTCAATCTTCTGAGGAATTATGTCGCAATTGTGGCTCGTCCACCTGGCTTGATAGAAGGTAAAACAGCAGAAAAATCATGCACATTTTGTTCTTGTGGCTCCACAGTCCTCAACTTCTTGCTGGTACAAAAAACATGAACTGCGGTACTAGAACTTTCCTTGAGAGCATTGAATTTTTGAAAAGCGACTTAAATGTATTTTAGCGAACCTAAAAATTGAAAAACAGGAAAAGATCGATGTGCAAAATAGTTTGAATTTAAGAGTTTGACTAACTTTTACACTAAATATTTTGCTGAGTTTTTGAAAGGTATTGTGGCATTAGCCTACATAGAAAATGAATTACTAAATATTTTTTGACATTGTGTGAAAGAAGCTGCTTTTTCAAGTTTTTATTGATAATTTTTTTTTTTTTTTAATACTCTTTTTCACTCTGGATAACATCAAAATTTAAGTTGGTTTTAAATGTTTACAATTAATGACCGATATATTACGTTATTATAATCTAAATCTAACTGCTTTAATTGTAGCTGCGAAAGCCAATAATAAAGCATAACATGGTTATGAAAAGTCAAAATATATTCATAACTGAATTTTTCATGGAATTTTGATTACATGATTTTTTACGTAAGCTCATAAGTATACTGTAGTGCTAAAGCAATAATGCATAAAATTGTTTTAATGTTTGCTGGTTGGAAAGTCTGAAAAACATCTGATAAATTTTGCTTTATTCTGTTAAGATCCGCCGGTAATAGTAGATCCACCACCTCCACCACCGCCAGCACCGCCAGTAAACCCCATCATTCCAAGCCCTCAACCAACTTGCACCAATTACTTTCGAAGGGTGACGATCTTCAATGTTCTACGCCCATTTCAAAATCCCAATGGTAAGTAAACACATCTGCTCAAAGTAATCACTGCAAAAGTTCTGATTTACATTTTGTACACTCTTTCACTATTTGGATATGCTTTTGAATGAGCAAGTTATACTGTCAAGCAAAATTGCTCACTTACACAGATAACTGTTGAAAACCCAACAAAAAATCTGTTGTGCCTGCAGGTTTCATAAAAATAAGAAAAACTTTAGATGGCTAAAAGCTTAATCATGTACTGTATTTTTTCTTCTTTTGTTTCGATGAGTAACATTTTTATTTTTTAGTGTCTCGCCACTCGCCAGCATGCAGTAATAAAAAGAAATATTGTAAAAAGTTTCTACGATAAAAACTATCCAATAAAGGCTTTTGTTTTTTATTTTATTTGTTTATTTATTAATTTTTTTTGTGGACGAAAATGTGATTATAGAGTAATTTGAATGATTGTTTCATGTTAAATGGTTAGTTTGGGAATTTTGATGTTGTGGGCTTAAAATTTGTTGAATTGAGATTATGACGAAGCAAAGTATGTGTTTCAATGTATGTCTATGTGTGTCAATGTATGTATTTATCAAGTGTCATAAATAATTCTGGTGAAGAAATTATTTGAAAAATACTATATTTTCTGCATTTCAGTCAAAGCATATTGCTATCCACCGTGCACTCGACGACAACTGTGTCTACCGGATCCAATAACGGGAAATTGCAGATGTTTAAGTATAAGTAAGGCGTTTGCTTGCTTACGTTGTGCCACAGCTCTTAAACTTAATCACTCATTTTAATTTTCGAGCATCTAATATTTAGAAACTTGCATCGAGGCGCTCATACTAATGGACAATGATTTTACTCACCATTTTTCTTATGTTTTGATTAACTTATGATAACAACGAGGTCAATATATGGGATAGTAATTAGACCCGTTGGCAGTCAGTTTAAGTGAATTAACACCGGTTTAAAATTCATTAATTTACTAGTTACCGTATTATCATAAAATCGTATTTTTCATTGGCAAGCAACGCGAAACTTTGGCCAATTAATAAACGCTTTCAATCCAGTTTTCATTGGGTTTCTACAAAAACCAAAAAATTTGAACTGCTTAATTTTATTTTGCACGAAGGGAAGCATTTTTGCCCCACTCTCAGTTTTTTCGTGACAAATTTCGTCAAGAACAAAATTTCTATTTAAAATCAAATTGACTTTGAGTCAAATTTTATCAAAAATTACATCTAAAAATTTGAAATTGCTGCGGTAACGAGAATTTTCCCAATTTTGAGGTTTCCCCATTAATGGGCACAAGTCCGTTAATCGTTAATCCGTTAATAACGAAGCTAACTTTTTCACTAACTCGTTAATACGTTAAAAAGTTTTTTCATGTTAACGGACTAAATTAACTTCCGTTAAGTGCTGTTAACGGACTAAAGTAACTTCCGTTAAGTTCTGTTAACTTCCGTTAAGGTTTTTATCATTAATATCTTGCAGCTTCGTTAGTGCATTTGAACTTGCTTTTTATCTTGAAATTATATTAGACTGTAAAATGTAACTTTCAAAACACAAAAAGACCACCATAGCAATAAATATTTCCTTACAATCAGCTCAACAGCGTCAATATGTGTTCTAGAAGCGAGTGAATAAAACGAAATGTAAATTACGCGCAAAATGTTAACGGATTAACGGACTTTATTAACTTCCGTTAATTAAAGCTGAAAATAACGGAATAACGTTAACGGAAGTGTGAAGTTTGTTAACAGACTAGTGGTTAACGAAGCTAACGTTTTGCATTAAATTGCCCATCTATGGGTTTCCCCAAATCACTTTCCTAAACCTGAGCATTTTTTGGACAATATTTACAAGGGCATTTAAGTCAAGTTTTTCGCTCTCGACCAAAATATTGGGATAAGCCCAGGGGCGCCCGCAGGGGGGCACTTGCCCCCACCTGGAAATTGAGATGTCATGTATTTTTTATGCTTAAAGTTGAAAAATAAATTTAAACACATCTATCTAAACTAAAAAAATAACACTAGTAGAGCTTTTTAACCATTTTTGCGTTAGTGCAGAGGGCTGGAGCAGAAGGAGCAGGATTGCCATTTTACGTGAATTATCATTCAGCATTTTTTTAAAAACGAGCGTAAGCAACACCCTAGAATTAAGCAGTAAATCGTTTGATTAAATAATCAATATTAAACATTTCACCATCTGTCATTGCAGTAGCGTTGCCAGAAGATTTTGGAGCTATAGCCACCCTCCTATAGTCCTATCGGCCTGTCGACCAAAACGCAGTATAAAGAAAACACCACGTTTTTTGCACTTCTTAGACAGTCTTTTGCACTGAAACGGACTCAAGATGATTTAAAGCATCATGCTCGTATTCAGACGGGGGGCTAATTTGTCAAAAATAAAACTCAAAAATCACTGAAAAGTTTGAAAAATGGCCAAAAATAAGCAGTCAAATTCGATCGATAATATAAAAATGCTAAACGTTGGCTTCATAAACAATTATACTGCAAACGCAGAAATGGAGAGGTAGGGGCTATTCAGTATCAGTTAATTACTAATCATTTCTCTCAAATCTCTTTCCATTAGTCTCCCCCAATTGTTTTTCTACATAAAACCTAGACGAAATAGATTATCCGTGTGAGTTATATTGAACTATACAATTTTATGCTTTACCAGCATCTAAATATGAGAACTAAAATTTTACCTTTAGCTACTTCCCATGTGGCCCATCTTTGCAATAAGTTTAATCATGTTTGTACTGTCAATTTCTATGCCACGTTTTAAAAGCATTATTTTTTTAATAAAATAGTCCTAAAATTAGTTATTTTTGCAAAAAAACGCAAAGTTTTTGAGCGCTAAGGGCTCCGCCCCCAGACCCTATTGCGAATTTCTAGCTATGCGCCCGTGTCATTGAGCTCTTATCGGGATCTAAATACAATACAGCGTTTGATATTCCAAATTTACGCTGTGCTTGTATAAACACTAACATAATAATTACTTTGCCATTAAATTAATTTTGCTCAGAAACAGAAATCAAAACCAAACTTGTAATCAATACCGTATTCATGAGGGCTGTGCACCCTTGGATTGACCTGTAGATTAAAGTGCACCATAAGGAAAATACCACAACGTTTGTCCTTCATAGGCAGTATTTTGCAGTGATAAGGTATCTAAAGTGGTTCAAAGCCTCTTTTGAAACACTTATTATCAAAATTATTTTTTGGGGGGAGGGGTTTTAAGTTATTTGTCAAAAATACCGCTGGCAAATTAATTGATAAAAACTTCAAAACATGGCTAAAAATAAGCAGTCAAAATTGATTGCTTAATGCAAAATGCTTAACGTAAACTTCTAAAAAAAAAGAGTAAAGGGGGAGGGGCTATTTAGCATTTAATTTATTTAATTACAACGAGTTTTGGAGTTGACCTGTGAGTAAAGTAGGGGATTGAAGAAGCTGAGCAATTCAAATCTTTTAAATGGCTTCAAAATTGAAGCACGTTTTGGCAAAAGTTGATAAGTCGCATTTCGCCGTTTTGAGAAAATCGCGTTTGAAGTTTTAAACTTTCCTTTGGCTCCATTGTCAAGTGCAACATAATAAGCTATTTACCACCAAAAAGCAATTGAAAATAGACATAAGTTTTTGCTCAAATAAAACATTTTTAGTAAATAACTTGAAAAATACGAAAAACTCATTTTTTGAAAAATGTCACTTATCAACTTTTGCCAAAACATGCTTCAATTGTATTTATGTAGTTTTTTTAATGGCTCTAAAAAGATGCGACATTTGATTCGAATAACGTTAAAATGGCTTTTTTTTTCTGAAATATCACAAAAAGTGTCCATTAGTTAAGGTTTTGCCCCCAGACCCTGGTTTGTGATATGCTTAAGTTGCACCTGTTTACTATTTTGAAGGCATTTTTGAAGCAAATTTGAGGCATTTTTGCAGGAAAAACCTTCAATCTTTAGGTAAATCAAGCCCCATCATCCCCCTAAGCAAAATTCAGGTTGCAGTCACTGGAGAAATCTAGGAAACTAAGGAAGCTTAGCCTCCTCTTCTGCTTATCCAAGTCACTCGGAAAACTTGACTCACGTAATTATGCGAGCGTTAAAATGTGGTTTGAATTTGATCTGGAAATAAAGAAGACTGAAAGGGATGGGCAATTTAAGAATTTCAAGTAGATTCCTACATGTTCTTCTTAATGGCCTAAAAAACGTTCAAAATGTGATCCAAATGACGGTAAAATGGTTATTTTTTTTTTAAGAAATTGCGAAAATTGCCCAGCGACTGGGCGCTTTGCCCCCAGACCCCCGTCAATAATACACTTGAATTGCATCAGTTTGTTCAACATGCTGCATAATTGCAACATTTTTTGAGCAGGATTATTTTAACGTTTGGTTCCAAGCCCCTTACCAAAATCCTTGTTGCACCTGTAAGGATTTATTTGATTCGGTAGATACTGAATACGTCGCTTGCCCCCCCCCCCCACCGCCATGGAAAAATTTCTGCGGGCGCATCTGGATAAGCCTAAAATGCATTCTCACTAAATTTGAAGTTTCTACGCCTTCCCATTTTCAAGATATTGCAGTTCAAAATTAGCCGTTTTCGACGTTCTTTAGTGTTGCCATTTTGTCTCTATTGTGACAGAAGATTAACTTTGGAAAAGTTGGCTTTAATTTACTTGAAAAGCAGCTAATTTTGTAGTTCTAAACCTTTACTTTGTTTTACAATAACTCTGCCACAAAATATATGAGTAGAATCAAGAATATGCAGTGCCTTTTCGAAATTTTGTTTCCTATTGGCAACCCTGGCAAAATTTCTAAGGAAAAAAGCCTTTCTAAGGGGAAATCCAATCTGTTCTATCTCAGGAACACAAGGTCGTAGAAAGCTCAAATTTGGTGAAGTTGGTCTTCAGATCTACCAAAAATTTTTGAGAGAAAATCGAGGAAAAAACTTTTGAACCGAATGCCCTTTTAACTAAAATGACTTCCTAAAACGTTTTTGTGACGTCACTACTTTGACTTAGGCATATATTGTTTCAGTATAAAAAACATAATTTTCGAAAAAGTGGCTGTGACATCACAATGTTGACCTCATCGATTCAAAACCAATTTTTCTTAAAAATTTTGGTGAACACCAACCCGCATGCCAAATTTGATTTTCTCTTGACCTTTAGTCTAAGAGTTTGATGGGGAGGCATTTTTGCCTCCCTTTCGTGTGAAATGCGTTGGTAAGATACCCTGTGTAAAAAGGGTTTAGAAAATTATACGGGATTGTTTGAATTGGCTTAGTCGGATTAACAATGTTGCCAATTTTATGTTTTCACAGATCCTAACAGGTGTTCAAACTTGGTTCCCAATAGCAACAGCATCTCGCCAGTTCAAACCGTTGTAGACAGTAAGTAATTGAGCAATCAGTATCAACGTTGTGAAAAATTAGTTCGGCAGCAATGGCAGTGCTTCATGTTATTGGCCGTGTTAGCATTTGTAATTTCAATTAAAGAGGCACTATGTACGTCTATCACAATAAATTTCAAAATAAGATTCATCTGAAGGAATAAAGTGCGCAATTAAGATAAACACATACTATAAAAAGCATTTTGAATTATTCAACCAATTTTTGAAACACTCTTGTTAAGATAAACGCATTCTATAAAAAACATTTTGAATTATTCTACCAACTTTCAAATCACTCTTATCTTTTCATGCTTATGAACTAATCAGCACTATGTGTCTCTTTATCCACATAAAAAGCATAGCACTTATCTTTTTATTCTATTTGCAAGTTAGTATTTCTTCTGGCTAGGCCAACCCAACAGGTAAACCGCTTGAACCCAATCGAAAAAATTCTTTCTTAGGTCACGACAAATTGTCAAATTGGAAATCGAACTTGAAGCAAGCAATCTTTTGATCACTATCCAAACGCTTTACCAAACTGAGCAATTTCCGCTGCATTGTTACCTAGTTTTTGAACTCTTTGTTATTTTCATTTTTAATGTAGTTTACAAGCATTATAATGCGAGTGGTTTAATCGTTTTTGGCTTCAGCTTCCAGATATTGTTCTCCTGCCTGTGCAAGAGCTGACGTGTGTGTTCCGAGATCCAACCGACAGAGTACCAACATCTTCTGTCGATGTCAAAGAACTGCAGCTGGGCGAACACTAGAGAACGTGCTGGCCGCCAGGACTAGTAAGAAATAAATGTTTTATAATTGCTGTTGTTGCAAATTATCTTCCTGCCATGTTACAACGTCATATGCTAACCATAGGATGATCCACACACTTTTAAATGCGATAATTACTTTGTGTTTTGGAGAAAACCGCGCCTGTTTTGGAGCTCCTAGAGATCCAATTTTCTGAAGCATTTTTTCGAAATCTTGTCCACTGAATTGGCAGCTTGTTCGAAGCCACAGAGCAAATATACACTGACTATCGTAAAGGGTTTTATCCAAGGACGCAGTAGCCTAGCCAGGGAGGGGGCTGAACCACATCCTGTAGTCAAAGTTGTCGTAGAAATGACGCCTTTACCTTTTCAACATCGCTATCGACTAAATAATAAGTCAGAAAACAAAACCAGAATCTTGTTCAGGTTGCCAAAAAAAGTAGAGTATTATAATTCATGCTTACAACAACTAAAAACGTGCATTTCGTAGCAGCGGCGATCGTTACACGCCGAATAGGCTTTAAAGTTTTTGTAGCGGTATCTACTGTCCATGTTCCGTGAACAGCTCAAAATACGGCAGAAATCGCATTTTCGATCGCATCGTCAATAGTTAAATTCATACAAAGCTTCTTTTTAGTTCATTAAAATTACCAGCATTGCGCATATTGTAAAGATGGAAGCTACAGTGATGAAAAACATTCTACCGTATTCGAGTGTTTGCTGTTTACTTGCCATGACAATTTTGCAATTTATTGCTGCAAACTATGACTTTGTGGCAATTTTCTTTCCAGCTTCTTTCATTTACAGTATTTGATTTTTTTTTCAGATTTTGCTTTAACGTTCAACTCGAACAGTTGCTCACGACTTTGTCCAGGAACAGAGTCTTGTACAACCAACATCTTCGGTGGGTCCAATTGTGTCTGCCCCGACGGAAGAGGTTGTGTTCCATCAGCGTCTTAACGATAGAAAATAAGAAAAATTTTACACATCCATTGGAAGCTTTGTTTTTCTTGTGTTTTATCTTTAATTTTATATTGTCCTGTGGTTGAGCAAAAACTTTTTCAACTTTAAAATGTTATTCAAAGATTGACTGATCAATAAATCTGACGTAACAAATGTAAGCCCGACGTTTAAGTTTAAATTTTCATTTAGCCCTATTTTACACAGGAGTTGAGATGGGGGGCCTCCTGCCTATCTCGATTTTTTGTGCTAAATCCCTTCGGAAAAGCGATTTTTATTTCAAATTAACTTGACTTTGAGTCAAAATTTATTTTAAATAGCTTCTGAAAATTTGAAGTGATTGTAATTACATTTTATTCACCAAGTTGCCTTGGCCAGGTTACAGCAAAGAGACCTTTCGCTTTTCGAGTCAAGCTGCCACTTGCCCACCTGTCTACCACACACAGTGGTGGCTTCACACTGACCCTTTTAATGTTGAACGTCAAGCAGGGAGTGAATACCAATTTTTATAGCTTTTGGTTTGACCCGACTGAGAATTGAATCCGAGTTTACCGCTTCTGTCGCATACGCTCTATCCACTCGACCACTAATCGGAAGTTGCTAAGGTAACATGAAGCTTCCCGATTTTTGAGATTTTTCGATGTCATTTTTCAAAATCTGAGCATTTCTGGCCAACACTAAACTTAAATGACGTCACAAAACGTTTTTGTGGCGTAACTAATTTGAGTTAGGCAGTTTATGATTTAGTATCAAAAAACAAACATAATTATGTAAAAAATTCGAACCGCCAATGACGTTATCGCAGAAATGACAACATTTTTCAGAATTGGCCGAGACGTCACAGCGATGACGTCATCAACACAAAACCAATTTTTCTAAAAATTGTTTGTGAACACCAATCCGGATGCCAATTTTGGTGTTTTAATAACTTTTGATTTACAACATTTTTGCCCTGCCCTGTAAAAAATGCGTCGGTCAAATACTTCTTTCTTCATTGCCCGCTTTTCCGTGAGGGTTGCGGGGTAGCAGCTCAAGATTTAGCCGCCACACTTCATCCATGGTCTTCTATCAAATCCATCATTTCGCTTGGGCGAAGCCCCAAGCGATTCCATCCAAGATTCGTAACGTAATTGGTCCATCTAGTTCTACGTCGTCCAACTGGTCTTCTCCCATTTGCTTTTGCAAGTAAAGCTTGTTTGGGTAGTCTTACCTGAGGCATTCTGCTTGCATGGCCAAACCATCTAAGCCAAGATCTTTCAATTCGGAGAAGTAAACGGCTCGATGTTAAGAGATTTTCAAATCTCAGACATACGCATCTTGTTAAATACGAGTAGTGTAACTTTTTTGATTTTTCGTAAGAAATTCATTTCGGACGCTTGCACTTGTGATAGCACTCTCTCGATCATTACCCAAGATCCATGACCATAAGTGAGAATGGGGACAAAAACTGTTTTGAAAATGGAGAGCTTTGCCTTTTTTCACACTTCTTGTTTCATGACATCTGAATAGTGCAAAGCTCGCATTACTGCACTCGCCTTGCCAACTCGGGTATTTAGTTCTTCGTCTTACCTTCCGGCACTCGTGAATTCAATTCCAAGATACTTGAAGTTCTCTACCTGCTTCGGTGTCGCTCCATTCACTCGCAACACGCACTGATCAAGGTTTCTTGAAAGATGAAGTACCTCTGGTTTGGCAGTGCTTATTTTCATTCCGGCGGTGTTGCATGCATCTGCAAAGCTATTTAATCGGTGGTGGAGGTCAGATTCCGTGGAGGAAAGCAGAATCAAATCATCAGCTCCTAGCAGACAACTGATTTTGCTATTTTCAGTTGTGGAATACTCATCAGCTTGGCTGCATTTGTCGATCCAATTCAAGTAAACAATGAAATACTATTACGAAACTGATTAGTAGTCGAGTGGATATACCGCCTGCTATTAAAACGGTAATTCGAGTTCGATTCCTGGTCAGGTGAAACCAAAAACTTCAAAAATTGCTATTCATAGCTTGATCCCTGTTTGACGTTTAGCAATTAAAATGGACAGAGTGAAAACTCCATTGTGTGTGGTGTATTGTGCCAGCTTGACTCGAAAACCGAAAGGCCCCTTCGCTTCCTCTCAATCAAAGCATCTTGGTGATTACCGATTTAATTAGAATGATTAGGAAATTGAAAATTCTGGCATTATGCCAACTTTATCAAATATTTAGATTACTAATAAAAGAGGAAAGTACACGCTTACACGGAGTTCTTAGATGTTAACTCAAGAGCAATAACTGTTGTCGAAAATAGCTGTGCAGTGTTTTTGAAGTGCACCGATTGCCACGTTGTTTGCTGCATTTCTTCGGTCAAAAAAATTAAAGTTTTTGCAAAAACATTCGCTTATGATTCGAAAAAAAAACAAAATCGAAATTAAGCTTTGCAAAACTTTAAGCATCATCACAAAAATATACCTTTGAATCATTACGAATCCAAGCATCGACGCAGAGATGCAAGAGTCGGGGAAGGTTTTTAGAATGTTATTTTTAATATGTGTACTTAAGAAAATTAATTTAGTACAATGGTTGAGTGGTTACCGAATTTGTAAATTGTTTTGCAAGTAATCTGACGATGCTGAAGAGAAAAATCATTCGCAATCGGAGAAAACGAAACTTTATACTTTCGTTTTGGTAAATCCAAAAATACTTTATTTTACACGCGCTATTTGACCTACGCATTTTACACAAAAGGAGGGTAAAAATGCTTCCCTATTTAACTTATAACCAAAACTTATGAAAGCACCAGATTTGCCATATTTTCGAAAATTAGGCGTCAGTTTGGCAATGACGTCACGGATGGTTCGAATTTTGCACATAAGTTTGCTTTTTAATACTGAATCATGCAAAGCCTTAGTCAAAGCAGTTTGGTAATAAAAACGGCTTATGACGTCATTTTAGATAGAGATTCGCCAAATTGCTCAGATTTCGGAAAGGGACTACGGGAAACTTCAAAATTGAAAAACTTTTCGTTACCTTAGCAACTTGAAATTTTCAGGAGTTTTTGTAAACAAATATGATTTTTTCCAAATTGGTTTGAAATAAAAATCATTTTTTTGAACGGATTTATCACGAAAAAAACGAGAAGGGGTAAACTTCTTTCTTGTCTACAATATGTTTAAGGCTTGCAACCCAAACTTAACGCCATATTGTCTGTAAGGTTGCTGTGTTATTATCTTTTTAAGTGCATCGGACCCAAAGCAATGCGTAATTTACTTCCATCTTTGCAGTGTTGCTTCAGGTACATCCTTGATTACGTACATCTTTGTATGAACGGAGTGAGTTTGCGTCAAAACTGCATGGTTCTTTTTACACATTAAACTTGAACCTTAAAATCTTGTATGATTAAGTTTACTTGTTTATACTGTTAAACTATTAATAAAAAATACAATTGCATAGTGTTCGATTTTGCCTGAATGACATTATAAGGTTTATTATTGACTGAAAATGTCCTAAAAGGGTCATTCAATTGAAAAAAAAATTTTTCTCGGTTTTCTCTCCAAAAATTTTGACAGACAACAGAACTAACTTCACCAAATTTGAGCTCTTATAATTTTCCGTTTCCGAGATATAATAGGAGTTTAGATTTCCTCACAGAAAGGCTTTTTCTCTTAAGAAATTTTGTCAAGGTTGCCATTAACAACAATGTTTCAAAAAGTTACTTTATGCTCTTAATTCTCATTCTAAGTTAGTTTTTTTGCCGAAATGTGCTTGTCAACACAAAGCAAAAGATCAATATCGTATACTGGCTGCTATTCAACTAAACATAAACCAGCGTTTCAAATTTTAGTCTTCCGTTTAAAAGCTGGTGAATGAAAACGCTGAAGTAAGAAGAAAATTGTTGATTTTGAACTGCAATATCTCGAAAACGACAAGACGTAGAAAGTTTGAATTTTGTGAGAATGCAATTTAGGTTATTCTTAACATTTCGGTCAACAACGAAAAACTTGAGTAGAATGCCCTTTTAAAGAAAAATAAAGATACAAGAATTTATTTTAGAATAGTTTAAAAAGTTTTTCAAACGGTGCAAAAAAAAACAAAGCTCGTTGCTGTTTTCAAAAACAGAACCCGAAACTTTACTTGGCGTACAAAAAATCCCAGTTTCTAAAATCATAATAGAGTTTGGAAACGAAAAACGACCTAAACAATTTTGTGAAAAATGAAAAAGAATTTTATTTTTCGTAATCCTGCAAATTTTTGGATTGCTATCAAAAATTTTTAATTTACTGATTCACAATCATTGCTGATTACAACTCAGGCGGCTTTTACCAATCACGCTTATTTACGAGCAAAAATACGCATGATATCTAATTTAATGAAATATAAATAAAGAAAAAGTGTACAATACTTGCAGTTAAATGACCTTTGTATTTCCGCGAACATATAGGCGTGATCCGTAAAAACCAACAGTTGTTTGAACTTATACTACTTTCTGGTTTCGAACTTAGTATTTATCTTGTTGCAGTTCATTCCAACTAATTATTTTATCTCTATTTTTTAGATTTCTTACTGAGTTTTTGTCTTAAAAAAGCAATTGTAATCAAAACGTAAATTTTCACACAACGTGTTTTGAAATTAAAGCCCTCCTCCACTAACAGCATAAACTAGAATATAAAAGTACAATAGTACAAAACTTTTTTTGGGATTTAGTACAGGCATTTATTTAAGATATGTTTCAAATCGTTGATATGTTTTTGGGTCTTTACTTGATTGCTTTATTGCCTGCATTCTTGAGGGGTTATAGTCTTTAAAAATTGCAAAAAAAAGCGAAGAATCAATCTTTATTTTCTCTAGGATTTCCGTTACAAGTCTTTGCAGATCGATAATTATAAATTAGTAATCCAGTATAGTTGCAAATACATCCTTTTAACACGATTATTGGCGATGGATACCTACGCTTTTATCAAGTTTTATGTCAGCGGTTCTAAGAATGTACAGGCATTTTGGGCTTTGCCCAAGATATATTTGACACGAAAATAAAAAAAAAATTGATTTAAAAAAATAGATCAGGCAAAACTTACATTAATAAACTTCAAGACACGCTACCAAAGAAAGCCTCTTAAATTTTCATGTAAGCTGTGAAGGGAAGGCGGCTCATATTTTGAAACACTCTTGTATTTAAGTGTATGTATTTTAAAATTTACTGCTGTTAATTTTATATGTATGCCGTCAGCAGCACTAAGCCAAGACGAAATGTTACCTGCTCATTTTGACACACGTGTTGTTTTTTTTTATTCTACATTGCATTGGTTTTGCAGGATCTGTTACTGCAGAAAGTGACAAATTTTGAACGTTACTCACTGTGGCGTAGGGCAAATTTTGACACGTTAAGTAAACAATTTGCGCAGTGCACACCTTTGTAATAGATTATGGAAATATAAATGGAGAAAAAAGTATTTTTAATTTCCGTCCAATTAATAATGATAGATTGTAGCACTATATAATACATATAAAGACTTAAAAAAAATTGTTTAATCGTCTTTTTATTCATTATATTTCAGTTATAGTCGAAAATTTTTAATCGTTATTACAACTCCAGTAACGTTGCAAGAGCACGGTAGTGGTTAGGAGAGTGGAGCATGGGACCTTGCCACCTCCAAATCATTTTTTTGCAAGTTTACATTGGCTTGCATTGCGGTTGAGCTAAATAGTTACATCCAAATTTTAGAAAAAAATTTTTAATCAGGAAGGGCTGCGCAACGATCTCAACTAAAAATTACGAAAACATTTGATCATACATTTTAACGTCGCATCTAGACATCACAAACTGTGCATGACGGCGTATTAAAAATTTTGCTTTGATATTATTGAAAACATTAGTCCCTCCTTCTTTCCAAAAATCTAACAATGTTTATATCCTTAATTAACTTTGTTAAACTTCACACTGTTAAAAAAGTTCGTAAATTTTGCTGTTATTTTACCAGTATATTTCACAAATTGCAAAAACTGTTTGTTTGTAATTTTATTTACTTGAGTGTGCGGTAGAATTAATCAAAAATTGCAGTAAAATTAACGTGCTTAGTTGGTATTTTATTTTATTATGTAATGTCAGAAAAAGTGAGTAAATTTTACCATGCTTTTGCTAGTATATTTTACAAATTGCAAAAACTTTTGCTTGTAATTTTATTTACTTGATTATACAGCAAAATTAACCAAAATAACAATTAAATTTATACGCTTTTGCTGTTTTTTTATTTTTTATTTCTAACTTATGTTTTATATCAGATATGCATATCGGTATTCACTGTTCGTTATTTTTTTGCATGTAGCTTTAACGTTCAGATTACAAATAAAAACATAACAGTACAATCTTGCATTGATGGTGGAGGCGCGGTTACCCGATTCTTTTTTCTAAGGATGGGGGGCGAGCAGAACATTGCAGATTTCACAATGGCGGCAATCCCTAACTTCTCATTACTTATGCTGAGACCGCAGCAGATCGAAGGGCATTCTAGACAAGTTTTTCGTTGTTGACCGAAATGTTAAGAATAACCTAAATTGCATTCTCACAAAATTCAAACTTTCTACGTCTTGTCGTTTTCGAGATGTTGCAGTTCAAAATTAACAATATTCTTCTTACTTCAGCGTTTTCATTCACCAGCTTTTAAACCGAAGACTAAAATTTCTAAAAAAAGACTAAAAAAAAGCATCGTCAGATTACTTGCAAAACAATTTACAAATTCGGTAACCACTCAACCATTGTACTAAATTAATTTTCTTAAGTACACATATTAAAAATAACATTCTAAAAACCTTCCCCGACTCTTGCATCTCTGCGTCGATGCTTGGATTCGTAATGATTCAAAGGTATATTTTTGTGATGATGCTTAAAGTTTTGCAAAGCTTAATTTCGATTTTGTTTTTTTTTCGAATCATAAGCGAATGTTTTTGCAAAAACTTTAATTTTTTTGACCGAAGAAATGCAGCAAACAACGTGGCAATCGGTGCACTTCAAAAACACTGCACAGCTATTTTCGACAACAGTTATTGCTCTTGAGTTAACATCTAAGAACTCCGTGTAAGCGTGTACTTTCCTCTTTTATTAGTAATCTAAATATTTGATAAAGTTGGCATAATGCCAGAATTTTCAATTTCCTAATCATTCTAATTAAATCGGTAATCACCAAGATGCTTTGATTGAGAGGAAGCGAAGGGGCCTTTCGGTTTTCGAGTCAAGCTGGCACAATACACCACACACAATGGAGTTTTCACTCTGTCCATTTTAATTGCTAAACGTCAAACAGGGATCAAGCTATGAATAGCAATTTTTGAAGTTTTTGGTTTCACCTGACCAGGAATCGAACTCGAATTACCGTTTTAATAGCAGGCGGTATATCCACTCGACTACTAATCAGTTTCGTAATAGTATTTCATTGTTTACTTGAATTGGATCGACAAATGCAGCCAAGCTGATGAGTATTCCACAACTGAAAATAGCAAAATCAGTTGTCTGCTAGGAGCTGATGATTTGATTCTGCTTTCCTCCACGGAATCTGACCTCCACCACCGATTAAATAGCTTTGCAGATGCATGCAACACCGCCGGAATGAAAATAAGCACTGCCAAACCAGAGGTACTTCATCTTTCAAGAAACCTTGATCAGTGCGTGTTGCGAGTGAATGGAGCGACACCGAAGCAGGTAGAGAACTTCAAGTATCTTGGAATTGAATTCACGAGTGCCGGAAGGTAAGACGAAGAACTAAATACCCGAGTTGGCAAGGCGAGTGCAGTAATGCGAGCTTTGCACTATTCAGATGTCATGAAACAAGAAGTGTGAAAAAAGGCAAAGCTCTCCATTTTCAAAACAGTTTTTGTCCCCATTCTCACTTATGGTCATGGATCTTGGGTAATGATCGAGAGAGTGCTATCACAAGTGCAAGCGTCCGAAATGAATTTCTTACGAAAAATCAAAAAAGTTACACTACTCGTATTTAACAAGATGCGTATGTCTGAGATTTGAAAATCTCTTAACATCGAGCCGTTTACTTCTCCGAATTGAAAGATCTTGGCTTAGATGGTTTGGCCATGCAAGCAGAATGCCTCAGGTAAGACTACCCAAACAAGCTTTACTTGCAAAAGCAAATGGGAGAAGACCAGTTGGACGACGTAGAACTAGATGGACCAATTACGTTACGAATCTTGGATGGAATCGCTTGGGGCTTCGCCCAAGCGAAATGATGGATTTGATAGAAGACCATGGATGAAGTGTGGCGGCTAAATCTTGAGCTGCTACCCCGCAACCCTCACGGAAAAGCGGGCAATGAAGAAAGAAGTATTTGACCGACGCATTTTTTACAGGGCAGGGCAAAAATGTTGTAAATCAAAAGTTATTGAAACACCAAAATTGGCATCCGGATTGGTGTTCACAAACAATTTTTAGAAAAATTGGTTTTGTGTTGATGACGTCATCGCTGTGACGTCTCGGCCAATTCTGAAAAATGTTGTCATTTCTGCGATAACGTCATTGGCGGTTCGAATTTTTTACATAATTATGTTTGTTTTTTGATACTAAATCATAAACTGCCTAACTCAAATTAGTTACGCCACAAAAACGTTTTGTGACGTCATTTAAGTTTAGTGTTGGCCAGAAATGCTCAGATTTTGAAAAATGACATCGAAAAATCTCAAAAATCGGGAAGCTTCATGTTACCTTAGCAACTTCCGATTAGTGGTCGAGTGGATAGAGCGTATGCGACAGAAGCGGTAAACTCGGATTCAATTCTCAGTCGGGTCAAACCAAAAGCTATAAAAATTGGTATTCACTCCCTGCTTGACGTTCAACATTAAAAGGGTCAGTGTGAAGCCACCACTGTGTGTGGTAGACAGGTGGGCAAGTGGCAGCTTGACTCGAAAAGCGAAAGGTCTCTTTGCTGTAACCTGGCCAAGGCAACTTGGTGAATAAAATGTAATTACAATCACTTCAAATTTTCAGAAGCTATTTAAAATAAATTTTGACTCAAAGTCAAGTTAATTTGAAATAAAAATCGCTTTTCCGAAGGGATTTAGCACAAAAAATCGAGATAGGCAGGAGGCCCCCCATCTCAACTCCTGTGTAAAATAGGGCTAAATGAAAATTTAAACTTAAACGTCGGGCTTACATTTGTTACGTCAGATTTATTGATCAGTCAATCTTTGAATAACATTTTAAAGTTGAAAAAGTTTTTGCTCAACCACAGGACAATATAAAATTAAAGATAAAACACAAGAAAAACAAAGCTTCCAATGGATGTGTAAAATTTTTCTTATTTTCTATCGTTAAGACGCTGATGGAACACAACCTCTTCCGTCGGGGCAGACACAATTGGACCCACCGAAGATGTTGGTTGTACAAGACTCTGTTCCTGGACAAAGTCGTGAGCAACTGTTCGAGTTGAACGTTAAAGCAAAATCTGAAAAAAAAATCAAATACTGTAAATGAAAGAAGCTGGAAAGAAAATTGCCACAAAGTCATAGTTTGCAGCAATAAATTGCAAAATTGTCATGGCAAGTAAACAGCAAACACTCGAATACGGTAGAATGTTTTTCATCACTGTAGCTTCCATCTTTACAATATGCGCAATGCTGGTAATTTTAATGAACTAAAAAGAAGCTTTGTATGAATTTAACTATTGACGATGCGATCGAAAATGCGATTTCTGCCGTATTTTGAGCTGTTCACGGAACATGGACAGTAGATACCGCTACAAAAACTTTAAAGCCTATTCGGCGTGTAACGATCGCCGCTGCTACGAAATGCACGTTTTTAGTTGTTGTAAGCATGAATTATAATACTCTACTTTTTTTGGCAACCTGAACAAGATTCTGGTTTTGTTTTCTGACTTATTATTTAGTCGATAGCGATGTTGAAAAGGTAAAGGCGTCATTTCTACGACAACTTTGACTACAGGATGTGGTTCAGCCCCCTCCCTGGCTAGGCTACTGCGTCCTTGGATAAAACCCTTTACGATAGTCAGTGTATATTTGCTCTGTGGCTTCGAACAAGCTGCCAATTCAGTGGACAAGATTTCGAAAAAATGCTTCAGAAAATTGGATCTCTAGGAGCTCCAAAACAGGCGCGGTTTTCTCCAAAACACAAAGTAATTATCGCATTTAAAAGTGTGTGGATCATCCTATGGTTAGCATATGACGTTGTAACATGGCAGGAAGATAATTTGCAACAACAGCAATTATAAAACATTTATTTCTTACTAGTCCTGGCGGCCAGCACGTTCTCTAGTGTTCGCCCAGCTGCAGTTCTTTGACATCGACAGAAGATGTTGGTACTCTGTCGGTTGGATCTCGGAACACACACGTCAGCTCTTGCACAGGCAGGAGAACAATATCTGGAAGCTGAAGCCAAAAACGATTAAACCACTCGCATTATAATGCTTGTAAACTACATTAAAAATGAAAATAACAAAGAGTTCAAAAACTAGGTAACAATGCAGCGGAAATTGCTCAGTTTGGTAAAGCGTTCGGATAGTGATCAAAAGATTGCTTGCTTCAAGTTCGATTTCCAATTTGACAATTTGTCGTGACCTAAGAAAGAATTTTTTCGATTGGGTTCAAGCGGTTTACCTGTTGGGTTGGCCTAGCCAGAAGAAATACTAACTTGCAAATAGAATAAAAAGATAAGTGCTATGCTTTTTATGTGGATAAAGAGACACATAGTGCTGATTAGTTCATAAGCATGAAAAGATAAGAGTGATTTGAAAGTTGGTAGAATAATTCAAAATGTTTTTTATAGAATGCGTTTATCTTAACAAGAGTGTTTCAAAAATTGGTTGAATAATTCAAAATGCTTTTTATAGTATGTGTTTATCTTAATTGCGCACTTTATTCCTTCAGATGAATCTTATTTTGAAATTTATTGTGATAGACGTACATAGTGCCTCTTTAATTGAAATTACAAATGCTAACACGGCCAATAACATGAAGCACTGCCATTGCTGCCGAACTAATTTTTCACAACGTTGATACTGATTGCTCAATTACTTACTGTCTACAACGGTTTGAACTGGCGAGATGCTGTTGCTATTGGGAACCAAGTTTGAACACCTGTTAGGATCTGTGAAAACATAAAATTGGCAACATTGTTAATCCGACTAAGCCAATTCAAACAATCCCGTATAATTTTCTAAACCCTTTTTACACAGGGTATCTTACCAACGCATTTCACACGAAAGGGAGGCAAAAATGCCTCCCCATCAAACTCTTAGACTAAAGGTCAAGAGAAAATCAAATTTGGCATGCGGGTTGGTGTTCACCAAAATTTTTAAGAAAAATTGGTTTTGAATCGATGAGGTCAACATTGTGATGTCACAGCCACTTTTTCGAAAATTATGTTTTTTATACTGAAACAATATATGCCTAAGTCAAAGTAGTGACGTCACAAAAACGTTTTAGGAAGTCATTTTAGTTAAAAGGGCATTCGGTTCAAAAGTTTTTTCCTCGATTTTCTCTCAAAAATTTTTGGTAGATCTGAAGACCAACTTCACCAAATTTGAGCTTTCTACGACCTTGTGTTCCTGAGATAGAACAGATTGGATTTCCCCTTAGAAAGGCTTTTTTCCTTAGAAATTTTGCCAGGGTTGCCAATAGGAAACAAAATTTCGAAAAGGCACTGCATATTCTTGATTCTACTCATATATTTTGTGGCAGAGTTATTGTAAAACAAAGTAAAGGTTTAGAACTACAAAATTAGCTGCTTTTCAAGTAAATTAAAGCCAACTTTTCCAAAGTTAATCTTCTGTCACAATAGAGACAAAATGGCAACACTAAAGAACGTCGAAAACGGCTAATTTTGAACTGCAATATCTTGAAAATGGGAAGGCGTAGAAACTTCAAATTTAGTGAGAATGCATTTTAGGCTTATCCAGATGCGCCCGCAGAAATTTTTCCATGGCGGTGGGGGGGGGGGGCAAGCGACGTATTCAGTATCTACCGAATCAAATAAATCCTTACAGGTGCAACAAGGATTTTGGTAAGGGGCTTGGAACCAAACGTTAAAATAATCCTGCTCAAAAAATGTTGCAATTATGCAGCATGTTGAACAAACTGATGCAATTCAAGTGTATTATTGACGGGGGTCTGGGGGCAAAGCGCCCAGTCGCTGGGCAATTTTCGCAATTTCTTAAAAAAAAAATAACCATTTTACCGTCATTTGGATCACATTTTGAACGTTTTTTAGGCCATTAAGAAGAACATGTAGGAATCTACTTGAAATTCTTAAATTGCCCATCCCTTTCAGTCCTCTTTATTTCCAGATCAAATTCAAACCACATTTTAACGCTCGCATAATTACGTGAGTCAAGTTTTCCGAGTGACTTGGATAAGCAGAAGAGGAGGCTAAGCTTCCTTAGTTTCCTAGATTTCTCCAGTGACTGCAACCTGAATTTTGCTTAGGGGGATGATGGGGCTTGATTTACCTAAAGATTGAAGGTTTTTCCTGCAAAAATGCCTCAAATTTGCTTCAAAAATGCCTTCAAAATAGTAAACAGGTGCAACTTAAGCATATCACAAACCTGGGTCTGGGGGCAAAACCTTAACTAATGGACACTTTTTGTGATATTTCAGAAAAAAAAAGCCATTTTAACGTTATTCGAATCAAATGTCGCATCTTTTTAGAGCCATTAAAAAAACTACATAAATACAATTGAAGCATGTTTTGGCAAAAGTTGATAAGTGACATTTTTCAAAAAATGAGTTTTTCGTATTTTTCAAGTTATTTACTAAAAATGTTTTATTTGAGCAAAAACTTATGTCTATTTTCAATTGCTTTTTGGTGGTAAATAGCTTATTATGTTGCACTTGACAATGGAGCCAAAGGAAAGTTTAAAACTTCAAACGCGATTTTCTCAAAACGGCGAAATGCGACTTATCAACTTTTGCCAAAACGTGCTTCAATTTTGAAGCCATTTAAAAGATTTGAATTGCTCAGCTTCTTCAATCCCCTACTTTACTCACAGGTCAACTCCAAAACTCGTTGTAATTAAATAAATTAAATGCTAAATAGCCCCTCCCCCTTTACTCTTTTTTTTTAGAAGTTTACGTTAAGCATTTTGCATTAAGCAATCAATTTTGACTGCTTATTTTTAGCCATGTTTTGAAGTTTTTATCAATTAATTTGCCAGCGGTATTTTTGACAAATAACTTAAAACCCCTCCCCCCAAAAAATAATTTTGATAATAAGTGTTTCAAAAGAGGCTTTGAACCACTTTAGATACCTTATCACTGCAAAATACTGCCTATGAAGGACAAACGTTGTGGTATTTTCCTTATGGTGCACTTTAATCTACAGGTCAATCCAAGGGTGCACAGCCCTCATGAATACGGTATTGATTACAAGTTTGGTTTTGATTTCTGTTTCTGAGCAAAATTAATTTAATGGCAAAGTAATTATTATGTTAGTGTTTATACAAGCACAGCGTAAATTTGGAATATCAAACGCTGTATTGTATTTAGATCCCGATAAGAGCTCAATGACACGGGCGCATAGCTAGAAATTCGCAATAGGGTCTGGGGGCGGAGCCCTTAGCGCTCAAAAACTTTGCGTTTTTTTGCAAAAATAACTAATTTTAGGACTATTTTATTAAAAAAATAATGCTTTTAAAACGTGGCATAGAAATTGACAGTACAAACATGATTAAACTTATTGCAAAGATGGGCCACATGGGAAGTAGCTAAAGGTAAAATTTTAGTTCTCATATTTAGATGCTGGTAAAGCATAAAATTGTATAGTTCAATATAACTCACACGGATAATCTATTTCGTCTAGGTTTTATGTAGAAAAACAATTGGGGGAGACTAATGGAAAGAGATTTGAGAGAAATGATTAGTAATTAACTGATACTGAATAGCCCCTACCTCTCCATTTCTGCGTTTGCAGTATAATTGTTTATGAAGCCAACGTTTAGCATTTTTATATTATCGATCGAATTTGACTGCTTATTTTTGGCCATTTTTCAAACTTTTCAGTGATTTTTGAGTTTTATTTTTGACAAATTAGCCCCCCGTCTGAATACGAGCATGATGCTTTAAATCATCTTGAGTCCGTTTCAGTGCAAAAGACTGTCTAAGAAGTGCAAAAAACGTGGTGTTTTCTTTATACTGCGTTTTGGTCGACAGGCCGATAGGACTATAGGAGGGTGGCTATAGCTCCAAAATCTTCTGGCAACGCTACTGCAATGACAGATGGTGAAATGTTTAATATTGATTATTTAATCAAACGATTTACTGCTTAATTCTAGGGTGTTGCTTACGCTCGTTTTTAAAAAAATGCTGAATGATAATTCACGTAAAATGGCAATCCTGCTCCTTCTGCTCCAGCCCTCTGCACTAACGCAAAAATGGTTAAAAAGCTCTACTAGTGTTATTTTTTTAGTTTAGATAGATGTGTTTAAATTTATTTTTCAACTTTAAGCATAAAAAATACATGACATCTCAATTTCCAGGTGGGGGCAAGTGCCCCCCTGCGGGCGCCCCTGGGCTTATCCCAATATTTTGGTCGAGAGCGAAAAACTTGACTTAAATGCCCTTGTAAATATTGTCCAAAAAATGCTCAGGTTTAGGAAAGTGATTTGGGGAAACCCATAGATGGGCAATTTAATGCAAAACGTTAGCTTCGTTAACCACTAGTCTGTTAACAAACTTCACACTTCCGTTAACGTTATTCCGTTATTTTCAGCTTTAATTAACGGAAGTTAATAAAGTCCGTTAATCCGTTAACATTTTGCGCGTAATTTACATTTCGTTTTATTCACTCGCTTCTAGAACACATATTGACGCTGTTGAGCTGATTGTAAGGAAATATTTATTGCTATGGTGGTCTTTTTGTGTTTTGAAAGTTACATTTTACAGTCTAATATAATTTCAAGATAAAAAGCAAGTTCAAATGCACTAACGAAGCTGCAAGATATTAATGATAAAAACCTTAACGGAAGTTAACAGAACTTAACGGAAGTTACTTTAGTCCGTTAACAGCACTTAACGGAAGTTAATTTAGTCCGTTAACATGAAAAAACTTTTTAACGTATTAACGAGTTAGTGAAAAAGTTAGCTTCGTTATTAACGGATTAACGATTAACGGACTTGTGCCCATTAATGGGGAAACCTCAAAATTGGGAAAATTCTCGTTACCGCAGCAATTTCAAATTTTTAGATGTAATTTTTGATAAAATTTGACTCAAAGTCAATTTGATTTTAAATAGAAATTTTGTTCTTGACGAAATTTGTCACGAAAAAACTGAGAGTGGGGCAAAAATGCTTCCCTTCGTGCAAAATAAAATTAAGCAGTTCAAATTTTTTGGTTTTTGTAGAAACCCAATGAAAACTGGATTGAAAGCGTTTATTAATTGGCCAAAGTTTCGCGTTGCTTGCCAATGAAAAATACGATTTTATGATAATACGGTAACTAGTAAATTAATGAATTTTAAACCGGTGTTAATTCACTTAAACTGACTGCCAACGGGTCTAATTACTATCCCATATATTGACCTCGTTGTTATCATAAGTTAATCAAAACATAAGAAAAATGGTGAGTAAAATCATTGTCCATTAGTATGAGCGCCTCGATGCAAGTTTCTAAATATTAGATGCTCGAAAATTAAAATGAGTGATTAAGTTTAAGAGCTGTGGCACAACGTAAGCAAGCAAACGCCTTACTTATACTTAAACATCTGCAATTTCCCGTTATTGGATCCGGTAGACACAGTTGTCGTCGAGTGCACGGTGGATAGCAATATGCTTTGACTGAAATGCAGAAAATATAGTATTTTTCAAATAATTTCTTCACCAGAATTATTTATGACACTTGATAAATACATACATTGACACACATAGACATACATTGAAACACATACTTTGCTTCGTCATAATCTCAATTCAACAAATTTTAAGCCCACAACATCAAAATTCCCAAACTAACCATTTAACATGAAACAATCATTCAAATTACTCTATAATCACATTTTCGTCCACAAAAAAAATTAATAAATAAACAAATAAAATAAAAAACAAAAGCCTTTATTGGATAGTTTTTATCGTAGAAACTTTTTACAATATTTCTTTTTATTACTGCATGCTGGCGAGTGGCGAGACACTAAAAAATAAAAATGTTACTCATCGAAACAAAAGAAGAAAAAATACAGTACATGATTAAGCTTTTAGCCATCTAAAGTTTTTCTTATTTTTATGAAACCTGCAGGCACAACAGATTTTTTGTTGGGTTTTCAACAGTTATCTGTGTAAGTGAGCAATTTTGCTTGACAGTATAACTTGCTCATTCAAAAGCATATCCAAATAGTGAAAGAGTGTACAAAATGTAAATCAGAACTTTTGCAGTGATTACTTTGAGCAGATGTGTTTACTTACCATTGGGATTTTGAAATGGGCGTAGAACATTGAAGATCGTCACCCTTCGAAAGTAATTGGTGCAAGTTGGTTGAGGGCTTGGAATGATGGGGTTTACTGGCGGTGCTGGCGGTGGTGGAGGTGGTGGATCTACTATTACCGGCGGATCTTAACAGAATAAAGCAAAATTTATCAGATGTTTTTCAGACTTTCCAACCAGCAAACATTAAAACAATTTTATGCATTATTGCTTTAGCACTACAGTATACTTATGAGCTTACGTAAAAAATCATGTAATCAAAATTCCATGAAAAATTCAGTTATGAATATATTTTGACTTTTCATAACCATGTTATGCTTTATTATTGGCTTTCGCAGCTACAATTAAAGCAGTTAGATTTAGATTATAATAACGTAATATATCGGTCATTAATTGTAAACATTTAAAACCAACTTAAATTTTGATGTTATCCAGAGTGAAAAAGAGTATTAAAAAAAAAAAAAAATTATCAATAAAAACTTGAAAAAGCAGCTTCTTTCACACAATGTCAAAAAATATTTAGTAATTCATTTTCTATGTAGGCTAATGCCACAATACCTTTCAAAAACTCAGCAAAATATTTAGTGTAAAAGTTAGTCAAACTCTTAAATTCAAACTATTTTGCACATCGATCTTTTCCTGTTTTTCAATTTTTAGGTTCGCTAAAATACATTTAAGTCGCTTTTCAAAAATTCAATGCTCTCAAGGAAAGTTCTAGTACCGCAGTTCATGTTTTTTGTACCAGCAAGAAGTTGAGGACTGTGGAGCCACAAGAGCAAAATGTGCATGATTTTTCTGCTGTTTTACCTTCTATCAAGCCAGGTGGACGAGCCACAATTGCGACATAATTCCTCAGAAGATTGAACAAAAACACAAAAACTCTGGAGTCGTCATCCCCGTAACTTCTGCATTGATTCAAGGCTGTTGTGATTTGATATGATGCGTCTAAGTTATGGATGTATGGAGCTAGTCGATTTTGGTCGAAGAAAGGATGATCCAAATCCGCGTTAACAAATTCAAGATTAGTAATTTCGTAAATGTTGGGCAAAGATGGAAAAACTTCAACTGATCCGAAAAGTGGAGCAAGGTACCAAACACATTGCGGTGACAAAGTGGATTCCACTCTGTCACGATATATTTGCAAAACTTCGAAGTTTCGTTCTTGGAGGTTGCTTTGGGAAAACGTTGGACCCACAAACAAAGCAAAAAGCATGAAACTCAGAATCAACTTCATTTCGCCCATTCGATTCATTTTGCCGAGCAACTTGTCAGAATAATAATTGATTCTTAACCTGACGCTGCCAGATGAACCAAGTGATGATATAACTAACTTGCTTGATGCTTTTATACCAATTTCATCACAAAATTTTGCAATTTGTTTTGCATCTTTTTTTAGCATGATGATTATTTATTGCACGAAATTTCGCTACAAGTTCCTTATATGTGTACCGCTTGAATTCCGTTCGTCGGTTATTGGTGAGTAAATGATTCTGCATTAATTTGATAGTTTCGTATCAGCATTCACAACATTTTAATAAACAGTTCAACTCGACAAAACCGTTTTTCAATACACTGACTGTACCAATTGATTCGATTATATGTAGTAAAATTTATTTCATGTTAAAAATACAAAACTATCCATTAACCAAACAGCACAGAAAACATGAATCACTCTCAAAAATATTGATTTGAAAAGTCTATGTTACAAATTTAAAAAGTTAAATTCGTGGAAATGCAATAATAGAACAACTAACTGTATTTTTTAATGTCAATTTATCAATTATTTAAAATCAACATTTTCCGTTTCTAAATATATAGGTGTTTTGCTGATTGTAATTCTTTAAAATCTTTTGACATGATTGATCTGATTGATTGATCTTCATTGATCTGATGAAACTGTTTTGCTGGTTTGCGGCGAAAACACTTATTTACTAATTTTGAATTAGTAAAATTACAATAGTTTACCACAGCATAACAACATTAAAAACTTTTTTTTTCACTAAAAGCCAATAAAATCGAACTGTTCTAAAGATTTTTAATTTTGATTGCTTTAATAGTGTAGTAATCTGGTGTGATATTTGCTTTCACTTTTCGTTATAGACCTAGAACACGATTTGAAATCGTCGTATTAACCAAAAACTTTTTTTTTTCAATTTAGAAAAGTTTCCAAATGAAACTTGCTACAAAAATAACCGAAATTTCAAACAATAATAGATGGCTCTAACTTTATACTGTTTGTCATTTTGCCAACTTCTGTCAGCTTAATGTTCATGGTTATGTTCGCTCACAAAATTAATATGTTTAATTCTTGCAGTAAATTTTGCCAAAATTACATCAATATATAGTCTGATTTTTGAAAAAGAGGAGGACCAATTTTTTCAACAAAATCCTAGCAAAATTTTCAAAATGCTTCCATGCACAGTTTGTGATGTCTAAATGCAAAGTTCAAAGATATGATCAATCGTTTTTGTGATTATTACTTGAGATCGTTGCGTATCCCTCCCAGAGTAGCCTTTGTTTCCTAAAATTGGCAGGAACTGTTTAACTCAATCGCAATGCAAGGTAATGCAAACTTGCAAAACAACTATTTTGGGGTGGCAAGGTACCGTGCTCTACATCGTTAACCACTTCCATGTCCTTGCAACGTCTCTTGAGTTAATACTGCGATAACCATTTTTCGACTGTAATTCAAATATATAAATAAAAAGCGAAAGCAAAATTTTTGTAAAGACAGAAAACTTCGATAACACGAGGCAACTGTATTTTATGGGTAGGCTATCACGATAGACATGGGTGTAACTCATGGGATGGTTGGTTTATTTTTTGACTTCTTTACAATAAAAATATTTCATATTGAGCACCAAATTTTACCCCGGAATAACGTATCGTGGTTTTACTCGAATTACCCGAATTTCTTTTCTATAAAACAAAAACATATGATTAAACAAAGGAAATCTCTGCTGCAAAAATTGAGATCAATAATATTCAACATATCCTTGAGTTCTCGGAAAAAGCAATTAATAAACTTCTATTTTTAGGCTGTACAATGTAAATTTAACTCAAAAACAAAATGTTTGTGTAGCTATCAAAATTTTACCACTTATAAATCAAATCCCCCTTTACCGAACAACCCGAAAACGGAAATGTACATAGTTCGTGCCTTTCATCAGTGGGTATTCCCAAAACAACATGTTTTGAGTTTGTTAGTTTTAGTAAAACTAAGCAGAACTACTTAGAATATAAAAATGATGACAACTGCCGTGTATTGCAAAATTTCTGTCCAATTATTAAGAAATTGCACGATCTTCAAACATCGATAAATGAAATTTAACTACGGTTTTACCCAGTGCTACAGTATATTACACAAAGAGGTCAGTATAGGCTTCGGAAGCTGAGTTGTAAATAGGCTCCGGAAAATGCCTCAATTTCTTGCCAAGTTTCGGTATAGTGCTAAAAAACAAAAAAGTGTCTTCACCGAGATTAGATCCAATTTGGCCAAAATTTTGAAAAGACCTAAACAAAAGAAATGTCTTCACTAAGATTTGGTCTTATTTTTGCCGATTTTAGTGTGGAACCATTGTTAATCAGTGACAAGTAAAGAAAACCGCGTAGTTTAGAAGACGGAAGCCTATTCCAGCCTACACCGCCGAAATAACTGATTAGCCCCAGCCTACCCATGACGGCAGCATTGATTTTAATGTATCATTTAATAACATGCCGCAAGTACTTGAAAATGCCAAAATCAACAGCTGAAGAAATAGCAAAAATATGTTTTCGTATGTAAATGTTTTTGATCGATCTAATATTTTCAAACAAAATTGTTGATCCGGTATAGTTTTGTGTTGTTGAAGAGTGAAAAAGAATCACAACAACTATATTCTGGATAGCGCCTTACAAAATAATTTTATTCTCTTATTCAATTTGGTTTTAGAAAATGGCTTACTTTATGTGTATTTCTCTTTGCATTTTCGAAATCTTTTTTTATTTTGCTTGTTTAAGCAGTTTTCCGTTCTTATGGGACTTTTCCAGGTTTCCATGCTGAAAGCCTATATATATAGTAGGACTAGAAATTTCTCAAGCAATTAAAGCATTACTACCCTTTATTTCTTGCATGAGGTTTTGTAATGGCGTTGATGAAAAGCTTCAACACCAATAATAATTGTCATAACTATTGGCAATTGCATCGCAGAAGCTTCTAACAATAGTGCTATTACCTTATAAAAGTCTTCGTAACAATCGAGTTATCATTTGTGGCAAAATCGTGTAGCCTTTTATCATGAACTCCATTGCAAAACCTTACGTCAAAGGGCAGCTGTAAACTTAATCGTGAATTGTAATGCGACCCGGCCAAATCCGGAGCTACATTTTTTTCTTGTATTTTTGTTCTTACTTCTTTTTTGTTAAAATGCAAAATCATTTGAAAAATTTCGAAGGCTTGAAACTTTTTTCTAAATACCTAACACGGCACTACTAATATTAACCAAATTTCTACTCCGGGGCTATACGAACGAATGAATATTACAACATATTGCAAAGGAAGATTCATAAATATAAAAACTCAAATTTTATTCAAAATCTTATCAAGATTTCTCAGAAGAAAGTACTTAAATTAATTATTTTGTAAACCACCGTAATAACCCAAAACAAAACAATGCAATAACGCGATTTCTTTTTCGGTTTAAAATCAGAGCTGCCTTGTTGCATGAAAACGGAAATAAGGCTAGTGCTTTCTATTAATAAACTGCCCAAAAAACAATAACTTATGGTTTATAAGTTTTAATCAAATTTAATAATACCACTCAGGATGTGAAACCTATGATTGGAAATATTTGATTCTTAGTCAAATTGAGGAAATGGCAATCTTAATACTGCAATACCGGCGATAAACAAACTATTAATGAAAAGCGTGCGGCAATTACAAACTCTTAATGATAACGCTTGATACAGAATATAAAAAACAACAAAACCTAAATTTTGCATTATCATCGTGTAGAAGTCGTAAAAGCATTCCCATGAAATTAAGTTGTTTATTCTTAAGTCAAATAAAACAACATTGGAAAACGGAAACAAAGAAGCATCACTAAACTACATGCTACAAGTTATAGTTAGCATTCAAAATGTATAAGATGGGCAAATAGAATATTTTCATTTCTGAATAAATAGATTAAAAAAAGTGCTAACATTTTATTGGCCCTACCTGCGATCCATTTTATTGTAGAATGGTTTTCAATATCACAGTAAGCCAGATGGTTATTTGGAAAGACACTGTGCTGTAAACGTTCCCGCATTTTGTAACGTGGTAAAGTGAAGTTCCGAAAAACAGCTCTTTCTGATTTTTAAGGCACTTAATGGCCTCTGTTTTTTATTAACTCTACTTTATCTTTGGAGGCTATATGGTGAGTGGTAAACAAAAGAACATGTCTTCTACTGTAGAAATTTTTTAAATTTTGCTGAAATTATGTGAAAAATTAATGATTACCGTCAACGATGGTACTTGTTATTATAATCAATTGCAATTAAAAAAATGAATATGAACATACTTTATATATATTGAATAGTGCTAAATGCAACAGATTGTTTTGAGTAATTGTAGTTGAAGGTAGTTCGGATCAATACGAAATTGCTGAAAATTTCCGTATTTTTTTCTGATTGCGGATGATTTTCCTCTTTTATGTGGCCTAAACATTATAGTTACAAAACACAAGAAAAATGCAAGAGCAGATCAACCACTGCACTACATCTCTTACAAATAATCACCAAAAAACGGTGTTTTTAGCGCTTCTCGACCCCTACATCCTCAGAACAGCTAATACTTATGCCCATAATGAAAACGTAATTATTTATTATTATTTGCGTTTGCTGGGAATTTTGCTACTAATAATTATACAAATCGCAAAATTGTTGTTTTTCATTACACAGACAGCATAGCAAACTTGCCAAAATATGAAGAAAAATTACCGTATTATCAATAATTTCTCTTTAGGCAATAACTAATTAAAGGGGTGAAATTAAATACAAATTTATATATTTATTAGGTAATAAAAAAAGATACAAGTTATATTTAGAATTTATCAATCGACACGTATGGTTGCTTAACACTTATTAGTGAAGAGCTTTCTGCAAACGTGCTCCATATTTTTTTGAAGTGGAGCTGAAATCAAAATTACTTCTTAAACAACGGCTCTCTCTCAATTTTAAAAAAGTACAGTAATCAACCAAAAAAATAGAGTCCATTTTAGCCTTGCATTTTTATTATAAATTGCTACAATCAATCATTATTGCAGGAAAATTAAAAATACTTTTCTCTCCGTTTATATTGTTGTTATCTATTACATAAGTGTGCATTGTGCTAATTGTTTAAAATATCCCAAAATATTTCTTGCGCCACATTATAAGTAATGTTCAAAATTTGTCACTTTCTGCAGTAACAGATCTTGCAAAACCAATGCTATGTAGAATAGAAAAAAACATGTGTGTTAAGATAGACATTGAACAGATAATATTTTGTAGTAGCTTAGTGAACAAAGCTGGCGGCACACATACAAATTAACAGCAGTAAATTTTACGGTATCATACACATACTTATATACAGTACAAGAGTGTTTCAAAATTAGAGCCGCCTCCCTCCACAGCTTACATGAAGATTTTTGAGTTTTTTTTTTCAATAGTATGTTTTCAACTTCTTTAACGTAGGTTTCAATTGTGCTAGTTTTCATATCAAATATTTTTTTACTTTCGCGTCAAATATAACTTAGACATAGCCAGAAATGCATGTGCATTCTTATCATCTCTGACATAAATCTTCATAAAAGCATGGGTATTAGAGCAAGTCAATTTAAACAAATAAAATATTTTTTTGATTATTTTTAAAATGACCGGGTTTTAAAATGTGTGTATGCTTGTAGTAACAGAGAATACTGTATGTATTTAATTTTATCTTAAATTGCAATTTAGCTTGGTAAATCAACACAAATCTAAGAAGTACCAAAAGTTTCCCAAAAATTCACAAAATTAATGTATGGTATTATTCGAAAACTCGAACTCCGATAAAGTTAAATCTAGTTTTGAATTGCTTCAAAGTATGTGATGCATATCAGAGTAAACAAAAATGCTGCGTTATATCATTTTTGGAGTTAAAACTCATTTATGTCTTTTTACTGGATTTTTTGCATCAAAACACGTGAAATCGCATCCTCGTAATAAACAGTGTTTTAGTAATTTGGGAAAAGCACTAATAAAGTAATAACACATAAGCAAACAGTCGTTTTACTGTTTTTATTATCCAAGACCTTCTGGCCTATTCCCTTTTTGAGTGTTGCCTTTACTGCTGCAAGCCAATTTTTCTTGAATAGTGCTTTGGAAGTTGACCCTCAGTGAGTTGCATCGACATACAGTGCATTTGTGATCCAACTAAAATGGCACAAATTAATACTATTGGTTTATTCTTAATTGGAACATAAATGCTATTCTTATCACCAATAGCTTGTTATAATTTTCAAGTTACCAATTCCGATCAAAACCAAGATCTTGATTAGATTAATTTTTCCCATAAGTTGACGACAAATGTTTAAGCTTTGATAATTTCAACTTCGATTAGCACCACTACACCAGTAGACTCAGTTTGGTCATAATGGGTAAGCTAGGTCATAAACTGCAGCAGTTCAATCCTTAAATTCATTCAAGTCCAGTCTTTCTTGCATAAACAAAAGCATCGCCTACTCTGCACTTTTCACACCATCATGTATTTAATCGCTTTTCTTCAGCAATATAGTCAGCTTGACAGCAGTTTTATTGGCGAAGTAGAAATAACTCGAGATAAATAAGCCATGACCTTTCGATCGATTGATTTTTACTTTAATTTTAAATAAACATAGGATACATTAAATGTATTCTGCAGTCTATTTTAGATTTTTAGACCCTTGCCTTTTAGATAACATACGAAGCTGTGAGATCCAAACATTCGACAAAATCTGTTAGATGTTATGTATCAATTGAGTATTTTTGGAATACTACCCATTCCTATTCGAGTCCTTTCTGGTGAGCTTTGCTGCGAAGCTTTACTCCTTCACTGGCCAAAAGGTGATTTCGATGTGTGAATGCTGAGAGACTCGAACTGCTAACCATATCACCCAGACTTTCCCTAAGTACAAACCATTCGATGGCTTAAAGAGATTATATTTCTCTTTGAACCCAACACAAAGCACTAGCTGATCAAAGGACGACATAAAGGTGTAATAGGACAGAATAAGGCTCGGTGGTCTTGAAGCCTGTCTATATAATTTACTACTACAGCTAGACTTAAGGCAAAGAAACGCCAAAGTCGTGAAGTTACTAAAACGCAACCCCTACTGGTTTACAAAACCAACGCTTCAACAAGGATCCACACAAATAAAAACAAATAAACTTTACACTCTTCAAGACTTCACTTGTTTTCGATTTCGAACTGATGCCAACGACGTTGCCTGTAAAGCACTCTTTTACGCGACCAGTTTGTCGCCACAAATATTTAGAAAACTGATTTACTTGACCAAGACACTGTACCATTAGTCGAGTGGATAGAAGATATTGCTACAGAAGTGGTTGACACGGTTCAGTTTCCGGTTGGGTCAAACCAAATACTATAAAAATTGGTATTCACAGCTTCCCTGGTTTCGATGTTCAGCAACAAAAAGGAACAGCGTGAAGCGAAGATGGCAGCTTAATTCGAAGACGGAAACGTCCCGTAGCTGTCTCCTGGCCAAAGCAACCTGCTGAAAAAAAAAATGACGATGACGATTAGAAAACTTTGGAACTTTTAGACCTTTAACCTAAATCCTAAAGCGTTTTGATGCAAAAGTATATTTCTAGCTCAAGCCTTTACCCTAAAGCGGCCTCGTTTGAATCTCTTGCGTCAAACCGGTCGTGGGAAAATGCACTGATCCGCATAGGCGTTTGAAATAACTAAATTTCTAAGATTTAAAAGCCAGTCGAAAAAATAAAATTGTTCAGTTTTTCCTTTACTTACAGATTAAGTCCATAGCACGTTTAAAATTTTGATTTTTGGGTCGAATTTGGTACGTGACTCGGCCTAGGTGAGGGGAGAAAAGCAAGGTACATTGCTTCCTTCAATATTTTTGGCAGTAAATAATAATTCACTCCAAGATTAATTTTGCCTTGAAAATTTTTGCTTTATTATGAAAATACCATTTTTAGGAGTACATGTACAACCAGGGGGGCCAGGTCCCTTCAATCAATTTCAATAATTTGTTGAATAAACATTGCTTATAGTTACTATTTTTTAAAAAGTATTTTGTCACGTAAAACAAGCAAGGTGGAGATGGATTGTTATTTGAAGGTGGCACAATAGATCGTAACTAGTCACGTTAATGCAATACGTTCGCAAAAAGGTTGATGAGGGCCTGAGGTTGCAACTTCTAGGACAAAACCCCTAAATTTTTTCCGTGGTTATACATTTAAATTGGCTGGCAAAACATTAAATTGAGGGGGCCCGGAACCCCTAAGGTCGTTCACTGCTATAGGCGAAAATGCTACAAGAGACTGAAACTAAAAAAAACCGTAGGCTTTGTGGCCGTTATGTTCATCATTCGAGGCATTTCATTTGGGAGAGGCGGCCCCTCCTTTGGCTACGCCTATGTTGATCCGGATTTTGCAGGCTCAGCCACACAATCTTCTTCATACTAGCAAGGTCGGCTTTGATTCTTGGAGCAAAAATGGCAGCTGACAACAACTACTAATGGCTTGCAAATTATTATGGTGCTCAACAGCGTATTCCAGACCATATACTTCACCATTGCCAAAAAGACTTACCTTAAAAATAGCAAATGGACGGCTGTCACTTTATGAGAACACCATGAAAAGATTGACCCAACATATGAGATGGTAGTATTTCAACCTCTCAATCTTAAGAAAACGCGTGAAGCATGATTTTCTGAACAAATTTGCGATAGAGTCAACCATGCACTTGGTCGATGAAAAAATTTTTTACCAAAATTGGCTTCAACCACAATAAGTCTAAAGATTTTCTTGCGAGTAGAAGCCTTATAGTTAACTCGTGAAGATACCTTGCTCTCGTGATTGTTGATACTTCACTAGAGTACAACTTTCAATCTCTAGAATTGTTCCCGCCGACTAAAACCACAGAACGACTAAGATGTTAATCGAAGAACCAAAAAGGCAGTTGATAGCTCCTTTAGCTTCTTGAATTGCAGAAAGCAGCACACCAATTTTAAATTAAAAACTTTTATTTAAGTTTGAAGCACAAAGTAACTCTCACGAAGCAAAATTGCTCCACTAAAACTTCTCTCTAAACGGCTATACAAGCCAATCATAGATACACCAACTCGGCTTAACTGCCTACGAAACTATTTTTTCAAAAATTTTTATTATTATTTAATATTATTATTCCACTCTTAGAATATTAGAATCATGAAAATAAAACGACCCACCTATTTGTACTACGACAATGCTATCGAACATCCCAGAACAATCTTTGATACGTCACAAAAGAAAAAATATACCAGCTTACGATTACAAATAGCACTAATAATGACGTCACAAACTTCAAGTCCAAATGTAGCAATTAAGATGGTAAATAAGCAAATAATTGATAACTGCAGAATATTGTAGAATATACTAGAGAAGAATTATATCGAACATACTAAATCAAAACGGCGGCAAAAGTAGTGGAGCAGTCACGTATACGTCAAAGCACAAAAAATACTCATAACTCAGGCATTCAAAATTATTATACGTGATCGTTGCAATAGTACAATTTATGCATTGTTTTGTGTCCAGTCTAGATACATATTTTGAAGAAACCATTTTAACATAGCAACATTTTTTGATAAAAGATAGAAAATAAAACTTAGGTCATTTCTTGTATTTTAGTATAATTGGGTGTCTGAGAAGTGAAGCCATGCTGGTCGTGCAGGGTTACTATTACTGAGAGAGCTAAATTTTTGCCACCATTTCTTTTTTACTTTTCTATGATGCAAAAATCTCTTGAACACTGATCAAAAATCATGAAAAAAACTCAATGAAAAAAACATGGAAAAACGGTAAAAAAATCACGAAAATGTGAAAAAATGTCGGTAAGTAACATATAAAAATTGAAACACACAGTAATTAAAAATATTCCGATTTGTTCGAGTATTTTGAGTTAGAATATAATTATATCATTCAATAACATTATCGTTGTAGCTAAACGTCTTCTGAAAAGGTATGTGAGTCTATACAAAAATATGAAAAATAGCTAAAGTTTTGAAAAAATGTGAATTTTTGTCAATCGATTTACCAAGCAAACATAAAAATTTTTGAAAAAAACGGGGTTCGAAAAAGTTTCTAGCGAGGTAACAACTTTTAAGCACCTATCAGACCACCAGATCAATTTCAGAAAATTCATAAAAATTGACCCGCCCTAATGAGCATCTATCGCCAAAAATCGTGTTGAAGGGGGGCGTGATAAAAACTGCGTTGGTTTACCAATGTATTCTTATCGACCTGCGACAACTAGTAGTAAAAATTCTAAGGAAAATGAAGCTTGATTCTCCAATTTTTTTTGCAATTTGTGAAGATTATTTCCCTCAAGAATGCAGACTATGAAGTAGGCAAGTGAAGACCCAAAAACATATCAAGAATTTGGTGAAAAACTTAAATAAATGCTTGTTTCAAATTCGGAAAATGTCGGTACTTTTGTGTTTTAGTTTGTACGGTTAGTAGAGGAGGGCTCTAATTTTGAAACACCTGATATTAAAATTTACATTTTGATTATAATTGCTTTTTCAGGACAAAACCACCAAAAAAATCTAAAAAATGCAATAGAATAGTTAGCGAGTCTGAACAGCAGGAAGATAAATATTAAGCTTGAAAACAAGAAAGGAGTATAAGTTCAAACATTCTGAGGAAAATGATTTTACCGATCACGCGTATTTGCTTGCGGAAAAACAAGTGCCATTTAACTGCATAGATTCTACACTTTTTGTTTACGTCTTCCATGGCTTGGTTCTGTTTCTACCCGGTTTGAAAAGCAAGTTAAATCTGCTGTCAAACAGTGCTTTACCGCCGTAGAACCACGTGTTGTTTACACTACCAACGAGCTTCTCTCCGCTACCAACAAGGATGTACTGCCTGCTTTACAGAAAAGCAACGTGATTTATCAATTCTCATGCCACTGTGATAGTCGGTATGTAGGCCATACTTCCCAAAAGCTGCGCGACAGAATCAAACAACATGTCCCCAAATCTATCCGTTCTTGCTCTTCTTCCCAAAAAAGCTTACTTCCTGCTCGTCGGTGCAAATCTTCCACCCAGACTAATACCCAGTCTCTTGCTTTTGATTCAGCCATTGGACTTCATCTTTTACAAAATCCTACCTGCGCTCAACATTATGATGACAGCAAATTTTCTATTCTTGTTCAAGGCCGCTCACCTTTTCATCTATCTGCTCTTGAAGCCACTTTCATTAAAACTTTTAACCCCACCCTCTGCCGACAAAAAGAATTCGCATATATCTTAAAGATTGTATAGTACTAATGACGCTTTCTCATTGGTCCTTTTCCAGCCAATCACGGCTTGGCTTTTTTCCTATAAATAGCCGCTCATTTTTCTGCGCTCTCCGTTCTGACGATTCTTCTTAACAAGTTTCAGACGAAAAGTTTCGAAGATATGAACATTTTAATCAAGGCAATTCTCAAGTTCTGTACCATCAACCAACTCTTCAAATATTTTCGAAAACGGTACAGTGACCAGCAACTCAAGATCTTGATTAAGTTGGTCAAAACTCGAGGAAAGCTCAGATCTCTACAATCTTTAATATCCTTTTTTAAGGCTGCCATTTCTCAAGGAGTTGTTCCTAAATGAATTCACGCGCGTATTGATAAGTCACGCGCTCGACACACGCCCAGCATGGAGCGCGCTTTCATGCGCGATGAAATCGAGAAAAAACGTTCTCTTATCAAAATGCAAAAAAGGAATAAGATATTACGCGTATTTCCGCTAGTAAATACGCGGTATCGATAAAAGCCATCTAAGTTTTATCAGCACGGATTGTGAATCAGTAAAGTTTAAGATTAAAACAGCAATCTAAAAATTTGCAGGATTAAGAAAAATAACATCCTTTTTTTGTCTTTCACAAAATGCTTAATCTGGTTTTTCGTTTCCAAGCTTTATTATGATTTTTGAAACCAAGATTGTTTGTACGCTAAATAAAGTTCCTGATTCTGCTTTTGCGAGCAGCAACAGGTTTTGTTTATTTTCGCGCCTAAGCGTTAAAAAAAACAACTTTTCAAACTATTCTGAAAAAGACTCTAGCTTGTATCTTTACTTTTTTAAAAAGAGCATTTAAGTCAAACTTTTTATTGTTGACCAAAATGTTGAGAAAAACCCAAAATGCATTCTCACAAGATTTGAACGTTCAAAGTCTTGTCGTTTTCGAGATATTGCAGTCCAAAATGAACAATTTTTCCTTTACTTCAGTGTTCCCGTTTACCAGCTTTGCAACAAAAGATTAACATTAATTGAAAAGCTGGCTTATACTTACTTGAAAAGCAGTCAATATACGATACTGGTCTTTTGCTTTGTGCTGACAAGTACATTGATGTAAAATCTAATCGAGAATTAAAAACAAAAGCAACTTTTTGAAATATTGTTTTTAATTGACAACCCTGGCTAAGTTTCTCAGAAGAAAAGTCTTTCTAAAAGAATATCTACACGGCTATTACATGTCGGGAACGGAAAATCATAAAAAGCTCAAGTTTAGTGAAGTTAGTCTTTTATTGTCTGTCAAAATTTTTTCAGAGAAAACCGAACAAAAATGTTTTGACTTGATGCTCTTTTGTAAGCAATTTCAGTCAATAGTAAACTTGATAATGTCATTCAGGCGAAATCAAATTACAATGCAATTGCAATATTTATTAATAGTTGAATAAATAAACAAGTATGAACTTAATATAAAGCAAAGAGCCAAAACGTGAGCGAACATATTTTTACTGAACGTTTCAAGACATTACTAGTCTCACCATCAGCAGATAAATGAAATGTTCAGTAAAATGTTCAGTAAAAATGAAACGCTCAGTAAAAATGAAACGTTCAGTAAAATGAAACGTTCAGTAAAATCTTGAAACTTTCAGTAAAATATGTTAGCTGACGTTTTGGCTCTTTGCTTTTGTATTAAGATTATTTAAATGTTCCAGTCATTATGCCCCGAAGTATAAACTTAATCATACGAAATTTTAGATTTAGATAATGTGCAAAAACAACGATGCGTTTTAGACACAATTCACTCAGTTTATACCAAGATGTACGTAACCACTAACCAAATACGTAAGTAGCGCAACACTGCAAAGATGGAAGTAAATTACGTTTAGCTTTGAGTTTGATGCACTTAAAAAGATAATATCACAGCAGCCTGTAAGACAATATGGCATTCAGTTTGAGTTGTAATGCAGCTCTCACACTTTGGCGAATTTGACTGCGACTCCAATGCGAATTGAACATTTTTCAGTTTTCAGAGTCTCCGCGCAGTTTAGCGCATTCGCAGCGCATCCGCAATGAGTCTTAGCGCATTCGCAGAGAAGTTTTTGAAGTTTTTTAACCTGTTCAAAAATTTTTCAATTCGCTGCGCAGTCTCCGTGGGTTCGCAGTGCATTCGTCATCAAATTGGCGGAGACTGCGTTGCGAACCCAGAGTTGTAAACGAGCCGACTAGTTCAGGCCCGAACCCGGCCCGAACCCGAAAATATAAGCCCGAACCCGGCCTGAACCCGAAAACTAATTTTAGGCGCAAATCATGCCCGAAAAAAACCGAAAGTTAAATTAGGTCTAAAAAATTGAGCAATGTTGCCAAGTTTTTTTTGTTATATTTTTGTGCACGTGAGACAAAAAACATATCTCAGGCCCAATTTAAGCCCGAAATTTTTGTCAACTTCAAGCCCGAACCTGGCCCGAACCCGAACCCGACCCGAAAAGCCCGGCCCGACTTACAACTCTGTGCGAACCCATGGAGACTGCAGTACGACGACTCTGTCAAATGCACGGAGACTGCGCTGCGAATCATATCGGGTATAACAGTAATGACGTTGTGGATTGTTTTGTAATAAATTTTTTTTTGCGAGATAATGAGTGGTGGAAAGGTAATGGTACAATAAATGATTCCTTGAATATCAGCTATTAGGCAAAAGAAGGGTCTAAAACTAAAATATTCTTGCCTGAAGCTAATATAACTATTAAAATATGGATGAGAATGGATGAAGTACATCAAAATAAATAGAATCGGAAAACTTTTTGACAAAATGTTAATACGGAATTGGATAGCACAAAAGCTTGGATTTTTTGATAGTTGGAGTCAATATTTTCTATGATTTTGAAACTTTTAGTAATTCTCGTAATTTTGGAATTTGCTTTCAAAATTTTTTTTTTAAGTTCAGGAATGGTGCGATTGACAACGTAAATGTCAGCTAATATGTTTACGTTAATATGGGGCTATGTTTGGACTAGAATCAGATAGTGTGTCTGAAATGGGAGTTCACTGTTTGATTCTGGCAGTACAGTCAATAGATAGACAATGTAGTGCTGGTGATACGCTAAATAACTGATTGCTGGGATCCATTTCAGTTGATGGGTGACTGCTTGGATTTTTGTAGTGCTGGCTTGACTTTCGTTTTGTCTTTAATCAAACGTCAGTGGTAGCTGACGGCATCAGGCTGTGGATAATTTTTGGTTGAATGAATGAGTGTGGTTTGATAAAATTTGCAATAGTGCAATTACAAAACATATAGTTTCAGTGGAGAGGTTACTCTCAGTAACCATATTGCAACACATTTCCAAAACACCACTCCGTTATCTTATTACAAGGCTACTACAAGCTGGCTAGCTTTATATTTTAATTACACTTAATTGAACTTCTAATTCAATTTATCTTATTACTAGGAATTGCCTAAGCCGTAAAATGCCAGCCTATAACCGGATGCAGTTGGAAATCCAAATTGTATGTTCGAAAAACGTTGTTTCTATTTTGAATAAGTTTTGACAGTGCACTGATTATTACTTTATTCATTTGCCATGTTTTTAGTTTTTTAATGAAGGTGCTCAGTATAAGGCCGAAAATGTTCGAGTTCAATTAAAACACTAAGTTTGCCTACAGCTGTTAATATCCGAGTAGTATAATAAATGCAGTGGTGTTAAAGAGTAGTGTTGCAATATACAGTAGTTATAAAATTATTAGCTTACCCGCTTGATTTGTGCTTGTTTTTAAAAGCATTAATGCCTTATACCGCAGAAAAGCAAATAGTTAATTTCCGATTTATTTTGCTTTTTTGTTGAACTTGCACTTTGCAGGACATCTAATCCTTTTACATGTTATTTGCAAATTGATGATTAATGCCGAAGTAGAAACGTCTCTCAAATAAAACGCTTTGCGACAGCTTCGGCTATTTCATTTTCGGCAAACTATTCCCGGAGTCAAATTGTTTTTTTGCTGTACAACTGGATATATTTAAGTTTTTGCTTGCAGCAAAATGTACACTAAAGTAGCAGCGGTGTCAAACGACGTTAAAGTTGCATAAATTAGTAAAATTGACTTTAAGGGCAATCTGTTTAACGAAAACTGTGCCCATTTGCAGAGCACATTATCCTCTTCAGTTTCAAAAATAATACGAAATGATAAAAACTTAACAAAAATAAATATAATAGTAATACACAATAATAAAGCTACGGTAATTTGAAGGTTTTTCACCACTTTATTGTTTTTGTGATTTTGAAATTAATGTTACGACAATAAACGTTGAAAAAAGAGGAACAATTTGTTTGGTTTATGTTTACTTCAAAGTTTTGCTGTTAAAAAGTTTTGAAAAATTTTATTGGATTTTCACGAGCGTAGATGTTGAAATTTACCCATGAATTACACTGCCAAATCAAAACATTTATTTTTCACATTGGTTCAAATAAATATTTGAAGCACGTTTTGGCAGAAAATAATAAGTCGCATTTCGCCGTTTCGAGAAAATCGCGTTTGAAATTTCAAAACTCTCAAACGGACTTTGTGGTTCAGTACAGCATATTATTAAAAAATATTTTTCATAGTAATGATGTGTCTAATTTGCTCCTCGTTTTGTTAAAATTTCAATATTTTAGGTGAATAAATAAAAAAGTTATAACCGAAAAAGTTTTTTTGACCTAAACTTTTTCTTCTAAATCGCGGTTTTCAATAACCTTTGCTCTTCAATCCAGGCATGTAAGCTTTTGTTTTTGATTAGTCATAGTAAAACTTTTGGGGTCGAAAATAGTTTACTGACAACTGTTAACTCAAAAATCGAAACCTGTTTGAACCCTACGCATTTTGGTGACAGTTCGATTTATCAACTGAAACCTGCGTTATGTGATGACAGTTAACATCGTTCGTAGAAAGTTTATTGATTTAAGCGTAGTTTCAGTTACAGTCCATTAACTTTGTTTTCGCTCGACCCTCTCCCTGTCAAGACACACATTACCGTTTCTGGAGTAATTACTACAATAAATTTTGCAAAATAGTTATTCTTTTTGCTATCAACACAAAAGATTTATTGCTGAACGGATTTCCTTAGGAAGTTCAAAATTAAACAATTAACAAAAATAAGCAAACTATTCACAACGACAAAAAATTTTGTGAAATTTTGCAAAAGATTTTGGTATAGAAAGTAGCACTGTAAATGCAACGCATATTTAAACCGGCTGAGAAAATCGGCTATTCGTGGGTCGTGGTACAGAGGTAAAATTTCAGTCGTTTTATTACAAGCCGTAAATCATAAAATAAGATAATTTGAAAAATCGAACAAGTATTAACCTAAATCATGTACATTTTATAAGATTTGAGAAAAAGAACTAATGAAACAAGATTTGAGAAAAGTGATTGGAAGTTATCAAAATTAAACGCTAAAAAGCTCCCCCACTATTTTCTCTTTTTTTATTTTGAAGCCAATGGGTTTCTCTAGGCGAAGCTATTAATTGCTAGTTTGGTTATAATTTCTGTCACTGAGCAATGTAATAGTTATATTTTCTGTCACTGAGCAAGTTGACCGTTCTGTCAGCTGGTCGATCGGTAACGCTTTCATCTATGCAACGGGAAATCTAAAGTTCAAATCTCTGGCCGGTCAAATTGGACGCAGTGCTGCCAACGGCTCGCCACCGCTGCGACATTTCTTCGAAAGGAGCTGTGCTATCCGGGCGAAATGACGCGGAAATGAGCTTCGCAAACTCGTCACACGCTTCGGCGTAATATTACAAATATAATGAAAGATTTGATTTGAAATGCTATGTTGCCTTTTGATCCAAGGCGTTTCATAATTGTGATTAAATAATAAATTAGCAATTTAAAGTTTAATCATCCGGCTATTTACGCATGTATCGCAATGGAATTTTTTATTATCAAATAACAAACACAGAAAAAACTTGTTTTCCTTTTGAATAATGTTGTCATGTAATTGTAGCTGTTATCACAGAGTCGTAATCAAGCCGTCAAGTTCAAGTCCAAACCAGAAAAATGGTTGGAAGCTTAAATCAGCCCCCTAAAAGCAATGCAGTGAAATTAGATCTGAAAAACGTAAGCGGATAATATAATTGCTTTTTTCCTTTATAACTCAGGTCTGCTGCGACTAAATAGAATAATTTATTGAAGAATTGCAAAGCAGTAATAATAATCGATGAGGATTAATAAATGTATCGATACTTAAATGAAGTCTTTATTCCGTGTTGCAAAGTTGTTTTGATTATGTTTTTATAGCGACCTGAAACACTACGCACGTATCAGGTCAACCAAAATTTTGGTTAAACAAATGATATCTTTATATTTTATTTGTTTAGTCAAGATTTAGTTGCTACAAGGCAAAAAAAAGTTTTGAAATAATATCCATTTTGTTACGCTATGATAAAATGCAGTAGGCCAATAATATTCCAAAATTTAGTTCCTTCTGCCCCCCAATCCCTGCTCCAATTTGAAAATTGCGAAAAATCTACACAAAAGAATGATTTCTCAGTGTATACATGCTTAAACTGCCTTGTTTTGCAAATTTAAATATAAAAAATGATTGAAATCTTCAATTTCAAGGGGGAAAGTGCCTCCCTGCCCCCGTGGGCGCCTCTGCTTGTTAACTGTAAGGCGCGATCTACACTATATGCGTAAAATCGTGAACGTACCAGTGAATCCTTAGTTTATTTCTTTTTTTAATGACAGTTTGTACGTTGGTACGGCGTTCGTGCCCAATTTTTGTTTGTAGTAATATACTTTTGGGATAAATACTATAAATAAAGTACGGTGCGTTTGTGCGCTCACAATTTTACTTTAAATGTAGACCAGAGGTAAAGGTTGGTGTTAATTTTTGTTTGCATGCACTTAGAAAATTTGGCTAAAAATTTACAAAATTTGTGCCTTTACAAAATTTACAGTCATGATTATTATTAAAGTTAGACCAAGCTTCAGCTTCGGCGTCGAAGGTAAAAAAAATATGATAACGCAGCACATGGTTATAAACAGGCCGACTACAGCACATTACAGGCCCGAACCCGATAAGTGATCTGAAACCAAAATCAGGGCTGAAAAAACCCGAATTTATGACCCAAAATATGTATTCGGTTATTGCTCGTATGCGATAAAAAATGAGCTACTTACGGATGATGATGATGATCAACTGTGACGCAATATAATGATAATGATTGTGCGATACAAACGTATAATGCTAACACATTATTCTTACTTTGGGTTGCAAAGTTATTTTAATTTTAGTAGCATCTAAACGCCTACAATATTTGTTAAGTAATCCAGATCAGCGAAACCCAACCCGAAAAAATATTTTTTCCAAAGTCGAAAAAACTGTAAAAAGAAATTTAAACATTAAAAAATTATCAGAAAGAAATTTTTTTTTGATCGTGCCATGTCAATTGAAATTGTCGTTCGCTTGTTTACGCCGTGGCGACCTAGAATATCAGCATGTGTACAATAAGAGAGCGATTAAGTTAAAAAGTAAATTTAGTATTTTTGTCTTTCTGAACTCGAGCTCGAAAAAATTGATAATTTTGTCGAACTTATAAAACTCAAAAAAATTAATTTAGATAACTCGAACTTGCTAAAATAAGCTAAACTCGAACTCGAATAAAAGTCGATCGAGTTCGAGGCCTAAGTACGTATAAGTCAATTGCCAAGCCCAATGTAGCTCGACATTTTTTCAATCTTAAGTCCAAACTCGCCCCAAAAACCCCATCCCGACTTACAAGTCTGGTCACACCTTCGGTAATTTTTGTCCTCGACCTAGTTTTTTCAGCTGTGTTTGGCGTTTACCGAAGCATTTAATTAAGCACTGTCTGCAATCAGAAAACAATGCCTATTTCGAGGAACCAAAGTGCTCACTTTTGTAATTGTTATTATTTTTACTAAATTTTATCACTTTGTTGGCTGAACAACCATCAACCGCACCGTATTTACAATTTACCGTAAATCAATTAGTCAAATATTTCATTATACTCGCTGTAATACGCCGAAGCGTGTGAGGAGTTTGCATCTCCACGTCATTGCGGCCGGGCAACACAGCTCCTTTCGAAGAAATAACAACCATTTCAAATCTCGTCATAGCGTATTTCCAAAATAAAACCGCCTTCAGTTAGCCCTTCAATGAACCGTTTTTCCATAATTCAGTTTGAAGAAATTAACAAAAATAATACGTCATACACAAACGGAAACCAACAGAGATGGTAGCAGGCGAAACGTTGTTAGTTGTTGTCATTTACAAGGATTTATCACTTTTCTTCAATGCGACCTTACTGTTTGTTTTTCTGACACAAAAGATTTTGTCTTGGCCGATTGTAATTTTAAACGTTGCCGAATACTAAAAACTAGCTTTCGGTAGACACCAATTATTATTGATTAATAAATGAATTCAGAGAGTTGATCGAGCAGTAAGACGTTGTTCTGGAGCGGGAGGTCTTAACTTCAAATCTCGGGCCGGTTATCTAACACAGTGTTGCCAACCGTTCGCCACCGATAGGACATTTCTTCCGAAGGAGCTGACGTTTTACCCGCGGAAGCAATGACGCGGAAATAAGCGTACAAACTAACTTCACGATTTGGTGCAATTCAAAGAATATAATGAATGTTTAATTTTTTTTCATTTTATTTAAATAATATTTACTGCATAGCCATAGTCAAGCATTTGTAGTGTATCCGCCTGTCGGTGTTTAGCAAATACCTTATGATTTCAAGTTCCATCGCTTTAAATTGTATATTTATTCATTTTCTGCAAAAATAAATCCAAAACACGTTACGTCAGTTAATTACAGGTATACTGCACAAAGCACACAATACCTCAAACTGTCCTACGTTTTTTCTAAAAAAAAAAAAATACAAAGAGAAAAAAACTTAGAATCGCGATGTTGAAACATAAAAAGTGCGAAAATAACGGACATGCACGGTGTACTGTCGACCAAATATCGCACAACAAACAAAAATACAAGAGGAATGCCACTTGCAGTTAGGCTACACTAGAAATATAAAAAGCACGAAAAGCAGTAGTCATGCAGTTTATGCAGGATGTTTCGAAATCAGGGCCCCCTCTATACTTTACGTGAAAATTAATTGAGTTTTCTTCAGTAGTCTACTTTGAAGTTCATTCATGTAAGTTTCAACTGAGTAATTTTTTTTTAGATTTATTTTACTTTCATGTCGAATACCTGAGTAAGATTAACCTTCATAGCAAATGATTCTGAGAAAATTAGATGAACTGACAAATTTGGGCATTCTTAATTAGCACCTCCAATCCAAATCTTCATAAAAACACGAGTAGTTATATCAAAAGATTGCGAGAAAAAAACTGCAATGGTTTACTAAGTTATTCAGATCGACCTACGGCGATTCGTGAGTGAAGTGCCAGGAAAATTAAACCTTGGATTCTCTACTTTTTTTGCAATTCGTCAAGGTTATACCTCTCAAGAATGCAGGTTTAAGGCTTATGGGGCAAACCAGTGGAGGCACCACAAAAAGCTAAGGCTACGTTAAAAACTTAAATCCGCTTAATTTTAGTTTATGGGTGCATGTGATCGAACGAAATGGCGAACGAAATGGTGCATGTGATCGAACGAAATATGTAAAGACAATGACCATACAAAATCCGGCCAACTAAGTCGACAGGACAAAACCGGATCCAAAATGAGATAATGATTTAATTTATACTGTAGAGGGGGGCTCTAATTTCAATACATCCTGTACACTGTCAAAGAAATACCATACACTCAAAACACATTGATACAAGCAAAGACATACAACTCACAATTTGACTACAGTAACTGCAGCTATCGCAACTGAAGTAATAATATCATGTGCTGCTAAAAGTTTAGACAAATATTAAAAACAATTCAATAGACCATTTCTGAATGCAATTCAAAATTCGAAATTTGCAGCTAGCGTCTGGTTAAGGTTGCTGCTAAATTTCTTATCAACGTGGCAGCATTCGCCAAAACACACTAAAATCAGCCTGCTGTTCTACATTATGCCACAATAGCTAAATATCATGCAATAACGCAGAAATGAAGCAAACAAAACTTTGCTTTCAATCAAGTAGAGCTAAACTCTTATTCTTTCAACGACAGCCTTTGTTTAAAAAACTAACCGATTCGTGCATTTTGAGCTGTCTAAAATTTACAATCTTATAAAAGTTTAACACAAGCACTCAAGCATATTCAAGATAAATAAATGAATCCAAGATAAACATAAACACTTTTTATCAAATAGAATGCGATTTTACAGAACAATAAAAAAAATCCTTTTTAGTTGCGCATCCACCAGAGGGGGGCGTGGCAGGCGAAGTCAAGTATTTAGTTAAGGCTTTTAGAAAATTGAATCTGAATTTGCAAGCTTTTCAACATCCTTATAGAAGAATTAAATTAAATGAAAATAGAAGGACTAAATTAAACTTTCTTTAATTCAAAGTTTTCTTCACGATGATGCAGAACACTTTGGGCTGAACATTAAATTAGTAAAAAATATACAAAAACTCTGGTGAAAACAATTTTTATGTGATTGCCGAATGTTGGCGAAATTTATTGTTTGTGTGAGCATGGAGGTTCAAAAAAAGTAAGTTTTGGAGTATGCTATTTACTTAGAGTAAAAAATATGCCAAACTACTAATAATGAAACAATAGGCGAATACTTTATTGAAAAGTCGATTAAAAATGTTCACTCAAGTTTTGCATTCTTGTCAGTTATTACATGCTCCAAAATGAAAACACCCAGGACATAAACACAGCACTATATTAAAGGAAGGATCGAGGGGACTTTGGACACAATTGCTTTTAGAGCCCCGATCTGAAAAGGGAGACAACTTAAAGGTACTCAATAGTGTAACTTGAGAAACCAGTAAAAGTAAATTGTACTTTTTTGAAAAAAGGCCTAAAATTTTGATAGAGTCTTTACCTCCCAGCATTTTGATGTGGCATAAAAAAGAGATTTGACGGCATAACAATAGTTCAAAGCATCAAAAACACTTTAATTATGGTATAATATACAGAATACAGTTTTAAATTATTCTATTGTAGGCTATTCTCAAATTTTTAGTAATTCAAGATAATTAAGCTTTTTCTCAAAGCCTTTAGTTCATGATTGGAGAAACGATTTTCAAGCACTATTAATTTCAGAAATTAATAAGAAAAACAAACCAAAATATTTTGATAATGTTGTGTAAATCAGTTGACAATGGCGTCTATTTAAGTCTAAACCGCGCGCAATTCATCAGCGGCTGGAGACTGCGCCTCCAGATTTCTTCTGTAAAATTTAGAACAACAATTTTACTGCTCCTTTCCAAAATCGATTTGAGAGATTTTTTGAGTGTTACCGCTCGTCTACATCATACTATTTGTCAAATGCACAAAATTCCCACAAAATCCAAACACATCGTTTTGATTTTCCAAAAACATTTGTGACCTGCGCCTCTCATGGCCATGCATAAACATCAACTCACAAAAGCTCAAGACATTAAAACTATCGCTACAGCAAATGATAATTTACTACAGCATAGAACTGTGGGCTATGATAGTAGGCTTGCGCTGCAACTATGGTGGTGATTCAGTATGAAAAAGCGAAAGATAAAATGAAGTGTTTTCGGGAAGCGCCACCGCTTGCAATAATGTAAAAATATTATCATATTTTGGTTTAGAAATAGGCACAAGATCTAAGCAAAGAGCAGCATTTACAAATGCCAACGATAAATCATCTAGACTTGCTTTTTTCTTTAAAATGTTTACGTGGTGGCAGTGTACATCTGACATGATTGCTCGGGATTTTGGCAACTCGCCTCTCAAAAACAGAAAACCTCTGGTTTTTGAAAGAGGAACAGACGATTCGATAACTGAATCCAATTCGCTTTTGAAATCGGAAACAGTCACAACTGGTGTGCCGTCTGGCTCCATATCATCAGTCAATGGAAATTTTACATACACAACGTCAAATGGCCGATTTGGTTGAGCGTCTTTAATTAATTTCACCCATGTAGAAGGCAATACAGCTTTTGTACACCTTCGTTTGCACTTTTCAATCATAGCAAAATCCCTGTCAATGGGCATAAACGAATGTCCGGGAATGGGGTAGAATAGCCTGATTTCTTGAAATTGGCTTTGCGAAAGCCAATACCAGAAGGAAAGCAAAAACTTGTTTTTACATTGTGCGAAACAATTGTCCATAAACACATACACAATTTTTACGCTTTTGCTGACTTTGTTGTCAAAGAACCATTTTAGACAACTAATCACTTCGTTTGGCCCTTTGTGAGCAAAATGCTCGGAATAAACAAACATTGTTGCTTCGTTTGTGCCTAAATTATAAATACCTAGATTGTGCATCCACAGTTGACGCATATAATATTCTTTTCCGGTGTTGGTGAGGGGAAGGGGTAGATTTTTTTGGTAGTCAAAGCATATCACTATTGTGTCGTTTGGATAGCGTTTAGCTAGAGCCCTAGACGCTTTCATTTGAGTAAAAAAAGCGTCTGCTTTTCGCACATGAAGTTCTTTAACCGTTTTTAACCTCGCCATTTCTACTGTATCTTTTTTTGCCTTGATTATGTCGGCGTTCAGGCACTCACATGTATCGCAAATGTCAGTTCTCGGAGAACCAATTTTGATGTTTTTCATGCCGCTGAAAACTTCTCTGTATTTCCAATATTTCACCTGATCATATGGGTATTTTTTATTAAAAAGTCGATGCATAAGGCTCACGGTGAAGGTAGAATCTAGGTAGAGAATTTCGCGACTCTTTTCTCTGCAATAATGTGACTCTTTAACCGGGAGAGAAGTAATATGCTCTTTTATCTTTGCAGTGATTGAATCAGGCAGCTTGTTTTTTGGAGTGTGACGACCACGCTTGTCAAAAATATCACCGTCTTGGTCTTTAACTTTTTTTTCAATTCTGCCTTGTCGAATTCCATGCAGCAAATGGAAAGCTTTCTTGCATACCTTTTGCTTTTGCTTGTGTACAGTAACAGAATATGAGTAAGACATCTTTCTTTTAGGACTCAGCAGGTAGCGTTGGTGACTCGTTCTTCTTTTGACCTTCAAAAGAAAATAGGCATAATTAATTAAAGCATGTGAGGATATAAACCAGTCCATGAAGACGGCAGGAGAGTAGTATAGTATGTCAGATTGGGTTTTCTGTTTTCTCTGTTTTACTTTTCCTTTAAAATTTTGGTCTCATCACCAATCGCTATAAAAATTTTAAAGTATGATGCTCCCACAGTCATCACCGTAAATGTTATGTCCAAATTTCAGCTTTTTAGGATCAGTCGCTTTCGGGTTATGAATTACAGCAGTACATAACGAACAGCTGCAGGTTAGCACATTTTAATTTAAAACATTCGAAAATGAAAATTTTGCAAAATCTAATAGCATATTTCACCCGTAATCACGAACATCAGGGGTTATACAATTCAAAAAATACTGTAAAAAGCATTCAAAATTACTGTAAAATCTAAACCTTAATATTTGAAGCAAAGCTAGGTCATGACTTTCCAATTTTTTCAAAGTTACAAATCTTAATGTTTGAACCTTAATTTTCAATGCTTTTTATCCTTGTAATATTTTTAGTTTGGATACTGTACAACTCTAATGATTCATTTCACTTACAGAAGAAAAACCAACTTTAGGTCAAAGCAGGTCAAAGAAATCAACTTCAGGTTGAAGCAGGTCAAAGCGAATACATACACTTTTTCAGAGGTGGGCACAAATAACATTGTACCAAAAGCACAGCGCAACAAAGAGCAACGATCTTTTCAACTAGGAAAAGCGCAACCCAAAATGCGCAATTTAAGTTTTTTTTAATTTTTGAAGTGCAGCACAACTCCCGCACTGAACTTTTTGATTCAGTTGAAGCGCAATGCAATTCCGGAACGGCATTTTCGTATCAAGTTCAAGCACAACCTAACTACTGCAATTGAAATTTCACAACACAATGCAAATACCGCATTTTTTGCGATTTTAGACAGAAAAAAAGTAAATAGTTTGATAAGAAGGCAACATTTATCAATATTACGATCGAAATGGAACAAAACTAAGTTTAATGCATGGAATAGCGCTTTTCACAAAAAAATTTTTGAAAGCGCAAGCAATTACAGTGCAAGAAATTTTAAAGACTTTAGTCCGCAACGCAACTTCCGCAATGTTTTAAAATAGAAAATTAACGAGCAACGCAACTTCCACAAATGCGGAGGTTGCGGAAATTGCGCTTCTATTTAAGTATTGCCTAATTCTGCACTTTACACACATCTAGCTAAAGAATGCCACAGGAGGCACAACATGTTTCAGGTTCTAGTTACTGGGCATACAAATAATAATGCCTTATCAGTTTTATTAATACTATTAACTCACAAAACATAACCTTTACCTGTTCAGCCTTAATGCAGCCTTTAAGATACTGATTTTGAAGAACATGTTCTCCAAGGCGATTGAAGTTGTCCAAAATCCTTTTTTTTACCGGGGTGCTAAACTTTTTGGAACATTGACATCTACAACTCCACCACGTCACTTTTCTCGCAGAAAAGTGTTTGCATTTTGTGGAATAAGACAGCCCTTTAACAAAAAAAAAGATTTATTGAAATTTATTATTAGGAAATTGAATTCACTTTAGAGCTAATAATTCACCCAGTAGCTTGAGCACATAAAACGAGAAGTATAAAAAGTTTAATACAATCTGTTGGCTGGACAGCATTCTATGTAGTTTAAACCGATCTACGACACAGCGGCACAAACAAAAGGGCGCAGACGTAAATCTGCTATCTATGCTGTCATTTTCGTGCTATGAAAAATAATAATGTAATAAAAGAAACAAAACCGATCTATTTTTCGAATACATTGCAACAAGTACAAATTAAAAAAAAAAAACGATAAATTTCAGTAAAGTGTTGATAATGACTGCCTTTAGTAACCGTGCATATGAATAGGAAACGCTGTTGCTTCGCAGCGGGATAAAAGACTAATTATTGTTTGCTTAACAGATTAAATCATTAAATTAAACCCGATTTTAAAATCGGAAAATGTTCAAAACTTAAATTTTAAAAATTAAACGAAATACAGTACTCATTGAAAAATTACCAAGTTCGTTTCTTTGAATTTGTAATCATTTTCTAAAGCATGAAAATGTTTCAAAACCTTTGTAGACATTACTTCCCTTAAATATTAAATCTTTATTTAAATGTGCCTTCACCATAACATCCCTCCTAGCAGCCTGGCAGTTTTAATCGCTGCTGCTTTGATGATGAAGTTCTTTGAAAAAACAAAAAAGCCGAAGTAAAAACTTCGATCTGATCTAATTAAATTTAAATTGCCGAACCATACTAAGCACACTAGTCTAATGTATGCGACACAGCGACAGGCATCTCAATCTTGAAGAATGATCTGCAATACTAATTAGACCAAAGATGGTGTAAATGGTTTTGGCTGTCAAGTTATTTAAATGACGTTACTTGATTATTTCAACTTTTCGAGACACTTAGAATATTGAAAATGAAAGCAAATAACCAAAAGCTCTTAAAGGTAGTAAACAAAATTTGAAAGAGGCGCATTTAAATTATTTATTTGACTATCAACTACCATATACTTAAAAATTTATTTAGCGCAATTAGATCTCTATTTTAAAGCTCAATGAAGTTCGGTAAAATTTGGATACTGTCGCGAAGTTCCCCGATATCGCTTTCAATGTCACGTTCTACTGTAGTTTAGCATATTTCCTTCCACGACTCTGCACTAATCGCAGTATTCTACTACGGTACAAGATATAACATGTTCAATGCCAGCGCCTACAAATAAATTTTTACATTTTTCAACAAGCCAAAGCGCAGCTTATTTTTGTCCATTTATCACAAAAGAGAGTAAAGAAAGACTAGCTGTGACGTCATCGCATACAATTTGGAAGCGTTAGAAAAGCTGGAACGTGAACCGCTTTTCTCAAGAGTTTTGAACTTTTTTTATTAACATAAGGCTTAGTAATAAAAATGCCATAATTTTCTAAGTTTCGCGGTCAGGCGGGGAGGGGATAAGATTGATAAATTAATTTACGGCCACATCAGCAATTCTAAAAATTTCCTAAAAAAAACAACATGTAAATCAAAAAAAAAAAAAAAATTAACAGCTGCAGCTTTTTTAACCTCCATTACGAACCGCCCCTGACGACCTAGATTGGTACATTCATTTTGAACTTTTTTCAATAAAAAGGATGTTTGGCGATTTTAATTGAATTCGGGGAAGAAAGAATTACTGTGCATTGTTAACGCGACAGCGCCATACAAATGTTTCTTTTATCATCGAACAACATTTTCAGTAGTTTTTGGTGGGATTGGGGTTTGATTAGATGAAAATTTAAATCTAAATCTACTCAAAATTTTGCTCAAATTCGGATTTAAACTTTTAAATTTTTGAAATCGTTTTGTTTAACTCAAAATTTTTAATTCTGAAAAACTTTGAATTTTTCCAACCTTTTTTTATTGCAATGTTTACAGTTTAAATATCGCAAACGACGACAGCAACCCTTTTAAATACCCTTTATGCAAGACAAGTAGCCCAAAATAAAATTGCATTGAATTTGAACTTGTAGAATTTCAATATTAAGAACTTGAAATTAATGTACTTTATTTGAATTTCGGGTTTTTAAAAACAATGAATATTAATTTTGATTTCAAAAAAAAACGAAATTAATATAAATTTCAAGTTTTAAAAATTTGGAATTCATTAAATCCTAAATGTGTTTTTGCTCACGATCTCAGCACAAATCATCTACAATACAATATTCTTAAAAGTTATATTTCCTATTCAATATAGGCCGTTAGAAAATGAATGTTTAATTTTTTACACAAAAACAATAGAAAAGTCTTAAATGACCGTAAATGTAATATAGTAACTTCTACAATATTATGCTGTGACAAAGACGAACAAAAATAATGCAACTTACTTACCCAAAGCTCGTTTTTTTTTCAACTGGTTTCTTTTTGACAGCTTGTTTAGCGTTAATAAAAAAGAAGGGCTTGAGTAATCTGTTGATGTCGTAGTAGACTGTTGAGTCTGTAAAGCGTTTGGAAGTGGTGTGGATGGCGATAGAGCTGAGGAATTCATGTATGCTTCGTTAGAAACCTTGGAACTTGATTTTGCTCTATTTGCCAACTCTAAGACTGGCAAACGTTCCTCTAAGCTAGAAAAAGATACAATTCCAGGAGGCTGTGCGGATAATGACTCCCGTAAAGTTGGCATTGATTCACTATTCAATGATGGTTCGTACAAAAAAGATGATCTAAACGAAGGATTATTTTCGTATGTTGGAGCTAACAACGACGAAAAGGTGGATGAAGATTCATTGCTTGAAATCCAAGCAGGTTGTGAGTTTTTCGAATTTAGTGAAAATAACAGCGCAGTAGTGTGATTGGAAATTATTGAACCGGATCTCAAACATTCATTTTCCAGCGCTTGGGGGTAAAAAGATGCTGAACTATTGGATGGTGATGACTCATTTTCCAGAGCTGGGGATGCTGAATTATTGGATGGTGATGATTCATTTTCCAAAGCTGGGGCGTCAAAAAATGCTGAACTATTGGATGGTGATGATTCATTTTCTAGCGCTGGGGCGTCAAAGGATACAGAAATATTGGACAGAGAAGATTCATTTTCCAGCGCTGGGGCGTCAAACGACACAGAAATATTGGATGGTGAAGATTCATTTTTCAGCGCTTCGGCGTAAAAAGATGCTGAACTATTGGATGGTGATGACTCATTATTCAGTGCTGGGGCTGCTGAATTATTGGATGGTGATGATTTATTTTCCAACGCTGGGTCTTCAAAAAATGCTAAAGTATTGGATGGTGATGATTCATTTTCCAGCGCTGGATCGTCGAAAGACACTGAACTAAATAAAGAATCGTTTTCCATCGCTGGGGCGTGAAAAGATAATGAAGTATTGGATAGTAAAGATTCATTTTCCAGCGCTGAGCCGCCAAAAGATGCTGAATTATTGAATGATGAAGATTGGTTGTTTGGAACGGGGAGAAGAGGAAGAGATAAAGAAGACGGAGGTTTAGTTTTCAAAGCTTCCGCTATAAAAGGTTCATCATGTACCAAATTGTTTTCCGGTGGGGTGTCGTCTGTATTATTTGGATTTGATAGACAGGAAGACAGAGGTGAAAGGTGAAAATTTGAGGATCTTGGGGTTGAAAAGCAATTTGGGGAAAACAGCGAAAACGAGTGGTGTGGTAGAGAGTCGGGACTTAAAAGTTCATCATCGGAACTCTTGCAGTCATCTTCATTGGTTTTTTGCAAGATTTCAGCCATTTTTTCAATAGTTATACTTTCACATAACTTCTCGAAACGCAATTTTCTTTTAGCCATATTTATCTACGCATTAACTACTGACTGCATTCCAATAACTAAAAGTTATATTTTTATAAAAAAAACTTTTTCAACAATAATTGTCTTAAATGATAACTTAAAATATTATAGCGTTTTCGTTTTCATACAGTTATATTACGCCAAGATATTTTTTTAACTACAGCTGCATTATGTATTCAAATATTTAATTATAACACAAGGCACGTCAAAAATTAACTACTTTTAAAGTTCTACAGTATGCTTTTATCGTAATCGGGATCATCAGAGGTGTGTTATTCAAAAAGAATTCTATTTTCTTGCTCTGGCCTACGCTGTCGAGAGCACTTTTTTGAATCGATTGAATTCAAACTCCAAGTATTTAATTACATCTGAGTTGAAACACCTTTTCCAAATTAGTTTTTTTATCATACTGATCTACTTACTCTAAATAGTCAGAGCAAATTATAAATTTCGACCAACAGTAATTGGATTGAATCATGCGTATAATTAATTATTTTCCTCACTGCGGCGCAACCAGTTCTTTTAGAAGTAAGACACTAACAGCACTGCATGGTGTATAGTGCATAAACATCTAGGAAGTTAACCTGTAAACGTTATTTTCTTTACTTCGTGGAAAAACTTGAAAACTAGTTTAGTTTTTTGGCGGAAAATATAAAAATATATTTCTGAACCGAAAAATTAAGAAATCTGAACTGAATCAGGCCTTACTTTTACAAAAGTTTTTCGAATCTTTTACTGCTGCGCAAAAATTCCCAAGCAAAAACTGTCAAAGTTTTCCAAAAATTTTGCAATTATGGGAAATTCTCGGTAAAGTATGCACAGAATGTAAAATTGCGCTGGTGTAAACGCAACGCTATAACAGCAATTCTTGACGAATGTTGAAAAAATGTAGCAAAAAAACCGTTTAAGCAATTAATTTAGTCGATGGCCAACGCAGATTAATTTGTAATATAGCAACTAAACTGATTTTAACACTGGGCAACGTTATGCAAAATTCTTGCAACAAAACCTTTAAAACTGCAATAATTCAATTTTTGTCAGTCTAGTCGTAACCAAAACTTGTATATTTTTTTGGCTACCAAAATCCTACCGCATAATCTTCGTCATAACTAAAACCCCCTTTGAGAAAACGAAAGTATTACACTATTTTTCGTTCATAAGCATTCGAGTTGAGAGTGGCTTTTCTTAATTTTTCGGGAATTTTTATTCTCATTTGTTTTTAATTCTTTCCTAAATTTGAGAACATTTCCTAAATTTGGGAACATTTCCTAAATTTGGGAACATTTTCTAAATTTGGGTACATTTCCTAAATTTGAGACATAATTTTCTACAAAATTTGAGCTACCGTGTTTGTTAAACTGTTTAATTGCCAATGGTCTGTCTGCTGAGTAAAAACTTTCTGAACTTCGTTGCGTTTGAAGCATTCAAAAAGTGCAAAAGCAGGTTCTTTTAACTTGAACGTCAATCAAAAATTTTTTCAAGTGTCTGCGCAATGCGCAGTCTCAATAATTTCGGGATTGTTGCAATTTTGCCAGTAAATATTCGAAAATCACACTAAAATCTCATCGCTTTGAATCAGTACGAAATTTAGAACAAATTCTATTTTGATTTAATTTTTTTTCGTTTGTTCTCAATTTTTTTTTTTGCTGCTAAGGCTACATAGTTCTTAGTTCTTAATCTTCAACTTTGTCCAAAAATAAGCCATGTGTTCTTTTAAAATCGTTTAAACAAAACAGTGTCTAGTTCTTTTATTTGCAACAACGTATTGCAATGTATTTTTATTTACGTTGACGTTTCGCTCTCCAGTCCAGTAGCATCATTGGAACAGTAACGCATTTCTTATTGCAAAATTAAAATAAAACGAGCTCCAAGCTTCAGTTTCAAGCAAAGTGTATAGTCTATTAACCGAATAGTTCGAGGGGCAAAATAATGGATACTTTCGCCTCCAAACAAAATTAAAGCCACTCTATTTGCTGGAGCTACAATATAATTAGCTATATTTTTCATTTATTTCTTAAGGTAGCCCTTACACCTTTGAAATTAAACACAACAAAGATGCTAGGCCTTTCAAAAGCAAACAAACGTTAGTGTTACGCCACAAACCACAATCATTTCTATCAATTTAATTTAAACAAACGGACTGTAGAAATAAAAACGTTTAGAAAGACTGCAAAATAAGAAGCCCCTACACTTTTTTTTTACAATATTGAGTAAATTTTGATCTGAGGCTGACAGTTTTTAATTTTTTGCCAATTTTCAGTCTCATTTGTTCTTATTTGTTCTTAAATTTGAGAACATCGATGTCAAATTTAGCGACCATGCTTGCAAAACTTTGTCAGCTTGAATAAACGATTTTTTTTCTGTTTTTGCGGCATTATAGAAATTGCAAAAACAAACAAGCGATTTTTTGTAATTTCTACAAAATCCAAAAAATTTTTTCAATTATCTGCACAATGCGCTGCAATAACTTTATGGTCTCAAAATCATTGCAAATACTGTACTGGCAAATTACTAAACTTTCATCTTTTTGAATCAGTACAGAATTCAGTTTCTTTTAAGATTTGAAATTTAATCTTTTTCGTTTGATCTTAATTTTTGTTATTACTGAGGCTGACATTGTTCTCCAGTAATTTGTTTTTAAATTTTGAGCAAAAATAAAACTCTCATTCTTCTAAAAATCGTTCTTAAATAAAGAGTATACACAAAATAAATATGAAACGAAAAATATTGCATTGCAAAACTGCGCTAACGCTTCGTAACTGAATCGCTTTTCAATCCTAATTAGTGTGAACCAAGCCGGCAAAAATAATACTATGATGGAGTAGCGACGCAATAGGTACCGTCATCCATGCAGGGTCGCGCGAGTACAAAGAACCACATAACAAAACAGCTGTTATAGAACTTTTAAGTTAAAAGGTAGACAATAATATGATTGCAAAATACTACGCGTGTTGACTTTGTCATCATTACGATACTATTTGACGGTTAATTTTTAAATTTGAGAGACTCATAATTGGGCAACTTTCATTCGATTAAATTTGAAAGATAAAAGATTAAAGCACCAAAACAACTATGCTGTATATTTACGATTTGTCCGAAAAAGAGAGTTCTTAGTTGCGACTGGACTTAATTAATAAATGTTAATCAATTAACAAATGCAGCTTTTTCTTATACTTCAAAGATGAAACAAAGCTACTGTGGTATGAGGCAAACCATGATATTTCGATTAAATGCGTTTCCACTTTAATAAAATCTTGCAAGATTCCGCTTTCGCTTCGACGAAAAATAAACAGTCATAAAATCTCTTTATTTTTTGGATTATTATTGCTTGTAACAATAAAAATTATAACACTGTAAAAAAATGCTATTAATAAAAAATACTAAAATGCTGATAGAAATAATTGTAGCAATACGAGTTACGTATTATAAACTTACAATTATAAAATAATTGTAATACTTCGTTCGTTCGTATGCAGTATGAACCAGACACTTTGCGCCTGCAAAATCACACCAACGCAGAGCACTTTTTGGGGTTTTGTTTGCAAGTCTTCCGTCAGGCTAGGTCACCACAACGAGTAAATTGTTTGGTCCAATAAAAAATAAGTGTCAAGTGGCTTTCCTTTGTAAAAATTAATACAGAGGATACTGTTTGAACAAATCGCCCACATCAAGCATTATACTAATTTTTTCATGTGTTGTAAAACTTTTGAGTTAGATCATTGTGTTAGCGTGTACACAGTAAAATATGGATCTGTTTCAACACCAAAACCGATGTATACTGTAGCAAGACAGAGCCCAACCGAATAATGCTGTAAAGCCATTAGTCTGCAATTTATTCCTTCAGTTTTTCAACACCCCGAAAGTTCAGTTTATTAATTGCCGCAACGTATATTCATGTACAGTACTGATAAATATAGGCTATAACGCATTTTACAAAATTGAATTATTATTTTGATGCAAGACAACTTGCTTTGCAAAAAAAAACTTTGCAAAATAATGAGAAAAAACTTTTGAAGTTACGCACATTGACAAAATCAGTCTTAATAAACAGCAAAAATACCTATGAAATAAACGTAAAGCTTGTTGATGGTTTCTTTAAAATGATTTATTTGCTAACCAGAGCGGTGTTCTTAAGTTATCTGAGGTAATCAATCATTGTTTCGGTTCAAGCAACGATAGCAAAAAAGGCAACTTTTTCCTAACAAAACGCTTGTTCCGTGATGTTTCTTCAAACACTCTGAGTAGTCTGCTTTAGTCATAAGTCCGTCACATTATACGTTTCTGCTTCATCAGCTTTGGGCGACAAAAATTAACAAAAGCTATCTGTTACCGAAAACTGATTGAAACTGAAAAAAATTTTTTTCTCAGGCGAAAGATATTAAGTAAACATCTTCAAAAATATAAAAAACTCATTTTTTGAAAAATGTCGTTTATGCATTTTTGCCAAAACGTGCTTCATTTGCATTTCTATAAAGGAACAGTAGCGCCTTTAAATGGCAAAGTATTGCGGTGATGAATCAACGGTACCATTGAAAAAATATCGCGTTACCGGTCAGGTATGCCGTAATACATAATAGCAATGTCGCGAGACTAACCGGTAAATTTATAGTAATTTTTTTTTCGATTTTGGTTTTTCAGACAACATTCGTGCTTTTTGTTTGCTGCTAAATTAAAACTTTTACTAAAATTTATATTTTCATCCGAAGTAAAAAGCTTAATTAATCTTCTAGATAAACTTTTTTCTTTAATTTTACCTTTTTTTTTTAACATGCAAATGAATATTTTTTTTGCTTCTACATTGGTAGAGATCAATTCGCAGCGGATTTGCAGAGGATTCGCCATGCTCTGTGACTCAACGAAGACTCCACGGAGACTCTACGAAGACTGCGTTGAGACTGCGCTGAGACTACACTGGAACTGCACTGAGACTGCACTGAGACTGCACTGAAACTGCACTGAGACTGCACTGAGACTGCACTGAGACTGCACTGAGACTGCACTGGGAATTAATTCGCAATGGAGTCGCAGTCAAATTCGCCAAAGTGTGAGAGCGGTTTAAGTCTTAATTTTATTTTTACACGAGAGGGGTTTACCACATCTTGTTTTTTTGTGATAAATCCCTTCAAATATCGAATTTTGTTTCGAACTAACTTGGCTTTAAGTCAAATATATTTGTAAATAACTCCTGAAAATTTCAAATTACTAAGGCAACGAAAAATTTCCAGAAGCCAGTTTCCAAAATCTGACTTGCATTTTTTGGCCAATATTTAACAAATGATGTCATTAGACTGTTTTGTAACGTAACTAATTTGACTTGGGCATTTTATGATTGAGTATCAAAAAAAACACTATGTACAAAATTTAAAGCATCAGTGACGCATCGCCAAACTGACTTCAACTTTTTTAAAATATGGTTGCTACGTCAAATGATAATGTCATCAACTCAAAAGCTTTGACTACGAGAAAACGAGAGTGGTTACTTTGATTAAGAGAAAGAGAAGGAGCGTTTTGGTTTTCGAGTCATAGAGTATAAAAACAACTAAATAATAATACTGTAATTATACTTATTGTTGCTCGTAACTAAATGAATTATACTAGTGCCTTGTTATTATCTGTATTTTAAATTTTTTACAATTATTTATATTTACTATTACTTTTCCAGATACATAAATTGCATTTTTTTGCGCTTGAACAGGACCGCACAACCAAGGCTGCGTAAGTAATATTCGACCGGAGAAGTCTGCTTGCAACAGAATTTGATGTTAGTTTAGACGGAAATTAAATGAAAACCAACAAAAGAAAAAGGTCTTTACCGAGATTTGAAGCAAGTTTCGGCCGGAGAATTTGTTTTTCATTGAGATTTAATGAGATTTAGTTTTCAGTTCATCTTACTAATACAGAATAATTATCTCGAGAGCAGTATTGCGAGCCCACAAAACACTTTTTGGGCAGCACTATTTAAACTTATAGCACAAAAAACACATGTAGAAACACTATTTTGCAATATTGAGCTAAGAAATAAAGGAAAAGGTTTAAAGAAAGTTTCTTACTGAGAGTGCATTCCAAGTTTTAGCGAACTTCAAGCTCATAGTCTAAACAAAAGGCTATCAAATAAAGTCAATGCCTATAGTCGCCTGATTAAAAATTTCCTGGATTAAGCAAATGGATTTTTTTATTTTTCCGGACACAGTGATGCCAACAGCTCGCCAACGCTGTACACATTTCTCCAAAAGAAGCTGCAGTGTTGCCCGGGTGCAATGACATGGAGATGGGCCGCGCAAACTCGTTACACGCATCGTGGAATACAGTGAGTATACAGTACAATGAAAAATTTGATTTGATTTTTTTTTATTCTATCAAATTTTTGTCTTTTTTTGCTGTCATTCATTAGTTTTTAATTTTATTCTGCTTTGTTAGAAACTGTTAAAAGTTTTTTCTTGTAAGGAGCATTTTGTGCTTTTGCCGTATAGTTGCTTTAAAGTTAACTAAAATACAAAATATGCCGTGTTTAGATGAAAGCGAATTTACTTAAAAAGTATCTCTCGTTAATCATTAAGCTATAACGGTTCCATTTGGACAAAACTAATCAATTTTAAAGACTTAATTTTATAGACTTAATTTTTATATCAACCTGTTGGTCGAGCTGCAAGTTGTTCGTCCCTGGAGTGGTCAAATCGGACACAGTATCAAGCCAATTAAGTCAAATCGATCAATTCACTTTCTTTGAATATAGAACTGCATTGTATAGCCCGGGAGAATTACGACGCGGAGATAGGCCCGTAAACTCGTTACACGCTTCGGTGTAATACAGCGAGCACTGTATAATGAAAGATTTGATTTGAAGATCTTATTTATTGGATTTTCGTAAACACACTTATTAATTTTGTTTAAATAATTGAAAATTAGTTCGGATTGCTTTTGTAATCACTAAAGCTTGGGTTCCAACTTGCTAGCAGGGTCAAGTTTTTGTCAACTTGACCAGGCCATGTAGCCCACCATCTCAGATTTTGATGAAACTTTGGGAGATTATAGAGCTGGTCAACGACTTTGGTTCAGGGGGTCAAAAGTTATGGCCCACCAAAACGCTCCATTTTTGTGTTTACTCAAGCTTTAAAATTTATTAATATTTTGACCTTAGAATTTAAAATGTTTATAAATTAGTGAGTTTTTGAGTTACAAAGCTTAAATTCGGTGAGAAGGTTGCCCATGGTATGTAATGTATGTGTACCACTTTTTTTTATTTTTTTGGTTATGCATGAATGATTTTGTGCCATCTTGAATAATGACACAATTTCAAAATCATTCATTCGGAACCAATTTTTAAAGCTAAATATCGAAAAAGGCCCATTTCCGATTTTTTCAAGTAAGGTATCAAACAAAAACTTTTGACCTCCTCTTTCTATTGCTAAAATAAAAAGTATGTGTATTTGTGTTTATCAAGTTCAAAACATGAAATAATTTATTACAACCAAAAACCTGTATTTTTCAGAAATTTTTAATGTTTGTTTTAACTAGTTCAAGAACATTTAGTTGTAAAGTGTAGTTGTGCTACTTTTTGAATTTATTGCTTCTCTTCTTTGCAGTTATGGAAGTCATTAAATAATTGTGCGTGACTATTTTATTGAAAAAATTTAAGTAAACGAGACTAAATTTTTTATTTGACATGCATTTTTTATTTGTTTTTTTGGCAATGAAGATTAGCGTTTGAGATAGATTTGAGGTTAGTTTTAAAGCAAAGATTTGAGGTTGAGTCAGATTTGAGTCAGAATTAATCAAAACCACAATGGAATTTTTTTTGAAATTAAGCCTTCCTTAGTGATTTAAATCACGAAAAAATAGTATTCACTTGCCTAAAAAAATTGAGCACTTTCAGTAACATTGAGTTTTTGTACGCAGCTTGTCAAGAACAATATTTTTACTCAGAAAACATAACATAATTAGGTTTTTAGTAAAATTTAAATCAATAAATGAAAGTGAAAAAATTTGGCATTCAGTCGATTACATTATACAGAATAGATACAATTTACAGAAAAACTAAATGAATGTAATAGTGCTTTTTTTAACATTGTCACGTTACTATGTTCAACACTGAACTAACAATTGTATCATGAAGAATAAATATACCCACAATCTTGTCCGAAGTTATTCCTCACCATAGCGTTATCATTCCACACATACTGCAATTATTTATTACATATCATACCGTCATTCCGATACAGTTACCGCCATTTCGAAACCATCCTACCAATGCTGTCATACCGATACCATCATACCATAATCTCATACCGTCATATCACGTGCATACCGTATTACTCCACCTGCTCCACACCATTCCTGATAAGAAAACAAGAGCAAAGATTCCATTGCCACACCTTAAGTTACATACACACAAAAATTAAGCAACGTATTACAGCATTTGAACAAATCGAACGTATTTTAAAATAAAGAGTTACTTCACTCTGAATAATTCGCCAAAAAAATGTTTAGATTTCGAAAAATGGCTTTTGAAAACCTCAGATATCGGTAAACTTCTCGTCACTTTATCAACTTCAAATTTCCAAGAGTTTTTTGTAATGAGTTTTGACTCAAAGTCGATTTGATTTGAAATGAAAATCTATTTTCTGAAGGGATTTATCACAAAAAAAAACGAGAGGCGGGCAAAATACCCCCCGCAGTATAAAATAGGGTTAAACAATGAATAAATGGACAAACGGCAACTTGATTCAAAAAGCTGAATATTTGCTACTTTCTGGCTAAAGCAAATTTGAAGTTAGAGATGAATAAGTAATAGTTTAATGAATTATATACGTTTACTTATTATCAGTTATTAATCAGTTCCTCAAAGACTTGTAAATACAATATTTTGTTTTGTTTGAGAAAGTAAAAAAATTGAAATTGTAAGTGTTAGGTCCAAAACTTTATTTAATTTTGATCGGCAAAAATCCTCCTCAGCCCCGAAAAGCAACTTTGCGGCGTTTTGATCTGATGTCCTATTTTTGAGCATTGTCCGCGCGATTATTTGCTGATGATGCGCTTTGAAATTTCATCCGGTTAAGCCCATTCCTTTCTCCAGTTTCATTTTCGGTTTTGGTAGATCTAATTGATCCATTTTTCTAGGGTCCAAGAGAAACTCTTTTCAAAGGTTGGTTCCTTAAATTGTTTTGTTTTTGATCCAGCTTAACCACTATTTTAGTTTACGCCAGCACTGCTGATGAGTTCTAAATTTAAGCAAAACTTGACTTAATTACGGGCAATGCTTTGGAAAAAATTACCTCCTGTTTGCTTGTTTGCTTCAAATTCGCCTGGTCCCATGGCTCGTTAGTTGGGGGCCTGCTGGTTGTGTCTTGTTGCATGTTATTGAGGAGCTACAGATTTCTGTCACAATTTTAACATACAGTAATTGTTAAGTTTGCAAAACAGTATCATTTCACACAATCAAGGTTTTCACTTTACAAAAAATACCGTATGCAGCTGAAGATCAATTTAATTTATTTGTTTTCTTGTATTCAATTTCCAATTAATAGTTTATTCTATTAGCAAATGCCTACAATTCTACATGCATGAGTATGATCAAGTTTATGCCAATCACGTTGACAAATATGAGTTAATTTAACGTTAAAAAAAGAAAATCAATAATTGATATATGCCTGAAAATTAATATGCTAAAATAATGAGTAATTCAAGTCTCTTCCTGTAAAGCAAACGGGACGTCCAAAGATCGTCTTTCGGTCATCGATTCAAGCCACGTCTGTATGATATATATTTTCTCTTTTTCTTGGTGCTTTTCTAGCGTCATTATTTTCATTTTAGCATACAAACAACATCGTTGCCCATTTCAAGATTTAACTCGTTTTAAATAAACATTATTCTACTGCAATTGAGCTGATTTTGTAATCAAGACGACTGTAGCTCACTTATATCGCACATGAAGTACTGTAGTTGTCAAAATTTTCAGGTAATATGGAGTGATAATAAAAGTGCATAAATTTAACGACATCTGATTCAAAAATATATCTCACCTTTAATATTTTTAAGAATTTGAATAGAGTAGATAAATTTACCTTATTACATTACACATTTGAAAATTCATAATATGGATAAAAATGTTCTGCACCGCTTGACTTTTTTCAAAAAAATTGAACAAGCACTGTCTAGTGACTGATTCCATACTTATGCACGGATAGGAAAAACTGTAATATGACGTTATTTTATAGTTTATTAATTGCCGTAATGTCTTAAAATGCAGTAGATGGATATCTGGCTGCATATATGATAAAATTTTGATCACGTGTTCAATAATATGTGCATTCCATTTGATTGTTGATCAAACACCCAAACGCTTCATAGATTCCACAAATGGAATTACAGCATGCTTGTGCACAGTAATATTTTTTACACTCAAGTTTATCAATAAACTTGAACTGACTTTTATGACAAAAACAAAGTATGTTGTTTTAATGTAACATAGAGATAATTTGACACACGATGTAATAGAGATAACTTGTATTTCATCTAAGTTCTTAATTTACTTGCTGATTTAGATGATTTATATTTTCGTGTTTAGTATAAGAACTGTGTCATTACTAAACATGTTAACTTGAAACTTTGCGTAATACAAAAGAGCAGTAAATCTTTCACGGTTTTTAGTTCTATGTACTACACAGTCCACTTGGATGACACAATTTTAATAGGTTTGATTGATTACTATTGTAAACAGTTGGCGATTAGTTCAATAACAAAACGATTATCACGTATTTTTCCTAAGTTGCTAGAAATTTAGGTTTATTGACAAAAAAACTTTTGATTCACAATGTCTAACGATTTAGGCAAATCTAAAAAAAAGCGCATGAGAGGAATAAAAGATAAAAGTCAATTCCGAAACAGTATGTCTTAAGCTGTTAATCAAAGGTTTGGTTGTGCCTGTAAGACTCTGCGTACTATCTATAGCTTATCATTAATAATCTCAGTACATTGTTTGTAATGAATTTTAACTTTGATCTCGATTTTTTAAAGTAGGCTATACACTCGTAGATCTGTTTCAGTCGTTTGAGTAGTGCAAGTACAACTGAAATCAAACTGCCGCGTAATAAATGTCTTATTTATTGAAAAAACGCTCAAGATTTGAATTTATTGTAAGTGACTTTTCAAAAATTTTTAGTAGACAATAAAAAGGAGATAGATCTTTTACTGGCTGTATCTTTTTGTCTAGTGCAATACAGAGATTGAAACCGGTCGGGTTGACCGGCACCGTTCGGGTGGACCAGCCGGTTGGGTTACCGGTCGGGTCGGGATTCTTCGACCGGCTGGTCAAGCCGGTTGAAATACCGGTCAAATTTTCCTTTCTTGCAACTAAGAGACATCTAAGCACCAACCGAAATACACATATATATTTTATTATAAATAAAACTTTTTACAAAAAAATGGTATTAACAAACCACACCTTTTGAAAACACTAGTTGAATGATTTCAAGCTTTAGCTAATATGCTGTGATCATTAGGACATGCACAACCGGGGGCGTATTTAGGGAAGCGGGGCATTGTGCCATGCCCAGCCCCTTTGGGTCACGGCACAAAGCAAAAAAGTGCAAGATGTACGTTGAAATCGCTTAATCAGGTTATAATAAAGCTTGCATGTGGAAGAGGCTTACGCTACCTGGCATTTTAGCATCATTTTGATTAGCTTAAGAGTAGAAGTGGCGCAGATTTTAGATTTTTTAGTACATGCTGAAATCTTGCCGCTTTGAAAAGCTTTTTTCGACTTAATTTACCACACTCCATACACTGGGCAAAAAAGACATAGTTCTTATTTTTTTATATCTAACCAGCCATGGCTTGTTCTGAAGTAGCAGCATTTCTGCAAACTGCTGAGGCACATTATATTTCGAATATTTTCTAGCCAACGTCATAACAGTTTAGTGTATGCTGCTCGGCAAATTGCAAATTATCTGTCACCTATAGTTAAAAAATTTTAACTTCTTTTTTTGGCCTACACATTGTATTATTAGCAAGAACGCCCGATAATGTAGCTTGTGCCTTCCAGTTTTTTTTATGCTTTCTTTTGTGCACGCTTTGTGCAGCTCAAAACAGGTCTTTCAAACCAAAATTTAACCTAAAAAGGTCTCAAAATTAGGTTATTTTTGCAAAAAACGCAAAAATTTTTTCACGTTCTTTTCTGAGATCTCCATCCGGAGTCATAAATTTTAACACCTCACCCATGCGCCCCCGCCCCTTTTTGAAAATTTTTCATTAGATGCATTGAACAGTGAACAAAAACCTTCTGTAAAAAACCGGTCGACCTGGCTGGTCAACCGGCGTAGATTTTGAAATTTACCGGTCGGGTCGGGTCGAGAAAATCCTGACCGGTTCCATCTCTGGTGAAATATTTCCAAAACTGGACACCAGCTCCCCCTGAGGGCGTTTGCAACTCTTAAGGAGGCGCTGGCTACTAAGTGGGCAATTGGGGGGCACTGAGAATAATTGGGCAGTAACAAAAAAGTTCTTAAGTAAATATTTTCGTTGTTTGTTTACAGCACTAGGATAGTTTTACGCTTTGATTTACTTAAACTTAATTTACTTTCCTGTTTGCCTTTGCATAAAGATTGAGAGTTTTCGGGTAATCCTGAAATTACTTACATTTATCTGTTTTACAATTTCTATTGCTGCCTTAACAGACTAATTGGCAACACCATTGTGGCTATATCATGGCTTTATCACTGGATGCAGATATTTTGGGTGAAACAGCATTTCAAAAAGTCAAACGTATTTCGAAAAAAATCAAATTCCACTGACCATTGTCATAGCGAGTGCAACTGACGGCGCCCCATTTATGATGGGCCGTTACCGTGGATTTATGGCATTCCTAAAAGCAGCAAGTTCCAATGTGCTCACAATTCATTGTAGTATTCATCGGCAGCATTTGGTGGCCAAAACTATGAGCGGTTGTCTTAATGTTTCCTTAAAAACAGTCATCAAGGCAGTGATTACTATTAAAGCCCATGCGCTGAGCACATGCTTGTTTAAGCAATCATTGTGCAATGAGAATGACGAGGCCTTTGAGCGCATGCTTCTCCTCACTGAAGTAAGATGCTGGTTTTTCAATGCTGGTTTTCCAAAGCTCTAACTCATTGTTAGATACTATCGTGGAATTTTAACGAAGCTGTGACTCTGGCCCAGTAAAAGAAGTTATTGCCGTGAAAAATGATATCATCTAATTGTCAAATATATTTACCAAACTTAACAAATTGAATCTGTCCCATTAGGGCAACGAGGTCAATCTAACCAAAGATAAAATCATCCCTGTCTGGGCTCAAAAATAAGCTTGTGTGGTATCAGCGAAATTTAGCTAAGAGCGAATTCTTACAGTTTTCCAGCTTGCAACAACTTGACACCAGCAACAAAGGCATTTCTAATGTTAATGTTGAGAAGTACAGCAAGCATATACAGGAATTGCATGAAGACATAGAAGTTCGATTCCAGGCTGCATTTGATTTGGAGATTCCTAAATAGATAATAATCGGCCCATTTATTGATATTTCTGAGCAAGGGATTCTTGCAGGTTAGCTTATAACCTTGCAAAATGATTTTGAACTCAAATCCAAATTCAGTAACTCGTATCAGTCGTTTTGGCAACAGAGCGAAATTAAGGTAAAAAATCCTTACGTGTGGGGTTTTAATTGCATTTACCAGCTCATACTTAGTAGAGCGTGCGTTTAGTGCCGTCTCAGCACTTCTGGATAAAAGAACATACCGCCTGGACAAAATGAGACGGCAAAATTTAAGACTGTTCCTGAAAAAAAACGGAACCGGATATCAAGAAGCTGATGAAATTGAACTAAGCTCATCCTTCTTTTCTGTTTTGGAGGTTAAAAAAAGATCGCTAAAGCTGATGTTTTTCATTCCAGGACCCGATTAAGGGCTACGGGGCTTGGAGCAAATGAATCACGGGGCCTCCTAAAATAAAGGTGGTTTTATACAATATATTGTCTCGGCTAAAATCTTAAAAAAAACAAAACTTTTTTCACCAATAGTACAGGATGGCCATGACCCCAAAGCTCGTGTACCCCAAAAGCGTGGAACCCTGGGCAGTTTACCCAGCTTGCAAATTGGTTAAAAAAGCCCAGTGTACCAACTCTTACTTATTTGCAAAAGTGTATGATAATCAAATGCAGTTGTATGGGGGTATTTATTAAAAAAGATGAGGTATCAAACTGCACATACAAAATCAGTTATTTTACTACTTTAGCTTACGGACGATTTTAACAGCTGCATTACTCAAAAGTTATGCACAGTTTTAGCAAAAATTTGGTGATTTAGCAGACAAAATTAATCATCTGTTATGGAGTCATGTGCAGATATTCCCGTCAGGGCAAAAGCATTCCAAAGCAAACAAGCAGTTTGCTTTCCCAAAACTACAAATGGAACAACTGAATGAGTCAATAATATGAATAACTGAAAAATAGCTCAGGATATTTTTTCATTTTTTTGAAACTTTTCCTGCGCTATGGTCACGTATTTCGACGAAAAATCCCCTAATTTAAAATACAACACACTTCCTGTATAATGCTACCAACACATTGTCAAAGAACTCTATTGCAGTTATAAACATAATCGTAACATGTTACAAACAAATTTTTGATAAATTTTGAAAAATAGCCAAAACCAAAAAACGTCCATAACTCAAAACAGTAAAAATTGAAATATGCGACTATGGCACAGAAACGACTTTGCTCAAATTTCGTTTGTCGGTTATTAATTATTAAATGATTCTGCATTAATTTGATAGTGTCGTAATAACATTCACAATATTTTGATAAAGAACTCAGGTCGATTGAAACATTTTTCACAGTTCAAAACTGTCCCAATCAATTTGAGTATATGTAAGTTAGTACAATTTAGTTCATGCTAAAGCATATATATAATTATAGATTGACCAAACAGCACAGAAAACATGAATCAATCTCAAAAATATTGACCGGAAGAGTCTAAGTTACAAATTTTAAAAGTTAAAATCGTGGAAATGCAATCATAAAACAACTAATTTTTTTTTAATGGTATTTTATCACTTTATTCAAAATTAGCAATTTCCGATTTTGAATAAAATTTTATAGGTGTTTTTTTTACTAATTTTAATTTTTTAAACTGGTCTCACCTAGCGTCATGGAACTCTTTAGCTGGTTTGCGGCGAAAACATTTATTTATTAATTTTTTGAATTATAGATGATTATCGCAGTATCGTAGCATTAAAACCATTTTTTTAAATCAAAAACCTATAAAATCCAATGGTTTTCATAAATTTTAATTTTTATTGTTTAATACTATGTTTAGCTGCTGTGATATTTGCTTTCACTTTTCGTTATAGATAGAGCATAAATTTTTTCTCAACTGTGAGGTAGCACTTATCTTACATCTATGCTTTCTTCCCATTAGGCTAGAGTTTCATCAGCATGTGAAATCAAAAACCTATAAAATCCAATGGTTTTCATAAATTTTAATTTTTATTGTTTAATACTATGGTTATCTACTGTGATATTTGCTTTCACTTTTCGTTATAGATAGAGCATAAATTTTTTCTCAACTGTGAGGTAGCACTTATCTTACATCTATGCTTTCTTCCCATTAGGCTAGAGTTTCATCAGTATGTGAATTCATTCATAGCTTACCCTGGCAGCCCATCCGAACCTTCAAACCACCCACGAAAGCAATTTCTGCACTTGCCATCGTACCCTCTTCTCAGATTGCTCTGATCAAAGTCTGACAACAAGGTCACCAGAAAGATGATACTCGACCAGTATCAAACTTGGCACTGCGCTTAGCTCAACTGCATTACGCCAGCATCACTAAGCATGGACACCAGATACGACATCGCATTAGAGAAAACATAACTTCAAACTTTCGCTTTGGTAAATCCAAAAATACTCTATTTTACACGCGCTATTTCACCTACGCATTTTACACAAAAGGAGGGCAAAAATGCTATCCTTATTTAACTAATAACCAAAACTTATGAAAGCACCAAATTTGCCATATTTTCGAAAATTAGGCGTCAGTTTGGCGATGACGTCACGGGTGGTTTGAATTTTGCTCATAAGATTGGTTCTTAATCACATAAAGCCTTAGTCAAAGCAGCTTGATTATAAAAACGTCTAATGACGTCATTTTAAATAGATATTGGCCAAATTGCTCAGATTTTGGCAAGTGACTCCGGGAAACTTCAAAATTGAAAAACTTTTCGTTACCTTAGCAACTTGAAAGTTTCAGAAGTTATTTAGGAACGAATATAATTTTTTTCAAGTTGGTTTGAAATAAAAATCGTTTTTTTGGATTCATTTATCACAAAAAACGATTTTTATTTCAAACCAACTTGAAATAAATTATATTTGTTTACAAATAACTCCTGAAAGTTTCAAGTTGCTAAGGTAACGAAAAGTTTTTCAATTTTGAAGTTTCCCGAAGTCACTTGCCAAAATCTGAGCAATTAGGCCTATATCTATTTACAATGACGTCGTAGGACGTTTTTATAATCAAGCTGCTTTGACTAAGGCTTTATGTGATTAAGAACCAATCTTATGAGCAAAATTCAAACCACCCGTGACGTCATCGCCAAACTGACGCCTAATTTTCGAAAATATGGCAAATTTGGTGCTTTCATGAGTTTTGGTTATTAGTTAAATAAGGAAGCATTTTTGCCCTCCTTTTGTGTAAAATGCGTTGGTCAAATAGCGCGTGTAAAATAGAGTATTTTTGGATTTACCAAAGCGAAAGTTTGAAGTCATGTTTTCTCCGATTGCGAGTGATTTTGCTCTTCAGCATCGTCAGATCACTTGCAAAACAATTTACAAATTTGGTAACAACCCAACCATTGTACTAAATCAATTTTCTTAAGTACACATATTAAAAATAACATTCTAAAAACCTTCTCCGACTCTTGCATCTCTGCGTCGATGCTTGTATTCGTAATGATTCAAAGGTATATTTTCGTGATGATGCTTAAAGTTTTGCAAGGCGTAATTTTGATTTTGGTTCTTTTTCGAATCATAAGTGGACGTTTTTGGAAAAATTTTAATGTTTTTGACCGAAGAAATGCAGCAAACAACGTGGCTATCAGTGCACTTCAAAAACACTGCACAGCTATTTTCAACAACAGTTATTGCTCTGAGTTAACATCTAAGAACTCCGTGTAAGCGTGTACTTTCCTCTTTTATTTGTAATCTAAATATTTAATAAAGTTCGCATAACGCCAGAATTTTCAATTTTTTATCATTGTAGTTACATCTGTAATCACCAAGATGCTTTGATTGAGAGGAAGCGAAGGGGCCTTTCGGTTTTCGTGTCAAGCTGGCACATGTATACCATACACGGTGGAGTTTTCACTCTGTCCATTTTAATTGCTAAACGTCAAACAGGGATCAAGCTGTAAATAGCAATTTTTGAAGTTTTTGGTTTCACCTGACCAGGAATCGAACTCGAATTACCGTTTTAGTAGCAGGCGGTATATCCACTCGACTACTAATCAGTTTCGTAACAGTATTTCATTGTTTACATGAATAGGATTGGCAAATGCAGCCAGCTGATGAGTATTCCACAACTGAAAATAGCAAAATCAGTTGACTACTACAGTAGTTGCTAATGATTTGATTTTGCTTTACTTCACGGAGTCTGACCTCCAGCACCGATTAAATAGCTTTGCAGATGCATGCAACACCGCCGGAATGAAAATAAGCACTGCCAAACCAGAGGTACTTCATCTTTCAAAAAACCTTGATCAGTGCGTGTTGCGAGTGAATGGAGCGACACCGAAGCAGGTAGAGAACTTCAAGTATCCTGGATTTAAATTTACGAGTGCCGGAAGGCGAGACGAAGAACTAAACACTCGAATTGGCAAGGCGAGTGCAGTAATGCGAGCTTTGCACTATTCAGTTGTCATGAAACAAGAATTGTCAAAAAAAGTAAAGCTCTCCATTTTCAAAACAGTTTTTGTCCCCCATTCTCACTTATGGTCATGGATCTTGGGTAATGATCGAGAGAGTGCTATCACCAGTGCAAGCGTTCGAAATGAGTTTTTTACGAAAAATCGAAAAAGTTACACTACTCGTATTTAACAAGATGCGTATGTCTGAGATTTGAAAATCTCTTAACATCGAGCAGTTTACTTTTCCAAATTCAAAGATCTTAGCATAGATGGTTTGGTCATGCAAGCAGAATGCCTCAGGAAAGACTACCCAAACAAGCTTTACTTGCAAAAGCAAATGGGAGAAGACCAGTTGGACGACGTAGAACTAGATGGACCAATTACATTACGAATCTTGGATGGAATTGCTTGGGGCTTCGCCCAAGCGAAATGATGAATTTGATCGAAAACCGTGGATGAAGTGTGGCAGCTAAATCTTGAGCTGCTACCCCGCAACCCTAACGGAAAAGCGGGCGATGAAGAAAGAAGTATTTGACCGACGTATTTTTTAACCGGCAGGGCAAAAATATTCTAAATTAAAAGTTATTAAAACACCAAAATTGACATCCGGATTGGTGTTCACAAACAATTTTTAGAAAAATTGGTTTTGTGTTGATGACGTCATCGCTGTGACGTCTCGGCCAATTCCGAAAAATGTCGTCATTTCTGCGATAACGTCATTGGCGGTTCGAATTTTTTACATAATTATGTTTGTTTTATGATACTAAATCATAAACTGCCTAACTCAAGTTAGTTACGCCACAAAAACGTTTTGTGACGTCATTTAAGTTTAGTTTTGGCCAGAAATGCTCAGATTTTGAAAAATGACATCGAAAAATCTCAAAAACTGGGAAGCTTCATGTTACCTTAGCAACCTCCGATTAGTGGTCGAGTAGATAGAGCGTATGCGACAGAAGCGGTAAACTCAAATTCGATTCTCAGATTCGATTCCCAGTCAAGTCAAACCAAAAGCTATAAAAATTGGTATTCACTCCCTGCTTGACGTTCAACATTAAAAGGGTCAGTGTATAGCCTCAACCGTGCGTGGTAGACAGGTGGGTAGGTGGCAGCTTGACTCGAAAAGCGAAAGGTCTCTTTGCTGTAACCTGGCCAAGGCAACTTGGTGAATAAAATGTAATTACAATCACTTCAAATTTTCAGAAGCTATTTAAAATAAATTTTGACTCAAAGTCAAGTTAATTTGAAATAAAAATCGCTTTTCCGAAGGGATTTAGCACAAAAAATCGAGATAGGCAGGAGGCCCCCCATCTCAACTCCTGTGTAAAATAGGGCTAAATGAAAATTTAAACTTAAACGTTGAACTTACATTTGTTATGTCAGATTTATTGATCAGTCAATCTTTGAATAACATTTTAAAGTTGAAAAAGTTTTTGCTCAACCACAGGACAATATAAAATTAAAGATAAAACACAAGAAAAACAAAGCTTCCAATGGATGTGTAAAATTTTTCTTATTTTCTATCGTTAAGACGCTGATGGAACACAACCTCTTCCGTCGGGGCAGACACAATTGGACCCACCGAAGATGTTGGTTGTACAAGACTCTGTTCCTGGACAAAGTCGTGAGCAACTGTTCGAGTTGAACGTTAAAGCAAAATCTGAAAAAAAAATCAAATACTGTAAATGAAAGAAGCTGGAAAGAAAATTGCCACAAAGTCATAGTTTGCAGCAATAAATTGCAAAATTGTCATGGCAAGTAAACAGCAAACACTCGAATACGGTAGAATGTTTTTCATCACTGTAGCTTCCATCTTTACAATATGCGCAATGCTGGTAATTTTAATGAACTAAAAAGAAGCTTTGTATGAATTTAACTATTGACGATGCGATCGAAAATGCGATTTCTGCCGTATTTTGAGCTGTTCACGGAACATGGACAGTGGATACCGCTACAAAAACTTTAAAGCCTATTCGGCGTGTAACGATCGCCGCTGCTACGAAATGCACGTTTTTAGTTGTTGCAAGCATGAATTATAATACTCTACTTTTTTTGGCAACCTGAACAAGATTCTGGTTTTGTTTTCTGACTTATTATTTAGTCGATAGCGATGTTGAAAAGGTAAAGGCGTCATTTCTACGACAACTTTGACTACATGATGTGGTTCAGCCCCCTCCCTGGTTAGGCTACTGCGTCCTTGGATAAAACCCTTTACGATAGTCAGTGTATATTTGCTCTGTGGCTTCGAACAAGCTGCCAATTCAGTGGACAAGATTTCGAAAAAATGCTTCAGAAAATTGGATCTCTAGGAGCTCCAAAACAGGCGCGGTTTTCTCCAAAACACAAAGTAATTATCGCATTTAAAAGTGTGTGGATCATCCTATGGTTAGCATATGACGTTGTAACATGGCAGGAAGATAATTTGCAACAACAGCAATTATAAAACATTTATTTCTTACTAGTCCTGGCGGCCAGCACGTTCTCTAGTGTTCGCCCAGCTGCAGTTCTTTGACATCGACAGAAGATGTTGGTACTCTGTCGGTTGGATCTCGGAACACACACGTCAGCTCTTGCACAGGCAGGAGAACAATATCTGGAAGCTGAAGCCAAAAACGATTAAACCACTCGCATTATAATGCTTGTAAACTACATTAAAAATGAAAATAACAAAGAGTTCAAAAACTAGGTAACAATGCAGCGGAAATTGCTCAGTTTGGTAAAGCGTTCGGATAGTGATCAAAAGATTGCTTGCTTCAAGTTCGATTTCCAATTTGACAATTTGTCGTGACCTAAGAAAGAATTTTTTCGATTGGGTTCAAGCGGTTTACCTGTTGGGTTGGCCTAGCCAGAAGAAATACTAACTTGCAAATAGAATAAAAAGATAAGTGCTATGCTTTTTATGTGGATAAAGAGACACATAGTGCTGATTAGTTCATAAGCATGAAAAGATAAGAGTGATTTGAAAGTTGGTAGAATAATTCAAAATGTTTTTTATAGAATGCGTTTATCTTAACAAGAGTGTTTCAAAAATTGGTTGAATAATTCAAAATGCTTTTTATAGTATGTGTTTATCTTAATTGCGCACTTTATTCCTTCAGATGAATCTTATTTTGAAATTTATTGTGATAGACGTACATAGTGCCTCTTTAATTGAAATTACAAATGCTAACACGGCCAATAACATGAAGCACTGCCATTGCTGCCGAACTAATTTTTCACAACGTTGATACTGATTGCTCAATTACTTACTGTCTACAACGGTTTGAACTGGCGAGATGCTGTTGCTATTGGGAACCAAGTTTGAACACCTGTTAGGATCTGTGAAAACATAAAATTGGCAACATTGTTAATCCGACTAAGCCAATTCAAACAATCCCGTATAATTTTCTAAACCCTTTTTACACAGGGTATCTTACCAACGCATTTCACACGAAAGGGAGGCAAAAATGCCTCCCCATCAAACTCTTAGACTAAAGGTCAAGAGAAAATCAAATTTGGCATGCGGGTTGGTGTTCACCAAAATTTTTAAGAAAAATTGGTTTTGAATCGATGAGGTCAACATTGTGATGTCACAGCCACTTTTTCGAAAATTATGTTTTTTATACTGAAACAATATATGCCTAAGTCAAAGTAGTGACGTCACAAAAACGTTTTAGGAAGTCATTTTAGTTAAAAGGGCATTCGGTTCAAAAGTTTTTTCCTCGATTTTCTCTCAAAAATTTTTGGTAGATCTGAAGACCAACTTCACCAAATTTGAGCTTTCTACGACCTTGTGTTCCTGAGATAGAACAGATTGGATTTCCCCTTAGAAAGGCTTTTTTCCTTAGAAATTTTGCCAGGGTTGCCAATAGGAAACAAAATTTCGAAAAGGCACTGCATATTCTTGATTCTACTCATATATTTTGTGGCAGAGTTATTGTAAAACAAAGTAAAGGTTTAGAACTACAAAATTAGCTGCTTTTCAAGTAAATTAAAGCCAACTTTTCCAAAGTTAATCTTCTGTCACAATAGAGACAAAATGGCAACACTAAAGAACGTCGAAAACGGCTAATTTTGAACTGCAATATCTTGAAAATGGGAAGGCGTAGAAACTTCAAATTTAGTGAGAATGCATTTTAGGCTTATCCAGATGCGCCCGCAGAAATTTTTCCATGGCGGTGGGGGGGGGGGGGCAAGCGACGTATTCAGTATCTACCGAATCAAATAAATCCTTACAGGTGCAACAAGGATTTTGGTAAGGGGCTTGGAACCAAACGTTAAAATAATCCTGCTCAAAAAATGTTGCAATTATGCAGCATGTTGAACAAACTGATGCAATTCAAGTGTATTATTGACGGGGGTCTGGGGGCAAAGCGCCCAGTCGCTGGGCAATTTTCGCAATTTCTTAAAAAAAAAATAACCATTTTACCGTCATTTGGATCACATTTTGAACGTTTTTTAGGCCATTAAGAAGAACATGTAGGAATCTACTTGAAATTCTTAAATTGCCCATCCCTTTCAGTCTTCTTTATTTCCAGATCAAATTCAAACCACATTTTAACGCTCGCATAATTACGTGAGTCAAGTTTTCCGAGTGACTTGGATAAGCAGAAGAGGAGGCTAAGCTTCCTTAGTTTCCTAGATTTCTCCAGTGACTGCAACCTGAATTTTGCTTAGGGGGATGATGGGGCTTGATTTACCTAAAGATTGAAGGTTTTTCCTGCAAAAATGCCTCAAATTTGCTTCAAAAATGCCTTCAAAATAGTAAACAGGTGCAACTTAAGCATATCACAAACCAGGGTCTGGGGGCAAAACCTTAACTAATGGACACTTTTTGTGATATTTCAGAAAAAAAAAGCCATTTTAACGTTATTCGAATCAAATGTCGCATCTTTTTAGAGCCATTAAAAAAACTACATAAATACAATTGAAGCATGTTTTGGCAAAAGTTGATAAGTGACATTTTTCAAAAAATGAGTTTTTCGTATTTTTCAAGTTATTTACTAAAAATGTTTTATTTGAGCAAAAACTTATGTCTATTTTCAATTGCTTTTTGGTGGTAAATAGCTTATTATGTTGCACTTGACAATGGAGCCAAAGGAAAGTTTAAAACTTCAAACGCGATTTTCTCAAAACGGCGAAATGCGACTTATCAACTTTTGCCAAAACGTGCTTCAATTTTGAAGCCATTTAAAAGATTTGAATTGCTCAGCTTCTTCAATCCCCTACTTTACTCACAGGTCAACTCCAAAACTCGTTGTAATTAAATAAATTAAATGCTAAATAGCCCCTCCCCCTTTACTCTTTTTTTTTAGAAGTTTACGTTAAGCATTTTGCATTAAGCAATCAATTTTGACTGCTTATTTTTAGCCATGTTTTGAAGTTTTTATCAATTAATTTGCCAGCGGTATTTTTGACAAATAACTTAAAACCCCTCCCCCCAAAAAATAATTTTGATAATAAGTGTTTCAAAAGAGGCTTTGAACCACTTTAGATACCTTATCACTGCAAAATACTGCCTATGAAGGACAAACGTTGTGGTATTTTCCTTATGGTGCACTTTAATCTACAGGTCAATCCAAGGGTGCACAGCCCTCATGAATACGGTATTGATTACAAGTTTGGTTTTGATTTCTGTTTCTGAGCAAAATTAATTTAATGGCAAAGTAATTATTATGTTAGTGTTTATACAAGCACAGCGTAAATTTGGAATATCAAACGCTGTATTGTATTTAGATCCCGATAAGAGCTCAATGACACGGGCGCATAGCTAGAAATTCGCAATAGGGTCTGGGGGCGGAGCCCTTAGCGCTCAAAAACTTTGCGTTTTTTTGCAAAAATAACTAATTTTAGGACTATTTTATTAAAAAAATAATGCTTTTAAAACGTGGCATAGAAATTGACAGTACAAACATGATTAAACTTATTGCAAAGATGGGCCACATGGGAAGTAGCTAAAGGTAAAATTTTAGTTCTCATATTTAGATGCTGGTAAAGCATAAAATTGTATAGTTCAATAAAACTCACACGGATAATCTATTTCGTCTAGGTTTTATGTAGAAAAACAATTGGGGGAGACTAATGGAAAGAGATTTGAGAGAAATGATTAGTAATTAACTGATACTGAATAGCCCCTACCTCTCCATTTCTGCGTTTGCAGTATAATTGTTTATGAAGCCAACGTTTAGCATTTTTATATTATCGATCGAATTTGACTGCTTATTTTTGGCCATTTTTCAAACTTTTCAGTGATTTTTGAGTTTTATTTTTGACAAATTAGCCCCCCGTCTGAATACGAGCATGATGCTTTAAATCATCTTGAGTCCGTTTCAGTGCAAAAGACTGTCTAAGAAGTGCAAAAAACGTGGTGTTTTCTTTATACTGCGTTTTGGTCGACAGGCCGATAGGACTATAGGAGGGTGGCTATAGCTCCAAAATCTTCTGGCAACGCTACTGCAATGACAGATGGTGAAATGTTTAATATTGATTATTTAATCAAACGATTTACTGCTTAATTCTAGGGTGTTGCTTACGCTCGTTTTTAAAAAAATGCTGAATGATAATTCACGTAAAATGGCAATCCTGCTCCTTCTGCTCCAGCCCTCTGCACTAACGCAAAAATGGTTAAAAAGCTCTACTAGTGTTATTTTTTTAGTTTAGATAGATGTGTTTAAATTTATTTTTCAACTTTAAGCATAAAAAATACATGACATCTCAATTTCCAGGTGGGGGCAAGTGCCCCCCTGCGGGCGCCCCTGGGCTTATCCCAATATTTTGGTCGAGAGCGAAAAACTTGACTTAAATGCCCTTGTAAATATTGTCCAAAAAATGCTCAGGTTTAGGAAAGTGATTTGGGGAAACCCATAGATGGGCAATTTAATGCAAAACGTTAGCTTCGTTAACCACTAGTCTGTTAACAAACTTCACACTTCCGTTAACGTTATTCCGTTATTTTCAGCTTTAATTAACGGAAGTTAATAAAGTCCGTTAATCCGTTAACATTTTGCGCGTAATTTACATTTCGTTTTATTCACTCGCTTCTAGAGCACATATTGACGCTGTTGAGCTGATTGTAAGGAAATATTTATTGCTATGGTGGTCTTTTTGTGTTTTGAAAGTTACATTTTACAGTCTAATATAATTTCAAGATAAAAAGCAAGTTCAAATGCACTAACGAAGCTGCAAGATATTAATGATAAAAACCTTAACGGAAGTTAACAGAACTTAACGGAAGTTACTTTAGTCCGTTAACAGCACTTAACGGAAGTTAATTTAGTCCGTTAACATGAAAAAACTTTTTAACGTATTAACGAGTTAGTGAAAAAGTTAGCTTCGTTATTAACGGATTAACGATTAACGGACTTGTGCCCATTAATGGGGAAACCTCAAAATTGGGAAAATTCTCGTTACCGCAGCAATTTCAAATTTTTAGATGTAATTTTTGATAAAATTTGACTCAAAGTCAATTTGATTTTAAATAGAAATTTTGTTCTTGACGAAATTTGTCACGAAAAAACTGAGAGTGGGGCAAAAATGCTTCCCTTCGTGCAAAATAAAATTAAGCAGTTCAAATTTTTTGGTTTTTGTAGAAACCCAATGAAAACTGGATTGAAAGCGTTTATTAATTGGCCAAAGTTTCGCGTTGCTTGCCAATGAAAAATACGATTTTATGATAATACGGTAACTAGTAAATTAATGAATTTTAAACCGGTGTTAATTCACTTAAACTGACTGCCAACGGGTCTAATTACTATCCCATATATTGACCTCGTTGTTATCATAAGTTAATCAAAACATAAGAAAAATGGTGAGTAAAATCATTGTCCATTAGTATGAGCGCCTCGATGCAAGTTTCTAAATATTAGATGCTCGAAAATTAAAATGAGTGATTAAGTTTAAGAGCTGTGGCACAACGTAAGCAAGCAAACGCCTTACTTATACTTAAACATCTGCAATTTCCCGTTATTGGATCCGGTAGACACAGTTGTCGTCGAGTGCACGGTGGATAGCAATATGCTTTGACTGAAATGCAGAAAATATAGTATTTTTCAAATAATTTCTTCACCAGAATTATTTATGACACTTGATAAATACATACATTGACACACATAGACATACATTGAAACACATACTTTGCTTCGTCATAATCTCAATTCAACAAATTTTAAGCCCACAACATCAAAATTCCCAAACTAACCATTTAACATGAAACAATCATTCAAATTACTCTATAATCACATTTTCGTCCACAAAAAAAATTAATAAATAAACAAATAAAATAAAAAACAAAAGCCTTTATTGGATAGTTTTTATCGTAGAAACTTTTTACAATATTTCTTTTTATTACTGCATGCTGGCGAGTGGCGAGACACTAAAAAATAAAAATGTTACTCATCGAAACAAAAGAAGAAAAAATACAGTACATGATTAAGCTTTTAGCCATCTAAAGTTTTTCTTATTTTTATGAAACCTGCAGGCACAACAGATTTTTTGTTGGGTTTTCAACAGTTATCTGTGTAAGTGAGCAATTTTGCTTGACAGTATAACTTGCTCATTCAAAAGCATATCCAAATAGTGAAAGAGTGTACAAAATGTAAATCAGAACTTTTGCAGTGATTACTTTGAGCAGATGTGTTTACTTACCATTGGGATTTTGAAATGGGCGTAGAACATTGAAGATCGTCACCCTTCGAAAGTAATTGGTGCAAGTTGGTTGAGGGCTTGGAATGATGGGGTTTACTGGCGGTGCTGGCGGTGGTGGAGGTGGTGGATCTACTATTACCGGCGGATCTTAACAGAATAAAGCAAAATTTATCAGATGTTTTTCAGACTTTCCAACCAGCAAACATTAAAACAATTTTATGCATTATTGCTTTAGCACTACAGTATACTTATGAGCTTACGTAAAAAATCATGTAATCAAAATTCCATGAAAAATTCAGTTATGAATATATTTTGACTTTTCATAACCATGTTATGCTTTATTATTGGCTTTCGCAGCTACAATTAAAGCAGTTAGATTTAGATTATAATAACGTAATATATCGGTCATTAATTGTAAACATTTAAAACCAACTTAAATTTTGATGTTATCCAGAGTGAAAAAGAGTATTAAAAAAAAAAAAAAATTATCAATAAAAACTTGAAAAAGCAGCTTCTTTCACACAATGTCAAAAAATATTTAGTAATTCATTTTCTATGTAGGCTAATGCCACAATACCTTTCAAAAACTCAGCAAAATATTTAGTGTAAAAGTTAGTCAAACTCTTAAATTCAAACTATTTTGCACATCGATCTTTTCCTGTTTTTCAATTTTTAGGTTCGCTAAAATACATTTAAGTCGCTTTTCAAAAATTCAATGCTCTCAAGGAAAGTTCTAGTACCGCAGTTCATGTTTTTTGTACCAGCAAGAAGTTGAGGACTGTGGAGCCACAAGAGCAAAATGTGCATGATTTTTCTGCTGTTTTACCTTCTATCAAGCCAGGTGGACGAGCCACAATTGCGACATAATTCCTCAGAAGATTGAACAAAAACACAAAAACTCTGGAGTCGTCATCCCCGTAACTTCTGCATTGATTCAAGGCTGTTGTGATTTGATATGATGCGTCTAAGTTATGGATGTATGGAGCTAGTCGATTTTGGTCGAAGAAAGGATGATCCAAATCCGCGTTAACAAATTCAAGATTAGTAATTTCGTAAATGTTGGGCAAAGATGGAAAAACTTCAACTGATCCGAAAAGTGGAGCAAGGTACCAAACACATTGCGGTGACAAAGTGGATTCCACTCTGTCACGATATATTTGCAAAACTTCGAAGTTTCGTTCTTGGAGGTTGCTTTGGGAAAACGTTGGACCCACAAACAAAGCAAAAAGCATGAAACTCAGAATCAACTTCATTTCGCCCATTCGATTCATTTTGCCGAGCAACTTGTCAGAATAATAATTGATTCTTAACCTGACGCTGCCAGATGAACCAAGTGATGATATAACTAACTTGCTTGATGCTTTTATACCAATTTCATCACAAAATTTTGCAATTTGTTTTGCATCTTTTTTTAGCATGATGATTATTTATTGCACGAAATTTCGCTACAAGTTCCTTATATGTGTACCGCTTGAATTCCGTTCGTCGGTTATTGGTGAGTAAATGATTCTGCATTAATTTGATAGTTTCGTATCAGCATTCACAACATTTTAATAAACAGTTCAACTCGACAAAACCGTTTTTCAATACACTGACTGTACCAATTGATTCGATTATATGTAGTAAAATTTATTTCATGTTAAAAATACAAAACTATCCATTAACCAAACAGCACAGAAAACATGAATCACTCTCAAAAATATTGATTTGAAAAGTCTATGTTACAAATTTAAAAAGTTAAATTCGTGGAAATGCAATAATAGAACAACTAACTGTATTTTTTAATGTCAATTTATCAATTATTTAAAATCAACATTTTCCGTTTCTAAATATATAGGTGTTTTGCTGATTGTAATTCTTTAAAATCTTTTGACATGATTGATCTGATTGATTGATCTTCATTGATCTGATGAAACTGTTTTGCTGGTTTGCGGCGAAAACACTTATTTACTAAATTTTGAATTAGTAAAATTACAATAGTTTACCACAGCATTACAACATTAAAAACTTTTTTTTTCACTAAAAGCCAATAAAATCGAACTGTTCTAAAGATTTTTAATTTTGATTGCTTTAATAGTGTAGTAATCTGGTGTGATATTTGCTTTCACTTTTCGTTATAGACCTAGAACACGATTTGAAATCGTCGTATTAACCAAAAACTTTTTTTTTTCAATTTAGAAAAGTTTCCAAATGAAACTTGCTACAAAAATAACCGAAATTTCAAACAATAATAGATGGCTCTAACTTTATACTGTTTGTCATTTTGCCAACTTCTGTCAGCTTAATGTTCATGGTTATGTTCGCTCACAAAATTAATATGTTTAATTCTTGCAGTAAATTTTGCCAAAATTACATCAATATACAGGGTGGGCCGTAAATAACGCACCAAAGCATATTAAACAATATTGATAATAATAACACACGTTTTTATTAAAGAAAGACTTAACAAATGAACAGAGAAACACGTACACGCTGGTACAATCACAAATGCTCAAAATGCTCGCCATTTGCGTTGATGCACAATTCCAGTCGATGTTCAAAATGTTGGTGCGTTATTTACGGCCCACTCTGTATAGTCTGATTTTTGAAAAAGAGGAGGACCAATTTTTTCAACAAAATCCTAGCAAAATTTTCAAAATGCTTCCATGCACAGTTTGTGATGTCTAAATGCAAAGTTCAAAGATATGATCAATCGTTTTTGTGATTATTACTTGAGATTGTTGCGTATCCCTCCCAGAGTAGCCTTTGTTTCCTAAAATTGGCAGGAACTGTTTAACTCAATCGCAATGCAAGGTAATGCAAACTTGCAAAACAACTATTTTGGGGTGGCAAGGTACCGTGCTCTACATCGTTAACCACTTCCATGTCCTTGCAACGTCTCTTGAGTTAATACTGCGATAACCATTTTTCGACTGTAATTCAAATATATAAATAAAAAGCGAAAGCAAAATTTTTGTAAAGACAGAAAACTTCGATAACACGAGGCAACTGTATTTTATGGGTAGGCTATCACGATAGACATGGGTGTAACTCATGGGATGGTTGGTTTATTTTTTGACTTCTTTACAATAAAAATATTTCATATTGAGCACCAAATTTTACCCCGGAATAACGTATCGTGGTTTTACTCGAATTACCCGAATTTCTTTTCTATAAAACAAAAACATATGATTAAACAAAGGAAATCTCTGCTGCAAAAATTGAGATCAATAATATTCAACATATCCTTGAGTTCTCGGAAAAAGCAATTAATAAACTTCTATTTTTAGGCTGTACAATGTAAATTTAACTCAAAAACAAAATGTTTGTGTAGCTATCAAAATTTTACCACTTATAAATCAAATCCCCCTTTACCGAACAACCCGAAAACGGAAATGTACATAGTTCGTGCCTTTCATCAGTGGGTATTCCCAAAACAACATGTTTTGAGTTTGTTAGTTTTAGTAAAACTAAGCAGAACTACTTAGAATATAAAAATGATGACAACTGCCGTGTATTGCAAAATTTCTGTCCAATTATTAAGAAATTGCACGATCTTCAAACATCGATAAATGAAATTTAACTACGGTTTTACCCAGTGCTACAGTATATTACACAAAGAGGTCAGTATAGGCTTCGGAAGCTGAGTTGTAAATAGGCTCCGGAAAATGCCTCAATTTCTTGCCAAGTTTCGGTATAGTGCTAAAAAACAAAAAAGTGTCTTCACCGAGATTAGATCCAATTTGGCCAAAATTTTGAAAAGACCTAAACAAAAGAAATGTCTTCACTAAGATTTGGTCTTATTTTTGCCGATTTTAGTGTGGAACCATTGTTAATCAGTGACAAGTAAAGAAAACCGCGTAGTTTAGAAGACGGAAGCCTATTCCAGCCTACACCGCCGAAATAACTGATTAGCCCCAGCCTACCCATGACGGCAGCATTGATTTTAATGTATCATTTAATAACATGCCGCAAGTACTTGAAAATGCCAAAATCAACAGCTGAAGAAATAGCAAAAATATGTTTTCGTATGTAAATGTTTTTGATCGATCTAATATTTTCAAACAAAATTGTTGATCCGGTATAGTTTTGTGTTGTTGAAGAGTGAAAAAGAATCACAACAACTATATTCTGGATAGCGCCTTACAAAATAATTTTATTCTCTTATTCAATTTGGTTTTAGAAAATGGCTTACTTTATGTGTATTTCTCTTTGCATTTTCGAAATCTTTTTTTATTTTGCTTGTTTAAGCAGTTTTCCGTTCTTATGGGACTTTTCCAGGTTTCCATGCTGAAAGCCTATATATATAGTAGGACTAGAAATTTCTCAAGCAATTAAAGCATTACTACCCTTTATTTCTTGCATGAGGTTTTGTAATGGCGTTGATGAAAAGCTTCAACACCAATAATAATTGTCATAACTATTGGCAATTGCATCGCAGAAGCTTCTAACAATAGTGCTATTACCTTATAAAAGTCTTCGTAACAATCGAGTTATCATTTGTGGCAAAATCGTGTAGCCTTTTATCATGAACTCCATTGCAAAACCTTACGTCAAAGGGCAGCTGTAAACTTAATCGTGAATTGTAATGCGACCCGGCCAAATCCGGAGCTACATTTTTTTCTTGTATTTTTGTTCTTACTTCTTTTTTGTTAAAATGCAAAATCATTTGAAAAATTTCGAAGGCTTGAAACTTTTTTCTAAATACCTAACACGGCACTACTAATATTAACCAAATTTCTACTCCGGGGCTATACGAACGAATGAATATTACAACATATTGCAAAGGAAGATTCATAAATATAAAAACTCAAATTTTATTCAAAATCTTATCAAGATTTCTCAGAAGAAAGTACTTAAATTAATTATTTTGTAAACCACCGTAATAACCCAAAACAAAACAATGCAATAACGCGATTTCTTTTTCGGTTTAAAATCAGAGCTGCCTTGTTGCATGAAAACGGAAATAAGGCTAGTGCTTTCTATTAATAAACTGCCCAAAAAACAATAACTTATGGTTTATAAGTTTTAATCAAATTTAATAATACCACTCAGGATGTGAAACCTATGATTGGAAATATTTGATTCTTAGTCAAATTGAGGAAATGGCAATCTTAATACTGCAATACCGGCGATAAACAAACTATTAATGAAAAGCGTGCGGCAATTACAAACTCTTAATGATAACGCTTGATACAGAATATAAAAAACAACAAAACCTAAATTTTGCATTATCATCGTGTAGAAGTCGTAAAAGCATTCCCATGAAATTAAGTTGTTTATTCTTAAGTCAAATAAAACAACATTGGAAAACGGAAACAAAGAAGCATCACTAAACTACATGCTACAAGTTATAGTTAGCATTCAAAATGTATAAGATGGGCAAATAGAATATTTTCATTTCTGAATAAATAGATTAAAAAAAGTGCTAACATTTTATTGGCCCTACCTGCGATCCATTTTATTGTAGAATGGTTTTCAATATCACAGTAAGCCAGATGGTTATTTGGAAAGACACTGTGCTGTAAACGTTCCCGCATTTTGTAACGTGGTAAAGTGAAGTTCCGAAAAACAGCTCTTTCTGATTTTTAAGGCACTTAATGGCCTCTGTTTTTTATTAACTCTACTTTATTTTTGGAGGCTATATGGTGAGTGGTAAACAAAAGAACATGTCTTCTACTGTAGAAATTTTTTAAATTTTGCTGAAATTATGTGAAAAATTAATGATTACCGTCAACGATGGTACTTGTTATTATAATCAATTGCAATTAAAAAAATGAATATGAACATACTTTATATATATTGAATAGTGCTAAATGCAACAGATTGTTTTGAGTAATTGTAGTTGAAGGTAGTTCGGATCAATACGAAATTGCTGAAAATTTCCGTATTTTTTTCTGATTGCGGATGATTTTCCTCTTTTATGTGGCCTAAACATTATAGTTACAAAACACAAGAAAAATGCAAGAGCAGATCAACCACTGCACTACATCTCTTACAAATAATCACCAAAAAACGGTGTTTTTAGCGCTTCTCGACCCCTACATCCTCAGAACAGCTAATACTTATGCCCATAATGAAAACGTAATTCCTTCAGAACAGCTAATATTTTATGCCCATATTGAAAACGTAGTATAAGCCCATAATGAAAACGTAATTAAAGATGCAGTATAACGTATAGCTTTTTTGCATTGTGCTTTCAATTATGTAGTACGATGGTATTGAACTTAGTGTTGGTGTTGTTCGCATTTAAATGTGTAAAGGGCATTGCTATTAGGCAAACAAAAACAAGTCCATATCGACTATTGATTGTTTAGTTTCTGTTGATTGTTCGTTTTTATTTGTTCATAAAATTAAACAATGATCAGCCTGATTTCCTTGTTTAGCATATCGTACATTATTATATTGGCTTATAGAGCATGCATTTTTGTAAAGTTGACGTGAGCTGCCATAAGGTTTAAATCGGCTAAGTCGGTAAATAATTGCATTTTAATGAGGCAGGATTTTTATTTCCTTAATGACGACAGTTTTAGATCGCATAAAGAGAAAAATAGCTTTCTGGTTTTTGTAAATTGTACGACGTACGTGCTTTATAAATTTTATGGCCTTATTTACTAGTTTTAACCAGTAAAATTTACTAAAAATTTACATGCAATTACTTGGCGTCATGTTCTATGTAACGAGCTTGTAAATTTTAGGTAAACTTCACTTGAAAATGCGTGTAAATTTTATTAAAACTGCAGTAAAATTTACCCCTTTTAAGGTTGTAAATTTTATCAAAACATGGCCTTGTTTGCGAGTTTTAACCAGTAAAATTTACTAAAAATTTACATGCAATTACTTGGCGTCATGTTCTACGTAACAAGCTCGTAAATTTTTGGTAAATTTCACTTAGAAATGCGAGTAAATTTTACTAAAATTGCTATAAAACTTACCCCTTTTAAGCTTGTAAATTTTATCAAAAAAGCAGTATTTTTACCCGTTTGTTAGTACAATTTGCGTGCAAATTATTTGTAAATTTTAGTACAAAAAGAAGTAATTTCTATTACACGACTGTAAAATTTACGTACCAATTACATAAAAAACACTGCGAAAGAACGTAAAAATTAATACCGACGCGAACGTAAAATATACATCAGTGTTAGTAGATCCTGAAGCCATGCAAATGCACGTAAATTTTTCTAACAGTGCAGACAATGTTTATATCTTTAATAAACTTCGTTAAACTTTGTTAAACGGTGGTTGCTTGACTCGGTGACCGCACGGCCCTTTTCAACTTTCCTGTCGCTCTAACTAGCTAAAAATTGTTGAACAATTGAAGTGTGTTTGGTGTTTCGGTATTTTAACGACTATGTGCAACAAAATAAACAGCAAGTTAAAGTTACGTGCTTTGGCAAAATTTACAGCGAGAACAAAAAATTAAGTTTTTAAGCAAACGTATTATACTGACAGAAACTTGTATTCTGCAAACAGTCTGAAGTTAAAGGTGGTGAATCATCCAGCCAATTCCGGTGGTTTCCAAAAGCAAAAATTGAACTATAATTTTTGATATTTTTTGTTTTGATTTTTGGGCTGCGTTTGCCAATATATTCTACAAATACAAAAAGATATCCCCCCGAAAAAAGTTTTTGGAAACTCTAAGTTTTGATCTTCCTGCCAAAGCCACAGTTCTCTAAACCACTTGGCCTACTGTAATCTTATTAAACTATTAGGCCTAACTATCTCTAAACTATTAGGACTAATAGGTTAGAGATAGTTAGGCCTAATTAGACCTAAACTATTTAGAAATAAACTGTTTAGAAATAAACTATTAGGCGTACCACAGTTCTCTAAACCATTAGGCCTACTGTGGTTTTGGCGGGAAGAACAAAACTCAGAGTTTCCAAAAACTTTTTTCGGGGGGGACATCTTTTTGTATTTGTTAAATATCTTTGCAACCACAATCCCAAAATTAAAACAAAAATATCAAAAATTATAGTTCAATTTTAGCTATTGTAAACCACTGGAATTGGCTGGATGATTCACCGCCTTTAAAGTCTGATCAAAGTCTGACAACAAGGTGACCAGAAAGAGGATACTCGACCGCTATCGCGCTGGCAATGCACTTAGCTCAACCGCAACGCGCTAGCATCACTAAGCATGGCCACCATATTTGACATCACATAAGCGATTTAACACAATAGTACGTCATGTTCGTGAAAATGTTTGAATTCAGATGCTGATGAAACACTAGCCTAATGGGAAGAAAGCAGATATGTGAGGTAAGTGCTATTGCACAGTTGAGAAAAAATTTATGCTCTATCTATAACGAAAAGTGAAAGCAAATATCACAGCAGATAACCATAGTATTAAACAATAAAAATTAAAATTCATGAAAACCATTTGATTTTATAGGTTTTTGATTTAAAAAAATGGTTTTAATGCTGCGATACTGTGATAATCGTCTATAATTCAAAAATTAATAAATAAATATAGTTTCGGCAAAGAGGTCGACTTTTTGTACCAAATAATCGCAATGTACAGCAACCACAAAATTTGGTGCATTTTAGGCTTAGGCCTATCACTTTTATTTATTTACATTATTTACAATTTCTCTAAACGAACGTTTTCGGCACTACCACTGGCCCTCTTCAGGAATATCTAAATAGCAATAATAACTTTAAGAATCCGAATCAAATAATAAACTAATCTTCAAAAGGTTAAAACATTGCTGTACTTTTTTTAGTGTCTACTAGCCTACGTTAAACTCAGCAAGAACGATTCAAATTTACAATTGAAATGACAAGAGTTAGCAATTATGACGAAACAAGCATTATGATTTCAGAAATATAGCAAACACTAAGTATGTCCAACAACTGTCATTGAATTTTATGGTTAAAAAACTTGCAGCAGAAATGATGATCCGTTGGCGTAAAGTTGACGATTGAGAGCAGGAGAGTGTTTCTTGATCAGGAGAGCTTCGTGAATTTTGGTGTCATATTCAGAACGGCATTTTCGAATTATTTTGAATGAATCCAAGCCAGTTTTTTTATTAGAGCAAATGTTGCAGTACATTATGTGGTCTTTAATTGAACTTTTCTGGTTACTATTGAGATTTAGATGTTCTTGGACTCTTGCTGAGTTTAACGTAGGCTAGTAGACACTAAAAAAAGTACAGCAATGTTTTAACCTTTTGAAGATTAGTTTATTATTTGATTCGGATTCTTAAAGTTATTATTGCTATTTAGATATTCCTGAAGAGGGCCAGTGGTAGTGCCGAAAACGTTCGTTTAGAGAAATTGTAAATAATGTAAATAAATAAAAGTGATAGGCCTAAGCCTAAAATGCACCAAATTTTGTGGTTGCTGTACATTGCGATTATTTAATGAATAAATGTTTTCGCCGCAAACCAGCTAAAGAGTTCAATGACGCTAGGTCAGACAAGTTTAGAAAATTAAAATTACTAAAAAAACACCTATAAAATTTTATTCAAAATCGGAAATTGCTAATTTTGAATAAAGTGATAAAATAACATTAAAAAAAATTTATTTGTTTTATGATTGCATTTCCACGATTTTAACTTTTAAAATTCGTAACTTAGACTCTTCCGGTCAATATTTTTGAGATTGATTCATATTCTCTGTGCTGTTTGGTCAATCTATAGTAATCTACTTGGTTTAACTCGAACTAAATTGTACTAACTTACGTATAATCAAATCGATTGGGACAGTTTTGAACTGTGAAAAATGTATCAATCGAGCTGAGTTTTTTATCAAAATATTGTGAATGTTATTACGACACTACCATATTAATGCAGAATCATTTAATAACCAATAACCGACGAACGGAATTTCAGCAATGTCATTTCTGAGCTATTGTCGCATATTTCGATTTTTACTGTTTTGAAGTATGGACGTTTTTATGTTTTGGCTATTTTTTAAAATTTATCTACAATTTGTTTTTAACATGTTACGATAATGTTTGTAACTGCAATAGAGTTCTTTGACAATTTGTTGGTAGCTTTACGCAGGAAGTGTGTTGTATTTTAAATTAGGGGATTTTTTGTCGAGATACGTGACCATAGCACAGGAAAAGTTTTAACCAAACGAAAAAATATGCTATGAAGTTAAGATACCTGAAAATTGCACGATGACATGTTTGTGCATTTTGTTGCCATATTACCATAGCTTGATAGTAATTAAGGGATTTTTCGAGTCGACAAAATACGTTTGTAATAAGTAGTCAGTTGGGTATATTTTTCGGGTCAAGCTGTTCTAAAATTCATTATGGATTCGTAAAATGAACAGTTTCCCAGAAAGTCTCGTAAAAAAGGCTTCAACTTTAAACGCGGAAAGTAGGAAATAACAAGGGCGCAGCTTGGCTAATACCCGCTGTGCATTTTCAGCCCTCATTGGCTTTTGATACATTAACGGGCCGTTATAATTTGAAGTTCAATATAAGACATATTTTTGTCAAAAGTATTGGTGAAAATACTCGTTTTTTAAGATTATTAATGAAGATTTTAAATAGAGTATTTTATTCAAATTAAAACAACCTAAGGACCATCTTGTGTTTCTGACGACCATCTTGTAGCTCGTGAGGGTACATTGTGCAATGGTCGTTAGGTTGTTTTAATTCAACTAATACTCTGCATTTAAAATCTTCATTAATTATCGAAAAACACAAATATTTTCACTATTTTTGTCATAAACATGTCTTATATTGAACTTCAAAATCTAACGTTCAGGTAGGTTCGTGAAGTTATCAAAAGCCAATGAACAACGCATAATTAGTACTCAAGATTTTACACTAAAGGTCCAAATGTCAAACTCCTGCATGAGATCTAAAGTAAGATTTTTTCTCACTAGATACCGTGAAACGAAAAGATTATAGATTTAGTTGCGATTATACACGAAAATTGCTTCGCAGCTACTTCGCTCTGTTTTTATGTGTTCGCCTGTTGGTTGTTCATTTGCTATTAAGGCCCCACCCACACCGAGCATTTCAACTTTGTAGTATCCCCTAATAATCACTATGAGACTTGTGAAACTTTGTAACGTTTAGCCAAAAGTGGATTATACCGCACGATTGAACTAGTGATAAATACACAGTTCACGGAATTAAATGGCGCACTAAACAAAAAATGCTCCCCACTTCACGGCCTCCCAACTCTTTGCCTTTGGCAGCTGAACCTCAAAATACTTCCATACGTTTTAAATTTCTGACTTTTCTAACTTAGTTTGGGAATAAAATGAAATTATTATTTTGAAATTTTGTTTTATTTTTTAGTTTTTGACCAAGCTGAGTTGAAACAGAATTTTTGCCTTTACCTATAAACAGTTGTACTGTATTTGATAGTAAAATAAAAATATTCATTTCTAGCTTTATTTTGGTTTTCATAATAAAATTGCATATAGCAGACTATTTTTATTTTCGCTGTGTTTCGTCATAATACGTCAACCAATAATGTTGATTATGAATTTAAAAAATGCCGATAATATTACAACTTAATTTTTCACAAATACGCGATTGAAAAAAAGCCGACGGTGTAGAATTTTTTGTATTGGGAATGTCACACTTTTAATGAACGGTCTCAATTTTTAACTAAACTGATTCTTAGTTCAACATTATAAAATCTAATGAGGGCAGAAAAAATTTCACAAAATCAACCAAAGCATTGAATGACATGACTTTTGTTAATACAGTATTTTGAAGTTTTGTTAATCAAAAAATTCATTTACTGAGTCATTAACAAAACGACGGTTGACATTAGTGGAGGAGGCCAGAAATGTTTTTGGGTTTCAGAACGTTTAGTTTTTTTACGATAATGCATACTGCTTCTTCAAACACAAAAGGTAAGTAATTGATGACTTTGGAGATATTAATAGATTGCTAGATTCTTGAGTCATTGTGACTACGTAGTTGCAGTACCAGCAAATTTGTAAATCATAAAGTTTGGACTATTAGGCGCGATATCATTATGGCCTCTATTGCTTTTAATCTGTTATATATGGTGCACAAGATTAACTACAATGTGCACCTGAGCATGATATACACCTTCGAATTTGTAAGCGCTTCTGGTACCTTGGGTGCTTTTTTTGGTCTGGAGAATGTGTTTAATTTACATGCATTCTTTTTGTGCATTTTAACAAATGAATTAAGATTGAGCTTTTTTACGAACTGCAAACAGGCTAACCGCGAGGTGTTGGGAATCAGACGGTGTGTACTCTTTAATTAATGTCATAGTTTCAAAATAGCAAACTGTTACCCTTTCATTAATTTTTTTTAACTTCAACCCTTAATTGAAACTTATAGCCCTACCCTTGACTATGTATAGCTTTTTTTTATCAGTCAACTTGTACTAGTTGCACTCTCAAGACTACATTTGCTCTTTATTTTGCTTTTTTTTTTGTCTTTGTACTGCATGTTTTGTTTGATTATCATTATTATTACAGTTTTTTTTTCAGTTGATTCCTTTTATTCCAAAGCAAACTTCAAAAACTTGTCTTGACTGTGAGAAAACAATCAGAAAAAATCAAAAATCATTAACTTGCTCACAATGCTTGCAATTTAAGCACGTAAAATGCCCTGGCAGAAAAGCCCAAAATAATCTTCAAACTAAACCTACAACAACCGCTGACTGGACATGTAGCCTTTGTGATTTCTCATTTCCTTTTGCTTCTTGTTCTGAAATTGAATTTGATGACATTTTTAACCCTATTGACTTTTGTTGCGACAAAACTCTTAATGCAAATGATTTGAATTTAATGTTCAACAACACTATAAACAGTGACTATACATCAATCAGAATTTAATATTTCTTACAGAATTTAATATTTCTGATTACTGCTTGAACGCTTTGGTAGAGTCCTGGGGTGCTAAAACTTAGTAAAAAACCTGGTGACTAGGTAATGATTTACTAGAACTTAAAACTGCTTTCATGAAAAATATAGACAATTAACTGCTCGCCAGTTAATTCCTGTACATCGCACAGCAAGGTAACTAAAGCCATTGCCCTTTAAGTTGAGTATCACTGGACTCTACCTTAACTTGTGTGAGATACACAACATCAACATTGCATAGACACAAATTTAGTTCTTCTCATGGGTATACCTTTGTTCTAACTTAGATATCGGAGAGATCAAAAGTTATGGTACTTTGTAGCAGCTATTTATTTGGATGCAATGTGGATGGTGTGACTCATGTTGCTATATGTAGTGTATAATTATTTTGATGCATATGTATCGGTTGCAAAATTGTCATTGTCTTGATGGTATGGCTCGCTGCGACTAGAAAGGGTTTCCGGACCCGGTGAGGTTTCATTTTCAGGGTGTTTTTTTTTCCTCATCTTGCTCCGTAGAGCTAAACATAGTTTTGGGCCGGTTGCGCCACCCATTGATCACCTACGTAATCGTGCCTGGCCTTGCACTGGTCACTGTGCCTCTCTTTTCTCTTATCAATCATTTGAACAACTACTCCAGCCGTTAGTTTTACTTCCATCTTGTGTGCCTGCGTGTATGTTGATGTGTGTGATTGATTAGGCCTACAATGTACTTAAACTGGTGTGACAAATGTAGCAACTATCCAAATAAAATCGCTTTTTTGCCTTCAGTATCCTCAGCATGTCTAACGTCCGACGTTGTGTCGCTTCTTCCTTTTCCTGACTCTACATGTTATTATTATGTTACCATGCATTTACTATTGTTGTGGTGGTCAAGAATAAAAAAAAAATGAATGAATTTTTGGCCCCATCTTTTGAGTCAGGCATTTTGCACAACAAAGTTAGCTTTTTTTTAAATATCGGTGTTGTGACGGAAAATGCACTGGGCATAGTCTGGCATGGAAGATAGGATTGGAAAATATCCTGAATAACTGTAATTTTTCAGCCGCTACCGAAGTTACGGCGCTGTCTTACTTGCGTGATTTTGCTTACTACAAGATGCAATTTTTTTGACAAAATTGAACTCAAACATTGTTAAACTTTCTTCCATCGTCCAAAATTACTCAAACGGCAATCATTATTGTAGTGTTTGGGTATTTTTGCCATGTTTAATATGGCTCAATCTATATAAACTGTCAACAATATGAAAATATACACGAGGGGACACCCTCGCATTTGATACTCAAAGGGGCGAAATGTCTCTTGCTTCCTCAGTTTTGGTTAAATGGCTTACGTGCTACGAAACGTTTGAAAAATCAAGTTTTGCCGGAAACAGTTTTGCTTATAAATGATAAAAGCATTCCAAGTTTCCCATGTAGCCTGTATATGCAAAATCAAAAGTTTTCGCCAAACCGCATTTGAAGAAAGAATAGGGATACGTTCGCCCGTACACAATTTTACGCACAGTGTGTAGACCGGGCCTAACATCTATTGCAATAATTAAAGTTAATAAAAATAAGTAAATAACCCAGTTAATAAAAATCAAAGTTTTACGGCATAAACGCACCATGGCTACATAGCTGAATATGTGGCTAGATCCATTTAATTATGAACAAAAATACTGGACAAAACTTGCGCTGTTATGTTAAGTCGGTGCAGTGCCATAACCAGTAGCGTAGCCAGGGGGGGCGGGGGGGGCTATAGCCCCCCCCCATTGGCCTGCCGACCAAAATGCAGAATAAGGAAAACACCACGTTTTTAGCACTTCTAAGACTCTCTTTTGCGCTGGATTAGACTAAAAAATGATTTAAAGCATAGTTTGAATCGTTTATTTGGGGGGGGGGGGGCTAATGGACTGCCGACCAAAATGCAGAATAAGGAAAATACCACGTTTTTAGCATTTCTAAGACTGTCTTTTGCACTGGATTAGACTAAAAAATGCTATAAAGCATAGTTTGAAACGTTTATTTAGGGGGGCTAATAGACTGCCGATCAAAATGCAGAATAAGGAAAATACCACGTTTTTAGCCAGTAGCGTAGCCAGGGGGGGTGCGGAGCTATAGCCTAGCCCCCCCCCCCCCCCCCCATTGACATGTCGACCAAAATGTAGAAGGGGAAAAACACTACATTTTTATCACTTTTGAGATTGTTTTATGCACTGGAGTGGACTAAATAGTGATTTAAAACATTTTTTGAAACATATGTTTAGGGGGGAGCTAATTTGTCAAAAATAAAACCAACAAATAAATAAAAACTTAGAAAAATGGTAAGAAATAAGCCATCAAATTTGCTCGTAAGTGTAAAAATGCTGAACATAGGTGTCATCAACAAGTATGCTATAAACTAAGAAATAGGGGGGGGGGGGGCTATTCAGTATTTGTTAATTACCAATCATTTCTCTCAAATCTCTTTTCATTAGCCCCCCCCCAATTATTTTTCTCTATAAACTGTATACGAAATAGATTACTCCGTGTGAGTTTTATTGAACTATTCGATTTTATAATTTGCCAGCATCTAAACAAGAAAACTAACATTTTATCATAGGCCACCTCCCAAATAGCCCATTTATGCCACCAGTTTAATCTTGTTTGCACTGCCAATTTCTAAGCCACGTTTTAAAAGCATTATTTTTTAATCAAAATAGCCCTAAAATGAAGTTATTTTTGCAAAAAAAATGCAAAATTTTCGAGCGCTGGGGGCTCCGCCCCCACACCCCCGTGCCTCCGGCGGCTGGGGGCTTTTCCCCCAAACCCCCAGCCTCCGGCGGCTGGGGGCTCCGCCCCCAGACCCCCAAAACAGCCCCCCCATTGCGAATTTCTGGCTACGCGCCTGGCCATAACAATAAACTTGCAGCCATTGCGCTAAACGCAGTCATCCAAAAGATAGCGCAATGCCTTAGTCGGATAGACAACAGCACTGGTTTTTGAAATTTGTCTCTAAACGTAGGACAATCTAATTTGGTAGAAGGACATTAATGTCGTATGTGACACCACCGCAAATACCACGAAAAATCCACGCCCCTCTGAAATTTGTTTTCTTCAACAAATATCGATGCATATACACAAATAAAACCCATAACATTGCTCGCAAATCTCTTGATGTCTAACCCTATTGTTGCTTTTTTTCAGGTTTGATTGGAGTTATAAATAACAATTATTAGTTGAAAACCCCATGACTTGGAAATTAGAAGAAAATTGCTTTTACGTCAAGACGTATTTAGAGCCTAAATCCTGTATCGCTGTTCAAGCACATTTCCGCAGAAAGTTTAGTTTCAACACTTAACCGAAAAATCCCAAACATTTCTGTGGTATATCGTAACTTTCAAACCTACGGAACGGTAAATAAACGCAGCAAGAAAGTAGAGTATTCATTTAGAGGAAGAAAGTTCAGTGCAAGATCTGTAGACGATGTGGAAGAGTACAGAGTTTTTGTTGGCCGGAACCCAAAAAAGTCTATTCGAAAACGGAGTAGTGATCTCGGCAATTCGCGCTCATCGTTGCAAAGAATTATTACTTTTACATTGTCTGCAGATTTTGCCTTTAATTTTCTTCCACTAGATGGATTCTCTGTTTCTTGCTGTGTTTGTTAACAATTTTGTGCATTTGAAAGTTACAATACCTCAGGAATATTTGGTATTTTCCAAAATAAGTACAGAAATTAAACTTTCTGCGGAAGCCTGTTTAAACAGCCTTATTAAATTTAGTCTCTATCTAAGCCTTGGGGCAAAAAATTTCTAATTTCCAAGCCGTGCAGAGTTTAACAAAAAATTGTTATTTTAATCGTTTTGCGTTTTAATCGTTTGGTCTAAAGGCTACCAGCGCTGAAGCCTATAGGGAAGGGTCATTAGTTGTTTTTAAGTAGTTTAAGTTAACTTCAAGTAGCTTTAAATAGTTTTAGGTAACTTTTTTGCATTGCTTGTTTTTAGGTAGTCGCCGTTTTGGTGACTTCCCTAGGCTTCCGCGCTGGTAGGCTTGAGGCCAGATAGCACGCAAACGATTAAATATGAAAAGCTCTGGCGAGCAAGCGTCAAAACATTACAACTAAATTGTTATTAAAAATTGGTATTTAAAACTCCCATCAAATCTGAAAAATAGCAAGGTTTAAAAACAAAATCAAGATATTTATTAGCAATGTTATGGGTTTCATTTAATTTGGAACACCCCGTATTTGGCCTCGCATTGTATTGTGAGCAAGTCCACATAACATGAAGACTTGCATTCCTAGCAGTACAACTTCAACTTGTATATTTTTATTTTTTACTATCGGTATTCTTTCCATACTTATTTTTAAGCGCTTAACAATGAAAAGTTTTATTTTATTAGGTGTGCACAAAACATGATTGGCAGAACACCACGATTTTATGATTGCCAGTTTTAATGAAAAATGAAAAAATCAATCATCAAAAACCATGGTGAATTATTTTTCAAGCTCTTCTAATTCTCAACTAGTTTTTTATTAATTTACAGTATAACATCAATAAGTTCTGAATTTTTATATCCACCGCCTAAGCTTGCGCTCTTTGAAATGGAATTTACTGTAGATATTAAAACTTGGAGAACTATTAGAGTTATGCTATATGTTAAGCCATATACCGACTGTTTCCTTTGTGTGCTTTTTATTTTTATGTTACTTGTAGTGAATTTCAACAATAAAAAACACAAATTTCGTGTCGACCAAACATTTGCTTGCTGAATGAAGGTAGAGCTACTTAGTTTGTAAATTTTTGTTGACCTCTATCAACAAGGGACAATTGGCCTTAGACTTATGGCGAAATACACCTATAATACGCCCTATTTTCTGACTTCATCTAAGAAAGCGTACTTTGTTCAGAGCTGAATAAACCTATGAAGATAAAATCCGTTGGTTACGTTACTTTCGATTTTATTTTTTGAAATTGCAATTACAGTTTGTTCGTTAAGTTGGCTTGGCAAAGAGACAGCAAAAAAACCTTTCGGTCTTTGAATCGAGTTGCCACCTGCCCACCAATTTATTACACACGGTGGAGGCTTCACATTCTTCCTTTTCATTGCTAAGCATCAATCAGAAAGTTTTGAAAACGTACTAGTTTTTATAGCATTTGGTTTGACCCCACCGAGAAACGAACTCGAGTCTACTGTTTGAGTAGCAAACGCTCTATTCATTCAACCACTGATTGATTAAAATGTCTGTTTTTGGCGTCACTTTAAAAGACGACTTCAGGCACTTTAAAAGAATCGTGAAAGTGTATAGTTGATTTGTGACGGGGAAGTTTATAAGGCTGAAAAATATCATTCTGGAGAAATAATACCTAGGTTTCTTGTTATTGAGGGAAAATTCAAAACAAAATTTTGTCCTAAAAGTTTCAATTTTTAGCCCTTATCTAACCTTTAATGAACGTAATGCAATTCACCATCTATTATACCAGCAACTTTAAATAATAATCTACCTCGCCAGTTACGCGACAAAGCAGTTAAACAAAATTGGCTATGGGCAAGGCTTATTGAACATGATGTTAAATTTGAATGGAGGGAGCCAAGGGCCCCCTGGTCGTTACTGTACTTGACCTGTAAGTAAGTAAGTAAGCGGGGCTGAAGGGGCTGGGAATTTAATTTTTTGAAATGACTTCTGAATTTTAGCTATTTAGTTCTTTTCAAATGGCGCTAAAAATCTGCAAAAATTAATCAAAATGGCTCTTAAACGCCTATTATTTGCCGAAACATTACAATAATTGCCAAGTGGTTATACCTGCTCCATCCCCATTACGCACTTTATAAAACGCTGAAGTCGCACCAATTACTCGGCACTCATGAACAAGTTTCTATCAATAAATAAATTGCTCTGTTCCTTGAAAGTATTTTATTTTAGCCGTCTTTTATATTTATTACCTATTTTACTTAAACGAGGATTGAAAGCAAAGTAATGGTGGTATCTAGCGTGAGGTCAATCGTATTAGATAAGGTTAGTGTTGTCTCCATCCTTCTAGACTCAGCCGTTTCGGAGATATTCTACTTTAAACACGACGTAAGGTCTTTCATAAACACTACGTAAGGTATAAATTAATCTATGCTGTAATAAAAGCAAAAACACCTACAAAATCGTTAAAATAATGCCCCCAACAGGCTGTTTCGCCGTTAGGCTCTTCAACATTAGTTTATACTGTATATAGATTGAAAAGCCTATATGGCTTAGCCTAAATAATGCATTATTTGCGGCGTTACCTTAAGATAAACTAAAATGGCGTCTCCGATATAATAAACGTCAGGTTTGCCAAAAAACTATGATTAAAGAAGCTCCTACGTCGTGTTTAAAGTAAACTATCTCGGAAATGGATGAGTCAAGAAGGTTGAAGTTAACGCCAATTTAGTCAATTAAGGTTCGTTTAACTTTGGAAATTCCCACTTCAGTCCTGGTTTAACACTCTACGATTGCTAATAGCGTCTTTTGTCGTACCGCATTGCTAATAGCGTGTTTTGATCGTACCGCATTGCTAATAGCGTCTTTTGTCGTTTAACAGCATTTTGATCAGTTTGAACCGGAAAATCAATATCCAACTTTGAAAATTTAACTGATAGATGCGATAAATGTGATACAAGGAATAAGAAGCTGAGATGTTACGATGTGTTTGAGATGTAATATCTCTTGAATTGAACAGTTGAATCAAGAAAAATAGAGTTTAAGTCTAAACGCAAATATTATCCAATAGTATTTACGCAGAACAATGTTCTTGCCTTCAGTTTTCTTTTTGAAAATCGCAGAGCGAATGTTGCTTGGTAAAAATTTTTAATTCTACAAGTCAGGGAACCCTTTCAATTCTGGTTAGACATACATGTCCCTCAATGTGACACACTTAGTCTTTTCGGTTAATAGTGTCACAAAGCACAAACATAAACTGAGGCTTTCCTACTAATTAAACGAGTTTGTTTCTTTTCTATGCACTACAGACTACACTAAAGCCTTATATATATAGTCCGGATATATCGTTTCGTAACATTATCAGATTGTCGGTTTAACGTGTTTAATTTCAAGTATTTTGCCTGAGCACAACAGGTATGATTTTGAGTACTTTGCTTTGTTTTTGGTGTGTTTTTTTTCGCCTTGTTTACGTTAACTTAAGAACTTTGTTCCTTGTTTTCTATTTTAGACCCGTTTTACACTGGCGACCAATTTAGCACGACAGTAGAAATCAGACCAGATGATTGCATTAATTTGAATTTTGCCTTTCATACTTGATCGTAGTCAAATGTTTGCTCGTACGACACAAATTTTGGCGGCATCACCCTGCGTCTGGTCGTACGACCACTTGATTGAATGCAAAAGAATGGCTCTTTTCACACTACACGACAAATTTTATGCGACTGCGAGCAGTGCAGGCTGCAGAAGTTTTGTGTTTCTTGTGGCTTATTAGAGGTACAGTCGATACCAGCAGTTCTCAACCGGGGTTCACGACACTTTAACCAGGGGCTACTGACAATCTTTGTTTTTCTTTTCTAAAGTATACTTCACGAATAAAAGCGCCCTCTCATCAAGATGGTAGTGCCCGTCTATTGGAAAGCCACCCAAAACCGTCGAGCTGGGGGCTACCGACGTTTAGAGTTTATAGAAGGGGGACAGAAGCCTCAAAAGTTTGAGAACCATTGGTCTATATTATTAATAACTTGATTGAGATGATTTTTACGGTTGCGGACCTGCAGTCGTACGAAATTGGACGCCAGTTTGAAACGGGCACTTTTTGATCGTACGACTGCAAAAATTTGAAGACTCACGACAGCTGTCGCCAGTGCGAAACAGATCTTGACGTATGGAGAGCCTAATTCTTTTTGATTATATGGGTGTATAATATGGGTGTATAATTCTTTTTGATTATATGGTGTATGGATAGCCTAATTCTTTTTGATTATATGTGTGTAATTAATAGATGATTAAGTGAACTTTGCTCTTTTGCTACACCCACGGTGTGGGACTTAGGTGCACTTTATATAGCTTATATTCAGCATTTAAACTGTAACATATTGCATGAAGAAAAGCTTCCGCAGCCGTGACCAGACGCATTTGAAATGCGGCAGCAAGTTGGTGAAGCTTTTGCTCCAAACTTGAGAAAAATTCAAAGTCTTTTGGTATAGATTTTGCCCCCAAAGTCGAGCGAAGACCAAAAAAAAAGAAGAATTAGAAAAGGTCTTCATTGCAAGTCAGTAGTGTCTTGAGCCAGAGTATGGGATCTTTTGAAATTAACAGCCACGTTTTGGCCTGAATGCCCCAGGCGCTTTTTGTTAGTGGAAGTACCTTACATTTCAATGAAGGGACGCTAGATCTCGATGGGAGAACGCTAACTCTTAATGGGGAGACGCGTCTCCCTGTAATTTAAGTTCTGCAACTGTAATGGTTGACAGTTGATATTGTGTACTTTAATATGCTGAAACAATCTATCTCACAAATATTTTGTCGCTGGATGGCAGCAAAGATTAACAAAAATCCAATTATTTTCGCACAGTCAAATTTAGCTAAAGCAAGGCTTATGAAATGCTTAAAATCGGTTTCCTAATTCCCAAATTACCTCGACAAAGTTTATTTGTAGTAAAGGTTTGAATACTTACAAAAATAGTTAGAATAAATTACATGCGGTTTATATCAATTTTGCTCAACCAGGCATTTGTTATTACTGCAATTGGGATTTTGCTTTAGGATTTGAACGCTATATTCGGGCCGTCAATAATGGTCCTTGTTTGGTTTTGTAGCTTGATATCAATTGAAACCAAACTTACGTAACATCTTTCATTAGTGTCCCACAATAAAAAAAAAACAGAAAAAAATCATCGTCATAACTTTCAGCATACCTTCAATATGATATTGAGATGAAAAAAATAAACGAAGTATTTTAAGGTCAACCAAAAAAAAATCCGACTCGAAAGGAATAAAAACGTTTAGTATGATTATTTTTTTGATGTTTGCTTGTTTGTTGTTACTGCAGCTTTATGCACAAAATATTTGTATAATGCTAGAATATTACTACCACGTATAAATTTCAAGTAAATTCAGCTAACCAGAAAATAACATAACAATAACTGAAAAAGCTTGGCCGAGAGATGGCAGGGGAATACCTTTGGTTTAGACGGTTAGATAGGCTGAGGGTTGCTAATGAGACCTAAAAGCTCGAGACAGCGCTGTCCAGCTCTGTGCATAACAATAACTACTACCAGTATTTAGAATTGACAAGCACTTAATCCTGTTGTTTGTTAAGGCAAAATTTTTTTGAAAAAAGTCAAAAAATAAATGAAACACCACATGAGTTACATCATATGTCATCTTAGCCTACCCACAAAATATTGCAGCCAAGTACAGCTGATGTTTTAAGAAATATTGTCTGTAATCACTAGCCTAACTAAGTAGGCTAATCAACTCTAAAATGACCTTCGTGCTACATTAAGCAGCTTTTAACAATCACTGCAACCCTTTTGATAACAGAAACTAGAAAAAATGGCGGACATGCGGGACGCCTTGGAGATAATTAACTTGTAGGCCACGATACCAGGCAATCTACTACCTGTACAGAGAGTTGCAACTGATTTTGAATCGAAACACTGTCTTGCTTATATATGCGCTTAAAAAATTTTAATTTTTGTTATTTTAATTTTTTATTATGTAACAACAGAAATATTTTTCCTCTCCAAGCTGTGACAGGTAAATGTTGTTAAGTGAAACCTTGTTGTGACAGGTTAATTTTGTTAAGTTAAATCGTTTTTAGGCTGTGATTTGGCCATTTTCGACGTAATTTGCACCAAACTTGACATGTGCTATAGGACACACCAAAATCACAAAATACTGCTAAATAATTGCAAAAAACCGTTTCGTTTGACGTCTGTGACAGTGAAAACCTTGAAACTCAAATTACTCAAAACAGCAAAAAGTGACTTAACAACATTTGCCTCTAAGGTCTTCAAAATCTATGGTTGTGCAAATGTGCATATACCTAGTATTTATTCTGCTGAAAACCCCTTAGTTGTTTTATCTCAAGCGCGAGATTTTTGCAGACATTTTGAGACTATGAAGAAATGAAACAAGAAAAATAAGCGAATTGCAAATAATTCCGCACTGTAACGGCTATAGCGTTATGGTAATTCCTAAACGGGTTAATAAAAAAATCGAGATGAAGGTTCCAAAATTATGCTGTTCAGTTTTAGATTTGTCCAAGTTGTTTGACGTTGTTAATCAAAAGTTTTTGTTTTAATAAACCCTAATTTTAATGCATTGGAGGAAAAATACATGATAATCTTCGCTGCTTTTAAACTAATCGTAAATAAAGGCAATTTTTTTGAGCTTCCCTTTAAATTCGTTACTGTCAGGGAGATAGCCGAACCGAAAGAAACTGTTATAACTATTTATGTGTTCAGCGGACTGCAAGAAAGATTTTTTTAACAAATTTTACCCTCGCTGTCTTCCAGGTAAATAAAGGACATTTTTTGTGCCACTTCCCTAAATTCGTGACTGTCATGGAGTTAGCCGAACCTAAAGTTACTGTCTTTATCATTTTTGCGTTCTTAAACGTAAATTGTAATTGTAATTACATGTTATTCACCAACTTGCCTTGGCCAGGAGACAGCGCAAAAAGACCTTTCGGTCTTCGAGTCAAGCTGCCACCTGCCCACCTGTCTACCACACACGGCGGAAGCTTCATACTGTCCCTTTAATTGCTGAACGTCAAGCAGGGAAGCTGTGAATACCAATTTTTGTAGTCTTTGGTATGACCCGACTGGGAATCGAACCCGAGTCTACCGTTTCAGTAGCAGACGCTCTATCCACTCGACCACTGATCGTTCAGTGGACTCCAAGCAACTTTTTGAGCGATTTTTAACCATGCCGTCTTCCAGGTAAATAAAGGCTATTTTTGAGCCACCCCCCTAAATTCGTTACTGGCTGGGGGTTAGTCAAACCTAAAGTTACTGTCTTTGCCATTTTTGTGTTTAGTGGACCCCAGAGAACGACTTTAAGCAATTTTTATCCATGCCGTCTTTGGGGTAAATAAAGGCCATTTTGACCTCCCATAAATTGTGGATTTGGGGGGTCTTAGCCGAACTTTAAGCTTGCCAGTAAAACATTTTCTTCAAAAGTTGAGTAAAGACGTGTATTTTAGGAGCATCAAACCTTTCGCCGTCTTCGGGGTAAAATAATAAACCTTCTGAGCTGCCGGTCCATAACTACAGCATACTTTGTTTTCGTCACAAAATTTAACTCAAGTTTTTTAAAAACTTTAGTGTAACAACACGCAAGCATGCTGGAATTCCGTCTGTGGAATCTATGAAGCATTGAGGTGTAATAGTAATAGATCATCAATCAAATGAAATGCACATTTTATTACATGTGATCAAAAATTTATCATACAGGCAGCCAGATATCTATTACTGTATTTTGAGACATTGCGGCAATTAACAACTTTAGGAATAAACTTATGTTATTGTTTTGCTTTTCCGTATGGAATTGGTCGTTATAGGCAGTACTTGTCAAACTTCTTCGAAAAAATTCGAAACGTCCAAAACAATATTACCCATATCATAAATTTCTAGATTTGTTAGTGATGAGGTACATTTGTCTACTCTATTTAAAACCATGAAAACATTGGAGGTGAGAAATGTTTTGAAATTAGAAGTTGCTAAATTTATGCTCTTTTATTGTCACTACATGTTGCCTGAAAATTTCCGCAACTATATTTTACCTTTACCTATATGCGAGCAAACATCATGATCACAAAATGAGATCAATTGCTTCAAAATAATTGTTATTTGGAACGGTCAAAATTTTGAATTGGGCAATTTCTTGTTTGTATGCTAATAACAATGCAAGAAAAACAAGAAAACGTTTAAACAGTATTCACTAAAGGACGGCTTGAATCAATAACCTGAAAAAGATCTTTAGATGTCACGTTTGCTGTACAGGAAGTGACTTGAATTGCTTATTATTTTACAATAACAGTTTCCATGCGTATATCAAACATTAATATTGTTTTTTAATGTTAAATTAGCTCATACGGATTTACGTAATTGACATAAAAATTGATCGTACTCGTACATATAGAATAATGGTAGGCATTTATTTGTTTATTGGATAAAATGTTTGGAAATTGAAAATTCAAGTGAACAAATAAATTGAATCAAATTGAATATACAGCTGTATACAATATTTTTTGTAAAGTTAAAATCTTAGTTGTTTCAAATGATATTGCTGTGAAAACCTAACAGTAACGTGAAAATGTGGCAGAAATCTAGCCCAATATCCAAAAACAGGTCAGTCAGTTCGTGTCAGTTTATTCATGTACCAGTACACGCAAACAAAAAAATCCACATTCGGAATATACAGTTGCAAGTAAATAAAGTACGGTACATATGGAGACCACGAATGAGCGAAACGCTCACCGAGTCATAGCAACCCTAGTTCAGGCATTTTTGCTTTTACAAAGTAATGCACAGCGTTTCGTTGTAAGTCCTCAAGGAAGATGACAGACTCAGCATTGATTCCCTATTCCTTCACAGTTCTTTTAACATATCCTTTTCTCTTGCTATAGCCAACACAGTGTGAATAGATTGGGCTTCAACAAATATTTAAAGTGCAATATTCATTTTATACGCCATGTAATACTTTACAACAATCCTTACAACTATGAATGTATATTTTTTTTGAAAGAACTAATTATGCAGAAGAAACGAGCGTCGCTTCTGCTAAACCCCCCTCCCCCCAAAATGCAAATAACTTGCAGTATTACAATGTGCTGTTGTGTAAGATTTAAAATTTCACGCAATCGCAAAGAAAGGAATTAGTTATCGCAATATATCAAAAATTAGAAAAAAGCTTGCCTAATTCTATTTGTGCTTTAAGATTGGATCCGCTTTAACAGCTTTTTTTAATTTAGGCAACGAAAAATCTTTCCAATTCGGTTGCTAACTATTCCAAATAAGGGCACCACTAAATTGCAATGCTTTTTTGGCAGCATTCGAGTTTATAGCATGTAAATAAAAGTTGTTGTAACTAGTGCATCTTGTGCTGTACTTATGTACTGTTTTAATGGATGTGAAATATTGATTGTATAGATTTGAAAGTTTATTGTGTTGGAATAGATATATAAATTTTGCCATTTCTAAATGATATATCCCTGACATTAATTGTTTTAATTCATGATACAAGGTCTTGTTTTTTACATGTTCGTTTTTGCTGATATTGCAAATAATTTGTATAATTTTATTTTGAAGGACTTGCAATGGCTGCATGATTGAATAGTATGTTGAACCCCTTACTAAGATCCCATAAAGTATATGCGAGTTCACTAAACTATAATACAACATTAGGAGGGTTTTTTGACAGATGTAGTGTCGAAGATAACAAAATATACCACAAATTTGAGACAATTTTTAGCAAACATGCTTAACATGGACAACAAACTTCAGCTTTTCATCAATAATAATCCTAAATATTTTGCTACAGGCGTTCTGTTGATTCTTTTTCCTCGTATAGTTAAGAAAAACTTATCTGCACTCATTTTCTTAGGTGAAAAAAGCATAAAACTAGTTTTGGATGTAATAAATTTAAGGTTAGTTAGTTTGAAGTTGGCCATTTGTCGATAAACTTAGTCTCATTATTAGCTGTATTGTTAAATTTGCTAGGCTATTGTCACTCATTACCATAATTGTGTCATCAGCAAATAGTCTAACACTACATTCAGTAAATTTAGGGAGGTCATTGACATGCAAAGAAAATAAAGTAGGGCCTAGAATTGAACCCTTAGGCACCCCACATGACACTTTTTGCTTGTTAGAAGTAAATCTATTAACACATACAAACTGGATCTGTTTGACAAATAACTTTGGAAGAGTTTATTACCATTTTTTTCGAATGCCGTGCTTGTCTAATAATCCGTAACAATATCGCGCGGTTGACTGTATCAAAAGCTTTTTTGAGGTCTAATAACAGTACGCAAAAATGTTTACCATTATCTAGGTTGTTGCAAATTTGAGAATGGAAATCAGTAACTGCATGAGTTATATAAGAACCTTTACGGAAGCCTAGTTATTGTCTTTTACGGAAGCCTAGACGTTCTGCAAGAATATTATTGTCTTCCAGAAATTTGGTTAATTGTGTTGATATCAATTTTTCAAAAACTTTGGCTACAGGAGACAATCATGAGATAGGTCTATAATTGCTCATACAGCTACATTTACCTGACTTAAAAATGGGTTTAACTCTAGCCATTTTTAACGTAATAGGAAAATATCCATGTTCCAAGCACTTGTTAAAATATTCACTTAAAAAGTTAGCTATCCATTCACCAGCATTTTTATAAAAGTTAATGGGAATATTTTCGGGACCAGCTGCTTTTTTGAAATTTTGATTTTGAATTACTTGATAAACTTCTACTGGTACAACTGGATGAAAAAACAGAAATGCGTATTTGATGGTATTTTGTAAGTAAACGAAACTTGAAAGCTACCAGTGCCTGCTTGAGCACTTAAATTTGCTCCAGCATTTCAAAAATAATCATTTAACGTATTGGCTTATTTCAGATTTTGACTCTATATTTTCATCATCATTAGAAGTAAGCTTATGAATAGTAGTATTGCTGCATGGTTTGTTTTGATCAACCAATTCATTGATTAAAGACCATTGTTTTGATATGTCTTGTTTATGCTATAGGAGTGCGATGTGTAGTAATGTTTTTTCGCAAGTCTTTTTATGAAGGCTAACTTGTTAAGATACTTTTGTAATAGGCAATTAATTCCGGATTATTTTGTTATTCTGCACACAGCTGCTTTTCGGGACTAGGGAGGAGTTCTATTGCCAACCAAAATCAATCAAAGGTTTTGACCTAGCAATTGTGATTCAATTTTTTTTTTTTACATTTTCAAATAACGCACAATACTTAAGTCTCTGTGAAACTGATTAATAACTGATAGTAATCAAAAGTTTAATTTATTAAAATGATAATTATTCTTCTCTAACATCGAGTTTGCCTTGACCAGAAAGCAGCAAACATTCAACTTTTTGAATCAAGTTGTCAGTTGTCTAATACACTACAAAATAACGACTCAGCACTGGACTTTTTGATGCTTATGTATCAGGACCAAATATTAAACTCATATCTACTCTTTAATAGCAGAAGCTTTATTTATTCATTAGACTGTGAGAAAAATCAAACTACTGATCATAATTCCAATTTTTTTTGGCTGATTTATTTATTGTGTTATTAGTGTATGGCTGCAGAAACTAGGCTGGTTTGCAGTAGAAAATAGACTGGCTATAAAGGCAGCATGGTTAGTGGTTACTGTGGTCAAAGAGAATAGAGATGGGAAAAACGATTATAAATGTACCGAAAAATGCATTTTATATTTTCAAATCTCGGAAGAGACTTCAAGGTCACCATTACGTAAAGATTGCTCTATGTTAAAACTGAACATCACTCAGTTATTCTCTAAAATACTGCAGTTATACTAATCAGTTAAAATATTGCTCTGTATGTGCTTTACTCGTAATGCAGCAATGATTTTTGTAACAATAATAGTAAAATGCCAAAGAGAAGAAAATTACTTTCGTAAGCATTATGCTTGAGATAATATAGAATAAAAAAGTAATGCAAAAATTAAGCAAGTTATATTTAGAATGTAACAATTGCACGTAGCTTTTTGGACTTGATCTATGACGATGATTTCACCAAAGCGTTTCCACATTCGTCGCAATAAAACCAAAATCGAAATTACCTCTTATCTAACTGAAATTTGCAGAATCAATCATCGCCGTGGAAATAGAAGTCGTATGGGTTAAGAACAATATTTCTGGCTTGTGTTGTTAAGAGATGTGTGCTGGTTATTGTATCAAGCCAAATTTTTCATTTTAGTCACTGTATAGCGCCAAAGGAAGTAACGAGTTTGCGAGGCCAATCTTCGCGTCACTTCGTTTTCAGGCAGCATTTTGAAAACAAAATGATCGCGATGGCAAGCCGTGGGCAACAATACGTCCAGTTTGAAATGCTCGAGATTTGAACCTCAGACTTCCCGCTCCAGAGACCAACGCGTTGGCTCTCAACCAATTGGACGGTTGGTTATTGTGTTTCTCGTTGTTCAATATTTTTTGTCATTACTTTTTTCAATATTTTAAAAGACTATCGTATTGTTTTAGAACAGAGGTGTTCAAATCTTAGAAACACCATATCAGATTACGCGAAGGAATGGATTTCGCCAACAGCCCTCTAATTGCTTATACAGCAAACCCTATAGTGATGGCTTACTTAGTAACAGTCTTGCAAGTTTAGACTATATAAGTTAAACACTTTTCATTAATCAACTACGCAATTCGGCCCATTATTTACCTACTAGGAGTCTATTATGGGTGAAAAAAAAAATTTTTAATTCTTTTGGTATTTCTTAGCAAAATAGTAAACTAATTAATACTAATGCATGTGCTTTATTCTACTATCACTTTAAAATAGCTTAGTGGTGTCTCTTTGTTACCGTTTACCAACATCGTTGTTTTTTATTTGTTTGTAGAATAAACAGCTTTCATGAAAGTGCTTTAAAAACTTCTACATGACGATAATGCAAAATTAATATTATTTTTCTTTTACAACACATTAATATTATTAGAAATAGTATTATTAAAATTGATATTATTTTTCTATTGCCTACGCTGTCGAGCACTTTTTTGAATCGGTTGAATTCAAACTGCACTCATTATTTTTCTTTTATTCCCTTTTTTTTCCATTTCTGTAACAAGCGTTTTTTTTTTAACATCGTATATCTTACCTATATCAGGATATACCTCCGGTTTATCGTTTTGGTTTAAATTGACAGTCTTTGAATAATTCGAACTTCATGATGTTTTGTAATTGAAAATGATATAAGTTTAAATAAAAAACGTCTCGTTAATAGAATGTTTCATTTTACCTTGGCTCTGTTTTTTTTTTTTTTTTTTTGTCAAAGCTTTTCACTTTTTCCGTTTTTTCTACTCTGAAGCTTGTATATTTCCGCACGCTTAGTGACAGTTTGTTTATCATCAGCATTATAGATTGCAGTTCTTCAATTTGCTTAAAAAAATGAATTTTTCATTATAGATTTCATAATTATCTTAAATGATATGGTTAACTTTTATTACAAAGTTATTGTTTTTAGTTCGGCGCTTTTATTGCAAAGATTAGTGATAGAAGGCACGAACATGATTTCCCTTTTCGTGCAACAAGGCAGCTTTGCTTGTTTTTTTTAGGGTGACGATATCTTAAATGATATGATTAACTTTTATTACAAAGTTATTGTTTTTGATCCAGTGTTATTATTGCAAAGTTCAGTGATAGAAGAAGGCACGAACCTGATTTCCGTTTTCGTGCAACCAGGCAGCTTCGATTGCAAACCAGAAAATTTTTTTGCATTATTCTATTTATTATTTTGTTGTGAGTTATTACCATGGTTTACAAAATAATTTAAGTGGTTTCTTCCGATAAATCTTAATTAGGTTTTTGATATGATATGAGTTTTTAATTTCATGAGACTTCCTTTACAATATATTTGTAATATTCTTGTTTTCTCCTGGAATAGAAATTTAGTTGATATTACCATGGCCATGTTAGGTATTCAGAAAAAAGTTTCAAACCTTCGAAAGTTTTGAAACGTTACTATGTTTTAACAAAAAAGAAGTGAGAATCAAAGATGAAAAAAATTGTGCAGAATTTGTCCGAACCGCATTATGATTCAGGGCTGTGTGTTACGCGCTACCTTCTTAACATAAGGTTTTGCAATGGTGTTCATGAAAAAATCAGAACCATTCCGCCACAAAAGATAGCACAGTTGTCACAAAAACTTCTATAAGGTAAAAATAGTAGCGTTACAATCCAATATTTATGAACAGATGGTGTTAAAAATTTCCATTAACGTTTTTGCGAAGTTTTATTACAAAATAAACGGTAATTCTTAATTTTTTGAGTGCTTCTAGTCTGTTAAGCTTCCATGCAGCGTGGACAACTGAAAAAAAATACAAAAACGGCGACTGCTTTAAAAAATACAAAAAAGCAATGCAAAAAAACAAAATTAAAGAAATGCAAAAAATGTTTCAGCGAACTACTTCACTCAATCAATTAAAAAATCGTTTTGAATAATATAATATATTGTTGTCTAAAGCAATCTCTACTCTATTACTTCAATGGTACTTTCCTTTTTTTTACTCTTCTAACGATACAAACTACCACATCAAAAGTTTTGTTTGAACATGTTGGAGCAGCCAAAACAGATTAAAAATATCTGCACAAAAACACTTTTTAGGCTATTTTTTCAGCTTCGGCATGATTTTGTCATTTTCATTGACAGTAATTGCGGCACGTTATTAGACAATGCAAGAATATCATAGTTTAATTTCTTTATCAAGGTTTTACGGTAAGTTCGTGCAGTTTCTTAATTTGGCACAAAATCAAAAACACACGGCCATCATTTCTTTCTTCATTCCAAGTGATATGTCCAAGTGACTTGTTCATTTCAACACATGTCATCATTTCTTCATTCCAAGTATAGTTCTCTTTAGTTTTATTAAAACTAATACACTCAAAACATGCTGTTTTGTTGATGTTAGCTGATATTAGGCAAGAACTATATAGATTATCGCTTTCGGGTTGTTCGGTTATAGTGGATATTATTTTTAAGTGTGAAAATTTTGGTAACTAAACAAGGTTCTGATTTGAAATAAAGTTTCAGTTATACACACTACAAATAAAAGCAATTAGTTGATAGGTATAAAAATTCATCAAGAAAAGATGGGATCAGCCACAAAATAGGGGATCACAAACATCAATTCCGTCGAAAAGACCTGGGTGGCAGTAATCTGCTCAGTCGCATTACTGCTATCCGAGGATCACTATTAAGCCATCATAATTACAAGATTCGCATAGGCTAGGAAAAACTTTTGGTGGATAATCGGTACCGGCAAAGTCCAAAGCATAACAATTTTGTTAAGTCATAGAGCTCAGTCAATTTCTTGACCGAACTACCACCAAGCAAAACAGTCGTGCGAAAAAAAAAAAAATCTTCTCTGTAGCAAAAAGAAATTTGAGAGTAAAATAACCCTCCATGCAATGCTCAGGATAGCGCTATTTCGGTCAATACCAAAGCTCGTCAGCTGAGCTGGCATGAATCGAAATGAGTAAAAAACAAAAATTTTTCTCACTATTTATAGAATTTCCAGTCGCCGAAAACAGGCCAAGCCAAAAAAATATAGAAGGCCGAAACAAAACAGCAAAAAATCGGCAAAACCAACAATAAGCTCCGAAGTCAAAATTATCGTTTCGCCAGCGATCAAAATGCAAATGAAGCGTTGAAATCGGCTACGAGTTTTAATGAACCGATCAAAAAATTATGTAAATTAGCCGTTGAAATCTGCCATGAATTTTAACTAAAAACATTATTTTGGAAGCAAAATTGTGCTTAAAAACTGAAAAACTTAGCAAGGTACCAAGGCCAAACAAAAATTAACAGCCAATAGCTGAAAGGAGAATAGCAGGGAATCAGGCCAACAGGCGATTCTCAACAACCAACTCCAAAAATCAAACCAATTAGTTGATAGGTCTAAAAATTCATCAAGAAAAGATGGGATCAGCCACAAAATAGGGGATCACAAACATCAATTCCGTCGAAAAGACCTGGGTGGCAGTAATCTGCTCAGTCGCATTACTGCTATCCGAGGATCACTATTAAGCCATCATAATTACAAGATTCGCATAGGCTAGGAAAAACTTTTGGTGGATAATCGGTACCGGCAAAGTCCAAAGCATAACAATTTTGTTAAGTCATAGAGCTCAGTCAATTTCTTGACCGAACTACCACCAAGCAAAACAGTCGTGCGAAAAAAAAAAAAAAAACAGATTATCCACCAAAAGTTTTTCCTAGCCTATGCGAATCTTTCAAATAAAAGTTTATTAATTGCTCTTTTCCGAGAATTTAACAATATTTGAATAACACGATCTCAATTTTTGCGTCATGAGATTTTCTTTGTTAACTGTATGTTTTTGTTTAGGGGAGTGGAAATTCGGTTAATATTAAAAGAACCACGCATTGATATTCCGATGCGAAATCTGAAGCTCCGCAAAAGTTAGCTGTTTTTATTATGTTTTCAAACTTTTCTGCCTTCACAAAAATTTGACGTCCGCTTGATATTTATTTTATTTTGATTATATAGCTGAAAAATTTTCATCGTGACAACAACTGAAGTGACGTTGCAAGGTAACGGGCGTGGTCAAGGGTGTGGGTCACGGAACCCTGCCACCTAAGAACACTTTTTTTGCAAATTTGCTTTGAGATGCATTGCGATTTGGCTCAATTGTTAAAACCATTTTTTGGAAAACGTTGCTAATCATGACTACACAGCAATTTCAACTACAAATCATTGAAAAACCTGGAACCCTTTCCCTTTTCAAAAATCTGGCTAGGTTTGTGTAACTTTGGTAAAATTTACTTCAAGTTTACACTAACACATACTATTGTGCAAAATTTAGATGCTTTTGTGGTAAGTCTTATGTGAAAAGTTATCCAAATTGAAAAAAAAATAGTTTGTGGTTGATATTAAGGTTTCAAAAAGTGCTCTAAAAGTTAAAGCTAATATCCCAGCAGATTACCACAGCATTAAAACATTAAAGGCATTACGAATTAAAAATCTATTAAATTCTTAAATTAAAAAAAAATGATAAACAAGCGTTCTTGCCGCAAACCAACCAGCTAATCAAAAGCTTGATGATGCTAGGTCAATATCATTTCAAAAATTAAATACTGTTGAAAAATGGCACGTAAAAAAACTTTAGTTATTATGTAATATGCAGTACATTTCCACAATTTTAATTTTTTAAATTTGTAACATAAACTCTTCGAATCAATATTTTTGAAATTGATTCATGTTTTTCTTGGTAAATGAATAGTTATATACAGGTATTTTTAAACATGAAATAAATTAAACTGCATATTACCCAATCGATTGAGACAAGTTTGAACAGTGAAAAACGTTTCTATCTAACTGAATTGTTTATTAAAATGTTGCGAATACTGTACTACTATGAAACTATCAAATTAATGTAAAACCAATGAATGGAATCGGGAATACACTATTTCACTATTTGTGATTGGCTTTTGAATGAACAAGTTATATTGTCAAGCAAAAATGCTCAGTTTCACCGACAACTTTGGAAAGTCCAACAAAATATCTGTTGTGTCTGCAGGTTTTATAAAAATAAGGGAGTTTTTGGGTGGTTAAAAGCTTACAGATATATTGTACGGTAAAGAGATGCATATTTTTCTTTCGTTGTTTTTGATGAGTAACATGTTTATTCTTTAGTGTCGCCAGCATGCAGTAGTGAAAAAAAAATTTATTCTATGAAATTTCTCTGCTGTAACTGTCCAATAAAGACTTCAGATGTTCTGTTTCATTGAAAAAATTGTAGATAAGCATCAGTAATTTGAATCATTGTTTTATGCTGAATGCTTAGTTTTGTGAAGTTTCAGTATTTTGATATTGTGGGCTTAAAACTTGTTGAAATTAGATTATGATAAAGCAATGTATGTTCCAGTATTTATCGTGTGTTATAAATAATCAGAGGTGGAGTCGAGGACACAAGGCTCGAGGTCAAGGCCAAGGACACAAAAAAGCCGATGCCAAGGCCAAGGACAGCCTTTCCGAGGACAGACACTCTCGAGGCCAGGGACAGGAATGCTCGAGGTCAAGGCCAAGGACACTGCCGCAAGTGTTCAAAAAAAGATCTTCAAAAAATTTTCTGAGGCGATCTCCGATTCATAGGCGTGGTCAGAATTTTTGATTGGGGGGACCCCGAACCACAAATCACATGCAATGACGCCATCAAAAATTTTCAAAAGCGGAACTTTTTGTGAGACAAAGATATTGTAGAATGGAAGATCTAAAATCGTTGTCTGTTGGCTCTTAACCAGGATTTTGCAAATGGAGAGTGCTTAAGCCAATAGTTCAAAAGTGCAAATATCTAACTTTGGAGACGTATTGAGAAAGCTAGCGTATTTCCAACGTATCACAAACGGGGGTCTGGGAGCGCAGCCCCCAGCTGTTGGGCTATTTTTTGCAAGTTTTTAGAAAAAAAAGCTATTTTAATGCCATTGAATCACATTTCGCACGTGTTCAGAGCAATTTGAAAGTACTAGATTTTTGAAATTTGATAGCCAATTGAAAAACTTAAATTGTTTAGAGCTCCTTTTATTTCAATTTAAGTCCAAAACACGTTTAATATCTTGCATTTTTGTGTTAAATTTTTGATAGTAAGTAATTTGGTCCGGGTAGGGGGAAGTAAGGTGCATTGTCTTGTGCAAAATTTTAGCAGTAAATGAAAACCCACTTGAAGATTTTTCTTAGAGATTTTTGTTTTATCATGAAAATAACCAGTTATAGGTGTATATGTTCGGCCAGGAGGCCCACGCCCCCTCAATTAAAGTTTAATGGTTTTGTTCAATCAGCATTTTCCATGGCAAATTTTTTTTTAGTATTTTGTGCGTAAAAACTGGCGAGGAGGAGGTGAATTACTGAATTGGTATTGAAAAATGGTACAATGGATGGCTAAGCCTACTAACCATATTATTGCCGGGTCAAATTTACCTCACGCTGGGCCCCTGGCACTTTGGAGATTTTTGCAAGATCTTCCTGCCAAATATTGGTGAAGATCAAAAAAAAAGTTAGCGTCTGAGTGCAGGTCCTGGCACTGTGCCATAGGAAAAATCCGGCCTTGGTTGTTGCACTACGTTCATTAAAAGGCTAGATGAGGGCCTTAAGTAGCAACTTTTGAGAGAAAAATCCTTAATTTCACTTGGGCTATACATTTAAATTTGGTGGCAAAAATTGAATGAAGGGGACCCCGCGGCCCCTGGTCTTCAATATTGTAGTTAGTTACTGTTGTAAGCGAAAAACGCTGAAAAGAAACTGAAACAGAAGAAACAATAGGCTTTTTTTGACACATTTTTGTCATTGGTGAAATTTCAATCGGGGGGCCCGGGCCCCCTACCCCCCTCTTGGTTACGCCAATGCTCCAAGTGAGGAAACCAAAAAAGGTGTTCGCAAATTTTCTGCAAGGTTTCTGGCGTTTTCCAACAAAATTTCAACTGTTCAAAAAATAGTGCTGTCCTCGAGCCGAGGACAGGGCAATTTTCGAGGACTTGAGGCTTCGAGGCCAAGGCCAAGGACTTGAGGCTTCAAGGCCAAGGCCAAGGCCAAGGCCAAGGACTTCAAAATGTGTCCTCAAGTACGTTTTCGAGGCCAAGGACGTCCTCGAGGACTCCACCTCTGTAAATAATGCTGGTAGAATAACTATTTAAATAATACGGTATTTTCTGCATTTCAGTCAGAACATATTGCTATCCACCTTGCACAAGACAACAACTGTATTTACCGGATCCAATAGCGAGAAATTGCAGATGTTTAAGTATAGGCAAGTCGTTTGCTTGCTTGCTTGCGTTGTGTCACAGCTCTTAAACTTAGTGATATTAATTTGCAAGCATCTACTATTCAGAAATTTGCAGCTAGGCTCTCATATTGAATGGACAATGACATAACTCAACTTTTTTTTGATGTTTTGATTAGTTCATTAACTACGTGGGCAATATAAGGGATTGGTAATTAAGCCCGTTGGCAGTCAGTTTTATTGATTCTACAAAGGTTTTAAGATCCATGAATTTACAATTACTGTATTATCATTATTTCTTGTTCTTCTTTGGCAAGAAACACGAACCTTAGGCCAATTACTAAAAGTTTTGGTTCCACTTTTTCATTCGATTTTTATAGAAACCAAAAAATCTGAAATGTAAAATATAGAAATCAAACAAAAAAATGTTTGTAATAATAAGTCAATGAAGATGTTTTTTGACGTTTGCAGGCCAGAGTTTTAATATTTTAATCGTTTTGCGTGCTTCTGGCCTAAAGGCTACCAGCTCGGAAGCCTAGGGAAGAGCCACCAGAACGGCGACTACTTAAATGAAGCAATGCGAAAAATTGTCTTCCCACTGGAATCGAACCTGCAGCCTTTGGATTACCGGTCCACTGCTCTACCACTTGAGCTAGAGAAGACGCCTCCTCGCATGCTTAATTTTGGCTATTTAAACCCAGCAACTTGCTTGTTGTATTGTTGTTGCAACTTGCTTGTTGTTCGATTCCAGTGGGAAGACAATTTTTCGCATTGCTTCTTTTAAGTAGTCGCCGTTCTGGTGACTCTTCCCTAGGCTTCCGAGCTGGTAGCCTTTAGGCCAGAAGCACGCAAAACGATTAAAATATTAAAACTCTGGCCTGCAAACGTCAAAAAACATCTTAATTGACTTATTATTACAATCATACAACAAGCAAGTTGCTGGGTTTAAATAGCCAAAATTAAGCATGCGAGGAGGCGTCTTCTCTAGCTCAAGTGGTAGAGCAGTGGACCGGTAATCCAAAGGCTGCAGGTTCGATTCCAGTGGGAAGACAATTTTTCGCATTGCTTCATTTAAGTAGTCGCCGTTCTGGTGGCTCTTCCCTAGGCTTCCGAGCTGGTAGCCTTTAGGCCAGAAGCACGCAAAACGATTAAAAAAAAAAAAAAAAAATGTTATTGTAGAAATCAAAAAAGGCGAAACCAAAATATCTGAAGTGCACGTAAGATTTGCAATTCACTTAGTTGCATAACTAATGTTGCCAATATTATGTTTTTGCAGATCCTAACAGGTGTTCAAACTTGGTTCCCAATAGCAACAGGATCTCGCCAATTTAAATCGTTGTAGACAGCAAGTATTTGAGCAATCAGTATTAACGCTGTGGAGGTGTAATTCGGTAGCGATGGCAGTGCTACATGTTATTGATCGTAATAGCGTTCGTAATTTCAGATAATATATGTACTGTGCTCAGCATTTAAATTGTAAAATATTGGATGGGTGGGCCCTTACACAGCCGTTACCGGACGCATCCAAGAATGAACGCGTTTCAGGGCAAAAAACAAATATTCACGCTCATAAACCTTAAGGCGGGTTCACACAGAAGCCGTCAACGTCAACGTTACCGTTCCGTCGCAGTTACGTCTAACGTCAAGGTGTTCACACAGAAAATTTTAGCGGTGACGGAAGTGATTTTCTTGATTTCATCCGTCTTACGTTGAGTTAAAATAATTTTAACTTTACGTAAGTAACGTAAGCGATTTCGAGCATGTTTTTGGTGGTTGGGGCAAACTTTGAGCCACAAAAACTGAAAATCTTGAAAAAATAATTGGTTTTTGTTGAAAAGTAGCTTTCAGCAGGCAATGTGAAGTGCTTAGAGCTGTATGTAGTAGGCTAGGTCTAGTCATGTACCGCTACTTTGTAGTATAGGTAGTGTACAGTACTACAGTAGCAGTAATACTGGTATCTAGCCTAGCGGTACTTCAGACTAGATTGCTTTTTTTTTCCGCTTGGGAAAAGAAGAGAGAATGAGATATTGAAACTACCGGTACTTGGTACTGGGTAGGCATGTTAAATCTGAGTTGGTTGCTAGCAGCCAGTTGAGAAAGCCAATTCAATTTGGCTTTCCTTGCTCTTGTTTTGGTACAATTGGCTAAAGTTCAATTTTGAACTTCAATTGACTTGACTCTTGAAAGCTGAAATTATAAACTACTGGAAGCAATCAATTTCTACAGAGAGACCTTTCTCATGTCTGAAAGTGGCTATTTTGTTTCTAGAGGCAAAATAGTGTTTTTCCTTTGTTTGGGTTAGGGTTTGAGTTAGGGTTAGGGCTAGGGTTGGGATTAGGGTTAGGATTAGAGTTAGACTTGGGGTTAGGGTTTGGGTTAGCACGAGGCTTAGGGCTAATTTGGCATTTGCAGCAAAATAGCTGTTAGGACTAGGCCTATTTTGCCTCCAAATTGCAAAATAACATGGGGCTATTTTGCCTCTAGAAGCAAAATAGCCACTGCCTTTAATTTAAATAAAGTGGCCACTTTTGACCATTTTGGACGCTGTATCATCAATAGGCCTAGTCATGATCATATACCGTAGTGCACCGGTACTTTGTACCAGTACCGATACTATAAGTAATTTTGCAGAAACTGACTAAGGTTGATATATAGGCCTACTGGTATTGGAAATTGTACCAGTACCTACCTACTAATGACATATTGGCAAACAATACAAAACAAAGCAAGGAGGTTTTTTTTTTCACTCCAATTGCCCACTTTAAATTCTATAAAACATACGGTAAATAAGCATTATGAACTTTATTGATTTAATTTTCTATCCAATCTGTAGTTACAGTATTTTTTTTTTTTTTTTTTAGTATGCTTAGAGTTAGAACAATTCTAATGTTGCCTTGCATTTTCTTTACATGTTGACTGTGAGTTTTGTGTATACACTTTACAAAGTGTACATATCTTTGCAACTCTTTGTTTTAATTTTGCATAAAATTTTTTATCATAGAAAGTAGCAGACTGAGAAAATCTAAAAGGTGTTTTTTTAACCTTAACTTGGTGAGGTGGCAGTAGACTTAGATGACCTTTCGGTCCTTTGCTGTCTCCTCACCAAGTGACTAAATATCGCTTTGACTCTGCAAGTTTGTGTGTTGGTTTTAAAGGAATTGCATATTTCGATGCTTTGGTGATAGACCTAGAGGAAGTTGCTGTTTTTTCTTGTGATATGACGTCACTTGGTAAATAAATAAATATGATGATGATGATGATACTGGTCTGTGGTCATGATTATTGCCATGATGCTTATAAATACTGACCAGTGATTGCTTAGCTACCAATACCATAGACTCTTAACTTTTGTTTATTTTTAGGAACTCATAAGCCTATCTATTTGTTGATTTAATAATAGTCAGGTAGAAGCTACTGGTAGTTGTTGTATCTGTATACTCTGCAGTTTGTTTTGTGTGAACGCTGAACAGTCACTGAAACAGTGAAATGAAATTGTATGATGTTAGAATCATCTTGTATTCTTAGCAGTGGATCACTAGATGCCAAAAAAATAGCTGGTTTACTTACACAGTGTTGGTACAACGCACATACAAAGTTGGCTGTGGTTTTGAATTGCATTGAGCTTTATTTGTTTTAAGCTTAATGTGGTTTGGGGTTATAGCTACTTTAGAAAATCAACGAACCAGTACCATACAATCAAATTGGAGTGGAGAAAACATACTGTACACTGGTACAGTACTGTACAAATCAAGAGTTGAGTAATGATAGTTTCCGTACAGTTCAATTGTCGCTACACTTCACGCATATGCTAGTACTGTACCAGTTTGTGATAGCCTACCAGTACAGTAGACCATCACTTCGCAATATAACAGATGCCGAATACGCGAGATCGATTTCTGACAGTGCACACATACCTACGGAACATAGTGGTACTGAGCCTGGACCGCATGGGCTTGGGTTAGGTTTTTGTGCTGCTGCACTTATGATTCTGTATGTTCTAGTACTAGTAGTATGCCATATGACAGATAACAAGTGTATGATATCGGTTACCGAAACAATTCGCGATACGGTAGCGTACAAAAAATAGACTTCTTTAAGCGTACACATACTGTAATAGCAATTTTCAATTTGATTGCGCGATAACGATTTCTGATAATGAATGCCGTAATAAACTGCATGTGCTGTATTAGATATCTTTTTCCTCACTTTCTGACCTGCTAACTGTTGTTATCGATGTTAGTCAAAAATTGCAATCACATCAGATATTGAGAGTTGAAACATTTCAAAAAACTCAAACACTGATTTACCGCAATTTTGAGTATAAAAATTTCTTGTTCTGCAGGTTTTACCAGTCCTTTCTGTTTTTAAAGTAATTTCTGTCAGTACTTTCAGCTTTTTAAAGTCTTCTACTTCTTACATTACTCACTATTGCAGTAAGCCTACTGATTGACCAACCAAATCTGCCAAATTCAAATTCCACTTCAGTACGGTACCAACCTATATCTTATCTACAGATTATTTCTGAAAAACAAAATCTAGTGATTAGGCTATTTGAATTCATATCATATTGCTTACAGTAAATTTAAATTTAACTTCTACACCAACTTAAAATTGTTCATGCAAATCTAATTTAAATGATATACAGGGTGGGCCATAAGTAGGTATACAGCCACAGCTCAAAAGTGCTTCAAATTTTTTTTTCCATTACGGTTTTTACTTGATTTTAAGTCATATTACAGTTCCTAGTGCTGAGCAAGTAATGCAAAGTCTTTTGGAATGTGCTGCTTATTAGAAGTAGAAAGAAATTTAAAGTATTTATACTAAAGTTAAAACTCATCACTTGTTTCCACAATTACCACTGATACTTGATAAACGTTTGTTGATGATTTTGGCAAGCACTTCAAAAACAGCAAGTTAACCCCACAGGATAAAGTGCATTAAATAGCCTGCACATATTATCAGTAGCTCTCAATTTAAGCATAGTTTGATGGTATAGTGATTACTGATTACAAAACCCAAACTTGATAGGCCTATTGGTTTATTAACAAAACTGCTATGCAAGCATTACAACCAGCTACAGGTTCTTCGTAATACGTAACAGTGACGGATCAGTGTGAACCTCTCACGTCCAGGTTACCGTCACCGCCAAATAACGGTAGAACGCTGAACGGTGACGGAACGGTGACGTAAACGTTGACGGCTTCTGTGTGAACCCGCCTTTAGAAAAGGTCCTAGCTAGCGAATCAGCTAGGACTTTTTTTCTGAGGGTTGACACTGAATTTCGATGAGGGAACGCTAATTCTTGATGGAGGGACGCGTCTCCCGCGTTCCCCTACAATTTAAATACTGACTGTACATCTATCATAACTTTATTTCAAATTATAATTCAACTTTCGGCGTATTGAGAACCATAATCAAGATGAACACACTCTATAAAAGACATTTTAAATTTTATTATCCAATTTTCGAATCACATTTATTTTTTATGCGTTTGAAGCAATCAGCACTGTGTATCTGTCCAACCAAATCAAACGCAAAGCAACCTTTTTTCCGATTCTATTTGTAAGAATTTCTTCAGGCTAGGCCAACCCAATAGGTAAACTGCTTTACTTGGAGGAAAAAAAATTTTCTAAGGACACAACAACAAATTGCCAGTTTGGGAATCAAACCCTAGCAATCAACCTTATAATTACTATCCCAACGCTCTACCAACCGAGTGACTACCGCCGCACTGTTATCTAGTTTTCAGACTGTTTAATGTTTTAATTTTTTAATGTCTTTTGCGAACATTAAAAGGTGATTTAGTTGTTTTTGTTTTCAGCTTCCAAATATTTTTTTCCTGCCTGTAAGAAAGCTGACGTATGTGTTCCGAGATCCGATCGACAAAGTATCAACATTTTTTGTGGATGTCAAAAAAAAAACTGTAGCTGGGCGAATACTGGAAAACGTGATGTCCATCAAGAGTAGAGAGAAATAAATATTTTATATTATTACAGTGGAATTCGGTTGATAAATCCACGGTTAATAAATCCAGCCGCTTATTACATCCAATTTGCTTGGAACGGAATCGTCTTGTGCATTTTAGAAAACGCCGTTTATTAAAGCCGCCGCGTATCAAATCCAAAACCGGTTGTCCCGAGGTGGATTTATTAACCGAATTCCACTGCATTGCTATTGTAGCAAATTTATCCTCCTCTCACCGTACAACGTCAAATACTAACTGTTGGATGATCTATACACTTTTCATTGAAAAAATTACTTTGTGTTTTAGAGGGATCCTCGCCTGTTTCGAGATTTCCAGTGTTCCAATGTTCTTATGAAATCCTTCTACTGGTAATTCTTGTCCACTGAGTTGGCTGCTTGTTTGAAGCCAGCAAGCAGATATATATTAACGAAAAGGGGGGAGGCTTAAGGGGCTGGGTAATTTATTTCTTCCAAATGATTTCCGAATTTAAGAAATTTAGGGCTTCAAAATGGCTTTAAAAACGTGCAAAATATGTTCCAAATTGCGTTAAAATAGTTATTCTATTTCTCTTAGCCCCTTGGCCTCTGGCGGCTGTGAGTTCCCGTCTGTGATACACTTGAATTGCATTAGGTTGCTAGCACATTGCTGATCTGAGACATTTTTCAGACAAAAATTTTTCGCTTTTAGTTCAAACCCCCCTCCCCCTCTTAGCCAAATTTGCGCGCCTGTTGAAGGCTAAAAAAAATATTCCACAACAATGTTTTAAGTACTTTACGTTTTTATTTAAATTTGAGTATGTTTTTGTTCTAGTTTTTATTCAAATTTGGGTCTCTAATAAATAAAGCAAGTATACTAATCTAGAAGCACTGTACAGCAGTTATTCTATTCCATTAATCTAAGTTATTTTTCAGTTATTCATATTATTGACTCATTCAGTTGTTCCATTAGTGGTTCTGGGAAAGCAAACTGCTTGTTTGCTTTGGAATGTTTTTGCCTTGATGGGAATATCTGCACATGACTCCATAACAAATAATAAATTTTGTCTGCTAAATCAATGAGTTTTTGCTAAAAGTCTGCATAACTTTTGAGTGACGCAACTGTTAAAATCGACTGTAAGCTAAAGTGGTAAAGTAAGTGATTTTGTATGTGCAGTTTCATATCTCATCTTTGTTGATAATAAATACCCCATACAACTGGATTTGATTATCATGCACTTTTGCAAATAAGTAAGAGTTAGTACACAGTGCTTTATTAACCAATTTGCAAGCTGGGTTAACTGCTTCAGGTTCCACGCTTTTGGGGGACACGAGCTTTGGGGTCATGGCCATTCTGTACTATTGGTAAAAAAAGTTGTTTTTTTAAGATTTTTGCCGAGAATATATTTTATAGACCCACCTTTATTTTAGGGGGTCCCTTGATTCATTTGCTCCAAGCCCCGTGGCCCTTAATCGGTTCTTGGATTGAGAAACATCAACTTTAGCGATCTTTATTTAACCTCCAAAACAGAAAAAAAAGATGAGCTTGGTGCAATTTCACCAGCTTCTTGATATCCGGTCTCCTTTTAGTCAGGAACAGTCTTAAATTTTTCCGTCTCACTTTGTCCAGGCGGTATCTTCTTTTATCCAGAAGCGCTCTGACGCCACTGAACGGACGCTCTACTAAGTATGAGCCGGTAAATGCAATGAAAAAAAAAATTTACCCGCTCCCACACGTAAGGATATTTTACCTTAATTTCGCTCTGTTGCCAAAACGACTGATAAGAGTTACTGAATTTTGATTTAAGTTCAAAATCAGTTTGCAAGGTTATAAGCTAACCTGCAAGAATCCCTTGCTCAGAAATATCAATAAATGGGTCGATTATTATCCACTTAGGAATCTCCAATTGAAATACAACGTGGAATCGAACTTCTATGTCTTTATGAAATTCCTGAATAGGCTTGCTGTACGTCTCAACCTCAACACTAGAAATGCCTTTGTCGCTGGTGTCAAGTTGTTGCTAGCTGGAAAACAGGAAGAATTCGCACCTAGCTAAATTTCTCTGATACTACACATGGTTATTTTTGAACCCCGACAGTGCTGATTTTACCTTAGTTGAACTAACCTCGTTGCCCTGAAGGGATAGAGTCAATTCGTTAAGTTTGGCAAGTATATCTGACAAGCAGACGATATCATTTTTCACGGCAATAACTTCTTTCACTAGGCCAGAGTCACAACTTTGTTGGAATTCCACGTTAGTATCTAACAATGAGTTAAACCGCGCAAGACACTTTCCCTGGGAAAACCAGCATATCTTACTTCGATGAGGAGAAGCATGTGCTCAAAGACCTCGTCATTTTCATTGCACAATTGCTTCAGCAGGCGTGTGTTCAGCGCATGGGCTTTAAAATTAATCACTGCCTTGATGACTGTCTTCAAGGAAAGGTTAAGACAACCGCTCATATTCTTGACCACCAAATGCTGCCGATGAATAACACAATGAACTGTGAGCACATTGGGACTTGCTGTTTTTAGGAATGCCATAAATCCACGGTAACGGCTCATCATAGATGGGGCGTCGTCAGTTGCTCACGCTATAACATTGGTCAGTGGAATTTGATTTTTGTTTCGAAATACGTTTTGACTTTTTGAAATGCTATTTTATCCCAGATATCTGCATCCAGTGATAAAGCCATGATAAAGGCACAATGGTGTTGCCAATTATTCTATTAAGGCAACAATAGGATTTGCAAGATAGATAAATGTAAGTAATTTTAAAATTAACCGAAAATTCTCACACTATGCAAAGGCAAACAGAAAAGTAAATTAAGTTAAGTAAATCAAAGCATAAAACTATCCTAGTGCTTGAAACAAACAGTGCAAATATTTACATTGGCACTCTTCTTGTTACTGCCTAAGTTATTCTCAGCGCCCCCCAATCGCCCATTTAGTAGCCAGCGCCCCATTAAGAGTTGCAAACGCCCTCAGATGGCGCTGGTACCCAGTTTGGGAAACATTGCACTAAACAAAAAGATATAACCAGCAATAGGTCAATTTCCCTTTTATTATTTACTAAGAATTTTTGAAAAGTCACTTACAATAAATTCAAATCTAGAACTTTGTTTTAATAAATGGGCCATTTACTATAAGGCAGTTTGATTTCAGTTGTACTTGCTCTACTCAAACAACTAGAAACGGATCTACGAGTGTATAGCCTACTTTAAAAAATCGAGATCAAAGTTAAAATTTATTAAGAACAATGTACTGAGAACATTATTATAAGCTATAGACAGTATACAGAGTCTTATAGGCACAGCCAAACCTTTGATTAACAGCTTAAGACATACTGTTTCGGAATTGACTTTCGTCTTTTATTCCTCTCATGCGCTTTTTTTTAGATTCGCCTAAATCGTCAGACATTGTGAATCAAAATTTTTGTTTGTTAATAAACCTAAATTTCTAGCATTTGAGGAAAAATAAATGATAATCATTTTGGTATTAAACTAATCGCCAACTGTTTACAATAATTATCAGTCAAACCTATTAAAATTGTGTGATCAGTGTGGACTGTGTAGTACATAGAACTAAAAACCCTGTAAGATTTACTGTCTTTTGTATTACGCAAAGTTTCAAGTTAACGTGTTTACTAATGACACAATTCTGATACTAAGCCCGAAAATACAGATCCACTAAATCAGCAAGTAAATCAAGAACTTAGATAAAATACAAGTTATCTCTATTACATTGTATATCAAATTACCTCTGTTACATTAAAACTACACACTTTGTTTTTGTCATAAAGTTTAGCTCAAGTTCATTGATAAAGTTGAGTGTAAAAAATATTACTGTGCACAAGCATGCTGTAATTCCATTGGTGGAATCTATGAAGCGTTTGGGTGTTTGATCAACAATCAAATGGAATGCACATACAGTATTATTAAACACGTGATCAAAATTTTATCATATATGCAGCCAGATATCCATCTACTGTATTTTAAGATACTACGGCAATTAATAAACTATAAAATAAAGTTATATTACAGTTTTTCCTATCCGTATATAAGTATGGAATTAGTCACTAGACAGAGTTTGTTCAATTTTTTTGAAAAAAGTCAAGAGACAATTTTATCCATATTATGAATTTTTAAATGTGTTAATGATATAAGGTAAGTTTATCTACTCCATTTTAATTCATAAAAATATTGAAGGTGAGATATATTTTTGAATCAGATGTCGTTAAATTTATGCACCTTTATTATCACTGATATTACCTGAAAATTTTGACAACTACTTCATGTACGATATACGTAAGCAAACAGTCATCATGATTATAAAATCAGATCAATTGCTGGAATAATGTTTGTTTAGAACGAGCTAAATGTTAAAATGAGCAACAATCTTGTTTGCACGTTAAACTGAAAATAATAATGCTAGAAAAGCAATAAGGAAAAGTGAAAAATTTAATCTTACAGAGGTGGCTTGAATCGATGATCTAAAGACGATCTTTTGACGTCCTGTTGGCTTTACAGGAAGTGACTTAAATTACTGAGTATTATAACATATTAATTTTCATGCATGTATCAATTATTGATTTTCTTTTTTTAACGTCAAATTAACTTATATTTTTTAACGTGATTGGCATAAAATTGATCACGCTCATACATGTAAAATTGTAAACCTTTGCTAATTGGATAAAATATTAACTGGAAATTGAATTCAAGAAAACAAATAAATTGAATTGATCTTCAGCTGTATACGGTAGTTTTCCTAAAGTGAAAAGAGTAGTTGTATGAAATGATACTGTTTTGCAAACTTAACAATTAAGTTAAAAGTGCGGCAGAAATCTATCGCTCCTCAATGACATGAAATAAAATACAACCAGCAGGCCTCCAACCAACGAGCCATGAAACCATGCAACTTTGGAGCAAACAAGCAAACCGGGGGCAATTTTTTTCCAAAGCATTACTCTTAATTGAGTCAAGTTTTGCTTAATTTTAGAACTCATCAGCTGCAGTGCTGGCGTAAACTAAAATAGTGGTTAAGCAGGATCAAAACCGAAACAATGTAAGAAACCAACCTTTGAAAAAAGTTTCAGCTGGACACTAAAAAAATGGATCAAGTAGATCTACCAAAAACGAAAATGAAATTGGAGAAAGAAATGGGCATAACCGGATGAAATTTCGAAGCGCATCATCTGCAAATAATCGTTCGGACAATGTTCAAAAATAGGACATGACATCAAAACGCCACAAAGTTGTTTTTCGGGGCTGAGGAGGATTTCTACTGCCAATCAAAATCGATTAAAGTTTTTGGCCAAACAATTACAAATCAATTTTTTACTTTCGCAAGCAAAATAAAATATTGTACTTACAAGTCTCTGAGGAACTGATTAATAACTGATAATAATTAAAAGTATAATTCATCAAACTATTATTTATTCATTCTAACTTCAAATTTGCTTTAGCCAGAAAGTAGCAAGCATTCAGTCTTTTGAATCAAGTTGCCATTTGTCCATTTGTTAATAGTTTAACCCTATTTTACATAGCGGGGGGCATTTTTGCCAGCACCTCATTTTTTTTGTAATAAATCCCTTCAGAAAACAGATTTTCATTTCAAATCATCTTGACTTTGATTCAAAACTCATCACAAAAAACTCTTAGATATTTAAAGTTGATAAAGTGACTGGAAGATTACCGATATTTGAGGTTTTCAAAAGTCTCTTTTTGAAATCTAAACATTTTTTGCGAATTATTCAGAGTGAAGTAACTCTTTATTTTAAAATACGTTCGACTTGCTCAAATGCTGTATTACGTTTCTCAATTTTTGTTTTTATGTAACGTAATGTGTGGCAATTAAATCTATGCTCGTGTTTTCTTATCTGGAATAGAGTGGAGTTATACGGTATGTGCGTGATATAACAGTATGATATGGTATGATGGTGTCGGTATGACAGCATTGGTAGGACTGTTTCAAAATAGCGCTAATTGCATCGGAATGACGGTATGATATGTAATCAACAATTGCAGTATATGTGAAATGATAATGCTGTGGTGTGGAATGACTTCGGACAAGATTGTGGGTCATTTATCCTTCATGATACCGTAAACCTTAAAGGGTATCTCACTATGCTAAGAGATCAGGTTTGGCCAATTATCATTTATCAATGCTTGAGACAATGCGTTTTAAAGATTTGATTTTCATGCAAGATAGAGCTCCTCCACACTTTGCTGTTGTTGCTCGTGAATGGCGTAATGCCCGATTTCCTGGAAAACGGATGAGTTGCCGTGGTTCGCACGAATGGCCAGCCAAAAGCCCTAATTTAACTGTTAACATTCTGCGACTTTGTCTTTGGGGTTGCTTGAAAGAACAAGTCTGCGTAACCAACCAAGAAATTTGGAAGAGCTTGAAGGGAGAATACGTAAAGTTTTAACTTCCATCCCGCAAGAGCTTCTAGTAAAATCAATTGATGCGGTTCAAGGTTGACTTTGAGAAGCTGGTGGCGAATGATGGTGCCCATTTTTAATTTTAAATAAAAATCAACGCAATAAACTTAGTTTTCTCTCAAATAAATGTTCTAGCAATATACTTTTTACTCATGTAAATTGATTGGAGAAATTACAGTTCAAAAATAAATTGAGGTTATATTAGAACAGAAAGTTACTTTTGGATCACCCTGGCCAAAATGACGTTGGACAACTTAAATGACGTTATAAGACATTTTGTAGCGTAATTAACTAACTTGACTTAGGCATTTTTTGATTCAGTATCAAAAACTTATGTGCACAATTTGAATTGCCTGTGATGTTATTGCAAAATGATACCACTTTTCAAGAATATGGCTGTAACGTCACAACAATGACGCCATCAATTTAAAACCAATCTTTTTGAAAAATTTTCGTAAACAATAATCCGCTACCAAATTTGGTGTTCCCAGCATTTGGTTTAAAAGTCTGTAAGGTAGGGAGCATTTTTGCCCGTCCCTCCGAGTAAAGTACGTTGGTCAAATATTCTGTGGAAAGGATGGTTAATACACCACGCAATAGCGGCTCAGCACTAGACTTTTTGATGCTTATGTCATATAACCAAAAATTAAACCCAAATCTACTGTTTTAGTAGCAGACGCTTTATTTATTAAACTGCGAGATAAACCAACCTACTGATCGTAATTTCTAATTTTTGTTTTTCGTTATTTACAGTATTTATTTATTGTACCGTATTTTTAATATATTCCTGCTGAAAATGGACTGGTTTGCTATGGAAAATAGACTGGATAATGACACTGCTAGTGGTTATTGTGGTCAAACAGCATAGAGATGGGAAAAGCGATTATCAATGTACTGTTGATTAACGCATTTTTTAGTTTCAAATGTTGCAAGAGACGTTAGGGTCACCAAGACGTAAAAATTGCTCTAATGAGTGGAGTTTGAATTCAACCGGTTCAAAAAAGTGCTCGACAGTGTAGGCCAGAGCAAAAATCATAACATAACACAGTCAAAAATTAAACTTTAAAACCCAACAGCCTGTTTCACCCGTAATCGAGATCATTAAAAGTGTCTTCACCGACTTAAGGGTTTTAAATTTTAATTTTTTGACGTGTGCTGTGCTGTGTTATGTTATTACAAAAATTGTTCTATGTCAAAATTAAGCATTACTCTGTAACACCCTGAAATTCTGTAGTAATACTGCAGCAAATTAAAATTGCTCTGCATGTACCGTACATGCGATAATGAGAACAGAATATACGCAGCAAGGTTTGCTGTATCAACACTCAACAGCTGTTATTCGAAATTTAGTGCAGTATTGCTTATGTTAACGTTGTTTCAAAATTCTAGCATTGTTCTGGCCGACTGAAATAATTGGATTATGCAAACAGAAGAAAACTTTTTAAGCATAATGCAACAATTGCACGTAGTTTCGTACTTAATTTACTGTAGGACGATGACTTCACAAAAGTGTTTCCTTATTCGTCGAAATGGAACCAAAATCGAAATTGCTTCACATTTTCACAACTAAAATATCCAGAATCCAATCATCGCCACGGAAATTGTAATTGATTATTTAATAATTACGGACATAAGTATGATTTGTGGATGCGTTGAAGATTCACTAATTGTGAGCGTTAAAAACATTATTTTTTGCAAGTGTCGCTGGCCGAACTTTGGACACCCCTCTTAGACGAAGTGAAAGAGAAAATTCACCAGCAGTAGAAGACCATAAAACTTTAAAACATTTGCTTCAATATCGAATACAAATTGTTATTTCGAAACCTTCTGGACTGAAGTGGTAATTCTGTTGTTTTTACAAAAAACAGCAAGTCATTTTTCAGTAAAAAATGGCTTGGGTTCCAACTTGCTTGAGTTCCAGCTTATGACCGCTGGGGTTAAAATTCAAGGTAGTGCACTTTAAGTTAATGAACCACAAAGCACGTGCCTGCAGATGAATAACATGCAGCATACCTGTGAGTACTATGCTGCTAGCAAGTTGGAACCCAAGTTTTAGTGATTACAAAAACAATCCGGACTAATTTTCAATTATTTAAACAAAATTAATAGGTGCGTTTACGAAATTCCAATAAATAAGACAATCAAACCAAATCTTTCATTGTACTATGCTTGCTGTATTACATCAAAGCGTGTAACGAGTTTACGGGCCTATTTCCGCGTCGTAATTCGCCCGGGCTATACAATACAGCTCTATAATCAAAGAAAATGAATTGACCGATTTGACTTGATTGGCTTGATACTGTGTCCGATTTGACCACTCCAGGGACGAACGTCTTACAGCTCGACCTACAGGCCGCTATAAAGATTAGATCTATAAAACTAAGTCTTTAAAATTAATTACTTTTGTCCGAATGGAACCATTATAGCTTAATGATTAACAAGAGATCCTTTTTAAGCCAATTCAATTTGATTTAAGTACGGCATAGGCCTATTTTGTATTTTGGTTAACTTAACATTATATGGCAAAAGCACAAATGCTGCTTACACGAAAAACTTTTAACAGTTTCTAACAAAGCAGAATAATATTAAAAACTAATGAATGACAGCAAAAAAAAATCAAATTTTTGATTGAATAAAAGAAATCAAATCAAATTTTTATTTTGTACTCACTGTATTCCGCGATGCGTGTAATGAGTTTGCTGGGCCCATTTCCATGTCATTGCGCCCAGGCAACATTGCAGCTTCTTTTAAAGAAATGTGTACAGCGTTGGCGAGCTGTTGGCATCACTGTGTCCGGAAAAATAAAAAAATCCATTTGCTTAATCCAGGAAATTCTTAATTAGGCGACTATAGGCATTGACTTTATTTGACAGCCTTTTGTTTAGACTATGTGCTTGGAGTTTGCTAAAACTGGCAGTGCACTCTCAGTAAGAAACTTTCTTTAAACCTTTTCCTTTATTTCTTAGCTGAATATTGCAAAATAGTGTTTCTACAGGTGTTTTTTGTGCTATCAGTTTAAATAGTGCTGCCCAAAAAGTGTTTTGTGGGCTCACAATACTGCTCTCGAGATAACTATGTTCTGTATTAGTAAGCTGAACTGAAAACTAAATCTCATCAAATCTCAATGAAAAACAAATTCTCCAGCCGAAAATTGCTTCAAATCTTGGTGAAGACCTTTTTCTTTTGATGGTTTTTGTTTAATTTCCGTCAAAAATAGCATTGAATTCTATTGTAAGCAGGCTTCTCCGGTCAAAAATTACTTAAGCAGCCTTGGTTGTGCGGCCTTGCTCAAGCGCAAAAAATTGCAAGTAATGCGAAACGCTCCTTCAAAACTTTGAATAATCTTGGTTTAAAATATAAGCAACTGGAAATAAGTAATAGTAAATATAAATAATTGTAAAGATTTAAAATGCTGATAATAATAAGGTTCTAGTATAATTCATTTAGTTACGAGCAACAGTAAGGATAATTGCTGTATTATTATTTAGTTGTTTTTTTTTACTCTATGACTCTAAAACCGAAACGCCCCTTCGCTTTTTTTAATTAGAGTTAACCTCTCGTTTTCTCGTAATCAAAGCTTTTGAGTTGATGACATCATCATTTGACGTCGCAACCATATTTTAAAAAGTTGGCGTCACTTTGGCGATGACGTCACTGATGGTTAAATTTTTGTACGTAGTTTTTTTTTTGATACTGAATCATAAAATGCCCAAGTCAAAAGAGTTACGTCACAAAACAGTCTAACGACGTCATTTGTTAAATATTCGCCAAAAAATGCAAGTCAGATTTCGGAAAGAGACTTCTGGAAATTTTTCGTTACATTAGCCACTTGAAATTTTCAGGAGTTATTAGCATATAAATTTGACTCAGAGCCAAGTTAGTTCAAAATAAAAATCAATTTTTGAAGGGGTTTATTACAGAAAAACGAACCAATTCGCAGTGCAGTCTCAGTACAGTCTCAGAGCAGCAGGCTCAGCGCAGTCTTCGTTGAGTCTCCGTGGAGTCTTCTTTGAGTTGTAGAGCATGGCGAATCTTCTGCGAATGCGTTGCGAATTGATTTCTACTAATGTAGAAGAAAAAAAAAACTCATTTGCATGGCAAAAAAACATGTAAAATTAAAGAAAAAAGTTTATCTAGAAGATTAATTAAGCTTAAAATTTTAGTTAAAGCTATAATTTAGCAGCAAACAAAAAGCACGAACGTTGTCTGAAAAATCAAAATCGAAAAGAAAAATGACTAAAAATGGTTAGTCTCGCGACATTGCTATGATGTATTATGGCGGATCTGAGCGGTAACGCGATATTTTTTTCAATTTTACTGTTGGTTCATTACCGTGATACTTTGCCATTTAAAGGCGCTACTGGTTTTTTATAGAAACGCAAAATTTCATTTAAACCAATGTAAAAAATAAATGTTTTAGATTGGCACTCTAATTCATAGGTAAATTTCAACATCTACACTCGTGAAAATCCAATAAAATCTTTCAAAACTTTTTAACAGCAAAATTTTGAAGTAAAAGTAAACCAATTAAATTTTTCCTCTGTTTTCAACGTTTATTGTCGTAACATTAATTTCAAAATCACAAAAGCAATAAAGTGGTGAAAAACCTTCAAATTACCGTAGCTTTATTATTGCGTATTACTATTATATTTATTTTTGTTAAGTTTTTATCATTTCGTATTATTTCTGTGATTAAAGAGAATACATGCTCAGCAAATGGGCATAGTTTTCGTTAAACAGATTGCCCTCGAAGTCAATTTTACTAAATTATGCAACTTTAACGTCGTTTGACACCGCTGCTACTTTAGTGTACATTTTGCTGCAAGCAAGAACTTAAATATATCCAGTTTTAGAGCAGAAAAGCAATTGGACTTTAGAAATAGTTTGCCGAGAATAAAATAGCCAAAGCTGCCGTAAAATATTTTATTTGAGAGACGTTTCTACTTCGGCATTAATTATCATTTTGCAAATAACATGTAAAAGGATTAAATGTCCTGCAAAGTGTCAGTTTAACAAAAAAACAAAATAAATCGGAAATTAACTATTTGTTTTTCTGCGGTATAAGGTATTATTGCTTTTAAAAACAAGCACAAATCAAGCGGGTAAGCTAATAATTTTATAACTATATTGCAATACTACTCTTTAACACCACTGCATTTATCATACTACTCGGCTATTAACAGCTGTAGGCAAACTTAGTGTTTTAATTGAACTCGAACATTTTCGGCGTTATACTGAGCACCTTCACTAAAAAACTAAAAACATGGCAAATGAATAAAGTAATAATCAGTGCAATGTCAAAATTTATTCAAACTAGAAACAACGTTTTTCGAACATACAATTTGGATTTCCAACTGCATCCGGCTAGACTGGTATTTTACAGCTCAGGCAATTCCTAGTAATAAGATAAACTGAATTAGAAGTTCAATTAAGTGTAGTTAAACTATATAGCTAGCCAGCCTGTAGTAGCCTTGTAATAAAATAACGGAGTGGTGTTTTGGAAATGTGTTGCAATATGGTTACTGAGAGTAACCTCTCCACTGAAACTATAAGTTTTGTAATTGCACTATTACATATTTTATCAAACGACACTCATTAATTCAACCAAAAATTATCCACATCCTGATGCCGTCAGCTACCACTGACGTTTGATTAAAGACAAAACGAAAGTCAAGCCAGCACTACAAAAATCCAAGCAATCACCCATCAACTGAAATGGATCCCAGCAATCAGTTATTTAGCGTATCACCAGCACAACATTGTCTATCTACTGACTGTACTGCCAGAATCAAACAGTGGACCCCAATTTCAGACACACTATCTGATCCTGATGCAAACATAGTTCCATGTTAACGTAAACATATTAGCTGACATTTACGATGTCAACCGCACCCTCCCTGAACTTCAAAAAAAAAAATTCTGAAAGCAAATTCCAAAATTACGAGGATTAATAAAAGTTTCAAAATCATAGAAAATATTGACTCCAACTATCAATAAACGCAAGCTTTTGTGCTACCCAGTTTTGTATTCACATTTTGTCGAAAAGTTTTCCGAATTCTATTTATTTTGATGTACTTCATCCATTCTCATCCATATTTTAATAGTTATATTAGCTTCAGGCAAAATATTTTAGTTTTAGACCCTTTTTTTGCCTAATAGCTGATATTCAAGGAATATTTATTGTACCATTACCTCAGAGTTGTAAACGGGCCGACTTGTTCAGGCCCGAACCCAAAAACTAATTTAAAGCCCGAATCATGCCCACAAAAACCCGAAAGTTAAGGTGGGTCTGAAAAATTTAGCGATGCTGCCAAGTTATTTTGATTATATTTTTGTGCATCTAAGAAAAAAGCACGACTCAGGCCCGAAATAAGCCCAAAATTTTTGCCAACTTTAAGCCCGAACCTGGCCCGAACCTGGCCCGAACCCGGCCCGAACCCGGCCCGAACCCGGCCCGAACCCGGCCCGACTTACAACTCTGCATTACCTTTCCATCACTCATTATCCGGCAAAATAAAATTTATTACAAAACAATCACTTACGTCATTTCCGATATACCTGATATGATTTGCAGTGCAGTCTCCGTGCCTTCGCCAGAGTCGTCGTTTTACAGTCTTCGTGGGTTCGCAGCGCAGTCACAGCGCAGTCTCCGTCAATTTGATGGCGAATGCACTGCAGACCCACGGAGACTGCAGTACGACTCCACGGCAGAGTTGTAAACGGGCCGACTAGTTCAGGCCCAACCCGGCCGGAACCCGAAAATATAACCCCAAACCCGAAAACTAATTTGAACCCCAAATTAGGCCCAAAAAACCCGAAAGTTAAGTTAGGTCTAAAAAATTTAGCAATGTTACCAAGTTATGCTGATCATGTTTTTGTGCATCTAAGACAAAAAGCACGTCTTCCGCCCGAATTAAGCCCGAACTTTTTGTCAACTTTAGGCCCGAACCCGGGCCGAACCCGGCCCAAACCCGAACCCTACCCGAAAAGCCCCGCCCAACTTAAAACTCTGCTCCACGGAGACTGCGTTGAGAATTAAAAAGGTTTTGAACAGGTTGAAAAACTCTTGCTCGTTTGCGACTCCGCTGCGAATGCGCTGAGACTCTGAAAACTGAAAAATGTTCAATTCGAATTGGAGTCGCAGTCAAATTCGCCAAAGTGTGAGAGCTGCATTACAACTCAAACTGAATGCCATATTCTTTGTATAGCTGCTGTGATATTATCTTTTTAAGTGCATCAAACTCAAAGCTAAGCGTAATTTACTTCCATTTTTGTAGTGTTGCACTACGTACTTATTTGGTTAGTGGTTATATACATCTTTGTATGAAAGGAGTAAATTGTGTCTAATAAGCATTGTTGTTTTTATACATTAAATCCAAATCTTAAATTTTGTATGATTAAGTTTATGCTTCGGGGCATAATAATTGACACGTTAAAGTAATCTTATTGAAAAAGCAAAGAGCCAAAACGTGAGCTAACATATTTTTACTGAACGTTTTAAGATTTTACTGAACGTTTCATTTTATTGAACGTTTCATTTTTACTGAACGTTTTGCTGAACGTTTCATTTATCTGCTGGTGATCAGACTAGTAACGTCGTGAAAGGTTCAAGAAAAATATGTTCGCTCACGTTTCGGCTCTTTGCTTTGTATTAAGTTTATACTTGTTTATTTATTCAACTAATAATAAATATTACAATTGCATAGTAATTCAATTTCGTCTGGATGACATTGTCAGGTTTACTATTGACAGAAATTGCCCTCAAAAGGGCATCAAGTCAAAACATTTTTGTTTGGTTTTCTCTCAAAAAATTTTGACAAACAACAAAGTTTCACCAAATTTGAGCTTTTTAAGGTGAATTTACACAGTATCCGTTTTTCGTACGTTTTCGTCCGTTTTTTTACGTTTTTGCTTCTCCTTGACAAAGTATGCGCTTTTTCATCCGCATTTTTATAAGTCCATATCCGCACTGAGTAGACTGTTATATATAAATAAAAATTTTGTCCAAAAATTTTGTGTATGAACGATAAGAGCGATATTTCGAAATAAAGCTGTACCCCTTTACAAAAAATTTTTTTCGGAAAACTTTTGTCCAGTATGTGACCGTCTGGTTAGTGCGGATATGGACACATAAAAATGCGGACGAAAAAGCGCATACTTTGTCAAGGAGAAGCAAAAACGTAAAAAAACGGACGAAAACGTACGAAAGACGGATACTGTGTAAATTCACCTTTATGAGTTTCCCGTTCGCGACATATAATAACGGTGTAGATTTTCCCGTAGAAAGACTTTTTCTCCTAAGAAACTTTGCCAGGGTTGCTAATTAAAACCAATATTTCAAAAAGTTGCTCTATGCTCTCAATTAGTTTTTTTGCATCAATGTACTTGTCAACACAAAGCAAAAGATCAGTACCGTATATTGGCTGCTTTTCAAGTAACTATAAGCCAGCTTTTTAAACCTTAATCTTCTGTTGCAAAGCTGGTAAACAGGAACGCTGAAGTAAGAGGAAAATTGTTAATTTTGAACTGCAATATTTCGAAAACGACAAGACGTAGAACGTTCAAATTTTATGAGAATGCATATTGGGTTTTTCCCAACATTTTGGCCAACAATAAAAATTTTGACTTAAATGCTCTTTTTAAAAAAGTAAAGATACAAGAATTTATTTTAGAATAGTTTGAAAAGTGTTTTTAAACGCTTAGGCGCGAAAATAAACAAAACCTGTTGCTGCTCACAAAACCAGATTCAGGAACTTCATTTAGCGTACAAACAATCTTAGTTTCAAAAATCATAATAAAGCTTGGAAACGAAAAACCAGATTAAGCATTTTGTGAAAGACAAAAAAACGGATGTTATTTTTCTTAATCCTGCAAATTTTTGGATTGCTGTTTTAATCTTAAACTTTACTGATTCACAATCCTTGCTGATTAAACTTAGATGGCTTTTATCGATACCGCGTATTTACGAGCGGAAATATGCGTGATATTTTACTCAATGTAAATATAAAAAAAAAAACAGTGTAGAGTTTATTCAGTTAAATGACAATTGTATTTCCGCAAGCAAATACGCGTGATCAGTAAAAGCCACCAGCTGTTTGAACTTATACTGCTCTCTTGTTTTCAAACTTAATATTTATCTCCTTGCTGTTCAGTCTCGCTAACTATTCTATTGCATTTTTTTGCTTTTTTTTGGTGGTTTTATCCTAAAAACGCAATTATAATCAAAATGTAAATTTTAACACCGGGTGTTTTGAAATTAGAGTCCTCCTCCACTAACCGTACAACCTAAAACACAAAATTCCTGAAATTTTCCGGATTTAGAACAGGCATTTAATTAAGTTTTTCACCAAAACGATGATATGTTTTTGAGTCTTCACTTGCCTACTTCATAGTTTGCAGTCTTGAGGGGTATAATCTTGACAAATTTCAAAAAAAAAATGGAAAATCAAACTTCATTTACCTCAAAATTTTCACTACTAGTCGTCGCAGGTCGATAAAAATAAATTAGTAAACCAACGCACTTTCTAGCACGCCACCCTTCAACACGATTTTTGGCGATAGATACCCATTAGGGCGGGTCAATTTTTATGAATTTTTTGAAAATGAAATGATGGTTTGATGGGTGCTTAAAAGTAGCTACCTCGCTAGGAACTTTTTCGAACCCCGTTTTTTTCGAAAATATTTATGTTTGCTTTGTAAATCGATTAATGAAAATTCTCATTTTTTCAAAAGTTTAGCTGTTTTTCATATTTTTGTTCAAACTCATATACCTTTTCAAAAGACGTTTAGCTACAACGATGATGTTGTTTATATTGTAACACAAAACACTCGGTGGTATTGGTAATTTTTCAATTGTTATGTGCTTCAGTTGTTACCGGTATATGTTAATTGCTGACATTTTTTCATATCTTCGAGATTTTTTATCGTTTTTCAATAAAGTTTTCTTTCATTAAGTTTTTTTCATAATTTTTGATCAGTTTTCAAAAAATTTTTACCTCATAGAAAAGTGTAAAAAGAATGGTGGCAAAAATTTAGCTCTCTCAGTAATAGTAACCCTGCACGACAAGCACGGCTTCACTCCCCAGGTATCCAATTATACTAAACTATAAGAAATGGCCCAAGTTTTATTTTCTACAGTATCTTCTACAAAAAAGTTTTGTTATGTTAAAATGGTTTCTTCAAACTATGTATCTAGAACGGACACAAAACATTGCATAAATTGTGCTTTTGCAACTTATCTTCACGATTTAACTATAAGGCTTCTACTCGTAAGAAAATCTTTAGACTGATTGTGGTTGAAGCCAATTTTAGTTAGAAATCTTTTCATCAACCAAGTGCATGGTTGACTCTATTGCAAATTTGTTCAGAAAATCATGCAATACACGTTTTCTTATGATTGAGAGGTTGAAATACTGCCATCTCAGATGTTGAGTCCATTTTTTGATGGTGTTCTCATAAAATGATAACAGCCCATTTGCTATTTTTAAGGCAAATCTTTTTGGCAATGGTGAAGTATGTGGTCTGGAATACGCTGTTGAGCACCATATTAATTAGCAAGCCATTAGTGGTTGTAGTCAGCTGCCATTTTTGCACCAAGAATCAAAGCCGACCTTTCTATTATGAAGTAAACTGTCTGGCTGAGCTTGCAACATCCGGATCAGCATACGCGTAGCCCATGAAAATTTCTTTCTATAAACTAGTTTTCTGAAAATTAAAATGCCTCGAATGATAAACATAACGGCAACGAAACCTACAGTTTTATAATTTTCAGTCTCTTGTAGCATTTTCGCCTATAACAGTGTACGACCTTAGGGATTCCGGGTCCCTTAAATTTAATTCTTTGCCAGCCAATTCAAATGTATAACCAGGTAGAAATTTTAGGGGTTTTGTCCTAGTAGTTGCAACCTCACACCCTCATCAACCTTTTCGTGAACGTATTGCAGTAACATGACTAGTAACGATCTATTGTGCCAACTTCAAATAACCATCTAACTCCACCTTGCTTGTTCTCACGTGACAAAATACTTTTGAAAAAAGATTAGCAAGGACAAATGTTTATTTCACAAATTATTGATTTTGATTGAGGAGGCCTGGCCCCCCTGTTGTACATGTTCTCCTAAAAATGGTATTTTCATCACAAAACAAAAATTTTCAAGGCAAATCTTCGAGTGAATTATAATTTACTGCCAAAAATATTGAAGGAAGCAATGCGCTTTGCTTTCCTCCCCTCCTCTGGGCCTAGTCACGTACAAAATTTAACCCCAAATTCAAGATTTTAAACGTGTTTTGGACTTGATCTGTAAATAACGGGAAGAATGAACAATTTAATGTTTTCAATTGGCTTTTTAAATCTTAGAAGTTTGGTTATTTCAAACGTCTATGCGGATCAATACATTTTCCCTAGACCGATTTGACGCAAGAGATTCACACGCGGCCGCTTTAGGGTTAGGGCTAGAGCTAGAAATATAGCTTCGCATCAAAACGTCTTAGGATTTGGGTTAAAGGTTTGAGTGTTTCAAGGTTTTCTAATCGTAATCGTAATTAATTTTTTTTTCATCAGGCTACCTTGGCCAGGAGACAGCTCAGAGACCTTTCCATCTTCGAGTCAAGCTCCCACCTGCGCTTCACACTGTTCCTTTTTGTTGCTGAACATCGAAAGTAGGGAAGCTGTTAATACCAATTTTTATAGTATTTGGTTTGACCCGACCGGAAATTGTGCCGTGTCAACCACTTCTGTAGCATATCTTCTATTCACTCGACTAATGGTACACTGTTTTTGTAAAGGAAATTAGTATTCTAAAATTTTCTCGCGGCAAACTGGTCGCGTAAAAAAGTGCTTTCACCGGCAACATCGTTGGTATAAGTTCGAAATCGGAAACAAGTGAAGTCTTGAAGCGTGTATAGTCCATTTTTTTTTTTAATTTGCGTTGATCTATGTTAAAGCGTTGGTTTTGTGAGCCAGTAGGGGTTGCGTTTTAGTAACTTCACGACTTTGGCGATTCTTTGCCTTAAGTCTAGCTGTAGGAATAAATCATACGGTCAAGCTTCAAGACCACCGGGCCTTGTTCTGTCCTACTATCTTTTTATGTTATCCGTTGCTCAGCTAGTGCTTTGTGTTGGATCTAAGAAAACCATAATCTCTCTAGTCCTTGAGATGGTTTGTACTTAGAGAAAGTCTGGGTGATGTGCTTAGCAGTTTGACTCTCTCGATCAGCATTGACACATCGAAACCACCGTTTGGCCAGTGAGGGAGTGAAGCTTCGCAGCAAAGCTTACCAGGAAGGATTCGCATAGGACTGAGTATAGTATTCCAAAAATGTTTGATTGTTGCATAACATCTAACAGATTTTGTCAAAACTTGGATCTTATAGCTTCGTGTATAACCTAAATGGCAAGGATCTAAAAATCTAAAATAGACGGCAAAATACATTTAATGTATCCTGTGTTTGTTTGAAATCAAAGTAAAGAATCAATAGATTGAAAGCTCATGACTTTTTTATCACCAGTTATTATTACTTCGCCTGTAAAACTGCTATCACGCCGGCTATATTGCTGAAGAAAAGCGATTAAATATGACGTGAAAAGTACAGAATAGGCGATGCTTTTGTTCATGCAGGAAAGAGCCGAGCCTCATACTGTTCTTGAATGAATTTATGGATTGACCTGCCACAGTTTATGACCTAGCCTACCCTTTATGACTAAGCTGAGTCTACTGGAGCTTACCGAAGTTGAAATTATCAAAGCTCCAACATTTGTCGTCAACTTATGGGAACAAGGAATCTAATCAAGACCTTGGTTTTGATTGGAATTAGTAACTTGAAAATTATAACAAGCTACTGGTATTAGGAATAGCATTTATGTTTCAATTGAGAATACACCAATAATATTAATTTGTACTATTTCAGTTCGATCATAAATGCACTGTATGTGTCGATGCAATTCTCTAAGGGTGAACCACCAAAGCAACATTCAAGGAAAATTGACTTGCAGCAGTAAAGGCAACATTCAAAAAGGGAATAGGCTAAAAGGTCTTGGATAATAAATACTGTATGCTTACGTGTTATTACTTCATTAGTGCTTTTCCCAAACTACTTAAAAACCGTGCATTACGAGAACGCAATTTCAAGTGTTTTGATGCAAAAATACGAGTAAAAACACTCAAAGAGTTTTAATTCCAAAAATGATATTTTGCAGCCTTTCAGTTTACTCTGATATGCATCACATACCTTGAAGCAATTCAAAACTAGTTTTAACTTTATTGGAGTTCGAGTTTTCGAATACGTACATAGTTAGTGATTTTTTGGGAAACTTTTGGTACTTTTTAGATTTGTGTTGATTTACCAAGCTAAATTGCAATTTAAAATAAAATTAAATACATACAATATTCTTTGTTGCTACAGGCATACACTCCGTCATTTTAAAAATAATCAAAAAACTTTTTTTGCTTAAAATTGACTCGCACTAATACCCATACTTTTATGAAGATTGAGGTCAGAGATGCTAAGAATGCACAGCAAGCATTTCTGGCTTTGTCTAAGTTATATTTGACACAAAACTAAAAAAAATATTTGATATGAAAACTAGCAAAGTCGAAACTTACGTTAAAGAAGTTCAAAACATACTATTGAAGAAAACCTCATAAATTTTCATGTAAGCTGTGGAAGGTAGGCGGCTCTATAATTTCGAAAAACTCTTGTACTGGATATAAGTATATGTATTTTACCGTAAAAGTTACTGCTGTTAATTTGTATGCATGCGGCCAGCATTGTTAACTAAGCTACGACAAAATATTATCTGTTCGATGTTTATCTTGACACTCATGTTTTTTTTTATATTCTACATAGCATTGGTTTTGCTGGATCTGTTACTGCAGAAAGTGACAAATTGTGAACAATACTTAGTGTGGTGCAAGACACGTTTTGGGATATTTCAAACAAATGTGTACCGTGCATACTTTTGTAATAGGTAACAACAATATAAACGAAGAGAAAAGTACTTTTAATTTTCCTGCAATAATGGTTAATTGTAGCACTTTGTAATAAAAATGCAAGGCTAAAATGGACTATATTTCTTTGCTTGATTACTATACTTTTTTTAAATTGAGAGAGAGCCGTTGTTTAAGAAGTAATTTTAATTTCAACTCCACTTTAAAAAATAGGGAGCATTTTTGTACAAAGCTCTTCACAAGTAAGTGTTAAGCAATTATACGTGCCGATTCATGCATTCTAAATATAACTTGTTTCAATTTTGAATTATCTAATAAATATATAAATGTATGTTTAATTTCACACCTTTAATTAGTTATCGCCTAATGAGCAATTTTTGATAATACGGTAATATTCCTTCATATTTTGGCAAGTTGGCTATGCTGTCTGCGTAATAAAAAACAACAATTTTGCAACTTGCATAATTATTAGTTGCAAATAATTACGTTTTCATTATGGGCATAAGTATTAGCTGTTCTGAGAATGTAGGAGTCGAGAAGCGCTAAAAACACCGTTTTCTAGAGAATGTTTGTAAGAGATGTAGTTTAAACCAAATTAAAGAGGAAAATCATCCGCAATCGGAAAAACCGTGGAAATTTTTAGCAATGTTGTATCGATCCGAACTACCTTCAACTACAATTTCTCAAAACAATCTGTTGCACTTAGCACTATTTATACAGCATGTTTATAGACATTCTTTTAATTGCAATTGATTTTGGTAGCAAGTACCATCGTTCGCGGTAATCATTAATTTTTTACATATTGTCAAAAAAATTTTTAAAATTTCCACAATAGAAGACATGTTCTTTTGTTTACCACTCACTATATAGCCTCCAAAAATAACGTAGAGTTAAAAAAAAAACAGAGAGCATTAAGTGCCTTAAAAATCAGAAAGAGCTGTTTTCGGAACTTCACTTTACCACGTTACAAAATGCATGAACCTTTGCAACACGGTGTCTTTCCACATAACCATCTGACTTACTATTGAAAACCATTCTACAATAAAATGGAACGCAAATAAGGCCAATAAAATGTTAACACTTTTTTTAGTCTATTTATTCAGAAGTGAAAACATTCTATTTGCCCATCTTATACATTTTGAATGCAAACTATGACTTGAAGCATGTAGTTTAGTGATGCTTCTTTGTTGCCGTTTTGCAATGTTGTTTTATTTGACTTTAGAATAAACAGCTTTTATGAGAATGCTTCAAAGACTTCTACACGATGATAATGCAAAATTTAGATTTTGTTGTTTTTTATATTCTGTATTAAGCGTTATCATTAACAGTTTGTGATTGCTGCACGCTTTTCATTAATAGTTTGTTTATCGTTGATATTACGGTATTAAGATTGCAATTTTCTCAATTTGACTAAAAATTAAATATTTCTAATTATAGGTTTCATATCCTGAGTGGTATTATTAAATTCGATTAAAACTTCTTCTTCTTCTTCTTTCTTCATTGCCCGCTTTTCCGTGAGGGTTGCGGGGGCAGTAGCTCAAGATTGAGCCGCCACACCTCACGGTCTTCCATCACCTCCATCATTTCGCTTGGGCGAAGCCCCAAGCGATTCCATCCAAGATCCTCAATGTAATCGGTCCATCTAGTTCTAGGTCGTCCGACTGGTCTTCTCCCACTTGCTTTGGCATGTAAAGCTTGTTTGGGGAATCTTTCCTGAGGCATTCTGCTTACATGGCCAAACCATCTAAGCTGTGATCTTTCAATTCGGAGAAGTAACGGCTCGATGTTAAGAGATTTTCGAATTTCAGAGCTACGCACCTTGTTCAACAGTGTAACTCCTTCGATTCTTCGTAAAAACCTCATTTCGGACGCTTGCACTTGTGATCGCATTCTTTCAATCATTACCCAAGATTCATGACCATAAGTGAGAATGGGGACAAAAACTGCTTTGAAAATTGAGAGTTTTGCCTTTTTCGACAATTCTCGTTTCATGACAACCGAGTAGTGCAAAGCTCGCATTACTGCACTAGCCTTGCCTATTCGGGTATCCAGTTCTTCGTCTTGCCTTCCGTCACTCGTAAATGCAACCCCAAGATACTTGAACTTCTCTACCTGCTTCAGTGTCGCTCCGTTCACTTGTAATACGCACTGATCAGGGTTTCTTGAAAGATGAAGTACCTCAGTTTTGGCCGTGCTTATTTTCATTCCGGCGGTGTTGCATGCATCTGCAAAGCTATTTAATGCGCGCTGGAGGCCAGATTCTGTGGAAGAAAGCAGAACCAAATCATCTGCGAATAGCAGACGACTAATTTTGCAATTTCCAATCGTGGCACACTCATCAGCTTGGCTGTATTTGTCGATCCAATTCATGTAAACAATGAAAAGGAGAGGTGACAAAACGCACCCTTGCCTGAGTCCAACGCCTACATGGAACGGCTTTGATTGCTTGCCATTTACCCGAACACAAATCTCCGGTTTGCAGTAGAATGACTTAATAGCGCGTAACAATTGACTATCAACGCCATACTCCTGCAAAACCTTCCAAAGTTTATCCCGAGGAACTCGGTCATATGCTTTTGATTAAAACTTATAAACCATAAGTTTTCGTCTTTTGGACATTTTACTAATGGAAAGCACTAGCCTTATTTCCGTTTTCATGCAACAAGGCAGCTCTGATTTTAAACCGGAAAAAATCCGCATTATCGCATTGTTTTGTTTTGGGTTATTATGGTGGTTTACAAAATAATTAATTTAAGTGCTTCCTTTTAATTAATTTAAGTGTTTACAAAATAATTAATTAATTTAAGGCTTGGGATAATTAGTTATTTTGGCGGTGTAGGCTGGGATAGGTTTCCGTCTAGTAAAACAACTCGATTTTCTTCCCTTGTCACTGATTAAATAATAGTTCCACACCGAAATCGGCGAAAATAAGACCAAATCTCAGTGAAAACATTTTTTTCGTTTTGGTCTTCACAAAATTTTGGCCAAATTGGTTCTAACCTCGGTGAATATACTTTTTTTGTGTTTTCAGCACTATACCGAAACTTGGCAAGAAATTGCGGCATTTTCCGGAACCTACCTACAAGTTAGCTTCCAAAGCCTATATCCACCTCTTTGTGTAGTATACTGTAGCATTGGGTAAAACCGTGGTTAAATTTCATTTATAGATGTTTGAAGATCATGCAATTTCCTTATAATTGGACAGAAATTTGGCAATACACGGCAGTTGTCATCAATTTTATATTCTAAGTAGTTCTGCTTAGTTTTATTAAAACTAGCAAACTCAAAAAATGCTGTTTTGGGAATGCTCACTGATGAAAGGTACGAGCTATTTAGATTTCCGTTTTCGGGTTTTTCGGTAAAAAGGGATTTGATTTTTAAGCGGGAAAATTTTGGTAGCAACACAAACATTCTGTTTTTGAGTTAAACGTACATTGTACAGCCTAAAAACAAAACTGAATCAAAGGTTTTTTTCCGAGAACACAAGGATATGTTGAAAATTATTGATCTCAATATTTGCAGCTTGAGGTTTTCTTTGTTTAATAAAAATGCGTTTTTGTTTTATGGAAGGGAAATTCGGGTAATTCGAGTACAACAACGTTACGCTGTTTCGGGGTAAAATTTGGCACTCAAAAATGAACTGTTTTTATTGTAAAGAAGTCTAACAATAAATGAATCACCTCATAAGTTACACCACATATCTATCAAGATAGCCTACCCACAAAATATAATAACCTCGTGTTTTCCAAGTTTTCTGTCTTTACAAAAGTTTTGCGTCCGCTTTTTATTTATATATTTTAATTACAGTCAAAAATGGTTATCGCAATAATAACTCAAGTGGCGTTGCAAGGACATATGAGTGGTTAAGGGTGTAGGGCACGGGACTTTGCCACCCCAAAATACTGGTTTTGCAAGCTTGCATTACCTTGCATTGCGGTTGAGTTAAACAATTACTGCCAATTTTAGAAAAAAGGGCTACTCGGGGAGGGATACGCAACGACCTCAAATAAAAATCACAAAAACTATCGATCATATATTTTGACGTCGCATTTAGACATCACAAACTGTGCACAGCAGCATTTTGAAAATTTTGCTAAGATATCATTAAAACAGTTGGTTTCTCCTTTTGAAAAACCAGACTATATATTTTAACATGATTTTGGCAAAATTTACAGCAAGAACTAAAAATTAAATTTGAGAGCGAACATAACCGCGAACGTTAAGCTGACAGAAGCTGGCAATCTGTCACACAGTCTGCAGTTAACGCCATCTATTATTGTCAAACTTTCGGATCTTTTTGTGGCTAGTTTTATTTGAAAAATTATCTGAATTGAAAAAAAATAGTCTGTGGTTGATAAGAGGGTTTCAAAAAGTGTTCTAGTTTTATAACGAAAATTGAAAACAAATATCACACCACATTACTACACTATTAAAGTGATAAAAATTATATATCTTTAGAACAGTTCGATTTTATAGGCTTTTAGTGAAACAATGTTTTTAATGTTGTAATACTGTGGTAAACTACTGTAATTTTACTAATTTAAAATTAGTTAATAAGTGTTTTTGCCGCAAACCAGTGAAAGAGTTTCATCAGATCCATAAGATCAATCAATCAGGTCAGAACATTTTAATGAATTATTGTTTGAAATTTATTGTTTGAACATACATCTATAAATTTTACACAGGAACAGTGGTGCAACGGACAACTTGCCTTTCTTGATGTACTCGTGTCAAGAAATACCGGAATGGTAGCACAAACATCCGTCTTCAGAGAGAAAACTCATTCTGGACTGTATTTAAAGTGGACCAGTTTAGTCCCGTACCGATACAAACGCAATTTAATGAACTCACTACTACAACGGGCCTACAAAGTTGGATATTCGTACAAACTGATTCACAGCGATTTTATGAGAATTAAAGATATGCTGGCAAAAAATGGATACCCCGGGACATTTGTTGACAATTGCATTTGAGGTTTTTTTAAATTCCAAACACACGAATACGAAGACAACAAACCAAATTACTACTCAACCTACTCAAAAGCATTTGACTTGCAGGCTTCTCTTTCTGGGACCAATCTCAATGTAAGTACAGCATGAAATCGGCAACGTTTTTGCAAAAAAGACAATTGAGCAAATCAAAGTTAGAGTTATTCACAACACATTCAAATTAAAAAGTATTTTTCGGGTCAAAGAAAGACAAGCTCTACTACTACGGTCAAATGCGGTCTATCATATTTATTGCTCATGCGGCAGCAACTACATTGGTGAGACTGCCAGAAGTTTGCTTACACGACTCAACGAACACAACCCCGGCTCCAAATCATGTAAAAACACAGACGTTACCAACCTTTTCTATGAAAATTCTGATCATAAAATTGATCTTGCAAAACCTAAATTACTTCGAACTGCCAGGAACCAAGCTACGCTCTTCATTTTAGAAACTTAAAGCATCAACAAACTGAAACCAAACATAAACGTTGATCAGTCATCGATAACTTTGCAACTGTTCAGCACGCGATTGTTTTTTCCTCTTTTTTCATTCAGTGCACAGCGCTAGTGTCGCAGGAATACGTAGTGTGTTTAGCAGTGGCACAGCAGCTAGTTTACATTAGCAGGTTTTACTCAATTGCAACTATGTTACAACTTGTACTGAAATGGGCCTACTTTCATTCGAGACTTGTCTTTTACATTTTTTACTGTTTTAGACTTTACTTTTTACTGATGATGGACATAGCTAAGTCCGAAACGTTTAAAAGTTTTACTATTTTAAATAAGGCTTCACTGTTGTTAATCAAACTAATGAATTAAAATCACTAAAACACCTACAATATTTATTCAGAATCGGAAATTGCTGATTTTGAATAAATTGATAAATTGACACTAAAAAATATAGTTAGTTGTTCTATTATCGTATTTCCGCGAATTTAACTTTTAAAATTTGTAATATAGACTCTTCAAATCACTATTTTTGAGAGTGATTCATCTTTTCTGTGCTGTTTGGTAAATGAATAAGGCCTAGTTATATATTTTTAGCATGAAATAAATTTTACTACAGATAATCGAATCGATTGGAACAGTTTGTACTCTAAAAAACGTTTTTGTCAAGTTGAACTGTTAATTAAATTATTGTGAATGTTGTTACGAAACTATCAAACTAATGCAGAATCACTTACGTACTCACCAGTAACCGACGAACGGAATTCAAGCGGTACGCACATAAGGAACTTGTAGTAAAAGTTCGTGCAATAAATAATCGTCATGCTAAAAAAAATTGCAAAACAAATTGCAAAATTTCATGATCGAACTGGTATAAAAGCATCAAGCAAGTTAGTTATATCATCACTTGGTTCATCTGGCAGCGTCAGGTTAAGAATCAATCATTATTCTGATAAGTTGCTCGGCAAAATGAATCGAATGGGCGAAATGAAGTTGATTCTGAGTTTCATGCTTTTTGCTTTGTTTGTGGGTCCAACATTTTCTCAAAGCAATCTCCAAGAGCAAAACTTTGAAATTTTGCGAATATATCGTGAGAGAGTGGAATCCACTTTGTCACCGGAATGCGTTTGGTACCTTGCTTCACTTTTTGGACCAGATGAAGTTTTTCCATCTTTGCCCAACGCTTACGAAATTACTAATCTTGAATTTGTTAACGCGGATTTGGATCATCCTTTCTTTGACCAAAATCGACTAGCTCCATACATCCATAACTTATACGAATCACATCGAATTACAACAGCCTTGAATGAATGCAGAAGTTACGGAGACAACGACTCCAGAGTTCTTGTGTTCTTGTTCAATCTTCTGAGGAATTATGTTAGGATCGTGGAGCGTCCACCTGGCTCGATAGAAGGTAAAACAGCAAAAAAATCATGTACATTTTACTCTTGTGGCTCCACAGTCCTCAACTTCTTGCTGGTACAAAAAACATGAACTGCGGTACTAGAACTTTCATTGAAAGGATCAAAGTTTTGAAAAATCTAATTAAATGTATTTTAGAAAACCTATAAATTGAAAAATACAAAATAGCAAAAATTTATTTCAAGAATTCGACTAACATTTACTCTAAATATTTTGCCAAGTTTTTGAAAGGTTTTATGTCATTACATACTTATAGAAAATAAATTACTTAATATTTTTTGACATTGTGTGAAAGAAGACAGTGCATTATCTCTAAATAAGCTGCTTTTTCAAGTTTTTATTGATAATTTTTAGCTTGAAAAAATATTCTTTTTCACTCTGGATAACATTAAAATTTAAGTTAAATATAAATGTTTACAATTAATGACTGATATATTACGTTATTATAATCTACATCTAACTACTTGTATTGTAGTTGCTAAAGCCAATAGTAATCTTAGCATGGTTATTAAAGTCAAAATATATTCATAAATGAATGTTTCATGCTACTTTGATCATAAGATATTGTATGTAAGCTCATAAGTCTACTGTAGTGCAGGAGCATAAATTCATAAATCGTTTTAGTGTTTTCTGGTTGGAAAGTCTGAAAAACATTAAATAAATCGTGCTTTATTCTGTTAAGATCCGCCGGTAATAGTAGATCCAACACTTCCACCACCGCCAGCACCGCCAGTAAACCCCATCATTCCAAGCCCTCAACCAACTTGCACCAATTACTTTCGAAGGGTGACGATCTTCAATGCTCTACGCCGATTTGAAAATCCCAATGGTAAGTAAACACATCTGCTCAAAGCAATCTCTGGAAAAGTTTTGATTTACATTTTGTACACTCTTTCACTATTTGAATATGCTTTTGAATAAACAAGTTATATTGTCAAGCAAAAATGCACAGTTACACCGACAATTTTTGAAAGCTCAACAAAAAAATCTCATGTGCTTGCAGGTTTTATAAAAGCTAGAGGAACTTTAGATTGCAAAAAGATTAGATGTAGTGTATTTTTTTTTCTTTAGTTTTGATGAGTAACATTTTTGTGTTTTAGTGTCGCCACTCTCCAGAATGCAGTAATAAAAAAAAATCTTGTAAAAAGTTTTTATGATAAAAACTATCCAATAAAGACTTTTGTTGTTGTTGTTTTCTTTTTTTTTATTTGTGTTTTTTTTTGTGGACTAAATTGCAATTGTAGAGTAGTTTGAATGATTGTTTCATGCCAAATGCTTAGTTCTGTGAAGCTTAATTGGGTATTTCGATGCTGTGGACTTAAAATTTGTTGAATTGAGATTATGATGAAGCAAACTATGTGAGTCAATGTAAGTATATGTATGTCAATGTATGTATTTATCAAGTGTCATAAATAATGCTGGTGAAGTAATTATTTGAATAATACGGTATTTTCTGCATTTCAGTCACAGCATATTGCTATCCACCGTGCACACGACGACAACTGTGTCTACCGGATCCAATAACGGGAAATTGCAGATGTTTAAGTATAAGTAAGGCGTTTGCTTGCTTACGTTGTGCCACAGCTCTTAAACTTAATCACTCATTTTAATTTTCGAGCATCTAATATTTAGAAACTTGCAGCAAGGCTCTCATACTAATGGACAATGATTTTACTCAAAATTTTTCTAATTTTTTGATTACCTTATGATAACAACGAGGTCAATATATAGGATTGGTAATTAGACTCGTGGTAGTCAGTTTAAGTGAACTAACACAGGTTTAAAATTCATTGATTTACCAGTTACCGTATTATCATAAAATCGTATTTTTCATTGGCAAACAACACGAAACTTTGGCCAATTAATAAACGCTTTCAATCCACTTTTCATTGAATTTCTATTGAATCCAAAATTTTGAATTGATTAACCTTATTTTGCACGAGGGGAAGCATTTTTGCTCCCTTCTCAGTTTTTACGTGACAAATCCCTTCTGGAAGAAAATTTTTATTTAAAATTAAATTGACTTTGAGTCAAATTTTATCAAAAATTACATCCAAAAATTTGATACTGCTTTGGTAACGAGAATTTTTCCAAGTTTGAGGTTTCCCCACATCACTTTCTTAAACCTGAGCATTTTTTGGCCAGTATTTTACTAAAATGACGTCATAAGACGTTTTTGTGACGTAACTACTTTGACTTAGGCATATAAGCTTTCAGTATAAAAAACATCATTTTCGAAAATGAGGTCCTGACGTCACAATAATGACCTCATCAACTCAAAATCCATTTTTCTACAAAATTTTGATGAACACAAACCCGCATGCCAAACTTGGTTTTCTCGTGACCTTATGAGTTTATGAGTTTGCTGGGGAGGCATTTTTGCCTCCCTTTCGTGTAAAATGCGTTGGTCAGATACCCCGTGTAAAAAAAGGTTTAAAACATTATACGTGATTGTTGGAATCAGCTTAGTCGGATTGATAGTGTTGCCAATATTATGTTTTTGCAGATCCTAACAGGTGTTCAAACTTGGTTGACAATAGCAATAGCATCTCGCCAGTTCCAGTCTTTGTAGACAGTAAGTAATTGAGCAATCAGTATCAACGTTGTGGAGAATTAGTTCTGTAGCGATGGAATTGCTTCATGTTATTGATCGTGTCAGCATTTTTATTTCAATTTATAGAGGTACTGTACGTCTATCACAATATAATTTCAAATTAGGATTCATCTTAAGGAATAAAGTGCTCGATCAAGATAAACACATACAGTAAAAAAACATTTTGAATCATTCAACCCATTTTTGAACCACTCTTATCTTTTCACGCGTATGAACTAATCAGCACTATGAGTCTGTTTATCCACATCGAACGCAGAGCTCTTATCTTTAGATTCTATTTGCAAGTTAGTATTTCTTCAGGCTAGGCCAACCCAACAGGTAAACTGCTTGAACCCAATCGAAAAAATTTTTTCTTAGGTCACAATAAACTGCCATTTTGGAAATCGAACCTGAAGCAAGTAATCTTTTGATCACTATCCCTACGCTTTACCAAACTGAGCGATTGCCGCCGCATTGTTACCTAGTTTTTGTACTCTTTGTTATTTTCATTTTTAATGTTATTTATAAGCATTATAATGCGAGTGGTTGAAACGTTTTTGGTTTCAGCTTCCAGATATTGTTCTCCTGCCTGTGCAAGAGCTGACGTGTGTGTTGCGAGATCCAACCAACGGAGTACCGAAATTTTCTGTCGATGTCAAAGAACTGCATCTGGGCTAGCACTAGAAAGCCTGCTGGCCGCCAGGACTAGTAAGAAATAAATTTTTTGTAATTGTTGTTGTTGCAAATTATCTTCCTGCCACCGTACAACGTCATGTGATAACCAATCGATGCTTCACACACTTTTCATTGCAATATTTACTTTGTGTTTTGGAGGAATCCACGCCTGTTTTGGAGTTCTTAGTGATCCAATTTTCTTAAGGATTTTTTCGAATTTTCGTCCACTGAATTGGCAGCTTGTTCGAAGCCACAAAGCAAATATACAGTGACTATCGTAAAGGCTTTTATTCAAGGACGCAGCAGTGTAATCAGGGTAGGGGCTGAAACCACATAATGTAGTCAAAGTCACGCAAAAATGACGCCTTTGCCTTTTCAACCACGCTGTCGACTAAATGATAAATCAGAAAGCAAAAGCAGAATCTTGTTCAGGTCGCCAAAAAAAGTAGAGTCTTATAATCCATTCTAGCAGCAACCAAAAACGTGCATTTTGTAGCCGCGGCAATCGTTAAACGCCGGATAGGCTTTAGAGTTTTTGTAACGGTATCCACTCTCCATGTTCCGTGAACAACTCAAAATACGGCAGAAATCGCATTTTCAACCGTATATCGTCATTAGTTAAACCCATACAAAGCTTCTTTTTGATTCACTAAAATTACTGAAATTGCACGAATTGTAAAGATGGAAGCTACAGTGATGATTTAGATTTTGCCGTATTCGAGTGTTGGCTATTTATTTGCCAAGATAATTTTGCAATTCATTGCTGCAAATTTTTTTGTGGCAATTTTCTTTCGAGATTTTTTCATTTACAGTTTGATATTTTTTTTTCAGATTTTCCTTTACCGCTCGGCTCGAACAGGTGCTCAAGACTTTGTCCAGGAACAGAGTCTTGTACAAGAAACATTTTGGGTGGGTCCAATTGCGTCTGCCCTGACGGAAGAGGTTGTTTTCAATAAGCGTCTTAACGCTAGAAAATGAAAAAAATTTACACATGCTCTGGAAGCTTCGTTTTTCTTGTGTTTTATCTTTAAGTTTATATTGTGCTATGCTTGTGTTAAGAGTTTTGCAAGTTTAAAATGCTATTCAAAGATTGACTGATCAATAAATCTAACATAACAAATGTAAGCCCATTGTTTAAGTTTAAATTTTCATTTAACCCTCGTTTACGGAGGGGTTGGGGTGGAGGTGTTTTGCCCATCTCATGTTTTTGTGATAAATCCCTTAAGAAAAGCAGTTTTTATTTCAAATTAACTTGACTTTGAGTCAAAATTTATCATAAATAACCTGAAAATTTGAAGTAATTGTAATTACATTTTATTCACAAAGTTGCCTTGGCCAGGATTCAGCGAAGAGAACTTTCGCTTTTCCAGTCAAGGTGCCACCTGCTTACTAGTCCTACTCTCGGTGGAGACTTCACACTGTCCCTTTTAATGCTAAACGTCAAGCAGGAAAGCAGTGAATACCAATTTTTATAGTTTTTGATTTGACCCAATTGGTAATCGAATCTGAGTTTAGCGCTGCTGTCGCATACGCTCTATCCAATTCACTACTGATCGCAAGTTGCTAAGGTAACGGAAAGCTCTTCAATTTTTGAGGTTTTTTGATGCCACTTTCCGAAATTTTTTGGCAAATGCTAAAGTTAAACGACGTCATAAGACGTTTTTGTGGCGTAACTAACTTGAGTTATGCACTATGATTTAGTATCATAAAACAAACATAATTATGTAAAAAAGTCGATCCGCCAATGACGCTATCGCAGAAATGAAGTCATTTTTCAAAAATGGCCGAGACGTCACAGTGACGACGTCATCAACACAAAGCCTTTTTTAATTTTTTGTGAACACCAACCCGGATGCCAATTTTGGTGTTCCAATAAATTTTGATTTAGGATATTTTTGCCCCTCGCTCTGCGTAATATGCGTTGTTCAATACTTTTTTCTTCATTGCCCGCTTTTCCGTGAGGGTTGCGAGGTAGCAGCTCGAGATTAAGCCGCCACACTTCATTCACGGTCTTCCATCAAATCCATCATTTCGCTAGGACGAAGCCCCAAGCGATTCCATCCAAGATCCTCAATGTAATTGGTCCATCTAGTTCTAGGTCGTCCAACTGGTACTCCCATTTGCTTTTGCAAAAAAAGCTTGTTTGAGAAGTCTTTTCTAAGGCATTCTGCTTGTATGGCCAAACCATCTAAGCTAAGATCTTTTAATTTGGAGAAGTAAACGGCTCGATATTAAGAGATTTTTAAATCTCAAAGATACGCAACTGGATAAATAGTGCAGCTTCTTCAATTTTTCTTAAAAAACTCATTTCGGACTCTTGCACCTTGTGTTCACACTTTTTTGGTTATTACCCAAGATTCACGACCATACGTAAGTGAGAATAGGGACAAAAACTGTTTTGAAAATGGAGAGCTTTGCCTTTTTTGACAATTCTCGTTTTATAACATCCAAATACTGCAAAGCTCGCATTACTGCACTTGCCTTGCCAATTCAGATATCTAGTTCTTCGTCTTGCCATCCGTCACTCGTGAATACACTTCCAAGATACTTGATTTTTCCACCTGCTTCGATGTCGCTCGATTCACTTCAAACACGCACTGACAAGGTTTCTTGAAAGATGAAGTACCTCTGGTTTGGTAGTGCTTGATTTCATTCCGGCGGTGTCGCATGCATCTGCAAAGCAATTGAATCCGCGCAGGAGGTCAGATTCCGTGGAGGTAAGCAGAATCAAATCATCAGCTCTAGCAGACAACTGATTTTGCTATTTCCAATTGTGGATTACTCATCAGCTTGGCTGCATTTGTCGATCCAATTTATGTGAACCATGAAATACTGTTACAAAGCTGATTAGTAGTCGAGTGGATATACCGCCTGCTATTAAAACGGTAAGTCGAGTTCGATTCCTGGTCAGGTCAAACCAAAAACTTCAAAAATTGCTATTCACAGCTTGATCCCTGTATGACGTTTAGCAATGAAAATGGACAGAGTGAAAACTCCACCGTGTGTGGATAGGCGTAGCCAGGATTTTTGATTGGGGGGGGGCGGGGGCCCAAACCGCAAATCACATGCAATGACGTCATCAGAAACTTCGAAACAGGAATTTTTTGTGGGAGCAAAGATACCGTAGAATGGAAGATCAAAGGCAGTGGCCTGGTGTTGGCATGTAACTATAGAAACTCGTTTATAGGGGAGGGTTTAAACCAATAGTTTTAATGTAAAAATGTTTAAATTGGCAGACGTGTTAAGTAAAAAAGTGTACTGTAATTCAAACGTATCATTAACGGGGGTCTTGGGGCGGAGCCCCCAGCCGCCTGAGGCTATTGGGGACTGGAGGCAAAGCCCCAACCCGCTGGGCAATTTTTTGTAGTTTTTTGAAAAGAAAAAGCTGTTTTAATGACATTGGATCACATTTCGCATGTATTCAGAGCCATTTGAAGGTACTAGATTTTTAACTTTTGAAAGCCAAGTGAAAAAATTAAGTTGTTCAGTCCTTCTTTTGCTTGCTACTTAAGTCCGAAACGCGTTTAAAATCTTGCATTTTGGGGTTAAATTTTGTAAGTGATTTGACCCACGTAGGGGCAAGTAAAGTACATCGCCTCTTGCTATATTTTAGCAGTAAATAACAATTCACTCGAAAATTTTCCTTAGAGATTATTGTTTTGTCAAGAAAACAACCAGTTATAGGAGTACATATATGGCCAGGGAGCCCAGGGCCTATCAATTCAAAATTTTGTTCAATGAGCATTCCCCTTGCTGTAGCTAATTTTTTTCAAAACTATTTTGTTGCATAAAAACTGGTGAGGTGGAGGTCAATTGTTACTGAAAAATGTACAATCGATGGTTACGCCTTCAAATCATGTTAGTGCCCGGGCTCGATTTACATTGTGTTGGGCCCCTGGTACTTTGGGAATTTCGCAATATTTTCCTGCCAAATACAAGTGAAGACCAAAAAAATTCTAATGTGAGCGCGGAGCCCCTGGCACAGTGCTTTATGTTAAATCCGTCCCTGGTTGTTGCATTACGTTTATAAAAAGGTTAGATGAGGGGCTCGATTTGCAACTTTTAGAATAAAAAACCATTAATTTCACTCGGGTTATACAATCAAAATGTTTGGCAAACATTACATTGTGTGGTCTCCGGCTCCTCGAATCAATATTTTTGTTAGGGGGGCATTTAAATTGGGGACCATTTAAATATTATTGTTGGGGCCCATTAAAATTGGTTGGCAAAAATTAAATTGAGGTGCCCGGGCCCACTGAAATAAAATTATTGTAGGGGGCCCATTTGAATTGGTTGGCAAAAATTAAATTGAAGGGGCCCGAGGCCGCCTGGATCAATATTATTGTAGGGGGCCCATTTGAGTTGGTTGGCCAAAATTAAATTGAGGGGGCCCGGGCTCCCTGGATCAATATTATTGTAGGGGGCCCATTTAAATAGTATTGTAGGGCCCCATTTGAATTGGTTGGCAAAACTTAAATTGAAGGGGCCCGGGGCCCCCTGGATCAATATTATTGTAGAGGGCCCATTTAAATATTATTGTAGGAGGCCCATTTGAGTTGGTTGGCCAAAATTAAATTGAGGGGGCCTGGGTCCCCTGGATCGATATTATTGTAGGGGGGGCTTATTTGAGTTGGTTGGCCAAAATTAAATTGAGAGGGCCCGGGCCCCCTGGATCAATATTATAGTTAATTACTGTTGTACGCTTGTACTGTTGTACGCAAAGATGCTAAAACAAACTGAAACTGAAGACACAATAGTCTTTTTTGTGATATTTTTATCATTAGAAGCATTTCAATTGGGGGGGGGGCCCGGGCCCCCTGCCTCCCCTGGCTACGCCTATGCGTGTGTGGTATACATGTGCCAGCTTGACTTGAATACCGAAACACCCCTTCGCTTCCATTTCATCAAAGCATCATCTTGGTGAATGCAGATGTAACTACAATGATTAAGAAATTGAAAATTCTGGCGTTATGCTAACTTTATCAAATATTTAGATTACTAATAAAAGAGGAAAGTACACGCTTACACGGAGTTCTTTGATGTTAACAAAGAGCAATAACCGTTGTTGAAAATAGCTACACAGTATTTTTAAAATGCACCGATTGCCACGTTGTTTGCTGCACTTTCTTCTATCGAACAAATTAAATATCTTCAAAAAACGTCCACTTATGTTTCGGAAGAGAACCAAAATCGAAAGTAAGCCTTGCAAAACTTTAAGCATCATCACGCAAATATACCTATTTATGACCTAATCATTACGAATGCAAGCATCGACGCAGAGATGCAAGTGTCGGGGAAGATTTTTAGAATGTTATTTTTAATTTGTGTACTTAAGAATTTAGTACGATGAGATGAGTGAGTGGTTACCAAATTTGTAAATTGTTTTGCAAGTGATCTGACGATGCTGAAGAGAAAAATCACTCGCAATTGGAGAAAACATAACTTCAAACTTTCGCTTTGGTAAATCCAAAAATACTTTATTTTACACGCTCTATTTCACCAACGCATTTTACACAAAGGAGGGCAAAAATGCTTCCCTATTTATGACCAAAACTCACGAAAGCACCAGATTTGCGATATTTTCGAAAATTAGGCGTCAGTTTGGCAATGACGTCACAGGTACTTCGAATTTTGCACATAAGCTTGGTTTTTAATACTGAATCATATAAGGCCTTAGTCAAAGCAGTTTGGTTACAAACACGTCTTATGACGTCATTTTAGATAGATATTGGCCAAATTGCTCAGATTTTGGAAAGTGACTTGGGGAAACTTTAAAATTGAAAAACTTTTCGTTACCTTAGCAACTTGAAATTTTCAAGAGTTATTTGAGAACAAATATGATTTTTTTCAAATTGGTTTGAAATAAAAATCGTTCTTTTAAAGGGATTTATCACGAAAAAACCGAGAAGGGGTTAACTCCTTGTTTACAATAGATTTAAGGCTTGCAACCCAAACTTAACGCCATATTGTCTGTAAGGTTGCTGTGTTATTATCTTTTTAAGTGCATCGGACTCGAAGCAACGCGTAATTTACTTCCATCTTTGCAGTGTTGCTTCTGGTTCATACTTGGTTACATACATCTTCGTATAAACGGAGTGAATTTGTGTCAAAACTGCAACGCTGTTTTTACACATTAAACTTGACTCTTAAAATCTTGTATAATTAAGTTTACCCGTTTATTCTGTTAAACTATTAATAATTAATACTATTGCGTAGTAATTTGATTTTGCTTGAATTACATCATAAAGTTTATTATTGACTGAAAATGTCCTAAAAGTGGCATTCAATTGAAACAATTTTTTTCTCGGTTTTCTCTCAAATTTTTTGACAGACAACAAGACTAACTTCACCAAATTTGAGCTCTTATAATTTTCCGTTTCCGAGATATAACAGGAGTTTAGATTTCCACATAGAAAGGCTTTTTCTCTTGAAAAATTTTGCCACGGTTGCCAATTAAAAACAATACAGTATTTCAAAAAGCTACTTTATGCTCTTAACTTTCTTTCTCAATTAGTTTTTTTGCCGAAATGTACTTGCCAACACGAAGCAAAAGATCAATATCGTATATTGGCTGCTTTTTAAGTAAATATAAAAGCCTGCTTTTCAAACCTTAATCTTCTGTTACAATGCTGGTGAATGGAAACCCTGAAGTAAGAAGAAAATTGTTAATTTTGAACTGCAACATCTCGAAAACGACAAGACGTAAAACGTTCAAATTTTGTGAGAATGCATTTTAGGTTTTTCTTAACATTTTGTTCAAGAACGAAAACCTTGACTAGAATGCCCTTTTAAAGAAAAATACAGATGCAAGAGTTTATTTTAGAATAGTTTGAAAAGTTTTTTTAAGCGTTTTGGAGCGAAAGTAAACAAAGCTCGTTGCTGTTTACAAAAACAGAAACAGAAACTTTACTTGGCGTACAAAAAACCCCAGTTTCTAAAATCATAATAGAGTTTGGAATCGCAAAACGAGATGAAGAATTTTGTGAAAGATAAAAAAGAATTTTTTTTTTCTTAATCCTGCAAATTTTCGGATTGCTATCATAAATGTTGAATTTACTGATTTACAATCCTTGCTGATTACAACTTAGGCTGCTTTTACCAATCACGCTTATTTACCAGCGAAAATACGCGTGATATCTTAATTAATGAAATATAAATAAAGAAAAAGTGTACAATGCACACAGTTAAATGACCTTTGTATTTCAGCGAGCAAATACGCGTGATCGGTAAAAGCTACCAGTTGTTTGAACTTATACTCTTTTATTGTTTTCAATCTTAGTATTTATTTTGATGCAGTTCAGTTCAACTGATTATTTCATCTTTACTTTTTTTATATCTCTTACTGTGTTTTTATCTTAAAAAAGCAATTGCGATCAACAGGTAAATTTTCACACAACGTGTTTCGAAATTAAAGCCCTCCTCTACTAACAGCATAAACTAGAATATAAAAGTACAAAAGTTCTTTGGATTTAAAACAGGCATTTATTTAACTTTTTTACCAATTGGTTGATATGGTTGTGGGTCTTCATTTGCCTGCTTCCTTGCCTGCATTCTTGAGGGGTTATAGTCTTCATAAATTGCAGAAAAAGCGAAGAATCAAACTTTATTTTCTCTAAGATTTCCGTTACCAGTCTTCGCAGATCGATAATTATAGATTAGTAAACCACAATAGTTTCTAATACGTCCTTTCAACACGATTATTGGAGATGGATACCCACGCTTTTGTCAAGTTTTGAGTCAGCGGTTGTAAGAATGCACAGGCATTTTGAGCTTTGCCCAAGATATATTTGACACGAAAATAAAATAAATTGATTTTAAAAAATATTTCAATCGCAACTTACGTTAATAAACTTCAAAACACAGTACCAAAGAAAGTCTCTTAAATTTTCATGTAAGCTGTGAAGGGGAGGCTACTCTTATTTTGAAACACTCTTGTATTTAAGTGTATGTATTTTGAAATTTACTGCTGTTAATTTTATATGTATGCCGTCAGCAGCACTAAGCCAAAACGAAATGTTACCTGCTCATTTTGACACACATGTTTTTTTTTTTATTCTACATTGCATTGGTTTTGCAGGATCTGTTACTGCAGAAAGTGACAAATTTTGAACGTTACTCATTGTGGCGGAAGACAAATTTTGACGTGTTGACTTAACAATTTGCACAGTGCACACTTTTGTAGCACATAAAAGCAGTATAAATGGAGAGAAAAGTACTATTAATTTCCGTCCAATGACGATAGATTGTAGTACTTTATAACACAAATAAAGGCTTTAAAAATTAATTTTTCAACCGTCTTTTTATTAATAATTCAGTCAAAGACGAAAAATGTTCATGGTTATAACAACTCCAGTAACGTTGCAAAGACACGATAGTAGTGGTTAGGGGTGTAGAGCACGGGACCTTGCCACCTCCAAATAATTTTTTTGCAAGTTTGCATTAGCTTGCATTGCGGTTGAGCTAAATAGTCACAACAAAATTTAAAAAAAAAATTTTTAATCAGAAAGGAATGCGCAACGATCTCAACTAAAAATCACGAAAACTTTTGATCATACAGTTTAACGTTGCATCTAGACATCACAAACTGTGCATGGAGGCATATTGAAAATCTTGCTCTGACATTATTGAAAGCATTGGTCCCTCCTTCTTTCCAAAAATCTAACAATGTTTATATCCTTAATGAACTTTATTAAACTTTTGGCATCCGATGGTTGCTTGACTCGATGACCGCATAGTCCTTCTCAACCTCCCTTTCGCTCTAATTAGCTAAAAATTGTTGAACAATTGAAGTGTGTTTGATGTTTCGGTATTTTGACGACTATATGCGACTAAACAAACAGCGAGTTGAAGTTGAAGTTGCGTGCTTTGGCAAAATTTACTGCAAGATCTGAAAATTAAGTTTGTACGCGAATATATTATACTGACAGAAACTTGCAATCTGCCAACAGTCTGAAGTTAACACCATGTATTATTGTTCAAAATTTCGGATGCTTTTGTAGTAAGGTTTACGTGAAAAAGTATCTAAATTGCAAAAAAATAGCCTGTGGTTGATATCACAGTTTCAAAAAGTGCTCTATGACGAATTCAGGAGTTGCACTTACCTCACATATCTGCTTTCCATTAGACTAGTGTTTTATCAGCATCTGAATTCATTCATAGCCTATCCTGACAGCCCATCCGAACCTTCAAACCACACACAAGGGCAATTTCTGCACTTGCCATCGTATCCTTTTCTCAGATTACTCTGATCAAAGTCTGAGAACAAGGTCACCAGAAAAAGGATACTCGACCAGTATCAAACCAGTATACTCGACCACTGCACTTTACTCAACCGCATCGCGCTAGCATCACTAAGCATGGCCAGCATATATGACATCACATTGACAATTTACCACAATGGTACGTTATGTTTGTGAAAATGTTTGAATTCAGGAGCTGATGAAACACTAGTCTAATAGGAACGCAGATATGTGAGGAAAGTGCAACCTCACAGTTGTGAAAAAGTTTCTGTCCCAAACCTGCTATGTAACTTTTGAATTTTTAAAACACATAGGAGTAAATAAAAATTTATTCGTATGGGAGTTGACTAGCGTAGTACGTATATAGCAATCTGTTTCACTGTCAAGTATAGGCTAATTTTGGCTCTTGGGATTCAAAATTATTTTGTTGTTTGCATTTACGTAGTTATGTACTCTTGATGATAACAAACAAGTTTGAAAAATGCGTATAGGATACTATTGTGGTAAATTGCTAATGTGATGTCATATATGGTGGCCATGTTTAATAATGCTGGCGAAATGCGGTTGAGCTAAGTGCAGTGCCAGTGTGATACTGGTCGAGTATCCTCTTTCTGGTGACCTTGTTGTCAGACTTTGATCAGAGTAATCTGAGAAAAGGGTACGATGGCAAGTGCAAAAATTGCCCTCGTGTGTGGTTTAAAGGTTCGGGTGGGCTGCCAGGATAGGCTATGAATGAATTCAGATGCTGATGAAACACTAGTCTAATGGAAAGTAGATATGTGAGGTATGGGAGGAAAAAAGAGAAAAACTTTAGGCTCTATCTATATCGAAAAGTGAAAGCAAATATCACAGCAGATAACCATAGTATTAAAACAACAAAAATTAAAATTCATTAAAACCTTTGGATTTTATAGGTTTTTGATTTTAAAAAATGTTTTTAATGTCGCAATACTGTGATAATCACCGATAATTCAAAAACTAATAAATAATTGTTTTCGCCGCAAACCAACTAAAGATTTCAATGACGCTAGGTCAAACCAGTCCAAAAAATTAAAATTAGTTGAACAACATCTATAAAATTTTATTCAAAATCGGAAATTGCTAATTTTGAATAAACTGATAAAATAACATTAAAAAAAAGTTGGTCTATGATTGCATTTCCACGACTTTAACTTTTTAAATTAGTAACTTAGACACTTCGGGTCAATATTTTTGAGGTGGATTCATGTTTTCTGTGCTGTTTGGTCAATCTATAGTTAAATACATGTTTTAGCATGAACTAAATTGTACTAACTTACTAAGATTTGGACAGTTTTGAACTGTGAAAAATGTTTCAATCAAGCTGAGTTTTTTATCAAAATATTGTGAATGTTATTGCGACACTACCAAATTAATGCAGAATCATTTAATAACCAATAACCGACAAACGGAATTTAAGCAATGTCGTTTCTGTGCTATAGTCGTATATTTCGATTTTTACTGTTTTGAGATAAGGACGTTTTTATGTTTTGGCTATTTTAAAAAATTTATCTAAAATTTGTTTGTAGCATGTTACGATTATGTTTATAACCGCAATAGATTTCTTTGACAATGTGTTGGCAGCATTATATAGGAAGTGTGTTGTATTTTAAATTAGTGGATTTTTTGTCGAGATACGTGACCATAGCACAGGAAAAGTTTCAACAAAATGAAAAAATATCCTATAAATTTAAGGTACATGAAAATTGCACGATGACATTTTTGTGCATTTTGTTGCCATATTACCATAGCTTGATAGTAATTAAGGGATTTTTCGAGTCGACAAAATACGTTTGTAATAAATAGTCAGTTGGGTATATTTGTAGGGTCAAGCTGTTCTCAAAATCCATAATGGATCCGTACAATCAACAGTTTCACAAAAACTCTCGTAAAAAAGGCTTTAACTTTGAACCCGGAAAGTAGGAAATAACTAGGGCGCAGCTTGGCTAATACCCGCTGTGCATTTTCAGCCCTCATTGGCTTTTGATACACAAACGAGCCGTTAGACTTCGAAGTTCAATATAATACATATTTTTGTCAAAGGCATTGGTGAAAATACTCGTTTTTTAAGATTATTAATGAAGATTTTAAATAGAGTATATTAATCGAATTAAAACAACCCAAGTACCATCTTGTGTTTCTGACGACCATCTTGTAGCTCGTGAGGGTACACTGTGCAATGGTCGTTAGGTTGTTTTAATTCAACTAATATTCTGTATTTAAAATCTTCATTAATTATCGAAAAACACAAATATTTTCACTATTTTTGTCATAAACATGTCTTATATTGAACTTCAAAATCTAACGTTCAGGTAGGTTCGTGAAGTTATCAAAAATCAATGAACAACGCATAATTAGTACTCAAGATTTTACACTAAAAGTCCCAATGTCAAACTCCTGCATGAGATCTAAAGTAAGATTTTTTCTCACTAAATACTGTATGTTGAAATGGAAAGACTAGATTTAGGAGCGATAATACATAAAAATTGGTTTGCAGTTATTTCGCTCTGTTTTTATGTGTTCGCCTGTTGGTTGTCCATCTGCTATTAAGGCCCCACGCACACCGAGCCTTTCAACTTCGTAGTCTCCCCAAATGATCACTATGGGACTTGTAACACTTTGTAACGTTTAGCCAAAAGTGAATTATGCCGCACCAAACGACTATAAATCAAGTGATAAATACACAGTTCACGGGATTAATACCGGACTAAACAAAAAATGCTCCCCACTTCACGGCCTCCCAACTCTTTGCCTTTGGCAGCTGAACCTCAAATACCACCACACTTTTTAAATTTCTGACTTTTCTGTCTTAGTTTGGGAATAAAATGAAATTATTATTTTGAAATTTTGTTTTATTTTTTAGTTTTTGACCAAGCTGAGTTAAAATTGATTTTGATTGAAATTGAGTTGAAATTAATTTTGATTGAAATTGATTCGCAGTTGATAATCGTAACCACAGCTCGTTCTGAATTTCACTTTAGCCTGCTGGAAGCGGTTTACATTTCACGGAAAAAAACGGTTTTGTGCAGGCAAAAGCAGTTCGTTTTTACACTTTAACTGTTTCGATAAGAACAGAATCAGATCAGAATCGGCTGTCACCACCTGATTGCATCTCCCTTAATTAGTGCTTTACCACTGATTGTGCAATCTCGTAATTAGCGCATTCGGTCTATAGAACATCCTACTCGACCACCACATATCAAACTAGACGAGACCGCAACCGAAGAGTGCTGTCCGAAAAGGTTATCGCGAAAGCTAAATGACAGCGACGAAATTGAAAGTCATATTCAAATTCGGTGCTAGGTTTTTTGTTTTAAATCTCTTTTCGGTCATTTTTTTTATCAGAGTAAAATTTACAATATTTTGATTTATTGATTTTTTATTAAAAGAATACGAACACGCATAGTCGTAGAAGACTGGATACAGTTTGGGGGGGGGGGGGGGCGAGACAAAATTGCCCAAATTTTTTTCGCTCAAAATTAGGTGAAGACCAAAAAAAAGTTTTCGCTCTGATTGGATGCGTTTTTTTCGCCCAAAATTAGTCGAAAACCAAAAAGAAAAAAGGTCTTCACTCAGATTGGATACGTTTTTTCGCCCAAAATTAATTTTTTCACTCAGACACATCAAAGGTCTTTACGCCGGAGTGTGCCCGAATAATCAAACAATTTGCCCAAATAATCTGAAAATTTTCCCAAATAATCAAAATATTAGCCCGTTTTGAACCAAAGCCCCCCGCCTCCTACGGCTATGCGAACACGAAACGAAACTTGCAAAACAAGACCATAAAAACAAAGCCTTTTCAGTATGTCTCTCAAAATTTAGCCATCAATGTTTCTTTGGCCGTTGGCATGTTGGGCTGAGAAGAAAAAGCACTGGAACCCCTGCTCTACGTTGTATCTGGACCACTTTGTAGATTGTAACCAATGACTGTATGGCCAACTGTGATCGTAATTTTTGTACGATTCTGCGTTCAAGCGTAGTCGCATTAATTTGTCCCAAATGAGTGGTAGTAGGCGATTTCTTGTGGGCGTTTTCAGTCTAGTCAAAAAACTAAAACCTCGTTCTACAGTTGCGTTTTCAGCATGGAAACTAAGTATTACTCCGGCGATCATGGAGAGAGTGGGCCAATCCAATTCCCGCTTTGCAGCGATTGTTAAAACCGTTCGCGAATTGTCATCAGCACGACTACAATTTCGTAAAACTTAAAATTGCGCCATTTGTCTTGTAGCGCTTCGGTTTCGATTGGGTCTGGCCTAATTTTGTAAAACTTAGCTAGGGTAATGACTTCCTTTGCTCCATAATTTACCAGCATTTCTGGATCTGACGAAGATTTTGCGGCATAAAAATTTTTACTACCTCAAATATCAAATTGCGTCGTGACTTATCAAATCGTTCATCAAGATTTGCAATTACCATCTTGATGAACTCTGCCAAGGAAGTTTTGATGGGTGCTGGGTCGTATTGCTCACGTGTACGGAAAGGTTGCAACTCAATTGTTTTATGAAAACCTTCCTTTTTTTATTCCGCGCTTTCAACGCGTAGGCCTTCCACATCAATTCCGACATTCGCGGCATGCGCAGATAAGAAAAGTGCTTCAAAGCAATATTTGTTATTTGGTAAGAAAAAAAATCTAACAACAGCTAATTTTATTTTTTGACATTCGCTCGTAGTGCTATGAACCTACAGTTACTGTGTTGGCCGTGGTGAAAAGTTTTTCGGTCATTATGACCGAACACACCAAAAATATTTCGAACATTGCGCAAAAAAATCATTCGATGACCGACAAATGACGGAAAAAAAAACAACAACCTAGAATCGATGTAGTCCTTTGTTTTGGTATAGGCCTATGCTTATTGGAAGGAAGAAAACTGCTACTAGCAATTTTAGCTATTACCAATTTCGCATATTGGTTTGGTTTATTTTCCTTTGTTCAATAAAAGATTGCTGTCAATAAAGAAAAGGGGTGTTTATTGTGATTACAAGAATACAAATGTAAACTAAATATTACGACACCAGCTATACCAACAGTTTGCTCGACGCATTTCTGTTCTGGTAGAATTTCTATCGCTTTAAGTAAAAAACTACGCTTTTAACGACCCTTTTTCACGGTCCGTTGAGGTGTCTTAATAGGTAGAATCTACTGCGTGACATTTCACGAGGAATCGTGGATAGACATAGCAAAATGAAACGTCAGCCGCAAAAGCAAATAATCGGAAAGGTTTACAAACAAGTAAATTGCAACCAGACGTTACGAAGCCACTCGATTGATAACGAACTAATTGGCGAGATTATACCACTTCAGTTGAGAAAGTTCACCGAAGTAATTGAAGAACCATAATTCAGAAACGTTTATTAAAAAACAATTTGGGCCAGTGGTAAAGTCCTGTTTGCATAACTTAATTCCATTCATGATATAATGCTTTGGCGAAGGAGATAGTTACGCGCAAGATGATCTCTAATGGCGTCCCGAACAGCATTCCGCTGCAAGTCTGGCAGTTGATGTCCATCAAACCGATTTGTTGTGGTGTCAAGGATTGCATCTTCAGCCGGCATCTGCTCGTTTTCTCATATGTTATGCAGTATGCAACAAGCTGAAATAATAGCTGGGGCTCTTTTGATATCCACAGGCAACTTTTGGTTTAACATACCCCATCTCGCTTTCAATCTACCGAAAGCATTTTCGACCACAATCCGTCTACTGCTTAAATAAGTATTAAACGACTCCTCTTTTGGTGTAAGGTTTTTACCAGGGTATGGTTTAATAATCCACGGTATGTTCGGATAAGCAGCATCACCAGCGAGCATTAGCGGAATTTCCGTTCTGTTCATCGTTAAAGTTGCCTGTACAAGAAAAGCGAGTGTTCAGCCTGATCATATCGGTATTCAAACTTAAAAATCCCTACTGATCAACAGGCAGACTCGCAAAAACAACACGAAAGGTGCTCAAAAGCTGAACAACATTACTTAGAGTAAGTTCGCTAAAATAGCAGCAAGACGTATTTTTATCCCGGACCAGATTTAGGTGAAAAACAAAGGTCTTCAGCACCGTCGCGTTGCATTTCGATTGAGAGAAAGTTTCCTCGTGGTATAGGGACTTGTCAAATCACAGATGAGCAAATCATTGCTAACCTTGGGCAGCATTTTATCGGAATATTGGTAAAGATTTGTCTGCCGCAGTACTGCAGCATTGTGACAGGATCCTGGCATGGTGACGTTGATGTTTAAAAATCTAACAAATTAAAAAAGGTTACCAGTAGTTTAACCTCAAAATTGCAGATGACTGAGATGAGCTTACCAAGGATAGTTGGAGCCGTTTTTAGCAGCATGACGGTTACTTATAAAAATAATTTAGCCTACTCCAAGAGCTCTGTAGATAGAAGGGAAAAGATGTATCGGACAGCAACGAACAAACTTGGTCTTATTACCCTCAGGATGTGATGGTGCGGTATTGATTGGGAAATCACCAAAAGAAATTGTTGAAAGACCGAGAAGTGTGGCAGTTAAATGTCAAGATGCTGCTCTCGCAATCCTTATGGATAAGTTACAGATTAAATGAGGACCGCAGGCAAAAGCAATCGGGGAGTTAAAAGTTAGGGCAATCGCATTAGATTAGATTGGCGTTCACCTCATTGTTTAAAATAAATCGTGGTGCAGTATAAATTATTCGAAACTGCCATACCTGTATTGACAATCAACCACTGCTTGTAAAACCAGAGAGAAAAACATTTTTCGATTGATGTAGTCGGAGTAACCTTTATTTGGGGGGGGGTAACTCTAATGTGGCACCCATCAATCGCTCCCCAAATTTGGGGAATCTTATTGATTTTTTGATTGTGCTAGGCTAATTCTTTTGCTTCCTCTGTTGAAGGCAATGTAATGTATCGTTTGATGCGGCAATTCAGAGCATTGCAGAATCTGCAACGGTAATGGATACATGTTCAGTTTACAAGCACGTCCAAGCTTAGAACAAAATTTCGTTACAAAAATTGATTAACCCATCCCTTTGTTAGCAAAAAATATTGTATACCTAAGTACCCAACACTATGCTCTATTGCATAACAATATAAGTAATATCAAATCGATTGTTTCAAAAATGAATAATGGTGGTTGCAAGTTCAAATTGGATGCTTTTTGTACATGTGTAAGAGGCAAACAGCGAAGAACAATATATAATTTTTTTGTATTTTTCGATGAATGAATGTTATTACCAGATTTAACTTTTCGATTAATCTTCGTTTTTAGCATCGAAGAACTTGTGATTGTTACTCCGTTTCTCTCTAATGGCCAAACTTTTCGACGTAGTCAAGGGAAAAACCTTGGTATTATTATTCCAAAAAGTATGACTTAGGCGTACGCTCGTGGGGTTGCAATGCATGACAGTCGCTAGTATTGGTGCTTTCTTGCTGCTCGTGCTATTTTGGTGTTTATGGAGCAGCGCAAGTGGGAAATCAGCATAAATAATTTAGGGATAATTAAGCAAGAAAAGTTACACTACCTATGTAGGTATAGTTGTACCGTACATTTGGATACACCAAATGCGATTGCAGCAGTCCGCATCTCCGCAGCAGTCGCAAGTTTGAAGACAGCAATGGCCACTCTTTCCGCTAGCGGTACTGGCGTTCTAACAAAGTTTTTGGCTGAAAATAAATGGAAAAATTCGTGTTAGCAGCATTGGTGGGCAAGTTAATGCAAAGCATAAGCTTCGTAAACCACTAGTCCGTTAACAAACTTCATACCTCTGTTGCAGTTATTTCGTTAATAAAAGATTTATTTATTGGAATTTAATAAAGTCCATTTATTCGTAAACATGTTACGTGTTGATTTACAATTTCTTTTTTTTAACTCACTTCTAGAACACGTACGTAATAATACCACTTGACCTGACAAGGAACAATTGTTGTTGTTGTAGCGCATATTTATCCGGCCTCCTGTCACCGCTCAGCGTCAGACGTTGAATATTGGACGATCCGTGCACTTTTCATTGCAATGACTACTACGTGGTTGGAGGAATCTGTACCTGCTTAGGAGTTTCCAGTGATCCAATGTTCCTGTGAAGTTCTTCGAATTCTTGCCCACTGAATTTGCTGCTTGTTCAAAGCCACCAAGCAGAGATAATTATCGTAAAACGTCTTATCTAAGGATGCAACAGCGTGAACAGGGTGCGGGTTGAACCCAGATCATACAATCAGAGTCGTCGTAAAAACAACGCCTATACCCTTTTGGCCACGTTGCCGACAATCTAACGCCATGATGGTATTTTTGTGTTTTAGAGGTTACATTTTAACGACTAGGCTAATGTAATCTCAAGATCAAAAAAGGTTTGTAATATTATGCACTAGCGAACCTTCGATCAGAAAAATGTTGAAATGACATTAAAGGCGGCGAATAATCCTGCCAATTCCGGTGGTTGTTAATAGCTAAAATTTGAAACATAATTTTTGATGTTTTTCGTTTTGATTTTGGGGCAGCGGTTGCAAAAATATTCAACAAATACAAAAAGAAATCACCCGAAAAAAGTTTTTGGAAACTCTTGAGTTTTGTTCTTCCCTTGTAAACCACAATGCTCTCTATTTAGGCGGGAAGAACAAAACTCAGAGTTTCCAAAAACTTTTTTGGCGATATCTTTTTGTATTTGTTGAATATTTTTGCAACCTCAGCCCAAAATTAAAACAAAAAATATCAAAAATTATGGTTCAATTTTAGGTGTTGTAAACCACCGGAATTGGCTGGATGAGTCAATGCCTTTAAAGGCGTCGTTTTCTCGACGACCCTAATCGTATGATCTGGGTTCAACCCACACCGTTGTAACGTTGTTGAGTCCTTGGATAAGAAGCTTTAGCAACTTCAGTTGATAACAATCCAAAGCAACCTGCAAGAACATTGGATTTGGATGATTGCGATACAAAGTGTGCAGATCGTCCAATAGTTAGCGTTTAGCACTGTCTGGGGACATGAGCTAAATAGCAGCAGCAACCACATATTGCTCACCAGTCACCATCGCAGTGTTTGTTTGATTAAGCAATACCTACAAATCGCTTGAACAAACAAAAATCAATCGCTAAGAGAAAAGCAAATTACCTGGTTGCAGTTCATCAACAATCTGCAATAATTTGAAAAAAGTGCTTTTGGACATTCGGAAGTCCTTAATCCAAAGATCATCTAGGGCATATTTCCATTGCGCTGCCCACCATTCATTTGATCATTAAACATATGCATTAATCACTTTGGTACCAAACCAAATTGGGTTGTTTATCAAGTTGTTGGTCAGTATTGCCTAGTAGAAGAGACATCGTACATCGTTACATTAAAACTCAAAAGATAAAGGCTAGGGTGAAATGTGCTGTAGAGATTCTACTAAGATGAAGTGAAGCATCCAGTAATCAAAAATGTTGCTTGTCCAAAATGGTCGTAATTAAACTTTCAAAAGCTTGTCAAGCAAATATCTCGAATAGTGCTGTAACTGAATTAAGGGCAACTGAGTTAAACCCTTCGTCCTGCTTGATATTGATATGCTAAATCATCCTACACAACTTCGAATAAATCAACATGGCAACAATCTTGGATAAGCCTATAAAGAAACATACAAAACAACGCACCTGCGTAACATCCAGTAACGTCGCTCTCTTTTCCATCAAAAAAGCGCAAGCGCTCTTTCTCTTCGTTTTTTTTTTTTGCTGCCTGTGTTTGGCAGCATTGTCTGACATATGCTTTAAGATTAACTTGCATTTCTTGCGATAAATTGCAAGCAAGGTAAATGCCAGAGATGGAGTCGAGGACACAAGGCTCGAGGCCAAGGCCAAGGACACAAAAAAATCCGAGGCCAAGGCCAAGGACAGCCTTTCCGAGGACAGACACTCTCGAGGCCAAGGACAGGAATGCTCGAGGCCAAGGCCAAGGACTAAGGACACAAGCGCAAGTGCACTCCAAAAAAAAAAAAAAAAAAGGTCTTCACAAAAATTTTTTAGGCGATCTCATTTTTAGGCGATCTCCGATTTCCACAAAAAAACGTTTTCCAAAAAATTTTTCAAGCGCTTCACAAAATTTTAACAATTCAAAAAATACTGCTTTCCTCGAGCCGAGGACATGCTAATTTTCGAGGACTTGAGGCCTCGAGGCCAAGGCCAAGGACTTCAAAATGTGTCCTCGAGGACTCCACCTCTGGTAAATGCTTGCGTGAAATGATTCATGACCCCTTCTGACAAGACAAAAATATTAAACAGTGCAACAGCATTACAGATTGCTTCCTGTACTATCAAGCTGTAACGTAGCCAAAGGGGGGGGGAGGGGCGGAGCTATAGCCTCCGCCAATAGCTTGCGGACCAAAACGCAGGATAAGAAAAATACCACGTTTTTAGCACTTCTGAGACTGCTTCTTTTGCACTGGAATAGACTAAAAAGAGATTTAATGCATCTTTTGAATATGTATTCAGGGGGGGCTAATTTGTCAAAAATAAAACTCTGAAATCAATAAACACTTTGAAAAATGGCCAAAAATAAGCAATCAAATTTGATCGCTAGTGTAAAAAAAATGCTGAACATAGGTATCATCAACAAATCTAAATCAGGAATTGGGGGAGGATGGCTATTCAGTATTAGTTAATTACCTACCTCTTCTCTCAAATATTTTTTCTTTAGCACCTCCCCTCCCCAATTATTTTTCTCTATAAAATACAGACGAAATTCATTACTAAATACATTTCTCTATAAAATACAGAAGCTTGACAGTATAGGCCTACTGTACCAATGCGCGACAAACAGCCAAATCCCACTGGATCCAAACAAAGTAGTGCATAGTGGAAAAAAGTAGCCTAACCCCAAAACTAATGCCTAGTAGAACAAAAGCCATTTTTGCTGCATTGGTTTTGCTCTTAAATAGCGTTCGTCTGTTCGTAGGCCTGCCTACTGCATAGTTCTAATGCTTGCAACAGAATAGGTCACTCGCTTTGATTGTTTGAACTTCCCACCAACGTATTTCGCTTTACTGCTCTTTCAAATTTCCGCTTTGTTGGCTGTGCTTACATGCGTGACCGAGTTCTTGAAATGTGCATGTAAACTCGAGCGAAAAAGTGTCCATCAAAGAACTACTTTTCGGAACCAGGAACTGGTTCCCAAAAGTGCACATGTAAACATGATAATTAGGTCTGGGCTTGTGAACCAGTTGTCAAAAACGATTTTTGCTCCAGTGCCAACTGAAGGTTCATACAAATGTGTGACAATGCTGCCAATAGTACCCAAGCCTTCTGGATTGCTTCCTATTTTAGTTTGTTTTCCTTGATACAGCTCAAAGGAATATCCAATTCCTGAAGTTCCTGCTCTGTAAAAACTTTGTAGGCCTATTTATGGGGTTTATTTTTGATATATTGCTTCGTGGAATGTTTTTCTTGGTATAGAGCAATCTGCTCATCCACAGAGTTATATTCTTCTGGTTTTATCTCCTGAAATTTTTGGTGCAAGTGCGTAACCAGAGCCTTGATTTTAAACAATTTGTCGTGTTCTAATTGGTGACATGGCTTCATGTGGGCATTTTTATCGTTGAAATGGAGATATCTGAGCAAAGCGTCAAACCGATTTCTTGGCATAGCATTTGCGATATTGGCATAGGTGGGCACAAGTCCGTTAATCGTTAATCCGTTAATAACGAAGCTAACTTTTTCATTAACTCGTTAATCCGTTAAAAAGTTTTTTCATGTTAACGAACTACATTAACTTCCGTTAAGTGCTGTTAACGGACTAAAGTAACTTCCGTTAAGTTCTGTTAACTTCCGTTACGGTTTTTATCAGAGATGGGCAAGTAAATGCAAAACGTTAGCTTCGTTAACCACCAGTCCGTTAGCAAACTTCATACCTCCGTTAAAGTTAATTCGTTATTTTCAGCTGAAATTAACGGAAGTTAATGAAGTCCGTTAATTCGTTAACATTTTGAGTATAATTTACATTTTTGTTTATTCATTCACTTTTAGAACACGTGTAATCACCTGTTGAGCTGATTGTAAGGAAAAATTTATTGCTATGGTGATCGATCCTTTGTGTTTTGGATGTTACATTTTACAGTCAAATCTAATTTCAAGATAATAATAAGCTCATATGCAGTAACAAAGTAGCGATCGGAAAATCTTTCGAGGTTGCAAACAGCGATAATTAATAGACTTATGAGGCTGCAGCTCATTATTTGCCACAAAAAGCAATAGATGAATCGTTAATTGTTTGCAGGGGCGCCGAGAGCCAAACGTAGGCCCAGGGTCAGCTCAAATATTGGGCATCTCCAGCTTTGTGAACTTCAAAAGAGAAGAGGAAAATGCCACAATTTCTTCGGATTTTGATGTGATCTCAAAAAAAAAAAAAGGTCTTCGATGTTCCACAAACTGATTTGTCAGTGTCACTTCCATAGGCCCCCTGAAGTTCAAGGGCCCCTTGAAGCCCATGGGCCTCCTAAACTCCATGGGCACCAGGGTCATTGTCTCACCTCGCTTCCCCCCTCTCGGTGGCCCTGCCTAAAGGCTACCAGCGCAGAAGCCCAAGAAGAGCCATTTTTTCGCATTGCTTGTTTTTAAGTAGTCGCCGTTCTGGTGGCTCTTCCCTGGGCTTCCGCGCTGGTAGCCTTTAGGCTAGATGGTACGTAAACGATTAAACCTTATGGAAACTGTGAGATAGAGACGATTGCTTACTCAGTCCGCGACACTATTACTCTAAGTCTCTGTGCTTCCACGCTACAACAGCATCTAAAATTAACTATTTAAGCTGTGGCTTGCAAAACAATTTCTAGACAGTGCCGAGATCCAACCTAACCCAAAGCTTAATCTTGACTCTTAAAAAAGTAACTAAAAAAATTGCGAATGAATATTCGTCATTCATTCTCGTTTTAGTCCTATCACCAACCACTGTACAGTGTAGGCCTACTTAGTTTTGACGTTTTGAAACTATCCGCGATCCGTGGATGCAAACACTTCAAAGTTTTTGGATGACATTAACACTTAGCTCAAAATAAACACTGTTTTTACAGCTATATTTTAGTACCGGTACTTACATTCTGTTCTTTCGATGGTCTTTGGTTTGATTATATCGATTCCGCCGATTACGATCACAAATACGCACCTATGCAATCGATTTTCCATTGCGATTATTTCACCTTTAATCATCGCTATTACGATTACATCGCTTCGCCAAAATTAAAAAATAATTTTTGTAACAGCACTTAAGAATTCGGAATCTATCCTGCATTTTTGCTGCAATCTACCCTGCAATCCTGTTTTGTATTGTCATTATTATTAAGCTGTTATTAAAATTGCAATCATGCATGTCTTGCACTTGCATTCTGTTCTGTAGTTGGTCAACGGTACTCCACCCATAGTAGAGTTTATACACTAATTACATCATCATTCACGCTTTTGCTTGATACTGGAAGCCTAGCCTACATAGTAGTAGCTAGCCATGGCTCGATTATTTGCAATTCGTAGATTACGATCCTTTGTAATTGATTTCTGATTACGATAATTTAAAAATTGCGGAATCGATTACAATTTAGTGATTGTAGACTACGATAATAATCGAGATCATTTCTGCTATAGGTTAGGCTAACTAACTATCCATGTCCACTTTTCTTGCTAACGCTGCCATTCTATTGACACTTTCATCTTACCACCAATGACAGATTATTCATGGGTACATCATGGGTCTATTGCAGTATCGCAGTTCAACTCATCTAAGATCTAACCCACTTTATACTTGCATGCTTAAAATTATACTTGCAGCATTTCTTATTGCGCCTGCTCATTTGATCCCGCGCTCGCTTGTTTATCTCGCAGCTCCTTCGCTTTTTCTTCTATAAAACTCGCGCAAATTACGCAACAAGTGTGAACAGCGCAAATTGGTTTGTACCGGTACGATGAATGGATGGTTCAAGAAATTAACGATGAAAACCTTATGTTAACGCAACTTAACGTAAGTTAATGAACCATTGTCGTTAAGTTAACGGGCATTTTAACGGAAGTTAATTTAGTCCGTTAACATGAAAAAACTTTTTAACGGATTAACGAGTTGATGAAAAAGTTAGCTTCGTTATTAACGGATTAACGGACTTCTGCCCACCTATGGTTTTTATCGTTAATATCTTGCAGCTTCGTTGTACATTTGAACTTGTTTTTATCTTGAAATTAGATTAGACTGTAAAATGTATCTTTCAAAACACAAAAAGACCACCATAGCAATAAATATTTCCTTACAATCAGCTCAACGGCGTCAATACGTGTTCTAGAAGCGAGAGAACAAAAAGAAAAGTAAATTACACGCAAAATGTTAACGGATTAACGGACTTTATTAACTTCCGTTTATTGAAGCTGAAAATAACGGAGGTGTGAAGTTTGTTAACGGACTAGTGGTTAACGAAGTTAACGTTTTGCACTAACTTGCCCATCTATGGATATTGGGATATCTTGTGTGTTCTTCCCATTGCATTCTAAACAACCAAAAAAACAAAACACAGCTTAAAATTTGTCACAAACATTTCACTAACGTAAGAAACTGCATATCCGCAGTTTTTTCACACTTTAGCATAGCTTAAAATACGAGTAGTGTAAAAAATTCATTCATGAAAATATAGATAACACTGCCACACATACCTTTTGGAGGGCATTTTTACAATGTTCATTTGCATTAAAATTCCAAAAAGTTCATTTATTTCAAGCTTGAAAGTCGCTAGTATAAATCCATCCTTTTGATGGGTGTATATGTTTGATTGCTCTGCGATACGATGAAAAATTTCATCTTCAAACATTTGCAGAAATTGTCCAGCAGGGGTAAGGCTTCTGTTGGGATTGGTTGAGTTTGATGAAGAGCATCGTCCCATTGATTTATTGAAAATTGGTACAAAATTTTGTTTTCTCCAGATCATTTTTGTGCTTTTTTTTTGCTGTGGAGCTTGAAGTCAGAGTTGTACTTGAACTTGGAGACTCTCTTGTAATAACTGTTTCAGAATCTTCATTAGCAGGACTAACAGTGGCATCGAGTAACATCTGAATTTGAGGATTAGTTTCAGATCTAACATTTGCTTCATCTTGGAATTCTTCATCATCTTCATAATCTGATATGTTACCATCAGGCAACATTATCAGGTCCACTATATCATCAACATTGGATGAAGAAATCTCAAAAGGAAAAGAATCCATGACTAGCACTTTAATAGCATTTTTTTCAATGAAAAAACTGAAAAATAACGCAACATCAGACATGAAACAGTTTTCCGTAGCCCAAGGTGTACCAGTATTGCCTAAGCTGATATCAGTTGCCTACCATCTGCGCATTTAGATCAAAGTGTTGTCAGTAATACTTTAGGTTAGGCCTAGCCTAGATCTACAAACAACTAAGATAGGCTAAAATCTTAGACCAACTTCAAATATAAAACCAACAGCTACAACTCAAAACCTTAAGAGCTCAAAAAAAACCCAAAATGGCTTTTCTCAACGAAATTTTTCACTTGATATATCTGGAATCGAAAAAAAAATTACTGCCTTATCATCCCAATGTTGCCAATTGGCACACGCTAATTTTAGTATCTTAATAGGTACACTCACTTTTTCTCATTGCAAAAAAATAAATATAAAAGGAATTTTATACTTACAAATTTTCATTTAACTGCCAACATTGCAAACTTAAACTCTTTTAAGCGCTCAAAATGCAATTTCAAACTTGTAACTTTTTCCAGTTTAAAAATTGCAAACGTAGGTATAGGCCTAGGCCTAAAGGTTTGTTGTTCACCGGGCATAAGTAAAATAACTCTGCTTCTGGCGTTCTTCCGGTAAAGTCATAGTCACAGCAAGCTTGATCTTAAAAGCCGTGTTGTTTTATAGACGTTTCGTTGGTCATAACGACCAACATCATCAGAAATACGAGCAACGATAAAGAACTAAGCCTACGACTGAAGCTACGTAGCAGCAATATGAATTGTAAAATTTTTAAAAGTTTTAAAATCCGAAAGTTAATTATTACATCACAACAATAATAACAAATTTGTAGAAAAGCGGAGAGTGTTAAAACTTTGGTCACAAAAACTACAGTATAAACTAAAATGATATCAAAGCATCAGCATACTAAAGCAAAGAACGATAAACTACTGGAAAAGATTCGCCATCTGAACGATTAATTACTTTTGGCCTAGAAAGAATAAACCAAGATTCGGCGGTTAATCTTTTAGAAAAATTACTTTCAGTTTTTAAAAATTCGTGAGTTAGCCCAATCAATTACGTGATCAAATAATATTACGTGTTCACACAAGACTGAATTTTCTGTTTTTTGTTGCTTGATGGCTCTTTGATGCTCTTTTAATCGGGAATTTAGATCTCGTTTGGTCTGGTTAACATAAAGAAAGTCCCAGTCTTTGCATGAAACTTCACTGTAACAAGGAACTTCACTGTCACGGTCTTTGCTTGGAACTTCACTGTTGCATGGAACAAAGACTGGGACTTTGTTTATGTTAATTAGACCAAACGAGATCTAAATTCCCGATTAAAAGAGCATCAAAGAGCCATCAAGCAACAAAAAACAGAAAATTCAGCCTTGTGTGAACACGTAATATTATTTGATCACGTAATTGATTGGGCCAACTCACGAATTTTTAAAAACTGAAAGTAATTTTTCTAAAAGATTAACCGCCGAATCTTGGTTTATTCTTTCTAGGCCAAAAGTAATTAATCGTTCAGATGGCGAATCTTTTCCAGTAGTTTATCGTTCTTTGCTTTAGTATGCTGATGCTTTGATATCATTTTAGTTTATACTGTAGTTTTTGTGACCAAAGTTTTAACACTCTCCGCTTTTCTACAAATTTGTTATTATTGTTGTGATGCAGAGGTGAAGTCCTCGAGGACACATTTTGAAGTCCTTGGCCTTGGCCTCGTAGGTCAAGTTCTTGGTCAAGTCCTCAAAAATTGGCCTGTCCTCGGCTCGACGACAGCAGTATTTTTTGAATTGTTAAAATTTTGTGTATCGCTTGAAAAATTTTTTGGAAAACGTTTTTTCGTGGAGATCGCTGGAAAAATTTTTGTGAAGACCTTTTTTTTTTTGGAGTGCACTTGTGCTTGTGTCCTTGGTCCTTGGCCTTGGCCTCGAGCATTCCTGTCCTTGGCCTCGAGAGTGTCTGTCCTCGGAAAGGCTGTCCTTGGCCTTGGCCTCGGATTTTTTATGTCCTTGGCCTTGGCCTCAAGCCTTGTGTCCTCGACTCCACCTCTGTTGTGATGTAATAATTAACTTTCGGATTTTAAAACTTTTAAAAATTTTACAATTCATATTGATGCTGCGTAGCTTCAATCGTAGTTGTTGATCGTTGCTCGTATTTTGTGATGATGTTGGTCGTTATGACCAACGAAACGGCAATAAAAACAACAAGGCTTTTAAGATCAAGCTTGCTGTGACTATGATTTCAGCGGAAGAACGCCAGAAGCAGAGTTATTTTTTTCAGTTTAACATGAAACCAGGTCAACCACGTTGTCGTAAAAGCTAAAATTACTCAACCGAAGCAACTATTAAACTATTTCTATTTTAAATATTGAAAAGGCATTTTTGCAATTGTTAGCCAAAATTAGTACTACAAGCAAAAATTAAAAGCGCAGGGAAATCTAAACATGAGTGTGCCAATTGGCAACAATGGGATAGAAATAACCGTTATGCAAGTTTAGACTATATAAGTTAAACACTTTTCATTAATCAACTACACAGTTCGGTCTATTATTTACCTACTTGGAGTCTACTTTAAGTGAGAATTTTTTTTTGAAATTTTTTGGTATTTTTTAGCGAAATAGTAAACTAATTAATATTAATGCATGTGCTTTATTCTACTATTACTTTAAAATAGCTTAGTAATGTTCTTTGTAACCGTTTTCCAACATCGTTGTTTTTTATTTGTTTGTCGAATAAACAGATTTCAGGAAAGTGCTTTAAAAACTTCTACATGACGATAATGCAAAATTAAAATTGTTTTTCTTTTATCCTCTTTTTATTCCATTTCTGTAACAAGCGTTTTTTTAACATCGTATAAGTTATATTACCCAGGGCCTGCGACAGGGGGGTTCAGAGGGTACATCGTACCCGGGCCCGGGCCTCGGGGGGGCCCGGGCTCAAGGGACCAGGAGAAATTAAGGTTTTCGCGTTAAGTTTTGGTATCGCACCATAACACCAAAATCAAACTTGCCTGCAGTAAAAATATCAGTCACCCTATTCACTACAGGTAATTGGTAGCTGTTTTTGCTACACAGCCTATAGAGCATCCAATAGTGGCCGATTTGATTAAAAAAAGAGGAAAATGTATCAAAAGCCACGCACTTGCACCGAAATTAACATTTTGTTGCATTTCTCTGACTTGAGAGCCTTAATTCTACGGTATAACAATGTACGAGGGCCCACATTTTGAGAGATGCAAAAGCATTTCAACCTTAGAGCGCGGAGTCAAAGTTGACATACTATACTACTATCATTAAGTAACTCCCTCTATTTGTATGAGTTTAATAGATATTTGGGTTTGTGAAGTCTATGATTGCAGATGACTGCTTAAAACTTTTATCAGTAAAATATTTGGCTTTGCAGTATTAAAGTCATTATATTAGGCCTTGTTACGCAAGCAGAAGAAACGTCTAGAAAAGAGATTTCGTGATACCCATCGAGGTACCTCTTGAAAAATTTTTTACAAATATATTTTTAATGCCTGATTAATGATTGAATTGTCTTCAGTTGCAACCAGGTGCCGTTTTTAAGATATACCGCTTTTACTCGAACGCGGATGAGTATTTTAAAATCATACGCTTGAATAATTTTTTTTACTATTAGTGTTGCCGTGAAACAATTCACAAATTTTAACAAAGATATTTTTTGTCTTTCTTTGAAAGTAAAAATTTAAAATACTATAACTTTTAAATAATTAATTAATTATGGGTAAGTTTTTTGTCAAAAAGTTTGCATATTTAGTGTTTTAGGTTGAGTTTTTTTGTGTTGCATTTTAAACATGGAAACTTGCTTTGAAGTCACGTGACCGTCGCCGCTTGGCAGCTGATCGTTACGAATACAAAACTTTAAAATAATTTTTCATGATTAAATACCGGTATCCTAAAGAACTAATGACGAAATTATTTCGTGTTAAAAGTCAAAAAACAATCGAAGTACCTCATGAATTACACCGCATGTATGTTATGATGATAGTCTACCCACAAAAAGTAGCCTAATACAATAACTGGTTTGAGAAATACTGATAGGCTTTCACTCCTCGAAACTAACTAGCCTAGCCCCAGCTGGTTGGCTTATCAACTCTCGAATGTTTCTTCTGCCACACTTAAGCACTTGAAACAATCACCGTAGTTAAACCAACAAATAACCCAAAATAAGAGATGACTTTCATGAAATCGCTGAAAAGGAGAACAGTTTATTTATGCCTTATTTTGCAATATTTCCGAAAGTGTAGGCCTATAGCTGTATGTTGAAACTTCGCAGTACATTATTCAGTCTTAAAACATAGTAGCTGAATGATTTATTAGAATTGACTATGTGCTTTTGTTCGGTTGGAATAAACGTTATGGACTGAAGACCGGTATACCCATAGCTACCGATTGCCGTAGGGAATCGATATTCCTCGAAGCTTATCGGTATTTTTCGAAGCAGTTATTGTATTAGGCTGCTTTTTGTGGGTAGGCTATCATCACAACAAACACGTGGTGTAATTCATAAAGTAGTTTGTTTATTTTTCGACCTTTTGCAAGAAACAATTTCTTTATTCATGGTTACCGGTATTTTATCTTGAAAAATTGTTTTGAAGTTTTACATTCGTAACAATCAGCTGCCAAGCGACGACGGTCACGTGACTTCAAAGCAACTTTCCATGCTTTAGAATTCACCACGCAAAAATTAAAGCTAAAACTTTAATTATGCAAACTTTTTGACAAAAAACTTACCCTTGATTAATTATTTAGTTTAAATTTATCATATTTTGATTTTTTACATTCAAAGAAAGACAAAAAATATCTTTGTTGAAATTTGTGAATTGTTTCACGGCAACACTAATAGTAAAAAAAATTATTCAAGCGTATGATTTTAAAATACTCATCCGCGTTCGAGTAAAAGCGGTATATCTTAAAAACGGCACCTGGTTGCAACCGAAGACAATTCAATCATTAATCAGGCATTAAAAATATATTTGTAAAAAATTTTTCAAGAGGTACCTTGATGGGTATCACGAGACAACACAATTTTGGACACCGTAACAAGGCCTATATTGTTTAATATTATATCAATGTGATCATCCCCCACTTCACATACTTTCTTTCATGTATATCGCGTTTTCTGCTTGTCAATTTAAGCAAGTTTGATGCTGGGATGTAGATCAAATGCTGTATTTTACTCTCGAAAAACACAAAAAGTGCTAAAGCTTCCAGGGCTCTGCCCCAGACTCCGCTGGGGGAGCTTACAGCGCCCCCCCAGACCCCCTAGCTCGGTTTAAACCGATTTTATGTCTAGTTGTGTTTTTCATAGGTCCTAACTGTAAGCGAATATCGTTGTTTCCTCACTTATAAATAAAGATCTACACCTCATCGGACAAAAAATGATTTAACCACATGAGCCCCCGATAAGGCTTGGGGGCCCAATAAGATTTGGGGGCCCGGAATCAATCTTCGTACCCCCTGCAAATTTTTTTTTCTCTGAGGCCCTGATATTACCTATATCAGTATATACCTACGGTTTATTGTTTTGGTTTAAATTGACAGTCTTTGAAAAATTTGAACGTCATGATTTTTTGTAATTGAAAATTATATAAGTTTAAATAAAAAACGTCTCGTTAATAGAATGTTTCATTTTATCTTGGCTTTTTTTTTTGTCAAAGCTTTTCACATTGTCCCGTTTTTTTCTGCTCTGAAGCTTGGATATTTCCGAACGCTTAGTGACAGTTTGTTTATCATCCGCATTATACAGGGTTGGCCATAAAAAATTGTACCTTTAGACAAAGCAGAGTTGTAAACGGGCCAACTAGTTCAGACCCGAACCCGGCCCGAACGCGAAAATATAAGCCCGAACCCGGCCCGAACCCGAAAACTAATTTAAAGCCCAAATCATGCCCGAAACAACCCAAAAGTTAAGTTAGGTCTAAAAAATTTAGCGAAGTTGCCAAATTATTTTAATTATATTTTTGTGCACCGAAGACAAAAAGTACGTCTCAGGCCCGAATTAGGCCCGAAATTTTTGTCAACTTTAGGCCCGAACCCGGCCCGAACCCGGCCCGAACCCGAAGCCGACCAGAAAAGCCCGGCCTGACTTACAACTCTGAGACAAAGTGCCACAAGTTTTTTTTGCATAGAGATAACAATTTAAAATTTTTACCATTTTTTTTACAACGATATATTGCGTAGCTGTTTAAATTGCAATGAAATTCCAAGAACTTGTAAAATGACGTCCATTTAAACATTGAAGACTGCAATCTCTTTTCACAACGTGCGTTCAAAGGTTTTTTTGCAGGTAACGTAACTTTTTTTTATAATTGGCGTATCTATACTCATTGTGACGTAACATTGTCTAAATGCTAACAAATCTTTTTTTAAATGATAATAACTTTGAAATACCAAGCTCCACAGTGGTAAGTGACCGCGCTGAAAGGTGTTAATGATATTGACCCGAGAGGCTAGTAGCCTCAGCTTTCAGTTTAACTGCATGGTTTATCAATAAGATCCAAGATTTGATAACACAATAAAATTGAAAGAAGCCATTCTTGAAGAGTGGGAAGCATTGCCCCAAGCGGTCAGGGGTGCCGATCTTTGTTGAGCATTGGGGGGGATAATTTGCAATTTTACCCTAATTTTGCCCTATTTTCAACATTGGGGGGGATGAACCTCGACCACGATTTTTTTCAGTTGAGCAAATTAAGTGAAGACCAAAAAAAGGTCTTCGCCAAAAATGGAACACTTTTTTTCCCAAGTTCAAGTGAAGACCAAAAAAAAGTCTTCACCAAAACTGGAGCACTTTTTTTCCCGAATTCTAGTGGAGACCTGCGCTCAAATGCACACCCAGGCGCGTAGCCAGAAATTTGCAGTGGGGGGGCTGTCTTGGGGGTCTGGGGACGAAGCCCCCAGCTGCCAGGGGCAGGGGGTTTGGGGGCTCCGTTTCCAGCCGCTGGAGGCACAGGGGTCTGATGGCGGAGCCCCCAGCGCTCATAAAGTTTGCATTTTTTTGTAAAACTAACTTAATTTTAGAGCTATTTTAATAAAAAATAATGCTTTTAAAACGTGGCATAGAAATTGGCAGCGCAACATCATTCAACTGGGTGCATTAATAGGCTATATGGGGAGCGGCTAGTAATAACATTGCAGTTCTCTTGTTTACATGCTGTTAAACCATAAAATCCTATTATTCAATAAAACTCACTCGGAGTAATCTATTTCGTCTATATTTTATAAAGAAAAATAATTGGGGAGGAGCTAATGAAAAGATATTTGAGAGAAGTGATTGATAATTAACTAATACTGAATAGCCCCTGCCCTCCTTATTCCTGAGTTTATAATATATTTGTAGATAAAACCTATGTTTGGCGTTTTTACACTAGCGATCAAATTTGATTGTCTGTTTTTGGGCATTTTTTAAAGTTTTCATTGATTTGTGACTTTAATTTTTGACAATTAGCCCCCCTGCATAAATGTTTCAAAAAACGCTCTAAATCACTTTTTAGTCAACTCCAGGAGAGCCTTCCCCGTTGGCCTGTCAACCAAAATGCAGAATAAGAAAAATACCGCGTTATTAGCTCTTTTGACACTGTTTTTTTCTCTGGAATTAACCAAAACTGGCTACGCTACTGTGCACACCAGAGGCAAAGTATTGGGTGGGATGCAGATGTAGACCATACTCAAATTATCGGGGGGGATATATCCCTACCATTCCCCCGGGTTTCGGCACCCTGCAGGCGGTAATCAATAACGCCATTGATGGGTTTCGATTTCGTGTGCGGTTGGTGATTGTAGAAAACGGACAACTCATGAAAAATATTGAACGAATGAACAATCGCTTAGTATTCGTGCCGTGTTAATTTTTATGCAATTGCAGTTTGTGATACTCACTATTCAAACACCTGTAATTTTGTTATTTTAATAAAATTTTTAATAAAATTTTACACAGCTACGCAATATATTGTCGTAAAGAATTGGTAAAAATTTTAAAATGTTATCTCATTCCAAAAAAAAGTTATGACACTTTGTCCAAGAGTGCAATTTTTTTTTGCCAACCCTGTAGATTGCAGTTCCTCAATTTGCTTAAAAAAATGAATTTCTCATCATAGGTGTCATAATTATCTTAAATGATATGATTAACTTTTATTACAAACTTATTGTTTTTGGTTCAGTGCTATTATTGCAAAGTTTAGTGATAGAAGGCACGAACCTGATTTCCGTTTTTGTGCAACAAGGCAGCTTTGATTGTTTTTTATTAGGGTGACAATATCTTGAATGATATGATTTACTTTTATTACAAAGTTATTGTTTTTGATCCAGTGTTATTATTACAAAGTGCAGTGATAGAAGAAGGCGCGAACCTGATTTCCGTTTTTGTGCAACCAGGCAGCTTCGATTGCAAACCGAAAAAGCTTTTTGCATTTTCCAATTTATTATTATTTTTTTGTGTTATTACCATGGTTTACAAAATAATTTAAGTGGTTTCTTCCGATAAATCTTAATTAGGTTTTTGATATGATATGAGTTTTTAATTTTATGAGACTTCCTTTACAATATATTTGTAATTATTCTTGTTTACCCCCGGAATAGAAATTTAGTTAATATTACCATGGCCATGCTAGGTATTCAGAAAAAAGTTTCAAACCTTCGAAAGTTTTGAAACGTTACTATGTTTTAACAAAAAAGAAGTGAGAATAAAAAATGAAAAAAATCGTGCAGATTTTGTCTGAACCACATTACGATTCACGGCTATGTTTATACGCTACCTTCTTACGTAAGGTTTTGCAATGGCGTTCATGAAAAAAATCAGAACCATTCCGCCGCAAAAGATAACACAGTTGTCACAAAGACTACTATAAGGTAAAAATATTAGTGTTACAATCCAATAATTATGACCAGATGGTGTTAAAAATTTCCATTAACGTTATTGCGAAGCATTATTAAAAAATAAACGGTAATTCTTCAGTTGTTTGAGTGCTTCTAGTCTGTAAGGTTTCCATGCAGCGTGGACAACTGAAAAAAAAATACAAAAACGGCGACTGCTTTAAAAAAAAAAAAAAAAAAAACAATACAAAAAAGCAGTGCAAAAAAGCAAAATTAAAGCAATGCGAAAAAAATGTTTTAGCAAACTACTTCACGCACTCAATTAAAAAACGTTTTGAATAGTAAAATATATTATTGCCAAAAGCAATCTCTACTTTATTACTTCAATGGTTTTTTGCTTTTTTTTTACTCTTGTAACGATACAAACTACCACATCAAAAATTTTGTTTGAACATGTTGGTGCAGCTAAAAGAGATTATTAGGCTATTTTTTCAGCTTCTGATTTTGTCATTTTCATTAACAGTAATTGTGGCGCGTTATTAGCCAATGCAGTAATATCATAGTTTAATTTGGTTGTCACGATTTTACGGTAAGTTTGTGCAGTTTCTTAATTTGGCACAAAATCAAAAACACACGGCCGCAGTTGTCATCATCATTCCTTCATTCTCAGTAGTTCTCTTATCATTCCTTCTTTCCCAAGTAAACTGTTTTTATTATGTTTTCAAACTTTTCTGCCTTCACAAAATTTAGCGTACGCTTGGTGTTTATTTTATTTTGATTATACAGCCGAAGAATTTTCATCGTGATAACAACTCAAGTGACGTTGCAAGGGAGCGGGCGTGGTCAAGGGTGCGGGTCACGTAACTTTGCCACCTAAGAACACTGTTTTTGCAAATTTGCGTTAGGTTGCATTGCGATCTGGCTAAATTGTTAAAACCATTTTTGGGAAAATGTTGCTAATCATGACTACACAGCAATTCAACTATAAATTATTGAAAAAATTGGAACCCTTTCCCTTTTCAAAAATCTGGCTATGTTTATGTAACTTTGGCAAAATTTACTTCAAGTTTGCACTAACACTTTCTATCGTTCAAAATTTTAGATACTTTTGTAGTAAGTCTTATGTAAAAAGTCGACTAAAATTTAAAAAAATAGTCTGTGGTTGATAGTTTCAAAAAGTGCCCTAAAAGTTAAAGCCAATATCCCAGCAGATTACCACAGTATTAAAGCATTAAAAATATTACGAATTAAAAATCTATCAAATTCTTAAATTTAAAAAAACTAATAAATAAGCGTTCTTGCCGCAAACCAGCTAGCTAATCAAAAACCCGATGATGCTAGGTCAACACCATTTCAAAAACTAAATACAGTTGAAAAAATGGCACTTAAAAAAACTTTAGTTGTTATGTAATACATAATACACACTACATTTCCACAATTTTAATTTTTTAAATTTGTAACATGAACTCTTCGAATCAATATTTTTGAAATTGATTGATGCTTTGTTTGGTTAATGAATAGTTATGTACAAGTATTTTTAAGCATAAAATATATTTAACTGCATATATTCAAATCGATTGAGACAGTTCTAAGTGGTGAAAAACGTTTCAATCTAACTAAATTGTTTAGCAGATGTTGCGAATACTGTACTACTATAAAACTATCAAGTTAAAGTAAAATCAAGGAATGAACACACCAATAACCGACGAATGGAATTTAACAAAATCAGGAAGTTATAGTGAAAGTGCGAACAATGAATAATCATCTTGTTAAAAGGTATCGCAATACAAATCGCAAAATTTTGTGTTGGTGCTAGTGTAAAAGCATCATGCATGTTAGTAGTCAACACTTGCTTCGTCTTTCAGAGTTACAAAGAATCCATTATTATTCTAACAAATTTCTCGGCAAAATGAATCGAATGGGCGGAATGAAGTTGATTCTGAGTTTCATGCTTTTTGCTTCGTTTGTGAATTCAACAATTTCCCAAAACAATCTCCAAAAGCGAAACTTCAAAATTTAGCAATTATGTTGCGACGGAATGGAGGCTACTTCGTTGTTGCGGGAATGTGTTTGGTTCCTAGCTCCACTTTTCGGGTAAAATGGAATTTTTCCATCGTTGCCCAACGTTTACCAAATTAATAACCGTGAATCTGTTAACACTGATTTGGATCATCTTTTCTTTAACCAAAATTGACCAGCTCCATACATCCATAACCTAGACGCATCAAATTAAATTACGAAAACAGCCTTGAATGACTGTAAAGATTACGGAGATCGCAACTGGCAAGTTCTTGTGTTCTTGTTCAATCTTTTGAGAAATCATGTAGCGTTTGTGGAACGTCCGCATGGCTTGATGAAAGGTAAAACAGCAGAGCAATCACGATACTTTTTACTCACTTGCTGGTTCGGCAGTCCACAACTTTTTGCTGGCCCTGAAAAAGATAAATTGTTGTACTAAAAGTCTAGGAATTTCCTTGAGAGCATCAAGCTTTTGCAAAATTTAATTAACCATAGTTTTGCAAATCTATCGCAATCGTTATTTGGTATTTGTCTATCCCTTGGTTATCGACCACTTTTTGAAACCCTGATAGCAACCACCACAGATTTTATGCAAACCTAAATCAAAAATACAAAAACGTGCGGATTAACCCTCTTGAATTGTTATTGATAAAAAAAATTGACTTTTATTCTTAAGAAAAAGTTTTCCTTGAAGCGGCACTGCACTCTAATTGTTAAATTTTTGCAATGGTGTAAATATATAAAAAATAATTGATTATCGACGTTTTCGTCCCGTTTTTCCATTGTTTGGCGTTAAATAGCTTTAACCTTTTATTACTCAACGGTACTAGGGCTTCTGAAGCCAACTCGTTACAAACAATAATTACTTAAATCCGGTTTGCAATAAAAACCTGAATTTTTCTGAGTTTTCCTGTTTGTGTTTTCCAATTACGATGATACTGCTTTTGTTTATACATTGTAAGGGGTTCAAGAGTAAAATGGAGATTTTTGACAAATTTTTTGAAATTTTGCCAATTTTTGGTTTTTGGTAGAAAATTTTAATTTCACGCTTACTATTTCTGGTAGAGATTAAAAGCATTGGAGTAAATTGATGTCCGAGATTAGATGAATCACAATAATTGACATGACTGCTTTGCAAACGAAAAGCTACTACGCTCGAGGCAATAAACAAAAATTAGGTTCCTTTTCTTTGTTTTCACGCTAATTTCGATTGAATAGAGCTATCATTGATTTGCAATGCAATGATTCCTCGCAAACTACAATCAAACAAAGCAATATTATAGCACAAAACGAATAATAATTCTGTACAAACACAGGTTTTTTAGCTATATGCTAATGCAAAAAATCAAACCCAATTCTTCATTGCGCTATACTAGCAAAATCATGTCGAAATGCGTTACGAGATTGCGGTGCCTAGCTCCGAGTCATAGACACTGGGCAGCACAGTTTTTTTTTTAATAAATGTAGCTGCAGTGGCGAGCCGTAACCATATTGTGTCGGATTCGACCAAACAGGAAATTAACTAACCGTTCCAACAAGCAATCGAGTAACTGTTCAACCAACTGGCCACTAAATGCAAAATATAAACTAATGCTCAATGTAGTCTACCCTTAGTTTTAATGCCCTACATCCGATTTACAAAAATTGCAACTAGTTCAGCTACACCTCCCGCAGTTGATGTTTTTTATTATTTATTGATTTTTATTTATATTACAAATGCAAAGTTTCTGTATCTAGTTTTGCGTGAGAACTAGTTCAAATCAATCAATTAAATGTTTATTAAACTCGATATTGTATTACGTTTTCAATTAATTAATTTAATGTATTACGCCGAAGCGTGCAGCAAGTTTGCGGTGCCCATTTCCACGTCATTGCTCCCTGGCAGCACAGCTCCTTCCGAAAAAATGCTGCAACGGTGGCGAGCCATTGGCAACACTGTGCCCAATTTGACCAGCCCGAGATTTGAACTTTCGATCTCCCGCTCCAGAGACGAAAGCGTTATCGCTAGTTAGATGATAATAATCTAAGGATATTGCTACTCAAGCGTAAATAATCATCAAGAAAAGTTTTCAGTTTCTAAATTTTTGTATTTCGTATTGCAATAATACCTTATTACTTTCTAAACTGCTTTGAAACTTGCTTTTTTTGGCCTTGACTGGTGACCAGAGCTTCAGAAAGAAATCTTATCAGGGTGTGCAAAGACTGATATCGAGCTCTTTTGCCAAAATCAGAGCGGCAAATTGGGTGAAGACCAACAGTTTTTTATTTGGGTAAAGACCAAAAAAATTTTTTCATCGCAAATTCGGCCGGTTTTTGTTAGCAACTACGTAAAAACCAAAAAACCTCTGCCGAAAATTCGGCCGGCTTTGTATGCATGTACAGAGAACTACTACTAATTGGGTGCGCGCAAACTTGTAGGTCCTCCTCCCAGGCCCTCTATTCTCGGGCCCAGGTATGATGTACCCCCTAGACCCCTCTCGTAGGCCCTGCTTGGTGACCCGCAAATCTCAAGATTTCTGAAGACTAAGCTTCAAGAACGATCAAAAGTTTTTTTTCGTTTTGGTTGTAATTTTATATTGCGCAGAAAGGGTTTCATGTGGTTAAAAAAGCATAAAAACTAATAGGAATGCCGATCATTTTGTAACGCATTCTACTTTTAATTGAACAAGCACTCAGTTTTTTTGCAAGCTATAGCAAATAAATTACGTAATTATTGTAATATCGCAATTTTGTAAGACAAATTAGAAATCGTCGACAAGACAATATAATATTTGAAATTTTACAATCCACAATAATCATTTTTTGCATAATATAGAACAAATCTTTTATTACAATACATTGTTCTAACAAAGCAAAACAAAAAATAAGCAAAAAAATTTGAAGCTTCGAACTTGTAACCAGAAAAACTTTGACTGCCTCATTAAGCTTTTTCACAACGTACAAAAACACAGTAAAATACGGTAAATTAAACCGCAATAGCCGTTATTAGCGAAACAATATGTTAGTTTGCTGCTGCAAACATTTTTTTCATAAGTTTTAAATCTTAACAAAATCGCGTTCGTTTCTGGAACGTTAGGTCTTAGGTTTAAATCTCAGACTAGTGAAATTTGAAACAGTGTTGCCAACGGCTCGCCACCGCTGCGACATTTCTTTAAATGAAGCTCTGTTGCTCGGGAGCAATGACGCGGAGATGGGCCTCGCCAACTCGTAACACGCTTCAGCGTAATACAGCGAGTAAAATGAGAGATTTGATTTGAGTTAAATTCGATATGACAGCACTCCAAAATTGAAGTAAATGAGGTCAGCTTGCAGCTCATTGCCGTATTCTTATAGCCAACAAAACTGCATGTTTATGAAAAAGTAGTAGATTTGGCTTTGCGACAACTCTCTTGTACGTACGTTGTCTTCAAGTTTACGGGGTTATCATTGTATGTGCAATATTTTACCCAAAATACAATTCAATTAATTTATTAGGCAGTGGGACATTATTTACGGTACAGTTTTGTCCACAATTATGAAGAATTTAATACAAGTTTGCAACATATCAATTCATATAACGCTTGAATAAAGCTTATCATATGTCATCTAACTATGTTACATCATTATATCAGTTCAAATAATCAAAATTGTCCAAAATTTTGGTGATGCATGAATAATTTCGTCGACCTGCAATAAGCATATTGAGAAGGTCATTGTCCTAATTACCGTACTACCGTTACCGCTTCTCACGGTGAAGCAGTCATAATCTCATTTCACGCTTAACTATTATTCCGCACAACCATTATAATCCCTTTTAATGCTTATTAAGTCAGCGCTTAAGATCAGAAACTTGACCACCTTAGATAAAATGCATATTATTATCGAAAATAGTTATTATAGTTATTATCGAAAAACTATGGTGGGCTTCAGAAGCCCTGCCGTTGAGGAGTCAATGCCCCGAAAAAGGTTGAGTAACAGAGGATTAAGTTTTTCACCAAATTGTTGATATGTTTTTGGGTCTTCACTTGCCTACTTCATAGTTTGCAGTCTTGAGGGGTATAATCTTGACAAATTCCCAAAAATAATCGGAAAATCAAACTTCATTTACCTCTCGATTTTCACTACTAGTCGTCGCAGGTCGACGAAAATAAATTAGTAAACCAACGCACTTTCTAGCACGCCACCCTTTAACATGATTTTTGGCGATAGATACCCACTTGGGCGGATCAGTTTTTATGAATTTTCTGAAATTGAAATGATGGTTTGATGGGTGCTTAGAAGTTGCTACCTCGCTTAGAACTTTTTCGAACCCCGTTTTTTTCGAAAAATTTTATGTTTTCTTGGTCAATCGATTAATAAAAATTCACATTTTTTCAAAAGTTTAGCTATTTTTCATATTTTTGTTCAAACTCATATACCTTTTCAAAACACGTTTAGCTACAACGATGATGTTGCTTAAGGATAATGTAATTATATTGTAACACAAAACACTCGAATATATTGGTAATTTGTCGATTGCTATGTGCTTCAATTGTTGCCGGTATATGTTAATTGCCGACATTTTTTCATATTTTCGGGGATTTTTTACCGTAATTCAATGAAGTTTTTTTTTCATTGTGTTTTTTTCATGATTTTTGATCAGTGTTCAAGAAATTTTTACATCATAGAAAATTTAGCCCTCTCAGTAATAGTAACTCTGCACGAAAAGCACGGCTTCACTCCCTAGGCATCCAAATATACTAAACTATAAGAAATGGCCAAAGTTTTATTTTCTACAGTATCTTCTACAAAAAAAGTTTTGTTATGTTAAAATGGTTTCTTCAAACTATGTATCTTGAATGGACGCAAAACATTGCATAAATTGTACCTTTGCAACGTATCTTCACGATTTAACTGCAAGGCTTCTACTGGTAGGAGAATCTTTAGACTGATTGTGGTTGAAGCCAATTTTAGTTAGAAATCTTTTCATCAACCAAGTGCATGGTTGACTCTATTGCAAATTTGTTCAGAAAATCATGCAACACACGTTTTCTTAAGATTGAGAGGTTGAAATACTGCCATCTCAGATGTTGAGTCCATTTTTTGATGGTGTTCTCATAAAATGATAACAGCCCATTTGCTATTTTTAAAGAAAATCTTTTTGGCAATGGTGATGTATGTGATCTGGAATGCGCTGTTCAGCACTATATTAATTTGCAAGCCATTAGTAGTTGTAGTCAGCTGCCATTTTTGCACCAAGAATCAAAGCCGACCTTGCTAGAATAAAGAAGATAGTCTGGCTGAGCCTGCAACACCCGGATCAGCATACGCGTAGCCCATGAAAATTTCTTTCTATAAACTAGTTTTCTGAAAATTATAATGCCTCGAATGATAAACATAATGGCAACAAAGCTTACGGTTTTATAAGTTGCAGTCTCTTGTAGCATTTTCGTGTATAACAGTGTACGACCTTAGGGATTCCGGGCCTCTTAAATTCAATGTTTTGCCAGCCAATTCAAATGTATAACCAGGGAAAAATTTAGGGGTTTTGTCCTAGTAGTTGCAACCTCAGACCCTCATCAACCTTTTCGTGAGCGTATTGCAGTAACATGACTAGTAACGATCTATTGTGCCAACTTCAAATAACAATCTACCTCCACCTTGCTTGTTCTCACGTGACAAAATACTTTTAAAAAAATATTAGCTAGGAGAAATGTTTATTTCACAAATTATTGAATTTGATTGAGGAATCCTGGCCTCCCTGGTTGTACATGTTCTCCTAAAAATGGTATTTTCATCACAAAACAAAAATTTTCAAGGCAAATCTTCGAGTGAATTACTATTTACTGCCAAAAATTTTGAAGGAAGCAATGCGCCTTGCTTTCCTCCACTCGCCTGGGCCTAGTCACGTACAAAATTTAACCCCAAAATTCAAAATTTTAAACGTGTTTTGGACTTGATCTGTAAATAACGGGAAGAATGAACAACTTAATTTTTTCAATTGACTTTTAAATTTTAGAAGTTTGGTTATTTCAAACGTCTATGCGGATCAGTACATTTTCCCATGATCGGTTTGACGCAAGAGATTCACACGCGGCCGCTTTATGGTTAGGGCTAGAGCTAGAAATATAGTTTCGCATCAAAACGTCTTAGGATTTGGGTTAAAGCTTTGAGTGTTTCAAGGTTTTCTAATCGTAATCGTAATTAATTTTTTTTTCATCAGGTTACCTTGGCCAGGAGACAGCTCAGAGACCTATCCATCTACGAGTCAAGCTCCCACCTGCGCTTCACACTGTTCCTTTTTGTTGCTGAACATCGAAAGCAGAGAAGCTGTTAATACCAATTTTTATAGTATTTGGTTTGACCCGACCGGAAATTGTGCCGTGTCAACCACTTCTGTAGCATATCTTCAATTCACTCGACTAATGGTACACTGTTTTTGTAAAGGAAATTAGTATTCTAAAATTTTCTCGCGGCAAACTGGTCGCGTAAAAAAGTGCTTTCACCGGCAACGTCGTTGGTATCAGTTCGAAATCGGGAACAAGTGAAGTCTTGAAGTGTGTGTAGTCCATTTTTTTTTTATTTGTGTGGATGTATGTTGAAGCGTTGGTTTTGTGAGCCAGTAGGGGTTGCGTTTTAGTAACTTCACGACTTTGGCGTCTCTTTGCCTTAAGTTTAGCTGTAGGGGTAAATCATACAGCCAAGCTTCAAGACCACCGGGCCTTGTTCTGTCCTATTATCTCTCTATGTTATCCGTTGCTCAGCTAGTGCTTTGTGTTGGATCTAAGAAAACCATAATCTCTCTAGTCCTTGGGATGGTTTGTACTTAGAGAAAGTCTGGTTGATATGCTTAGCAGTTTGAGTCTCTCGATCAGCATTCAAGCATCGAAGCCGCCGTTTGGCCAGTGAGGGAGTGAAGCTTCGCTGCAAAGCTCATCAGGAAGGATTCAAAAAGGACTGGGTAGCATTCCAAAAATTTTTGATTGTTGCATAACATCTAACACAGGGCATCCCAAACTGGGGGTCGCGACCCCCCAAGGGGTCGCGTAACAACCTTCAGGGGTCGCAAAGAGTATACCAATTTTTACAAGAAAGGGTGAAATTGGTATACTCTTAGCGATTCATGACTGTCGCTAAAAACTCGTGCAATTCTGCAAAACGTCATTCGTAACGTAGCCGTAGATTCTACTTAAGTAGGCGCCGTTTCATAGTGAGACTTTATTATATACGATGGGCAGCAGATAGACTTTTCCCCATTTTTAAATTAACCGAGGATTTACAACTCAACCAACTTAATAAGAACGGAGAGATGAGGGTGACTGGGAAGTGAGCTCGCGCTCTTCGAGTCTCCAGCTACCCGCGTATGTGTCGAAGCAGGCGGCCTGCAGCCGTAATCGAACTCGGGTCGCAGTATTGCTTACGCAATAATCAGCGCTTAGTTCCGCTCGGCCATGCTGCCGACAAATGCCCATTCGTATCATGTAGCACAGCTCGATGCCCAACTCGTTTTTTTTTTGTCACAACGGTGTATGACATAATAGAACTATGCAGACCAAACTCAATGCTTGTATAATGCTGTAGTCAGTATCGAGGGGGGAGGGTATAGCCTGTACTAAAATTGTAGGGGTAACGCGGGAAGACGCATCTCCCCACAGAAAGTTAGCGTCCCCCTATCAAGATTTAGCGTCCCCCATCGAGATTTCAGCATCCCGCCTAACGAGATTTCAGCGCTCTCCATTAAGAGTAAGAGCCTAGATGATTAGACAAAAAAGTGGCTGTCAGCACCAATTAATCCCGAATTCCGGCCAAATACAGTACCAAACCGCGGTGAAGACCTATTTTTTTTTGACTTGCAATCGAGTATGGGGACAAAATCCCTTCAAATTTTGATGAAGATTTCTTTTTCTATTTGGTCTTCAATCGAATTCGGGGACCAAATTTGAGCTTGAAGCAAAATTTTCATTGAACTTCAGCCGCATTCCGAATGCGTTTTGTCAAGGCTACGAAAGCGTCCCCTCGTGCAAATTTTTACGGTTGAAGCACTAAGTATACCCCCCAATCGGCCTGGTTAACAAAATACAGAATAAGAAAAATACCACGTATCAGGACTTCTGAGACTGTCTTTTGCACTGAAATAGACTCAAAAAAAGAAAAGATTTAAAGCATATTTTGAAACGTTAATTTAGGGGGGGTAATTTGCGAAAATTAAAATTCATAAATCAGAAAAAAAAACTTTGAAACATAGCCAAAAATTAGTATTCAAATTTGGTCGCACTTCGAAAAATGCTTAACATACAGTAGGTTTCCTCAAAAAATATACAAGCTCAGGAATAGGGGGAGGGCTATTCAGCATCAGTTAATTACCAATCACTTCTCTTAAACTTCCTTCCATTAGCCACCCTAATTGTATGTTTTCCATAAATTATAGGCGAAGTAGATTACTTCTTGAGCGCTTTGTTAATCAACCAGTATAGGATTTTATGGTTTACCAGCGTGTAAAAAGAGAACTGAAATTCTAGCAATAGCCACTACCAACATAGCCCTTATCATTATGTTTTCGCTGTGCTAATTTTTATGCCACGTTTTGATAGCATTAATTTTTATCAAAATGTACCTAGAATTAGGTTATTTAAAGCACAAAATTTTCGAGCGCTGGGGGCTCCGCCCCCAGACCCCCGCAACAGCCTTCCCCATTGCAGAATTCTGGCTACGCACCTGGCTGTAGTACCGATAATTTAGTAGAGGAGTTGGAACGTACTGTAGTACATATATAGTTGAGTAGATGCATAACTACCATACTACTACTACTGGTTAGATTCTGTTCAATGGATAGCTGGTTAACAAAGTCGCACGATAACAGTAATAAGCGTACTGCAGATGATGTTGAAGCAGTGGTAAAGATAAAGACAAATGCAAACGGGATGTTTGCAAGTGTGTTTGCATTTTGTACGCATTGAGTACCAGTGCCTTGTGGTTATTTTTTTCCATTGAATAACTACCACAAATCCACAACTCACAGTGTTTATTATTTTAACGGTCAGGTATTTTAACGGCAAAGGTTTTTAGAAGATTAAAGGGGGTCGCGAGCAAAAAAGTTTGGGAAGCCCTGATCTAACAGATTTTGTCAAATGTTGGATCTTATAGCTTCGTGTATAACCTAAATGGCAAGGATCTAAAAATATCTAAAATAGACGGCAAAAAACATTTAACACTAGAACGCGTAACAGGGGTTAAAATGACCCGGAAGGTGGTTCTCAGATGGATTTCTCAAAGCACGCTGGAGATATCTTCCTGGTTTTCTTTGACTTTGTCAGCAATTTATGCCGACACATGATGATGGTACAACTTTTTCGATAATTTCTACCTTCGCTAAGAAAAATCCAATTTTCTGTAAATACCCCGAGAACGCATAACAGAAGTCATTTTGACCCGTAGCAATTTTGCAAAAAAATGCATTGATTTGGGTTCTTTAATGCAAGTGCATGGGTTTCAAATTGGCCTGCAAGCCAACGTGACTTTACCTGACTGGCGAATAGTTTGTAACACAATCTGTCTGAAGACTGAACCAATAAAACAATAAATTTCCGTACTTTAGAGACAAGTTTTTGTACATTCAGCAAGGTAATGATAGTATCCCAACGCGGCTATAGAGAGTAGACTTTCGTCTTGGACTTGCCGTTTCAGAACTTTTACGTCACAAAGTGTCTTGCTTAGCATTATCGCATTGTCTTAATGATTACACTGGCCAACACATTTTTTTGGGTCTGAGGTTTCTAAGCTGATTTAGACTAATTTGGGGGTGCTGATTCCGAATATCATACTAATTTTTTCTCATCAGGTCAAGTTTTTGAGATATTTGCTATTTTATACCTATTTTCTTTTAAAATTAGAAGTGTTTCTGTATACATTGTTGCGTTGTAATTACAATTGTAGACTCCTATTGTGATGTATGTTTAATGATTATGACATCACCAACCTTAAAGTAAAACTCAAATTCGCAGTACAAGAAGATATGTACTTGAAAAGAAGTGAACACTGAGTAGTAAGTAGGCCTACCAATTGTAGCATGTTTTTGTTGATTTTTGGGTCAAAGTAAGAATTCTGTTAATGTTAGGAACTCTTTATAAGATAGGACTGGTTGACCCGCAATTTATTGTTTAGCATTTTTGTAATCAATTTAGGATGATTTTAATGTACTGAATCTAAAAATAAAAATGTCTTTGGTTTTTTAATCTATTTTAGATTTTGAAGATTTCACACGTTTTAATTTGGTTGCATTACTGCATTTTTTCCTTGAAAGAAGGTTTAAAGTGATTAAAATTTCCTTCAAAGAAGGATGTCAAGTAGAAGATCTTGTCGAAATAGGCCTGACATATTCTGCTCTATCTGCGATGAATACACACTTGTTCCTTACAGGAATAGAGTCACAACTTTCATAAAGCAAACTTTCCATGCCTATTTTGGTATGAAACCTGGTGACCAAGACAAAGCTTGGGCTCCTCACATGGTGTGCAAGTCATGCACTGAATGCCTGCGTCAGTGGAGAAAAGGTAAGAAGATAGTCTAAAATTTGGAATACCCATAGTAAGGAGAGAGCCCAAAAACCATGTCGCGAACTGCTATTTTTGCGCTATTGATGTGACAGGGATTAACAGAAAGAATCGTAAAGTTCTCAAGTATCCTGATCTTGAATCAGCACGTCGATCTGTTGCTCACTCTGATGAATGCCCAGTACCCGTCTATGTGATGCTTTTTGATGATAGTGATAACGATTCTACTCCAGCTCAAGAGAGCCAAGAGGATGAAAAAACCGATTTTAGCGATGATTGTCCACATCCTTTTTCCCAAAATGAGCTTAATGATCTTGTTTGTCATCTTAATTTGTCAAAGTCCTCACCTGAGCTCTTGGCATCCAGATTAAAGGAAAAAAAACTTTTGTGTAATGGCACGCGCATCACGTTTTATCGCAACAGGCATCAAGAGTTCCTTCATTTTTTCTTTAAAGAAAAAGATTTGGTTTACTACACAAATATTGCTTATCATCTGCAAAAGCTTGAAGTGCCACATTATGAACCCAGAGATTGGAGACTATTTATCGACAGCTGCAAGAGATCATTTATATGTGTACTGCTTCATAATGGCAATCAGTTTGTTTCGATACTTCTTGCTCACTCAACTTCACTGAAGGAGAAGTATGATTCGGTGAAGTACGTGCTGGAGGAAATCTCTTACTGTCAGCACGAATGGGAAATATGTGTTGACCTTAAAATGGTGAATTTTCTATTGGACAACAGTCTGGATTTACCAAGTACACTTGCTTTTTGTGCATGTGGGATAGTAGGGACAGATCTCAGCACTATTCCAAGAAGTACTTGCCAGCACGAGATGAAACTGTACCGGGTAGATCCAATAACATCATCAACAATCCTCTGGTGGACAGAAACAAAATACTCTTTCCACTACTGTACATCAAGTTTGGCATGATTAAACAGTTCATCAAAGCCCTGGACAAGGATAGTTGCTGCTTCTCTTACTGTTTTTCCAGGATTATCCATTGAGAAATTGAAAGGTGGAATCTTTGATGGCCCTCAAGTTCGTCAGCTCATCAGAGATCTTGAGTTTGAGAAGTCAATGACGGAATTGGAATCGGAAGCATGGAAAGCCTTTGTTCTGGTTGTGAAGAATTTTTTGGGTAACAAGAAAACCAGCAATTATGAAGAACTTATCAATAACATGATTTATGCTTTCAAAAACCTTGGATACAACATGAGCATTAAAATGCACTATCTATTCTCACATATTGATCGATTTCCTGAAAATCTTGGCGCTATGAGTGATGAGCAGGGGGAGAGGTTTCATCAGGATATAAAAGAACTGGAAACCACGTACCAAGGACGTTGGGATGCAGCCTTGATGGCTGATTATTATTGGACTCTGAAGAGAGATATTTCCTCGGCTGAGCACTCAAGAATATCGAAGAAACGAAAGTTTATTTCTTGAAATTTGATCAACAATGATTTAACTTACATGTTCTTGCTTTTTTTATGTATGCTCTTCATTCCATTTTTTAAAGATTTGATAAATACATCCTATCAGATACATACTACATGAGAAATGTTTTACATAAATTTACTACAACTATCCTTAAAGTTCATTTGTAGATAGAAGGCTACAATAATATGATCAATAATCAAAAAATACGATTTATAAAAAACAATTTAGAAAAAAAACTTGACCTGATGGAGAAAAATGAGTGTCATTTTTGGATTTACTGATGTAAAATACCCCTAATTCAGTTAAAAAATTACAGACAACTTTCAACTTGATTTTTTTTGTAAACCAGTGTTATCTGTTAGTGGCCATGAGCCTGTAATAACGCAACGGAATCACTTAAATTTCTGGTTTATGTAAAACTCGATACAACCTTTAACTTTTTCAATGAACCAGAAGGGTGTAGATAAAAAGTGTGTAGCAATGTGTCTTTACTGCTAGAAGTGAAGCATACTGAATGATATACATAATAGAGCTGAAGTTTATTCTCCCATAAAACCCGATGCTTAGAGCAGACTTAGGCAATAGATTTATTACTGAAAGAACTGTGTGCTGAGAGTAGCCTATAGGAATTATTGTTTGAAAGAATGAACATCTAGAGCTGACGTCAGTTTCCCCAGGATGCTTTACACTCTTAGTGTTCGTGACGGGCAATTCGTAACAAATACTACCCTAAATTCGTGCCAAATTTATTTGTTTGTGAATGATGGGCTTCAATGTTATTCATGGGTTCAATTTCATGTCTCTAAAATTTAAGCCCACCGCATAACTTTGCATTACTTTCGGCTACGATGCTTATCCGGCTCTGGTCGAAAAAATGTTTAGAACCCCCTAGTCTAAAGTGATCCGGCAACTTGCTACGGCTGCATATTTGATTAATTGATTAGTATTTGCTATCCTTAGTTGCAACAGGTTTGATGTGTGCAAATAATAGTCGTAATGGCTGAGTTTACTAGGATCTGTGGTATGAAAGTTGAAAGAACTCTAGAGCAAATACTAAATGCAAAGGAGGATGACGATAAAGAAATTTACAGAGAGATTGAGAATAGCGACTCGGATTTTTCAGATGAAGATTATCAGATTAATACTCCTCCTTCTCTTAGAAGTCATTATTGTGATACTGAAGTAGTGATTCCATGTTTGACCGAATCTGAATCAGAGAGTGAGGATGAAGATGAGGATTCTTTCAACGCATTAAAGACAACTTCCACAGAATCATCCGCAACATCTGGTTTTTCGTTAACACCTTCCGACCTAAATACTCGAACAGGAAAAGATGGATCTGTCTGGAGTTAGTTTTCGTCCCCGCAGAGTAGAATTACATCTCACAACATTATCAACATAAGGTTACACGGAGTTCGCGCATCAGATATTTACACTCCAAAAGATGCTTTTCAGATCTTTTTTAGTGAAAACATCGTTGAAGAAATTATGTTGTGAACAAACTTGCAAGGTCGACGGGTCGCAAGGAAATGGAATGCTGCACAAAAAGACGAACTCTTAGCTTTCATTGGTGTTTGCTCCTGGCAGAAGCAGAAAAAAAACTGGGAAGTAGACGTACGACAACTGTTCTTAGAACACAACTTAAATCCCACCTACAAAGCAAGCTTTGGCGTCAACAGGTCTGAAAACATTTGAAGCAACCTGCGATTTGATGATAAAAGAACTCGGGTGAAAGACTAAAGCAGGATAAATTGGCTGCATTCAGCTATATTTGGGGCTTATTCATTGAAAATTGTAAGACTCAATTTTCTCTCGGTGCTTATACTGCATTAGACGAACAAATCGTGCCATTCAAAGGGTGTTGTCCCTTTCTGCAATTATTTGCCTAGCAAACCTGCCAAGTATGGCATCGAAATCTTCTGGCTGTGTGATGCTTTAACTTATGCCTCAAATGCAAGAATTTATTTGGGAAAACAACTCGGATCAAAACCTGAGAAAAATCTAGGTCAAAAGTTATTCAACTAACATCCCCATTACAAGGCTCTGGATGGAATGTGACAATGGATAGCTATTTCACTGGTGTTCCGCTGGCAAAAGCAATGATCCAAAAGTAAGTTGACAGTCGTTGGGACCATGAAGAAGTGCAAAAGAGAAATTCCAGACTGTATGAAACCTGCAAAGTCTCGAGAAACGAAAACATCGATCTTTGGTTTGAACGACCAACTTACAATGGCCAGTTACGTCTCCAAAAAAAACAAAGCTGTGATACTGTTAAGTACGATGCATTACAAAATAAGCATTGACGAAGAAGACCACAAAAAGAGATCAGAGATCATCAAGTTTTACAACAAGACAAAGATCGGTGTTGACCTAGTCGATCAAATGGTTGGAACGTATACTTGCAGAAGACAAACTCGACGAAGGCCGCTGAAACTCTTCTTCAACCTGCTGGATGTCGCAACGCTAAATGCGTATACCATATGCACGCAAGTGCATCCTGATCAGCAGAGTACTGGCGGTTCAAGACGCCGTTTTCTAACAGATCTTGAAAACAGCCTCATTTTGCCCACATGAAGACAAGACAGGAAATTCCCCAGCTCCAGAAAGCCACAAAAGAAGCCATGATGAGATGTGGCTAATATTTCTCCAACACATCTTCACCTGAGAACATATTGCAGAAGAGGAAACGGTGTTCGTTATGTCCGCACACAAAGGATTGGAAGGTGGCAAAATGTTGCTCACGATGTTCCCGACCTGTGTGCCCAGAGCACAGCATTACCACCATCACATGCAATGAATGCTACGAATGAACGGAGAATTTAAAATTGCAAACTTTGCAGCTACCTTTCAAGAACGTTTTTTCCGTTTTATCTACTATTCTGTTCGTTTGTTTCGTTCAAATTCTTGCTAATAAAATATCGAAAGCACTTTAGACATGCAACCATAAAGCAACTATCAAACAACAAGGAAAGAAGAAAAAATATGCAAAGAAATTGTCTTTAGAGTGAAAATTACAAGTAAAAGCAATAGGGGTCAAAATAACCCCTGTTATGCATTAACGTAAGTTAATGGCTTATTTATTACCAGTTGTTTCTACTTCGCCTGTAAAACTGCTGTCACGCCGGCTATATTGCTGAAGAAAAGCGATTAAATATGACGTGAAAAGTACAGAGTAGGCGATGCTTTTATTCATGCAAGAAAGGCCCGAGCCCCATACTGTTCTTGAATGAATTTATGGATTGACCTGCTACAGTTTATGACCTTGCCTACCCTTTACGACCAAGCTGACTCTACTAGTGCTTACCGAAGTTGAAATTATCAAAGCTCAAACATTTGTCGTCAACTTATGGGAACAAGGAATCTAATCAAGGTCTTGGTTTCGATCGAAATTAGTAACTTGAAAATTATAACAAGCTAATGGTATTAAAAATAGCATTTATGTTTTAATTGAGAATTCATCAATAATGTTAATTTGTACTATTTCAGTTGGATCATAAATGCACTGCACGTGTCGATGCAATTCACTGAGGGTCAACTTCCAACGCAGCTTTCAAGGAAAGTTGACTTGCAGCAGTAAAGGCACATACAAAAAGAAAATAGGCCCGAAGGTCTTGGATAATAAATACTGTTTGCTTATGAGTTATTACTTTATTAGTGCTTTTCCCACACTATTTAAAAACCGTGCATTACGAGTACGCGATTTCAAGTGTTTTGATGCAATAATTCGAGTAAAAACACATCAATGAGTGTTAACTCCAAAAATAATATAATGCAGCATTTTTGTTTACTCTGATATGCATCACTTACCTTGAAGCAATTCAAAACTAGTTTTAACTTTATTGGAGTTCGAGTTTTCGAATACGTACATAGTTAGTGATTTTTTGGGAAACTTTTGGTACTTCTTAGATTTGTGTTGATTTACCAAGCTAAATTGCAATTTAAAATAAAAATAAATACATACAGTATTCACTGCTACTACAAGCGTACACACATTTTTAGACCCTGTCATTTTAAAAATAATCAAAAAACTCTTTTGCTTAAAATTGACTCGCTCTAATACCCATGCTTTTATGAAGATTAAGGTCAGAGATGCCAGGAATGCACAAGCATTTCTGGCTATGTCTAAGTTATATTTGAGACAAAAATAAAAAAAAATATTTGATATGAAAACTAGCAAAGTCGAAACTTACGTTAAACAAGTTCAAAACACACTATTGAAGAAAACCTCAAAAATTTTCATGTAAGTTGTGGAGGAAGGCGGCTCTATAATTTCAAAAAACTCTTGTACTGGATATAAGTAGATGTATTTTACCGTAGAAGTTACTGCTGTTAATTTGTATGTATGCCGCCAGCATTGTTCACTAAGCTACTACAAAATATTACCTATTCGATGTTCATCTTGACACTCTAGTTTTTTTGATATTCTACATTGCATTGGTTTTGCTGGATCTGTTACTGCAGAAAGTGACAAATTGTGAACAATACTTAGTGTGGCGCAAGACACGTTTTGGGATATTTCAAACAAATTTGCTTAGTGCATACTTTTGTAAAAAGTAACAGCAATATAAACGGAGAGAAAAGTACTTTTAATTTTCGTGCAATAATGGTTGATTGTAGCACTTTATAACAAAAATGCAAGGCTAAAATGGACTATATTTCTTTGTTTGATTACTATACTTTTTTGAAATTGAGAGAGAGCCGTTGTTCAAGAAGTAATTTTAATTTCAGCTCCACTTTGAAAAATAGAGAGCACTTTTGCACAAAGTTCTTCACAAGTAAGTGTTAAGCAATTATACGTGCCGATGCATGCATTCTAAATATAATTTGTTTCAATTTTGAATTATCTAATAAATATATAAATATATGTTTAATTTCACACTTTTAATTAGTTATCGCTCAATGAGCAATTTTTGATAATACGGTAATATTCCTTCATATTTTGGCAAATTGGCTATGCTGTCTGCGTAATAAAAAACAACAATTTTGCAATTTGCATAAATGTTAGTTGCAAATAATTACGTTTTCATTATGGGCATAAGTATTAGCTGTTCTGAGAATGTAGGAGTCGAGAAGCGCTAAAAACACCGTTTTCTAGAGATTGTTTGTAAGAGATGTACAGTAGTTTAAGCCAAATAAAAGAGGAAAATCATCCGCAATCGGAAAAACCATGGAAATTTTCAACAATACTGTATCGATCCGAACTACCTTCGACTACAATTTCTCAAAACAATCTGTTGCACTTAGCACTATTTATACAGCATGTTTATAGACATTCTTTTAATTGCAATTGATTTTGGTAGCAAGTACCATCGTTGATCGTTCGCGGTAATCATTAATTTTTTTCACATATTTTCAACAAAATTGTAAAAATTTCTACAGTAGAAGACATGTTCTTTTGTTTACCACTCACTAAATAGCCCCCAAAAATAACGTAAAGTTAATCAAAACAGAGAGCATTAAGTGCCTTAAAAATCAGAAAGAGCTGTTTTTCGGAACTTCACTTGACCACGTTACAAAATGCATGAACGTTTACAGCATAGTGTCTTTCCAAATAACCATCTGGCTTACTATAATATTGAAAACCATTCTACAGTACAATAAAATAGAACGCAAATAGGGCCAATAAAATGTTAACACTTTTTTAGTCTATTTATTCAGAAGTGAAAACATTCTATTTGCCCATTTTATTCATTTAGAATGCGCACTATAACTTGTAGCATGTAGTTTAGTGATGCTTCTTTGTTGCCGTTTTGCAATGTTGTTTTATTTGACTTTAGAATAAACAGCTTTCATGAGAATGCTTTAAAGACTTCTACACGTACGTTGATAATGCAAAATTTAGATTTTGTTGTTTTTATATTCTGTATTAAGCGTTATCATTAACAGTTTGTGATTGCCGCACGCTTTTCATTGATTGTTTGTTTATCGTCGGTATTGCGGTATTAGGTTTGCCATTTCCTCAATTTGACTAAAAATTAAATGTTTCTAATTACAGGTTTCATGTCCTGAGTGGTATTATCAAATTTCATTAAAACTTATAAACCAAAAGTTATTGTTTTTTTGAGCAATTTACTAATGGAAAGCACTACCTCATTTTCGTTTTCATGCATCAAGTCAGCTCTGATTTTAAACCGGAAAAAATTCGCATTATCGCATTGTTTTGTTTTGGGTTATTATGGTGGTTTACAAAATAATTAATTTAAGTGCTTCCTTTTAATTAATTTAAGTGTTTACAAAATAATTAATTAATTTAAGGTTTGGGATAATTATTTATTTTGGCGGTGTAGGCTCGGATAGGCTTCCGTCTTCTAAACCACTCGATTTTCTTTCCTTGTCACTGATTAAATAATGGTTCCACACCGAAATCGGCGAAAATAGGACCAAATTTTAGTGAAGACATTTTTTTTTCGTTTTGGTCTTTACAAAATTTCGTCCAAATTGGATCTAAACTCGGTGAAGATACTTTTTTTTGTTTTTTCAGCACTATACCGAAACTTAGCAAGAAACTGAGGCATTTTCCGTAGCCTACCTACAACTTCGCTTCCGAAGCCTATACCCACCTCTTTGTGTAGTATACTGTAGCATTGGGTAAAACCGTGGTTTAATTTCATTTATCGAAGTTTAAAGATCGTTCAATTTCTTAATAATTGGACAGAAATTTTGCAATACTCGGCAGTTGTCATCATTTTTATATTCTAAGTAGTTCTGCTTAGTTTTATTAAAACTAACAAAATCAAAAAATGTTGTTTTGGGAATGCTCACTGATGAAAGGCACAAACTATGTAGATTTCCGTTTTCGGATTGTTCGGTGAAAAGGGATTTGATTTTTAAGTGGGAAAATTTTGGTAGCAACACAAACGTTCTGTTTTTGAGTCAACTGTATCTTGTACAGCCTAAAAATAAAGGTTTACTAATTGCTTATTTCCGAGAACTCAAAAATATTTTGAATCTTATTGATCTCAATTTTTGCAGAATAGATTTCCTTTGTTCAATAATGTGTTTTTGTTTTATAGAAGAGAAATTCGGGTAATACGAGTACAACCACGTTACGCTATTTCAGGGTAAAAATTGATGCTCAAGTATTAACTGTTTTTATTTTAAAGAAATTAAAAAATAAATCAACCACCCCATGAGTTACACCACATGTCTGTCACAGTAGCGTAGCCAGGGAGGGGGCGGGGGGGGCTCGATCCCCCCCATTGGCTTGTGAAATATGCAAAATCGCACCATTTTGGTGATTTTGAGGCCGATTTCTTGTGAAAAATTGAAAATAGCCCCCCCCATTGGAAAACAGCTCCCTCTCAAACGTTTGGATTTCCGATTTGGGCCGAAAAATCAGCCTCAATTTCGGCGAAGACCTTTTTTTTTTTTTTTTTTTTGGAGACCACCTGATTTTGGGCGAAAAAAAACTCTGAATTTCCGAGCTTTCCGAGAAATTTCGTCTCAATTTTCAGACAAACTGTGTGAAACTGATTCAAGAGCAATGAAAATTTGGGTCAAGGTCGTTTGCACACTTCTCACTCTTTCAAAATAGCCCCCCCTTTTCCAAATCCTGGCAACGCGCCTGGTCTGTCATGATAGCCTACCCATAAAATACAATTGCCTCGTGTTTTCGAAGTTTTTTGTCGTTACAAAAGTTTTGCGTCCGCTTTTTATTTATATATTTTAATTACAGTCGAAAATGTTTATCGCAATAATAACTCAAGTGACGTTGCAAGGACGTATGAGTGGTTAAAAGTGTAAGGTACGGGACTTTGTCACCCCAAAATACTTGTTTTGGAAGCTTGCATTACCTTGAATTGCAGTTGGGTTAAACAATTACCGCCAATTTTAGGAAAAAACGCTACTCGGGGAGGAATACGCTACAATCTCAAATAACAATCACAAAAACTATCGATTTAACGTCGCATTTAGACATCACAAACTGTGCATGGCAGCATTTTGAAAATTTTGCTAAGATATCATTAAAAAAGTTGGTTCCTCCTCCTTTTGAAAAACTAGACTATATATTGATGTGATTTTGGCAAAATTTACTGCAAGAACTAAAAACTAAATTTGTGAGCGAACATAACCACGAACATTCAGCTGACAGAAGCTGGCAAACTGTCAAACAGTCGGAAGTTAACGCCATCTATTATTGTCGAAATTTCGGATCTTTTTGTGGCTAGTTTTATGTGAAAAATTATCTAAATTGAAAAAAATTGTCTGTGGTTGATAAGAGGGTTTCAAAAAGTGTTCTAGTTTTATAACGAAAAGTGAAAGCAAATATCATACCAGATTACTACACTGGTAAAGTAATGAAAATTAAAAATCTTTAGAAAAGTTCAATTTTATAGGCTTTAGTGAAAAACATGTTTTAATGCTGTAATACTGTGTTAATCTACTGTAATTTTACTAATTTAAAATTAGTTAATAAGTGCTTTTGCCGCAAACCATCGAAAGAGTTTCATCAGATCAATCAATCAGATCACTCAGGTCAAAACATTTCAATGAATTACTGTTCGAAATTTATTGTTCGAACATAAATCTATAAATTTTACACAGGAACAGTGGTGCAACGAACAACTTACCTCTCTTGATGTACTCGTGTCAAGAAATACCGGAAATGTAGCACAAACATCCGTCTTCAGAGAGAAAACTCATATTGGAGTGTCTATAAAGTGGACCAGTTTAGTCCCGCACCGATACAAACGCAATTTAGTGAACTCACCACTACAACGGGGCCTACAAAGTTGGATATTCAAACAAACTGATTCACAGCGATTTTATGAGAATTAAAGAAATGCTGGCAAAAAATGGATACCCCAGGACATTTATTGACAATTGCATTTGAGGTTTTTTTAAATTCCAAACGCACGGATGCGAAGACAACAAACCAAATTACTACTCAACCTATTCAAAAGCATTTGACTTGCAGGCTTCTCTTTCTGGGACCAATTTCTATGCAAGTACAGCATGAAATCGGCAACGTTTTTGCTTCTTCTTCTTCTTTCTTCATTGCCCGCTTTTCCGTGAGGGTTGCGGGGGCAGTAGCTCAAGATTGAGCCGCCACACCTCACGGTCTTCCATCACCTCCATCATTTCGCTTGGGCGAAGTCCCAAGCGATTCCATCCAAGATCCTCAATGTAATCGGTCCATCTAGTTCTAGGTCGTCCGACTGGTCTTCTCCCATTTGCTTTGGCATGTAAAGCTTGTTTGGGGAGTCTTTCCTGAGGCATTCTGCTTACATGGCCAAACCATCTAAGCTGTGATCTTTCAATTCGGAGAAGTAAACGGCTCGATGTTAAGAGATTTTCGAATTTCAGAGCTACGCACCTTGTTAAACAGTGTAACTCCTTCGATTCTTCGTAAAAACCTCATTTCGGACGCTTGCACTTGTGATCGCATTCTTTCGGTCATTACCCAAGATTCATGACCATAAGTGAGAATGGGGACAAAAACTGCTTTGAAAATTGAGAGTTTTGCCTTTTTCGACAATTCTCGTTTCATGACAACCGAGTAGTGCAAAGCTCGCATTACTGCACTAGCCTTGCCTATTCGGGTATCGAGTTCTTCGTCTTGCCTTCCGTCACTCGTAAATGCAACCCCAAGATACTTGAACTTCTCTACCTGCTTCAGTGTCGCTCCATTCACTTGTAATACGCACTGATCAGGGTTTCTTGAAAGATGAAGTACCTCAGTTTTGGCCGTGCTTATTTTCATTTCGGCGGTGTTGCATGCATCTGCAAAGCTATTTAATGCGCGCTGGAGGCCAGATTCTGTGGAAGAAAGCAGAACCAAATCATCTGCGAATAGCAGACGACTAATTTTGCAATTTCCAATCGTGGCACACTCATCAGCTTGGCTGCATTTGTCGATCCAATTCATGTAAACAATGAAAAGGAGAGGTGACAAAACGCACCCTTGCCGGAGTCCAACGCCCACATGGAACGGCTTTGATTGCTTGCCATTTACCCGAACACAAACCTCCGGTCTGCAGTAGAATGACTTAATAGCGCGTAACAATTGACCATCAACGCCATACTCCTGCAAAACCTTCCAAAGTTTATCCCGAGGAACTCGGTCATATGCTTTTTCAAGATTGACAAAGCATGCAAAAAGATCTTTGCCATACTCCCAAGATTTCTCGAAGATTTGCTTCAGAGTGAAGATTTGGTCCGTGGTGCTGCGACCCGGACGAAAACCGCACTGACCATCTTCCAGTTTTGATTCCACTATTTCTCGGCATTTCCTTTCAAGGCATTTGGCATTAGGGTGGAGTGAAAAAGAACTTTTTTTCGAAATCGAAAAAAGTGTAGTTCTTAAATCCTGACAAATACTCTAAAAATCCGAAAAAAATTGGTTTGGGGCTGTTGCCACTTTAGGGGGGCTAGCAACACCCCCAAATCTGTTTTAGGGGGGCCAATTTACCCCAAAAGGCCATAACTTGAGAACCGCTTATCGTAGAGACTTCATTTATAGCTCAAAATTTGCATAATTGCCATGTTTATATCAGCTCTAAGAGAAAGTTTTAGTCTGTTTTGATCGCAGAAAAACTTATGACCAAAAATGTGGTTTTTCTGCCATTTTATCGAAAAATTATGTCAATAAGCTTGTGTTTATGCACTTATCTGCCCATATAGAATCTAGATTACAGGCATTATTACAAATAGGTTGAAGCTGGTTTGATAGCCACTGGTTTCCTTAGCAAAACCAAATCTGTGAGAAAAGAAAAACAGAAATCAGTTGAAACATTTTGCGCCCTAGCATAAAATCGTCTATTGTATAAATTCTAACATGACTTTTACTTTTACTGTATTTATTTTACAGAATTTAGCTAAAATATTTTCAGTTAAGCCATCACGTTGTAGTATATAATTGACTTGAATTCTAAAGAATGCGAAGAAGAAGTTCAAATACAGTGAAGACATTACATAGTGGCCATACATTTACAAGTCGCGACAGCTTTCCTCCAGGTGTGTTGCCTACAAAACGACAAGTGATAGAGCGAATTCTTCATTTAAAAAATTTTCGGACTGAGACCGTAGCAAATGACATAGCTGAAGAAATTCATGACAGATGGATTTGGTGCAATGTGTATCCGGTTCATAAGTACACAATATCAAAAAAAGTTCAGAACTTAGTCGCTTCATTTAGTTCACTTGACCGTTGGACAAAATCAAGACGAGGAAATACGTTTTTGCAAAGAGAATCCGAATTTATGCAGACAATTGATAGTTTGTTTGATGTCTTTTGTGTTGATGATCAACAGAGAAAAAATCTGGAGAAACAGCATGGCTTACGAATGGCAGAAGCAGATTATGCGTTTTACCAAGATCAAAAAAGTGAACGAGTTGGCAAATGTATGGATACTGTTGTTCCTTTATCTTCTTCTGACAAGATGTTTTTAAGGCGCCACCCTCAATCAACAGAACCGACGTGTTCTTCTACTGAAACTGCCGCCCCTTCCACGTCAGCTTGTGGTTATGTCTCAGATTGCAGCTCAGTGCAAACAGAGCATTCACAGTCTTCTACTACTTCCGAATTCGTTCCGGATGCAGAGTCATTTAGTCAAAATCGAATGAAGTGGAGCAACCTTGCTAGAATGAGCGAACGATTTCAAGTATCAGACAGAGCTGCTGCTGCGATTGCCAATAGTGTAATGCAGGATTTGGGTTTCATAACGGAAAACGACAAGACCTACGTTATTGATCGCAGCAAGCTTCGACGAGAACGAGAGCGATGTCGGACTGAAATCAGGGAGAAGGAGCAAGAAAATTTCAAGCTAGTGAATGCCATTTACTTTGATGGCAGAAAGGATGCCACGCAAGTCACCATCCAGGGACCAAATGACAAGTATTACAAATCGGTACAACTTGAAGATCATTATACACTGATTGGAGAACCTGGCGAATACTATCTGACACACTTTTCCACCGAGGATGGCAAAGGAAAAACGATTGCACAGAAGATTTTCAACAACATTGTTGACACGGAATTACATAATAAGCTTGCCATAGTTGGCACAGATGGCACTGCATCGATGACTGGCAAATATAATGGCTGCATTCGAAGTTTGGAAGAGCTGCTCAACAAACCACTGCAATGGGTGGTGTGTTTGTTACATACCAATGAACTTCCATTGCGGCATGTTTTTACCATGCTTGATGTTACCACTAAGAGCCCCGACTCGTTTTCAGGTCCAATTGGAAAATCGCTAAATGGAGAAGTTTCAAGCTGGCCTGTTGCTGCTCATTTTAAATCAATCCCAAATCCACATTTTGTAAAGTTGCCTGTATCTGTCATAGAAGATTTGAGTGCTGACCAGCATTATGCGTATAAGATATGTTCTGCTGTAATCGAAGGAGTTGTTGACAGCGACTTGCAATATTTGAAAGTTGGTCCCATAGTTCATTCGCGATGGCTTACCCTCGGTTGTCGCATTCTTAGGTATTACATTTCCATGGATAATCCCTCCTCTAACTTAGAAATCTTAGCACAGTTTTGTCTTCAAGTCTACTTCCCAAGTTGGTTTGAAATCAAGTCAAATAGTCAACTAACTCGTGGTTCTAAAAATTTGTTCAATTTAGTCCAAAGAATTCTTAATGTTCCAAATGAAGTCGTTAGGGAAACTGCATTAAAAGTGGTGCAACGAAACGGATTTTTTGCTCACCAGGAAAATATTTTGGTTGGAATGTTAGGAGATGATGATGAGAAAATTAGAATGCTAGGAGTGAACAAAGTTCTTTCAATTCGTCGAGAATTAACATCAGCTGATTCGTCGAATCTCCTTGCTATGAGTGTTAATGAAGAGCATTCTTCAGAATTAACCTGTGATACATCCTCAGCTCTGTCGGTACGCCCATTTAATGTGCCAGTAATCAATCTAACCGCCACTTCGTTTGACAAGATGGTGGACTTGACTTCCTGGCAACATCAGCCTCCTGCAATTGAACACTTAACGGATACAGAAATTGAACAATGCCGAGCAAGGCCATTGAAGCTTGACCATCCATGTCATAATCAGTCTGTGGAACGCCATGTAAAGTTGGTAACAGAGGCATCAGCTCAAGTTGAAGGCTTTGCACGAAGAGATGGGATGATTCGGCAGAAGATTAAATCTCGTAAACTTCTAAAAACATTCAATACTAAAATGCAGTTTTGACATTTTTTATTTTGTGTAGGTAGCGGATAATCGAAAACTTAAGCGGGCTTACTTATGTTTAATGTTTGTGGGCGGCTGGGCGGCAATGGAATGGTGTAAACTAGAGAAGGTATACAGTACAGACAAACTTGCGTGGTATCTTTTCGGACTAGTGTTTTTTTTTATTAATAGAACCCTTGTGTGTGGATTATAAAATTTTAAATTGCAATGAATCTTGCTTTATAATGGGAAAATTCTTTATCACTATGCCTCTGGGTTTACATTTTAGATTCAATTGATATTGTATACCTACATGGGTAAACGTCATTATATTATTGAATATTGCGTAAAGTTTATGTTGTTAAATGTAAGTGGTTGTAATTAGATAAACGTTATTTGAAATGCATTTCGGTACACCAAACTGCTTCTGTTTGTAAAACTTATTACATCTTGCTTCATAAGAAATGCAGACAAAATGCTTGGGTGAAGAGTTTCTCTGCTGGTTAAATAGCTATTTTATATTCCACATTTCTCTTAAGTTTAGTCTACAGCATGTTGTAAAATATACATCAGCGTTAACTGGTATCTGTCCTATTTCAATCTCATTTGTAATAATGGCGGTAATCTAGATTCTATGTGGGCAGATAAGTGCATAAACACAAGCTTATTAACATGATTTTTCAACAAAATGGCAGAAAAAACACATTTTTGGTCATAACTTTTTCTGTGATTAAAATAGACTAAAACTTTCTCTTAGAGCTGATACAAACATGGCAATTACGCAAATTTTGAGCTATAGATGAAGTCTCTACGATAAGCGGTTCTCAAGTTATGGCCTTTTGGGGTAAATTGGCCCCCCTAAAACAGATTTGGGGGTGTTGCTAGCCCCCCTAAAGTGGCAACAGCCCAAAAACATTTTTTGGGGGGTTTTTAGGGTATTTGTCAGGATTTAAGAACTACACTTTTTTCAAATTTTTTTTTCACTCCACCCTATTTGGCATATACTTTCCCTGGCAAACTAAGGAGAGATATCCCTCTGTAGTTTGTACATTGCTTGCGATCTCCTTTCTTGAATATCGGAATAATCACACCTGTTTGCCAATCTCTGGGAGTTTTGCCAAGCTTCCACGCAACTTGACACACTCGCGTTAACCAGAGAATTCCTTCTCCAGTCAGCGCTTTCAACATCTCGGGTCTGATTTCATCTTCACCAGCAGCTTTTCCAGATTTTATCCCTTTAATTGCGGTTGCCACTTCTGCTGCAGTGAAAACTTCGTCCTCCCCTAGATGTGTCACTTCGTGTGTGTCACGAGTCGATGCCTTTACAGGATTCAAAAGATCTTCAAAGTATTCTCTCCATCGTGAAAGGATTTCATTCTCATCCGTTAGAATGTTACCGTCAGAATCCTTGATGGAGTACGTGATACTCGATCTTTTGCCACGTAAACGGCGGATGGTCTGCCAAAATACTTTGTTTGCCGAAAAATAGTTGGAATCCAACCGACGACCAAACTCTTCCCATGACTTCTCCTTGGATTTCTTTACTGCCGAAGTTGCCGCTTTTCGCGCCTCAGTGTACCGGGATTGCAAATCAGATGACGATCTGTCCTGCAGCCAGGCCTTGAGCGCATCTTTCTTTGCTCGAATAGCTTCTTTAACCTCTTGGTTCCACCAAGGCGTTCTTTTCTCACTATCGCCCGCCATTCTAAGCCGTTTTCGCCCACAACTTTCAGCAGCTGATGAAATGATTGCTGATCTGAACAGCAGCCATTCCTTCTCGATGTCCTCGGATACATCAGGAAGTTGTCTGAACTTAGATGATATACTGGATGCAAACTGTTTTCTTACTTCTTTGTCCTCCAAAGCCTCCCATTTGATCTGGTAAGTCACAGACGACCGGTTGGATCTCTTGTTTGGCCAAGGTTTCGAAAGTCGTAAGGAACATACTACCAGATGGTGATCAGTTGACAATTCAGCACCTCGCTTCACTCGAACGTCCAGCACATCAGAAAACAAATCTGACGAAACTATGCAAAAATCTATCAAAGATTTTTGATCCATACTAGGTCGATACCATGTATACTTGTGAACCTCTCTGTGCTGGAAAAAGGTATTCATGATGCGGAGTCCGTTGCTACAACAGAGCTGCAATAAATACCTTCCGTTCTCATTCAGTCCAGCGACTCCATGTTTTCCGATCACACCCTTCCACGTATCTGTGTCTGTTCCAACATGTGCGTTAAAATCCCCCATAAGGACTGTAGATTCAGTAGCTGATACTCGTAGAAGAGCATCATTTACTTCATCCACAAAAGTCTGATATTCACTCGTGGCATTGGGGGCATATACCTGCAACAGGCACAATGACCGATCCAATACCTTAAGCTTCAACATACAGACCCGTGATCCCAAAGGAATCCAATCTGACACACAGCCTGACAAACGGGGGCTTGTGAGAATCCCCACACCCGCTTGTGCAGACATACTAGGATCAGCACCAGAATAGAAGAGTTTCCATCCGCCATCCAGATCCACAGTTCCAGAGCCACGTCGTTTGGTTGAAGAAACTCCGATAATATCGAGATGATACCGCTTTGCTTCCTCAACCAATTCTAGCTCTTTTCCTGTGAGGGTGAGGATATTCCAATTGCCCAACAGCAGTTGGTGATGGTTGACCGGTGAGTGTGCGACATTATCTCGAGTACGAATACTCTGCGCTGCCTCCATTCGCCTCTCCAAACGTGTAGCGGGCACATTGGTGGAGCTGCCACTAGGGCTGGCTGGTGGAGATTGTCGCTTATTTTTTGAACGAGCCCCTCTGCCTAAGACTCGAACGCCATAGGGGTTTCGCTGAATGACGACCTGGGAGTCCCTAGGCGCTCCCCTGCCGGACGAGGTTCCACTTGTGAAGGTGGCCCCATTAACGTCGTTCACGTAATTTTCATTATTTATGCTCATCATGATTTGTTATGCAGTTTAATCTAACTGCGGAGAGGTTTTATATCAGAGTTGTCCTTCTCCTAGGTTATATGCTTACCACAGCTGATGGGCATAACCAACCCAGGTTTTAAGTTTTCCAACTATTTTGATTTGAACTATACTTCGTCTCGCTTCTACCATTAGACCTATCTGGCATGGGTAACCCTTTCAGGAGAATTGAATCTCCAGCCAGTACAGCTCTGCAGGTCATTGAGGCACATAGACTTTTCCACCTCGTTACGGTGATAGTTCATGGAAAAGCTATGCATTGTAGGTCTAATTGCCGAGCTATGTTATTCTATGCCTACTGTGCCATAATAAGCCAATTATATGTCATACTATGCCTACTAAGCTACGGCGCCCACTTTGGCCTACTATGCCTGTTGTGCCATACTAAGCCTACTGTATGCCATACTATGCCTACCAGGGTGCCATGTTATGCCTACTATGTCATACTAAAGCTGCAGCAGCTACTGTGGCACACTATGCTTACTAATACTATGCCTATTTTCCATAACAAGCCTCCTGTATGTCATAATCTGCCTACTAAGGTGTAATGCTATCCCTACTATAATATACTACGCTGCAGTGCCTACTGTGGGATACTGTGCAATAATAAGCCAACTATGCCTACTGTGCCATAGTAAGCTACAGTGCCTACTGTGACATGCTATGCTTACTAGGGTGCCATAACAAGCCTACTTCATGCTACACTATGCCTACAATGCCATACTAAGCCTACTATGACATAGTGCTCTTACTAACCTATGGTGCCAAAAGCCCACTTCAGTATATTGTTGTTGTAGCTCATATTTATCCTCCAGTCACCAGACAGCATCAGACGCTAACTTATTGGACGATCCGCACATTTTTTTATTGCAGTGACTACTTCGTGATTGGAGAAATCCGCATCTGCTTAAGGGGTTTCCGATGATCCAACGTTCCTGTAGATTTCTTCAAATTTTTGCCCCCCGAATTTGCTGCTTGTTCAAAGCCACCAACCAGAGATAATTATCGTAAAACGTCTTATCCAAGGACGCAACGGCGTGACCAGGGTGCGGGTTGAACCCAGATCATTCAATCAAGGTCGTCGTAAACAATTCGCCTTTACCCATTTGGCCAAGCTACCAACTATACTACACTCGAATGCTATAGGCCTGTTATGTCTACAATGTCATACTACACCTACTATAACATACTAAGCTGTAGCGCCTTCTGTGGGATACTATGCCTACTGTGACATAATAAGCCAACTATATGTCATATTCTGATGTTGTACTATGCCTACTACGCTACAGTGCCCACTGTGGCACACTATGGCTACAGTGCCATAATCAGCATACTATGTCTATTGTGCCATAATTAGCCTACAATATAGCATAACTATACCCATTGTACCATAATAAGCCTACGATATCTACAATGTCATACTAGCCTGTAGCACCTACTATGGTTTTTAATAATATGCGTACTGTTCCATAACAAGCCTCCTATATGCCATACTCTGCCTAATAAGGTGTCCTTCTATCCCAACGAAGTATACTAACTTCCAGTGCCTACTGTGCCATATTAAGCCAACTATGCCACAGAGCCTACTGTGACATACTATGCCTACTAGGGTGCCATAATAAGCCTACTTCATGTCATACTATGCCTAAAATGCCATACTAAGCCTCTTATGACATACTACGCCTACTGTAGTATACTATGCCTAATGTGCCATAAGGCTACTACTGTACATGCCATGCTCTACTCGCATGCTATACTATGTCTACAATGCCATACTACGTCTACTATGACATACTAACCTCCAGTGCCTACTGTGCCATATAAAGCCAATTATGCCACAGTGCCTACTGTGACATACTATGCCTACTAGAGTGCCATAATAAGCCTACAATATGTCATACTATGCCTAAAATGCCATGCTAAGCCTTCTATGACATACTACGCCTACTGTGGTATACTATGCCTAATGTGCCATAAGGCTACTACTGTACATGCCATGCTATACTCGCATGCTATACTATGTCTACAATGCCATACTACGTCTACTATGACATACTAAGCTGCAGTGCCTACTGTGCCATAATAAACCAACCAAATGCCATTCTATGCCTACAAAGCTACAGTGCGCACTGAGGTATACTATGCTTACTGTGCCATAATCAGCATGCTATGTCTATTGTGCCATAATTAGCCTACAATATAGCATAACTATACCTATTGTACCATAATAAGCCTACGATATCTACAATGTCATACTAGCCTGTAGCGCCTACTATGGTTTTTAATAATATTCGTACTGTTCCATAACAAGCCCCCTATATGCCATACTCTGCCTCCTAAGGTGTCCTGCTATACCAACTATGATATACTAACCTCCAGTGCCATATAAAGCCAACTATGCCACAGAGCCTACTGTGACATGCTATGCCTACTACGATGTCATAATAAGCCTACTTCATGTCGTACTATGCCTAAAATGTCATACTAAGCCTCCTATGACATACTACGCCTTCTGTGGTATACTATGCCTAATGTGCCATAAGGCTACTACTGTACATTCCATACTATACCGCATGCTATACTATGTGTACAATGCCATACTACGTCTACTATGACATACTAAGGTGCAGTGCCTACTGTACCATAACAAGCCAACCAAATGCCATACTATGCCTTCAAAGCTACAGTGCTCACTGTGGCATACTATGCTTACTGTGCCATAATCAGCTTACTATGTCTATTGTGCCAAAATTAGCCTACACTATGGCATAATATACCTATTGTGCCATAATAAGCCTACTATATACCATTCTATGCCTACAATATTCGTTTTTGCAAAAAAGACAATTGGGAAAATCAAAGTTAGAGTTATTCACGACACGTTCAAATTAAAAAGTATTTTTCGGGTCAAAGAAAAACAAGCTCTACTACATCGGTCAAATGTGGTCTATCATATTTATTGCTCATGCGGCAGCAACTACATTAGTGAGACTGCTAGAAGTTTGCTTACACGACTCAACGAACATAACCCCGGCTCCAAAAAATGTAAGAGCACAGACGTCACCAATCTTCTTTATGAAAATTTTGATCATAAAGTTGACTTTGCAAAACCTAAATTACTTCGAACTGCCAGGAACCAAACTACGCTCTTCATTTTAGAAACTTAAAGCATCGACAAACTGAAACCGGACATAAACTTTGACCAGTCATCGATAACTTTGTATCTGTTCAGCTCGTGATTGCTTTTTTCCTCTTTTTTCATTCAGTGCACAGCGCTAGTATCGCAGGAATACTTAGTGTGTTTAGCAGTGGCACAGCAGCTTGTTTACATCGGCAGGTTTTACTCAATTGCAGCGCTGTGTTACAACTTGTACTGAAATGTGCCTACTTTCTTTCGAGACTTGTTTTTTTACATTTTTTAGTGTTTTAGACTTCACTTTTTACTGATGATGGACATAGCTAAGTCCGTAACGTAAAAAAATTTTACTATTTTAAATAAGCCTTTACTGTTGCTAATTAAATTAATGAATTAAAATCACTAAAACACCTATAATATTTATTCAGAATCGGAAATTGCTGATTTTGAATAAATTGATAAATTGACACTAAAAAATATAGTTAGTTGTTCTATTATTGCATTTCCACGAATTTAACTTTTAAAATTTGTAATATAGACTCTTCAAATCACTATTTTTGAGAGTGATTCATCTTTTCTGTGCTGTTTGGTAAATGAATAAGGCCTAGTTATATATTTTTAGCATGAAATAAATTTTACTACAGATAATCGAATCGATTGGAACAGTTTGTACTCTAAAAAACGTTTTTGTCAAGTTGAACTGTTAATTAAATTATTGTGAATGTTGTTACGAAACTATCAAACTAATGCAGAATCACTTACGTACTCACCAGTAACCGACGAACGGAATTCAAGCGGTACACACATAAGAAACTTGTAGTGAAAGTTCGTGCAATAAATAATCATCATGCTAAAAAAAATTGCAAAACAAATTGCAAAATTTCATGATCGAACTGGTATAAAAGCATCAAGCAAGTTAGTTATATCATCAATTGGTTCATCTGGCAGCGTCAGGTTAAGAATCAATCATTATTCTGATAAGTTGCTCGGCAAAATGAATCGAATGGGCGAAATGAAGTTGATTCTGAGTTTCATGCTTTTTGCTTTGTTTGTGGGTCCAACATTTTCTCAAAGCAATCTCCAAGAGCAAAACTTCGAAATTTTGCGAATATATCGTGAGAGAGTGGAATCCACTTTGTCACCGGAATGCGTTTGGTACCTTGCTTCACTTTTTGGACCAGATGAAGTTTTTCCATCTCTGCCCAACGCTTACGAAATTACTAATCTTGAATTTGTTAACGCGGATTTGGATCATCCTTTCTTTGACCAAAATCGACTAGCTCCATACATCCATAACTTATACGAATCACATCAAATCACATCAGCCTTGAATGAATGCAAAACTTACGGAAATGATGGCTCAAGTGTCCTTGTGTTCTTGTTCAATCTTCTGAGGAATTATGTTAGGATTGTGGAACGTCCACCTGGCTCGATAGACGGTAAAACAGCAGAAAAATTATGCACATTTTACTGTTGTGGCTCCACAGTCCTCAGCTTCTTGCTGGTACAAAAAACATGAACTGCGGTACTAGAACTTTCATTGAAAGCATCAAAGTTTTGAAAAATTTAATTAAATGTATTTTAGAAAACCTATAAATTGAAAAATACAAAAAAGCAAAAATTTTTTTCAAGAATTCGACTATCATTTACTCTAAATATTTTGCCAAGTTTTTGTAAGGTTTTATGTCATTACATACTTATAGAAAAAGAATTGCCTAATATTTTTTGACATTGTGTGAAAGAAGACAATCCATTATCTCTAAATAAGCTGCTTTTCCAACTTTTTATTGATAATTTTTTTGCTTGAAAAAATACTCTTTTTCACTCTGGATAACATTAAAATTTAAGTTGGATATAAATGTTTGCAATTAATGACTGATATATTACGTTATTATAATCTACATCTAACTACTTGTATTGTAGCTGCTAAAGCCAATAGTAATTAATAATCATAGCATGGTTATGAAAGCCAAAATATATTCATAAATGAATGTTTTATGCTACTTTGATTATATGATATTTTATGTAAGCTCATAAGTCTACTGTAGTGCAGGAGCATAAATGCATAAATTCGTTTAATGTTTGTGGTAGGAAAGTCTGAAAAACATTAAATAAATCGTGCTTTATTCTGTTAAGATCCGCCGGTAATAGTAGATCCAACACTTCCACCACCGCCAGCACCGCCAGTAAACCCCATCATTCCAAGCCCTCAACCAACTTGCACCAATTACTTTCGAAGGGTGACGATCTTCAATGCTCTACGCCGATTTGAAAATCCCAATGGTAAGTAAAGACATCTGCTCAAAGCAATCTCTGGAAAAGTTTTGATTTACATTTTGTACACTCTTTCACTATTTGAATATGCTTTTGAATAAACAAGTTATATTGTCAAGCAAAAATGCACAGTTACACCGACAATTTTTGAAAGCTCAACAAAAAAATCTCATGTGCTTGCAGGTTTTATAAAAGCTAAAGGAACTTTAGATTGCAAAAAGATTAGATGTAGTGTATTTTTTTTCTTTAGTTTTGAGGAGTAACATTTTTATTTTTTAGTGTCGCCACTCTCCAGCATGCAGTAATAAAAAAATATCTTGTAAAAAGTTTTTATGATAAAAACTATCCAATAAAGACTTTAGTTGTTGTTGTTGTTTTTTTTTATTTGTGTTTTTTTTTGTGGGCGAAATTGCGATTATAGAGTAGTTTGAATAACTGTTTCATGTTAATTCTTAGTTCTGTGAAGCTTAATTGGGTATTTCGATGCTGTGGACTTAAAATTTGTTGAATTGAGATTATGATGAAGCAAACTATGTGAGTCAATGTATGTATATGTATGTCAATGTATGTATTTATCAAGTGTCATAAATAATCCTATTGAAGTAATTATGTGAAAAAATACGGTATTTTTTGCATTTCAGTCACAGCATATTGCTATCCACCGTGCACACGACGACAACTCTGTCTACCGGATCCAATAACGGGAAATTGCAGATGTTTAAGTATAAGTAAGGCGTTTGCTCGCTTACGTTGTGTCACAGCTCTTAAATTTAATCAATCATTTTAACTTTCAAGCATCTAATATTTAGAAACTTGCAGCAAGGCGCTCATACTATCGGACAATGACTTTACTCAATATTTTTCTTATTTTTTGATTAACTTATGATAACAACGAGGCCAATATATAGGATTGGTAATTAGACCCGTTGGCAGTCAGTTTAAGTGCACTAACACAGATTTAAAATTCATTGATTTACCAGTTACCGTATTATCATAAAATCGTATTTTTCACTGGCAAACAACACGAAACTTTGGCCAATCATTAAACGTTTTATATCCACTTTCCATTGAATTTCTATTGAATCCAAAATTTTAAATTGATTAACCTTATTTTGCACGAGGGGAAGCATTTTTGCCCTCAGTTTTTACGTGACAAATCCCTTCAGGAAAAAAATTTCATTAAAATTAAATTGACTTTGAATCAAATTTTATCAAAAATTACATCCAAAAATTTGAGATTGCTAGGGTAACGGGAATTTTCCCAAGTTTGAGGTTTCCCAGATCACTTTCTTATATCTGAGCATTTTTTGGCCAGTATTTTACTAAAATGACGTCATAAGACGTTTTTGTGAAGTAACGACTTTGACTTAGGCATATAAGGTTTCAGTATAAAAAACATCATTTTTGAAAATGAGGCCCTGACGTCACAATAATGACCTTATCAACTCAAAATCCATTTTTCTACAAAATTTTGGTGAACATAAACCCGCATGCCAAACTTGGTTTTCTCGTAACCTTATGAGTTTATGAGTTTGCTGGGGAGGCATTTTTGCATCCCTTTCGTGTAAATGAGTTGGTCAGATACCCCGTGTAAAAAAAGGTTTAAAACATTATACGTGATTGTTGGAATCAGCTTAGTCGGATTGATAGTGTTGCCAATATTATGTTTTTGCAGATCCTAACAGGTGTTCAAACTTAATTGACAATAGCAATAGCATCTCGCCAGTTCCAGTCTTTGTAGACAGTAAGTAATGGAGCAATCAGTATCAACGTTGTGGAGAATTAGTTCTGTAGCGATGGAATTGCTTCATGTTATTGATCGTGTTAGCATTTTTATTTCAATTTATACAGGTACTGTACGTCTATCACAATATAATTTCAAATTAGGATTCATCTTGAGGAGTAGAGTGCTCGATCAAGATAAACACATACAGTAAAAAAACATTTTGAATCATTCAACCCATTTTTGAACCACTCTTATCTTTTCACGCGTATGAACTAATCAGCACTATGTGTCTGTTTATCCACATCAAACGCAGAGCGCTTATCTTTAGATTCTATTTGCAAGTTAGTATTTCTTCAGGCTAGGCCAACCCAACAAATAAACTGCTTGAACCCAATCGAAAAAATTTTTTCTTAGGTCACAATAAACTGCCATTTTGGAAATCGAACCTGAAGCAAGTAATCTTTTGATCACTATCCCTACGCTTTACCAAACTGAGCGATTGCCGCCGCATTGTTATCTAGTTTTTGTACTCTTTGTTATTTTCATTTTTAATGTTATTTATAAGCATTATAATGCGAGTGGTTGAAACGTTTTTGGTTTCAGCTTCCAGATATTGTTCTCCTGCCTGTGCAAGAGCTGACGTGTGTGTTGCGAGATCCAACCAACGGAGTACCGAAATTTTCTGTCGATGTCAAAGAACTGCATCTGGGCTAGCACTAGAAAGCCTGCTGGCCGCCAGGACTAGTAAGAAATAAATTTTTTGTAATTGCTGTTGTTGCAAATTATCTTCCTGCCACCGTACAACGTCATATGCTAACCAATCGATGCTTCACACACTTTTCATTGCAATATTTACTTTGTGTTTTGGAGGAATCCACGCCTGTTATGGAGTTCTTAGTGATCCAATTTTCTTAAGGATTTTTTCAAATTCTTGTCCACTGAATTGGCTGCTTGTTCGAAGCCACAAAGCAAATATACAGTGACTATCGTAAAGGATTTTATCCAAGGACGCAGCAGTGTAATCAGGGTAGGGGCTGAAACCACATAATGTAGTCAAAGTCACGCAAAAATGACGCCTTTACCTTTTCAACCACGCTGTCGACTAAATGATAAATCAGAAAGCAAAAGCAGAATCTTGTTCAGGTTGCCAAAAAAAGTAGAGTCTTATAATCCATTCTAGCAGCAACTAAAAACGTGCATTTTGTAGCCGCGGCATTCGTTAAACGCCGGATAGGCTTTAGAGTTTTTGTAACGGTATCCACTCTCCATGTTCCGTGAACAACTCAAAATACGGCAGAAATCGCATTTTCAACCGTATATCGTCATTAGTTAAATCCATACAAAGCTTCTTTTCGATTCACTAAAATTACTGAAATTGCACGTGTTGTAAAGATGGGAGCTACAGTGATGATCTACATTCTACCGTATTCGAGTATTGGCTATTTATTTGCCAAGATAATTTTGCAATTCATTGCTGCAAATTTTTTTGTGGCAATTTTCTTTCGAGATTTTTTCATTTACAGTTTGATATTTTTTTTTCAGATTTTCCTTTACCGCTCGGCTCGAACAGGTGCTCAAGACTTTGTCCAGGAACAGAGTCTTGTACAAGAAACATTTTGGGTGGGTCCAATTGCGTCTGCCCTGACGGAAGAGGTTGTTTTCAATAAGCGTTTTAACGCTAAAAACTGAAAAAAATTTTACACATGCTCTGGAAGCTTCGTTTTTCTTGTGTTTTATCTTTAAGTTTATATTGTGCTATGCTTGTGTTAAGAGTTTTGCAAGTTTAAAATGCTATTCAAAGATTGACTGATCAATAAATCTAACATAGCAAATGTAAGCCCATTGTTTAAGTTTAAATTTTCATTTAACCCTCGTTTACGGAGGGGTTGAGGTGGAGGTGTTTTGCCCATCTCGTTTTTTTGTGATAAATCCCTTAAGAAAAGCAGTTTTTATTTCAAATTAACTTGACTTTGAGTCAAAATTTATCATAAATAACCTGAAAATTTGAAGTAATTGTAATTACATTTTATTCACAAAGTTGCCTTGGCCAGGATACAGCGAAGAGAACTTTCGCTTTTCCAGTCAAGGTGCCACCAGCTTACTTGTCCCACTCTCGGTGGAGACTTCACACTGTCCCTTTTAATGCTGAACGTCAAGCAGGAAAGCAGTGAATACCAATTTTTATAGTTTTTGATTTGACCCAATTGGTAATCGAATCTGAGTTTAGCGCTGCTGTCGCACACGCTCTATCCAATTCACTACTGATCGCAAGTTGCTAAGGTAACGGAAAGCTCTTCAATTTTTGAGGTTTTTTGATGCCACTTTCCGAAATTTTTTGGCAAATGCTAAAGTTAAACGACGTCATAAGACGTTTTTGTGGCGTAACTAACTTGAGTTATGCACTATGATTTAGTATCATAAAACAAACATAATTATGTAAAAAAGTCGATCCGCCAATGACGCTATCGCAGAAATGAAGTCATTTTTCAAAAATGGCCGAGACGTCACAGTGACGACGCCATCAACACAAAGCCTTTTTTAATTTTTTGTGAACACCAACCCGGATGCCAATTTTGGTGTTCCAATAAATTTTGATTTAGGATATTTGTGCTCCTCGCTCTGTGTAATATGCGTTGTTCAATACTTTTTTCTTCATTGCCCGCTTTTCCGTGAGGGTTGCGAGGTAGCAGCTCAAGATTAAGCCGCCACACTTCATTCACGTTCTTCCATCAAATCCATCATTTCGCTAGGACGAAGCCCCAAGCGATTCCATCCAAGATCCTCAATGTAATTGGTCCATCTAGTTCTAGGTCATCCAACTGGTCCTCCCATTTGCTTTTGCAAGTAAAGCTTGTTTGAGAAGTCTTTTCTAAGGCATTCTGCTTGCATGGCCAAACCATCTAAGCTAAGATCTTTTAATTTGGAGAAGTAAACGGCTCGATATTAAGAGATTTTTAAATCTCAAAGATACGCAACTGGTTAAATAGTGTAGCTTCTTCGATTTTTTGTAAAAAACTCATTTCGGACTCTTGCACCTTGTGTTCACACTTTTTTGGTTATTACCCAAGATTCACGACCATACGTAAGTGAGAATAGGGACAAAAACTGTTTTGAAAATGGAGAGCTTTGCCTTTTTTGACAATTCTCGTTTTATAACAACCAAATACTGCAAAGCTCGCATTACTGCACTCGCCTTGCCAATTCAGATATCTAGTTCTTCGTCTTGCCATCCGTCAATCGTGAATACACTTCCAAGATACTTGATTTTTCCACCTGCTTCGATGTCGCTCGATTCACTTCAAACACGCACTGACAAGGTTTCTTGAAAGATGAAGTACCTCTGGTTTGGTAGTGCTTGATTTCATTCCGGCAGCGTCGCATGCATCTGCAAAGTTATTCACTCCGCGCAGGAGGTCAGATTCCGTGGAGGTAAGCAGAATCAAATCATCAGCTCTAGCAGACAACTGATTTTGCTATTTCAAATTGTGGATTACTCATCAGCTTGGCTGCATTTGTCGATCCAATTTAAGTGAACCATGAAATACTGTTACAAAACTGATTAGTAGTAGAGTGGATATACCGCCTGCTATTAAAACGGTAATTGGAGTTCGATTCCTGGTCAGGTCAAACCAAAAACTTCAAAAATTGCTATTCACAGCTTGATCCCTATTTGACGTTCAGCAATGAAAATGGACAGAGTGAAAACTCCACCGTGTGTGGTATACATATGCCAGCTTGACGCGAATATCGAAACACCCCTTCGCTTCCATTTCATCAAAGCATCATCTTGGTGAATGCAGATGTAACTACAATGATTAAGAAATTGAAAATTCTGGCGTTATGCTAACTTTATCAAATATTTAGATTACTAATAAAAGAGGAAAGTACACGCTTACACGAAGTTTATAAGATGTCAACAAAGTGCAATAACCGTTGTTGAAAATAGCTACACAGTATTTTTAAAATGCACCCATTGCCACGTTGTTTGCTGCACTTTCTTCTATCGAACAAATTAAATATTTTCAAAAAATGTCCACTAATTATGATTCGGAAGAGAACCAAAATCGAAAGTAAGCCTTGCAAAACTTTAAGCATCATCACACAAATAAACCTAATCATTACGAATACAAGCATCGACGCAGAGATGCAAGAGCCGGGGAAGGTTTTTAGAATGTTATTTTTAATTTGTGTACTTAAGAATTTAGTACGATGAGATGAGTGAGTGGTTACCAAATTTGTAAATTGGTTTGCAAGTGATCTGACGATGCTGAAGAGAAAAATCACTCGCAATTGGAGAAAACATAACTTCAAACTCTCGCTTTGGTAAATCCAAAATTACTTTATTTTACACGCTCTATTTCACCTACGCATTTTACACAAAGGAGGGCAAAAATGTTACCCTATTTAATTTTTAACCAAAACTCACGAAAGCACCAGATTTGCGATATTTTCGAAAATTAGGCGTCAGTTAGGCGATGACGTCACAGGTACTTCGAATTTTGCACATAAGCTTGGTTTTTAATACTGAATCATATAAGGCCTTAGTCAAAGCAGTTTGGTTACAAACACGTCTTATGACGTCAATTTAGATATATATTTTCTAAATTGCTCAGATTTGGAAAGTGACTTGGGGAAACTTCAAAATTGAAAAACTTTTTGTTACCTTAGCAACTTGAAATTTTCAAGAGTTATTTGAGAACAAATATGATTTTTTTCAAGTTGGTTTAAAAACAAATCGTTCTTTTAAAGGGATTTATCACGAAAAAACCGAGAAGGGGTTAACTCCTTGTTTACAATAGATTTAAGGCTTGCAACCCAAACTTAACGCCATATTGTCTGTAAGGTTGCTGTGTTATTATCTTTTTAAGTGCATCGGACTCAAAGCAACGCGTAATTTACTTCCATCTTTGCAGTGTTGCTTCTGGTACATACTTGGTTGCGTACATCTTCGTATGAACGGAGTGAATTTGTGTCAAAACTGCAACGCTGTTTTTACACATTAAACTTGACTCTTAAAATCTTGTATGATTAAGTTTACCCGTTTATTCTGTTAAACTATTAATAATTAATACTATTGCGTAGTATTTCGATTTTGCTTGAATTACATCATAAAGTTTATTATTAACTGAAAATGTCCTAAAAGTGGCATTCAATTGAAACAATTTTTTTCTCGGTTTTCTCTCAAAAATTTTGACAGACAACAAGACCAACTTCACCAAATTTGAGCTCTTATAATTTTCCGTTTCCGAGATATAATAGGAGTTTAGATTTCCACATAGAAAGGCTTTTTCTCTTGAAAAATTTTGCCAAGGTTGCCATTAAAAACAATACAGTATTTCAAAAAGCTACTTTATGCTCTTAACTTTCTTTCTCAATTAGTTTTTTTGCCGAAATGTACTTGTCAACACAAAGCAAAAAATCAATATTGTATATTGGCTGCTTTTCAAGAAAATATGAAAGCCTGCTTTTCAAACCTTAATCTTCTGTTACAATGCTGATGAATGAAAACCCTGAATTAAAAAAAAAATTGTTAATTTTGAACTGCAACATCTCGAAAACGACAAGACGTAAAACGTTCAAATTTTGTGAGAATGCATTTTAGGTTTTTCTTAACATTTTGGTCAACAACGAAAACCTTGACTAGAATGCCCTTTTAAAGAAAAATACAGATGCAAGAGTTTATTTTAGAATAGTTTGAAAAGTTTTTTTAAGCGTTTTGGAGCGAAAGTAAACAAAGCTCGTTGCTGTTTACAAAAACAGAACCAGAAACTTTACTTGGCGTACAAAAAACCCCAGTTTCTAAAATCATAATAGAGTTTGGAAACGCAAAACGAGATAAAGAATTTTGTGAAAGATGAAAAAGATTTTTTTTTCTTCATCATGCAAATTTTCGGATTGCTATCATAATTGTTGAATTTACTGTTTTACAATCCTTGCTGATTAAAACTTAGGCTGCTTTTACCAATCACGCTTATTTATGAGCGAAAATACGCGTGATATCTTAATTAATGAAATATAAATAAAGAAAAAGTGTACAATGCACGCAGTTAAATGACCTTTGTATTTCAGCGAGCAAATACACGTGATCGGTAAAAGCCACCAGTTGTTTGAACTTATACTCTTTTATTGTTTTCAATCTTAGTATTTATTTTGATGCAGTTCAGTTCAATTGATTATTTCACCTTTTTTTTTTCTATCTCTTACTATGTTTTTATCTTAAAAAAGCAATTGCGATCAACAGGTAAATTTTCACACAACGTGTTTCGAAATTAAAGCCCTCCTCTACTAACAGCATAAACTAGAATATAAAAGTACAAAAGTTCTTTGGATTTAAAACAGGCATTTATTTAACTTTTTTACCAATTGGTTGATATGTTTTTGGGTCTTCACTTGCCTGCTTCATTGTCTGCACTTTTGAGGGGTTATAGTCTTCATAAATTGCAGAAAAAGCGAAGAATCAAACTTTATTTTCTCTAGGATTTCCGTTACCAGTCTTCGCAGATCGATAATTATAGATTTGTAAACCACAATAGTTTCTAATACGTCCTTTCAACACGATTATTGGAAATGGATACCCACACTTTTGTCAAGTTTTGAGTCAGCGGTTGTAAGAATGCACAGGCATTTTGGGCTTTGCCCAAGATATATTTGACACGAAAATAAAATAAATTGATTTTAAAAAATAGTTCAATCGCAACTTACGTTAATAAACTTCAAAACACAGTACCAAAGAAAGTCTCTTAAATTTTCATGTAAGCTGTGAAGGGGAGGCTACTCTTATTTTGAAACACTCTTGTATTTAAGTGTATGTATTTTAAAATTTACTGCAGTTAATTTTATATGTATGCCGTCAGCAGCACTCAGCCAAGACGGAATGTTACCTGCTTATTTTGACACACATGTTGTTTTTTTTTATTCTACATTGCATTGGTTTTGCAAGATCTGTTACTGCAGAAAGTGACAAATTTTGAACGTTACTCATTGTAGCGGAAGACAAATTTTGACGTGTTGACTAAACAATCTGCACAGTGCACACTTTTGTAATTACATAAAAGCAGTATAAATGGAGAGAAAAGTACTTTTAATCTTCGTCCAATGACGATAGATTGTAGTACTTTATAACACAAATAAAGGCTTTAAAAATTTATTTTTCAACCGTCTTTTTATTAGTAATTCAGTCATAGACGAAAAATGTTCATGGTTATAACAACTCCAGTAACGTTGCAAAGATACGATAGTAGTGGTTAGGGGTGCAGAGCATGGGACCTTGCCACCTCCAAATAAATTTTTTGCAAGTTTGCATTAGCTTGCATTGCGGTTGAGCTAAATAGTCACAACCAAATTTTAGAAAAAAATTTTTAATCAGAAAGGAATGCGCAACGATCTCAACTAATAATCACGAAAACTTTTGATCATACAGTTTAACGTCGCATCTAGACATCACAAACTGTGCATGGAGGCATATTAAAAGTCTTGCTCTGACATTATTGAAAACATTGGTCCCTCCTTCTTTCCAAAAATCTAACAATGTTTATATCTTTAATGAACTTTATTAAACTTTTGGCATCCGATGGTTGCTTGACTCGATGACCGCACAGTCCTTTTCAACCTCCCTTTCGCTTTAATTAGCTAAAAATTGTTGAACAATTAAAGTGTGTTTGATGTTTCGGTATTTTGACGACTATATGCGACTAAACAAACAGCGAGTTGAAGTTGAAGTTACGTGCTTTGGCAAAACTTACTGCAAGATCTGAAAATTAAGTTTGTAAGCGAACATATTACACTGACAGAAACTTGCAATCTGCCAACAGTCTGAAGTTAACACCATATATTATTGTTCAAAATTTCGGATGCTTTTGTAGTAAGGTTTACGTGAAAAAGTATCTAAATTGCAAAAAAATAGCCTGTGGTTGATATCACAGTTTCAAAAAGTGCTCTACGACGAATTCGAAAGTTGCGTAGCAGATTTGGAGCATAAACTTTTTCTCGATTGTGAGGTAGCACTTACCTTACATATCTGCTTTTCATTAGACTAGTGCAACGGTGGGCAAACTGCGGCTCGCGGACGTAAATTTTGTGGTTCTTGTATTGAATCGTAATATTACAAAAAAAAATTAGATTATATTATATAAATGTGTTATCTCGTGTTTGAAATTGCTTTTATTCATCAATGTATTTTAGAGTGATGAAACAAGTACATGTTTTCGTAGCGCTGTCAACCAAGGTTATACCGACTGTGATGACGAATTACAGTATAAACTCTTCAAAGAGCGCAGTCAATTGTAAATGTTGCCTTATAGAGCAACAATCATTGTGTTTTTCAGTCGCGTAGCCAGGAGGAGGCTATAGCCCCCCCCCCCCATTGGTCTGTGGACCAAAATGCTTTACTGTTTTTTGCACAGGAATGTATTAAAAAGTGGTTTAAATCATCTTTTGAAACTTATATTTGGGGGAGGGGAGCTAATTTGTCAAAAATAAAACCCACAAATTAATAAAAACTTTGAAAAGTGGCCAAAAATAAGAAATCAAATTTGATAGTTTTGCGTAAAAATGCTGAAGATAGGTTTCATCTAAAAATATGTTATAAACTCAGGAAGAAGGGAGGCTATTAAGTATCATGTATTAGTTAATTACTACTCACTTCTCTGAAATATTTTTCCACTAGATCCTCCAATTATTTTTGCTATAAAGTATATAGACTACTCCGTGTGAGTTTTATTGAACTATAGAATTTTATGATTTACCTCCATGAAAACAAGAGAACTAAAATTTTACCATTAGCCACCTCTACATAGTCCATTTATACAACCAGTTTAATCATGTTAGCGCTACTAATTTCTATGCCACGTTTTGAAAGCATTGATTTTTATCAAAATATCCCTAAAATTAAGTTACTTTTGCAAAAAAATGCAAATTTTTTTGTGTGCTGGGGGCTATGCCCGCAGATCCCCGTGCCTCCAGCAGCTTGGGGCTTCGCCCCAGACCCCCAAAACATCCCTCCATTGCGAATTTCTGGTTACGCGCCTGGTGTTTTTGTTGTTGTTGTGTTATCTTGTGTAAACTGATTTTGTGGCTCGCTGGTGTTTACGGTTTTCCGCGAGCGGCTCCTTCCTTGCACAAGTTTGCCCACCCATGAATTAGCGTTTTATCAGCATCTAAATTCATTCATAGCCTATCCTGGCAGCCCATCCGAACCTTCAAACCACACACGAGGGCAATTTCTGCACTTGCCATCGTACCCTTTTCTCAGGTTACTTTGATCAAAGCCTGCCAACAAGGTCACCAAAAAGAAGATACTAGACCAGTATCAAACTTGGCAGTGCACTTAGCTCAACCGCATCGCGCTAGCATCACTAACCATTAGGGTGTTGCAGCCGCCCCATAAATTTGAAAATTTTATCGAGGCAACTTCTACTTTAGCTCAAGTTGGAGGCTTCGCACAAAAACTTTTTTGGTGAAGTTTCGTAAAACTTTGTCAATGTTTAGGGGTCGCACATTGACATTAAAATTTTGGCAATTTCAAAAAAGATGTGTTTTTTTCATTTTAAATGTTTTTGGACTATAAGTCGAACCTATGATCCCTTTTGATCATTTCTACTGTTTTTGGGAGTCGTTGTTTAGTACATAGCCAACAAGAGAACTTCTTAAATCAAAAGTTATCAAAAGTTGCATTGTAGACCTACTGCCACGAGCATAATTAATACCAAATTATTGGATATTTTTCTCATTTATTAACTAATTTCACATCTGGCCCTGATTTTAATCTGGTAAGCGCTCATTTATTGTTATCTACCCAATGTCAGTCTTTTTTTTTTTTCTAGACAGCTGTGTTAACAAAAAGCATCTCATTACTAAGCTGTTATAATTTCTGTTTCTTTTCTTTAACAGTCAAACTTTTTCCCATATACTCAATACTGGTTTTTTAATCATACATCGTGTTATGCAAAAATGTTTTTCATTTTTCAATCATCTTAAGACGTTGCTTTAATGACCCAATTTTTTTTTCAATGTTAGAGAAATCTTGGAAATATGGCAAAGATCTTTTTGCATGCTTTGTTGACCTCGAAAAAGCATAATATGATAGCCTTTCTATCTTTCGAGGGTTCTAGAGAAGAATGGCGTTGCTGGTCAGTTGTTACATGTCATCAAGGCATTTTGTGAAGCCGACTGGAGTTTCGTGGTTGAGGAAATACCAGGCATTCAAAAGCTTTCCATATAGGCATTGAACTCCAGCAAGAATGCGATTTGTTTCTTCTCTTCTTCATTATTTACATGAATTGGATCGACAAATGCAATCAAGCTGATGAGTTTGCCACAATAAGAAATTAAAAAATCATTTGACTGCTATGTGCTGATGATTTGATTCTACTTCTACAAAATCTGGCTTTTAGTGCACATTAAACAGGTTTGCAGATGCTTATGTCATTGCAGGAATAAAATTAAGCACGGTCAAAACTGATGTGCTTCATATTTCAAGAAACACTAATCAGTGCTTGGTGCATTTGAATGGAGCGACACAGAAACAAGTATGGAAGTTCAAGTATCTTGGGGTTGCATTCACGAGTGATGGAAGGCGAAACCAAGAACTGGGTATCCTAACTGGCAAAGCAATTGCAATGATGAAAGCTCTACACTATTCAGTAGTTATGAGACGATTTAGTAGTTGCGAAACAAAAATTGTCAAAAATGAAGCAAAGCTTTCAATTTTCGAAACAGTCTTTGTCCCTTCCTACCTACTCTATCTCTTTATGGTCGTGAAAATTTGGTAAAGATTGAAAGGGTGCAATTGCAAGTGTAAGCGTCCAAAATGAGGTTTCTCCAAAAAATCAAAGGAGTTACATTTTTTACAAGGTGTGCATCTCCTAAGATTTGAAAATCTCTAGAGCCGCTCCTTCTTCAAATTAAAAGATCTCAGCTTAAATGGTTTGGCAATGTAAGCAGAATGAATCAGGAAAAACTTCCAAACAAGCTTTACTTGCCAAAGCAAATGGAAAAAAAACAGCTGGACGACCTACAACTATACTGTAGATGAATCAATATTACATTGAGAATCTTGGGTGGAATGTTTGGGACTTCACTCAAGGGAAATGCTGGGAGTTTTTGAAAACCGTGAAGTGTGGTAGATTAATCTCGAGCTGCTGCCCCCGCAACCCTCACAGGAAATAGGGCTATTAGGAGAGGGAGAGTTTTCCTTGAAGTTTTTAATGGTATTGTTTGCTTTTCTACTGTTTGTTCTGTTAAAGTTGCATTTGTACAAATTTTTTATTTCATCTACCAGCTTCTTTATTTCCTCAATTATTTTTAATTGACGATTTGTAAGAATTCCAGCTTCTTGGGGGGAAAACATGTGCTTTTAATAGTATTGTCATTAGGTCTAGAAATAGTCCCTAGCAGCCAACTGCAAGAATTTACAGAGCTAGTAATAGTATATGGATAGTAGGTTTTCTACTATCTATGTTTTGTAGAGCTTATACCAAGCAAATTGCACTAAACTCCGTATCTTACACAGCAAAACATAACAAATACGGTTTAAGTAAGCTGCTGCTGTAACTATATTTTAGTTAGAACAGCTGTTTAATAGATTTCAATGACTAAACCTAAAGCATAGTCTGCACCGTCATTCTTCAAGAAAGTAACATTGTAGGCTATGTTTTACTCTGTTTTACACAGCCAGCCAAAACAGTGAGTGTAGGTCTAGCTCAAACAGAGTTTCTGTTGTAGTATCCCCACACATAAACGTAATCAATTTTGAGTACTATAGATTCTGCTAAAAAACAAACAAAAAGCATAAATGTAAACAGTTTTAGAAGTTGTACTGAAGTTTTTTTGAATGTATAAGACCAAAAGGTATTGTTCAATTTTGCAATGACTCATTAATAACAAAGATTTCTCATAGCACCATCTAACGGCACAAAATAAAACAAATACCAAATCCTGGATAAAAAAGATCTCTGTGCGACCCCTAAACCTCAATTTTTTTTCTCAAACTTTGTATTCTTGATTTTTTTTTTGGCAACCTCCTATTTTGAAGAAGGTAGAAAATCGGGAGAGGTCGGGGCAACTGCAACACCCTACTAAGCATGGCCACCATCTATGGCATCACATTAGTAATTTACTACAATAGTACGTCATGTTCGTGAAAATGCTTGAATTCAGGTGCTGATGAAACACTAGCCTAATAGGTAAACAGATATGTGAGGAAAGTGCAACCTCACATTGTGAAAAAGTTCTGTTCCAAACCTGCTATTTAACTTTTGAATTTTCAAAGCACATACAAGTAAATAAAAATTTATTCGTATGGGTTTTGACTGATATTGTATGTAGCAATCTGCTTTACTGTCAAGTATAGGTTAATTTTGGCTTCTCGGATTCAAAATTATTTTGTTGTATGCATTTACACAGTTATGTACTCTTGATGATAACAAACAAGTTTAAAAAATGCGTATAGGGTACTATTGTGGTAAATTGCTAATTGCTAATGTGATGTCATATATGGTGGCCATGCTTAGTGATGCTGGCACAATGCGGTTGAGCTAAGTGCAGTGCCAGTTTAATACTGGTCGAGTATCCTCTTCCTGGTGACCTTGCTGTCAGACTTTGATCAGAGTAATCTGAGAAAAGGGTACGATGGCAAGTGCAAAAATTGCCCTCGTGTGTGGTTTAAAGGTTCAGGTGGGCTGCCAGGATAGGCTATGAATGAATTCAGATGCTGATGAAACACTAGTCTAATGGAAAGTAGATATGTGAGGTAACTGCTACCTCACAGGTGAGAAAAACTTTAGGCTCTATCTATATCGAAAAGTGAAAGCAAATATCACAGCAGATAACCATAGTATTAAAACAATAAAAATTAAAATTCATTAAAACCTTTGGATTTTATAGGTTTTTGATTTTAAAAAATGTTTTTAATGCTGCGATACTGTGATAATCACCGATAATTCAAAAATTATTAAATAAATGTTTTCGCCGCAAACCAACTAAAGAGTTCAATGACGCTAGGTCAGACCAGTTTAAAAAATTAAAATTAGTTGAACAACATCTATAAAATTTTATTCAAAATCGGAAATTGCTAATTTTGAATAAACTGATGAAATAACATTTACAAAAGATTAGTTGGTCTATGATTATATTTCCACGACTTTAACTTTTAAAATTTGTAACTTAGACACTTCGGGTCAATATTTTTGAGATTGATTTATGTTTTCTGTGCTGTTTGGTCAATCTATAGTTATATACAAGTTTTAGCATGAACTAATTGTACTAACTTACACATAATCAAATTGATTGGGAGAGTTTTGAACTGTGAAAGATGTTTCAATCGAGCTGAATCCTTTATTAAAATATTGTGAATGTTATTACGACACTATCAAATTAATGCAGATTCATTTAATAACCAATTGCCGACGAACGGAATTTGAGCAATGTCGTTTTGAGCAAGATTTTGAGCAAGAGGTGGAGTCGAAGACACAAGGCTCGAGGCCAAGGCCAAGGACACAAAAAAATTTCGAGGCCAAGGCCAAGGACAGACCCTCCCGCGGCCAAAGCCAATGACCAAAGACACAGACGCAAGTGTTCTAAGATACGTGCTATAGTTGCATATTTCGATTTTTACTGTTTTGAAGTATGGACGTTTTTATGTTTTGGCTATTTTTTAAAATTTATCTAAAATTTGTTTGTAACATGTTACAATTATGTTTATAACTGCAATAGAGTTCTTTGATAGTGTGTTTGTAGCATTATACAGGAAGTGTGTTGTATTTTAAATTAGGGGATTTTTTGTCGAGATACGTGACCGGAAAAGTTTCAAAAAAATGAAAAACTATCCTATGAATTAAAGATACGAGAAAATTGCACGATGACATGTTTGTGCATTTTGTTGCCATATTACCATAGCTTGACAGTAATTGAGGGATTTTTCGAGTCGACAAAATACGTTTGTAATAAATAGTCAATTGGGTATATTTTTAGGGTCAAGCTGTTCTTCAAATTCATAATAAAACCGTAAAATCAACAGTTTCACAAACCGTCTGGTAAAAAAGGCTTTAACTTTGAACGCGGAAAGTAGGAAATAACAAAGGCGCAGCTTGGCCAATACCTGCGGTGCATTTTCAGCCCTCATTGGCTTTTGATACACAAACGAACCGTTATACTTCGAAGTTCAATATAAGACATATTTTTGTCTAAAGTATTGGTGGAAATATTCGTTTTTTAAGATAATAATTAATGAAGATTTTAAATACAATATATTATTCGAATTAAAACAACCTAAGGACCAATTTGTATTTCTAACGACCATCTTGTAGCACGTGCGGGTACATTGCACAATGGTCGTTAGGTTGTTTTAATTCCAATAATATACTGTACTTAAAATCTTCATTAATTATCGAAAAACACAAATATTTTCACTATTTTTGTCATAAATATGTCTTATATTGAACGTCAAAACCTAACGATCAGGTAGGTTCGTGAGATTATCAAAAGCCAATGAACAACGCATAATTAGTACTCAAGATTTTACACTAAAGGTCCAAATGTCAAACTTCTGCATGAGATCTAAAGTAAGATTTTTTCTCACTAGATACGTTGAAATAGAAAGACTAGATTTAGGAGCAATAATACATGAAAATTGCTTCGCAGTTATTTTGCTCTGTTTTTATGAGTTCGCCTGTTGGTTGTCCATCTGCTATTAAGGCCGCAACCACACTGAGCCTTTCAAGTTTGTAGTCTCCCCAGATGATCACTATAAGACTTGTAAAACTTTGTAACGTTTAGCTAAAAGTGGAATATGCCGCAGCATTGAACGATAAATCAAGTGCTAAATACACAGTTTACGGGATTAAATATCGGACTAAACAAAAAATTCTTCCCACTTCACGGCTTCCCAACTCTTTGCCTTTGGCAGCTGAAACTCAAAATACCTCCACACTTTTTTAATTTCTGACTTTACCTCTGCTTGGTAGTATATTACCGCGGTTATTGAGAAACTAAATACCAAATAGGCTACTGTTGCAAGTAAAACAAAATTATTTTGTTTTAAGCCAGTTCAAGTGCCAATATTTGGTGTTGACCGGAATAGTGCAATCCTGCTTCATGTGCATTCCTAAAACATGAAGCGAAGAAACGTGCTTATTATTAGCAAGGTCCAATTCTGTAATTTTTTTCACCAAAAATTGCCAAAAACGTGAAATTGTTAAAAAACATCAAAATTGAAAATATTGGAAACGTCAAAAGCTTTTAACATGAAAATTATTATTGTTTAAAAAAATTATGACTGCAAGCAATTAATTACCTGTTACGTCACAAAAGATTTTGATTGGGTGTTTAAATAAAAACAAATTCTAAGAGTGATGTTTTATTGCTTTTAGCGTAATCAGTTTACCATTCTTGCTCTTTTGAGAAATTTAGTGTAATATGGTCATGCACAGCCGCAAAAGCTTGCGGATACGCGACTCAAGCTCAGTGAGATTAATTAAAAAGCAACTTTTTTCCTGTGCTATAATCACGATACGTGACTAACTGACTATACTACTAGGCCGTTTGCTGTAAATTCTACGACGCTTAAAAATCGAGTTTGTAAAAAAGTTTGAGTGGCAAAAAAATTTTGATGCAGATAGATTGTATTTCATCCTAAGAGGTTTATATAAAAAGTTCTCCAAAAATTACCCTGCAGTTTTCGAGCAAATGGGGGTAAAGTTGGGGGTTATCAATACTAAAAATTACATATTTTCCGCATAATGTGCAAATTTAAATTCTTTTATCATTTTTATTTGCTTATTTTGACAACTTTTCAGATGCGCAAATGTCTAGTTTGTTTTTAGACTTAAATTAAACAACCCTCCCTATCGCTCTCTAGCACTACTAGCGGCGAAATGTTCCTTTTGTGTTTATTTAAGCTTTTAATAATTTTCCTCTTAGGTTTTAAGTGATTTACCATCGATAGGAGTTTACTTCATTTGTTTGAACGTACAAAATGACATAAACTTTTCCGAAACCTTTGGGCGACAGATAAAATTCGAAATACATTTATTTTGGGGCCTTGCTTGAATAGAAAACAGTTAACAAAAATCAATAAAATTAACTACAAAAACAAACTTGTTGCAAATGCTTGTTAAATATTTACATATAGCGTATCAACTTATAACTGCATAGATATAAACAGAATTTTTAATCAGGGTATACTTTTAAAATGACGTAAACGGACAATGATGACGTCACAAAATAACGTAACGAATGAATGAAACGTCACTATATAAATTGCATTATGAAGTTTTTGTCAAAATTTTGCAAAACCACAATACTTTTTGAGTTGCTGACACGCAAAATCGCATTTTTTGGTAAAAATCAATTTTTGATGGGTATGCTAGGTGAATTCTAACACCAGGGTGCATCTGAAGCAAGTAACAATTAAAGAATAAATTAAAACCTTTTGATTACTTAGGAAAGTGCAAAAAAATAAAGCAAAATATGCAGGTTGCCGGTGATGTCTTAAGCTTCAACAATGTTTGGAGGGATCAAAACTTTTTCTTTAATATCACCGATCCCATTAATACAAATTATTTTAATTGTCGTGGTTATCAATTATCACATTCAAGTTGCACGTTACGTGGTCGATATTTAAAGCAGACTTGGAGTCGAGAACACAACGTTCGAGGCCAAGAACTAAAAACAAATCCGAGGTTAAAACCAAGGACCGACTTTTCGAGTACAAACCCTCTCGAGGCCAAGGACAGGATTGGTCAAGGCCAAAGCCAAGCACCAAGGACAAAATTTTTAAAAAACCTATGGTCGGCAAATTTTCTACTGTTTTTAAGCGCGAAAGTGTCTAAAACATTACATTTCGTTGAGTTTTTCATGATAATTTGAAAATGGTAGTTTCTAAAAATAACGAATGTTTTTTTGAAGTTTTACGCGTTAGCATCAATTTTGATTACGTTCTATAGCGGTATTGTGGTAATAAACCAATTAAGGGCGTTCTCGAAATGAGAGTAACTAACATGGAAACGGTCAATTTTAAGACCTTAACTTCATCAGTTAAGACCCCAGTGCAAACGTCCACTGAGTGATTATGGATCCCTCTTCCCCACCGTTTTAGTACTTTTTCCAAAACAACCTTTATTGTTTGGTTGAATGACTTCCTTTAGCAGATTTTTAAAAATCTTATCATACTTTTTAAGAATAGTGTAGCGACTACGATATTATTATATAAAAGTATTACGAAATAAAGTAAAATAATTTATGTTTTAAAATGAATTAAGGTACCGTACCCGATATTTGTAAGCTCAAGTCCTTGGAAAAAACGGGGATCTGGGGGCGAGGGCAAAGTCCACATGCCTCCGTTGAACAATTTTAGTGACTTTTTTTTAATAAAAAAACAATTTTTGTGATTTTAAAAGAGGTGAAACAATTAGATTTTCAAAGCAATTTTAAAAAAGAAAATACCAGTAACATAAAAGTTAAATTGAGAAACTTTAGTATTATCACATTTTCCCCAATCCTAATTTTAATTAAATTTTTTTTACGTTTTATTGCACATCATATCTTTCTATAGCTTATTAATTGCCTATCAATAAATGAGCGCGTGCGTTTCTGCCGCCAAACGTCACTTTGTAAAATTTAACAAAAAATATTTAGTGGCAAAAAGTAACATGAAAATCTTAGCAGGGCTGTATCAAGGAAGAAGGCATTAAAGACATTTGCAATTTGTCCCGGAGCCGCCCTCCCCCTCTGAAAGGCACACAATTGTAGAAACGTAAAAACAATAAATCTTTTTTTTTCCAAAAAGGCCAAATTTTTCGTGGGAGCTTCTTCTCATCTTAATGACGTCGTGTGAAAAATTGATTGACTGCAGCGCGCATCTTTCCAGCCATTCAAACAATTATAGGTATATTTAATTTCACGCTCGCATTTTTAACTCCTCATGTAGTGTTTTTTCTGATACAGCATAGTTTAATATTTGTCGAGGACAGAGGTGAAGTCGAGGACACAACGTTCGAAGCCAAGGCCAATGATACAAAAAAATCCGACACCAAGGCCAAGGACTGACTTCTCGCGGCCTAGGACAGGAATGCTCAAGGCCAAGGACACAAGGCGCAGGTGTTCTACAAAACGAAAAAAAAAGGTTTTCGCGCGAGGAAATGCCAATTTTCAGGGTAAAGAAAAAAAAGCTCATGGCCTTGGCCCATTTTCAACGATTCAATGTTCTCGGCCGAAAACACGGCATTTTCGAGGATTTGCAGGCTTCAAGGCCAAAGATTTGACCTTCGAGGCAAAAGCCAAGGACTTCAAAATGTGTCCTCGGGGACTCCGCCTCTGTTATTTGAAATTCCTACCTGCGATTTTCAACGCAAAAGTTGTTCAGCAAATGTGGCTTTTTCCCAGATCACTTAACAGTAATTAGAGTGTTGTTCTTTCTTATCTCAAAAAAAATCTTTGCAATTTTCGCTCGCATGTATTCAGAATAAGTTGGCTTTTTCAAGATAAGTTTTGTTAAGTATATTACGGATACACTAACATACTCTGTTAAATATGCTATTCCTAGTACAGGCGCGTAGCCAGAAATTCGCAATGGGGGGCTTTTTTGGGGGTCTGGGGGCGGAGCCCCAGCCGCTAGAGGCTGGGGGTCTCGGGGCAAAGCCCCCAGCCTCGGGAGGCACAGAGGTCTGGGGCAGAGCCCCAGCGCTCAATAATTTTGCATTTTTTTGCAAAAATAACTTAAATTTAGGGCTATTGTAATAAAAAATAATGCTTTTAAAACATGGTATAGAAATTGGCAGTGCAACATGATTCAATTGGTTGCATTAATGGGCTATGTTGGAGGTGGCTAGTGATAACACTGCAGTTCTCTTGTTTACATGATGGTAAACCACAAAATTCTATTATTCAATGAAACTCACACGAAGTAATCTATTTCGTCTATATATTATGAAAAATAATTGGGGGGGCTAATGAAAAGAGATTTGAGAAAAGTATTTGTTAATTAATTAACATTGAATAGTCCCCCCCATCCCCTTTATTTCTGAGTTTATAATGTATTTGTTGATGAAACCTATGTTTAGCGTTTTTACACTAGCGATCAAATTTGATTATTTATTTTTGGGCATTTTTCAAAGTTTTTATTGATTTGTGACTTTAATTTGTGACAAATTAGCCTCCCCGGGATATATGTTTCAAAAGATGCTCTAAATCACTTTTGAGTCCATTCCAGCGCAAAAAACAGTCTCAAAAGAGCTAAAAACGTGGTATTTTTCTTATTCTGCGTTTTGGTTGACAGGCCAATAGAGGAAGCTATAGCCCCCCTCTCCCCCCCCGCCTGGCCACGCTACTGCCGTGGTAATTGTATTACATTTCATTATCACGCACATATACTTTTTTCCGAGTTCATACTCAGATAAGCACGGTCATGAGTGAGCATTAGCAATTCAAAAATGTTTGTGTTTGGACTACGAATCCCTTACTATGGCTCTTGATGGTTTTAGGGTTTTGCTGTTTGTACCACCCGCACCGGAAATATAAGCAGAAAAAAAATAACGATTCTACACTGCCTTTTGCCCCTCATTCTCCGATTAAAGCTTTCACACAAAGCCATTTAAAATAAGGTTTACTATGACTTGGCAATCACATTATACGATATTTTCCAAATAAGGAAAAGAAACGAATTGAAAAGCTAGAATTTTTGGTTATTTTTTGTTTGATTATTTTCCTTTTCAACCAATCAAAAAATAATGCTGTCCTCGAGCCAAAAACACGACATTTTCGAGGACTTGTAGGCTTTGAAGCCAAGGACTTGAGCTTCTCGAGGCCAAGGACTTTAAAATATGTTCTTGGTTAAAATCTAGATAGAGTTGAACGACTTCTTAAATTACAACTTGCGGTGTCTTCATGGGAATTGGGTCTACAACTACAAATCAATACTATTTTATCTAGGAGCCTGCTAAACAATGCTAGGTCTACAAACACAAATCTACATTAGACCTAGTTGTTTAAGAAACAATGCTAGTTCTACATGTTTTGTGCATTTTCTAATCTAAAAATCTCACAACCATTTTTGCAGCACTGTCATAAAATTACCATTGCTACCTGAACACAGCAGTTTACGACTATGTTCTGCTTGGCAGGTCATATAAGTTTACTATCACTGTACAAGTAACTATAGGCTATTTTAAAGTACTGTTTTGTAACGATGCTTTATAATTTCTGCCTGGCAGGTCATATGACTTTTGGTTATCAAGTAGCTGGCTATCTATACTGTATAGACCTAGGTCTACTTTAAAGCAATGTTTCATCAAGGATACTAGTATTTATTGCTTGTAGTTTGCCAAAAATTTCTTTTTAAAACAAATCTAAGAACAAAATCCAACTGTTGCACCCACTTAATCAATTTAAGCTAGCATAAAAAGAAAACTAACCTTTGAATCAGTGTAGCCTACCTCTGGACCTGATTCAAAACAGTTTTTAAAAATTCGTTGAAGGGAAAGTCCCCAAGTAATTCTATTTTTATGATTGGTCGATTCCGGTTGTCTGATTGTATTCATCCGCATTTTAGACGCCAACTTTCAGGTCAAATTAAAAAAATACTGCAGGAAAATAAGTGGAGAACTTTTGCATGTGAGTTTGTGAGATAAAAATCAATGTATTTAACCAAAAAATAAGTTGCCACTCAAATTTTTTTACAAGGTGAACGCTAGAATTTACAGCAAACGGCCTATACTGGAAAATTTTTGCTAAAGTTGATACGTGAGTTTGCAATGATTGCAATAACTTTACTTGTACTTTGAATTTCGTTATGCACACAAAACCAAAATAAAACTTATGAAGGAGGCTTTCAACTCATATGAACAACTCAAAACGTGCAAAAATCGACATACGCGACTGAAGCATAGGAGCAACGTAATCATCTTGCTAAAAAAAACTGCAAAAAAATTGCGAAATTTTGTGATGGAATTGATATAAAAGTATCAAGCATGTTAGTTTTCATCACTTGATTCATCTAACAGCATCACATTGAGAATCAATTTTGAATCATTCTGACATCAATTTTAAATTTCGGTAAAATGAATCGATTGAGCGAAATGAAGTTAATTCTGAGTTTCATGCTTTTTACTATGATTGTGGAAACAACGATTTCTCAAAGCAATCTCCAAGAGCAAAACTTTGAAATTTTGCGAATATATCGTGACAGAGTGGAAGCTTCTTTGTCACTGGAATGTGTTTGGTTCCTTGCTCCACTTTTTGGACCAGATGAAGTTTTTCCATCTTTGCCCAACGTTTACCAAATTAATAACCTTGAAATCGTTACTGACGATTTGAATCATCAAAATCAACTAGCTCCATACATCCATAACCAAGACGCATCATATCAAATCACAACAGCTTTGAATGAATGCAGAGGCTACGGGGATGACGACTCAAGAGTCTTGGTGTTCTTGTTCAATCTTTTGAGGAATTATGTTGAGATTGCGAAACGTCCACCTGGCTTGAGAAAAGGTAAAACAACAGAAAAATCATGCACTGTTTACTCAGTTGGATCAACAGTCTACAGTCTTTTACTGGTAACAAAAAAATTAATTTGCGTTATTAGAACTTTCCTTGAGAGCATCAAAATTTTGAAAAATCTAATTAAATGTATTTTAGCAAACCTATAAATTGAAAAATAGAAAAAGCAAAAACGTGCAAAATTTGAATTCAAGAATTTGACTAACTTTTACTCTAAATATTTTGCCAATTTTTTGTCATTTTGGTATAGTTATAATGCATTATCTCTAAATAAGCTGCATTTCCAAGTTCATATTGAGATTTTTTTTATAAATAAAATATTTTTTTTACCTTGAATAAAACTAAAATTTAAGTTGGGTATAAAAGTTTATAATTAGTTACTGATATTTTCTATTATTGCAATCAACATCTACCTACTTGTATTGTAGTTGCGGAAACTAGTAATAACTATTCATGATTATGAACATCAAAATATATTCATAAATGAATTGCTCTTTAAGTAAGCTCATATGTATTCTGTAGCACAAATGTATAAAATTGTTTTCATGCTTTCTGGCTTGAAAGTCCGAAAAACATCGAATAAATTTTCCTTTATTCTATTTAGATCCACCTGTTGTAGAAGTGGAAACACCACCACCCCCAACACCACCAGTGCTCCCCAGCAATCCAAGCCTTCAACCAACTTGTTTAAATTACTTCCGAAGGTTGACAATCTTTAATGCTCTAAAATCATTTCAAAATCCTAATGGTAAATATTGACATCCGCCAAAAAATTTGGCTCTGAGAAAGTTTTGATTTAGATTTGTGCAGTATTTCACCGCTTGCGATATACTTTCGATTAATAAAGTTACATTATCAAGCTAAATTGCTAAATTGCTTGCAAAATGTAAGCAAGTAAAACAGCTTGCTTGAATAGACAACTTTTGGAAGCTCAACCAACAAATCAGTTGTGACCACGAATTTCATAAAAATAGGGTGCCGATAAGACTAAAGATCTTCAGTAAAGTGATGCGTATTTTTCTTCTTTTGTTTTAATGTGTTTCATCTGTATCTTTTATTGCCGCCATGTAGTACTGAAAAACTATACTGTATAAAGCTAAAAACAATTCAACAAAAACTTATTACGGTCTTTTTATAGACAAAATTATGGATAAAAACATTTCAAGCTAGATGCTTAATTTTGTTGAAGTTTTATTATTTTTTTGATGTTCTGGGCTTAGAATTTGATGAAATTAACTCATGACAAATTGTGTATGTTTGAGTATTTACCGTGTGTCAAAAAAAATGCTGCTAGAGTGATTGCTTGAGTAATCTAGCATTTCCTGCATTTCAGTCAGAGCATATTGCTATCCACCTTGCACAAGACGACAACTCTGTCTACCGGATCCAGTAACGGGAAATTGTAGATGTTTAAGCATAAGTAAGTCGTTTGCTTGCTTACGTGGTGTCACAGCTCTTCAACTTACAGTAATCAATCATTTTAATTTGCCAGCATATAATTCGGAAACTTGCGGCTAGGGTGCACTTGTTAAATAGACAATGACTCTGCTCAAATCAATTTTTTTATTAAATTATTAACCTAGAGAGCAATGGGCTTGATAATTAGACCCATGAGCAGTCGGTTTAGGTGATTTACCAGAGGTTTTGAGTTTCGTTGATTTTCATTGGTTTAGTTACAGTGTTATCGTAAAACCTTGTTTTTCTGTGGCAAGAAACACAAAAACTTTAGGCAAACATTAACCATTAAGAATCTAGCTTTTGATTGGATTTTTAAAGAAACAAAAATTTTAGTGTAATTAAGCAAATTATACGTGAGGGTTGCAATTCACTTAGTCGGGTAATTAATTTTGTCACTGATGTTTTTGCAGATCCCAACAGATGTTCAAACTTGCTTCTTAATAGCGATAGCATCTCGCCACTTCAAGTCGTAGTGGACAGTAAGTAATGGAATAATCAGTCAACCTTTTAACATGAGGTTTTGCGATGGTGTTGATGCAAAATTGCATTTTTGTCATAAATATTGGCTATTGTATTACAAAAGCTTGTGTTACAAATATTATTACCTTATAAAAGTCTGCATATCAGCCGTGATATTCTTTTGGATAAAATGGTGTTGATTTTTTCATGAGCACCATAGCAAAATTTTATGTAAAAAATAGAGCATCAAAGTTGTGAAGGTGGTTTGGTGGCATTGGTAGGGCTGCATAGGCCTACTATTAGTTGTGATAGTGTTTGCAATTTCAATTTATAGATGTAATGTACATTTATGATCCATCCATCGCGCTTTAATTTTTAATCATAATTTAGCTTACGATTGAAAGTGCGTATAGAGCAGTGATTCTCAACCGCGGCTCTTAGAGCTGCATGCTGCTCTTGGTTATCCTCTCTGCGGCTCTCATTAACCTTTTGAAAATGAATCTATTTGCACTGTTTATGTAAACTTTATTGAACCATTGTTCTTTTCAATGGTAAAACCAATACTATTACAGCAATAAATTTATTCAAATTTCCTATTATTTGGCTATGAGCATCGCTTTAGCCTACAGTCAAAGATAACATCGTACAGTTCTATTTAGAAGTTATTGGATGTTAGTATTAGCGCATTAGCTTGGCTTCTTAGCTGGGTTCTCATTCCCGATTAAAAGTTTTATTTTGATTTATACAAACCGGAAGATAGGGAGTCCTAACTTAGTGTTTTGATAGGTTGTAGGGCTTAAGTTGTAAAGTTCTACGCTAATGCAGCAACAAAGCCAAAAGGTTTTAAAAGGGCTGTTACGGATTCGGTTTATATCTACGTCTGCTAGGTACGGAATTCGTAACACGCGACTTGGTCCAAAATATTATCTTTTTTGTCCGAGGTCAGCGATTTCTAGAAAAAACAAACGTTTCAGTAACCCAAAAAACACAAGAAATAATTTACAAAAAAATTAAAGTTAAAAAGTTGTACACTTTCACAAAGCAAATAACCTATATCGCTGTAACAAAAACAAAATAATAATCTTTGCACATAACTCGTTATGTCGTCGATACAATTTATAACAAGAATTTACACTAGTATCGTACATTTATTTTACTTACCGATGAATTTGCGTTGCAGACGTAGCACGTAAACAATAATTGACAATTTGACAGTAAAATCCAATGTTGATTAGGAAGCTGAGACTTGGTATGAATCGAAAATTTAACTTCAGCACTAATGAGAAGCGTAAAAGAAATATTGGGGTAGAGTAAGTCGGTTGGATAACATTCAACGTATGGCAACGGGCACTTGAGCAACGGCTCAATATTAAATATTAAACTTGTCTTTTAAACATGCTGCAAAGGCAGCGATAACTTGGCTTCAACATGAAAATTCCCTTTTTGCCGACTACTCCTTGGTCACAGAAACCAAAATATAGCCTCTGCTCTCCGCAGACACTAAATTGAAATGTATCTCAACACCGCAAAATCTCGGCTTGCAAACTCCAAAACTTTGCATACAACACAGAGGTTGAAAACGATTAATCAAAAATTTCTTACGTCATTAAACAATAAACAAACAAGCACTTACGACATAATCGGATTTGTCAAGTTTCAAAGTCTGCGAATTTTAGATAATTTGCTTGTGGCCTTTTTGAATCAAAAGATAAATGAAGATAATGAGCCATGGCGTTGAGTGCGAAATAGAACAAATGAAAAAACAAGGTTTCGAAACTATACTAAGATAAAAAGAAACAAAACGGCGCTACAAGGGCTAAACAGGTAGAATGCATTTTATGCATATCCCAACATTTTGGTCAAGAGTGAAAAACTTGGCTTGAATGCTCTTTTAAGTTCAAGACTCTGTTAAGTTCAAGACTTGAATGCTCTTTTAAGTTCAAGTCCCCCTTTAGCAAAATCTCTTTTGGCTCCTGCGCTAACGCTGTAACTTTGAATTTTGTTTTTTAATGTTATGATATTTTATTTTTTACTTTTAGCTTAGTACAGTGCCCTGATGAAGCTAGCTATTACGGGCAAGTGAAATGTTTTGATAACTTAAAAAGTAAAGATCTGCAGCAGTTGCACAAAAGTATACCAATAGAAAATTTTCGTTTATTTGGTTGCGGCTCCTGTCAACTTTGACGTTTAAAATTTGGCTTTGGACCAAAAAAAGGTTGGGAACCACTGGTATAGCGTAGCATAATCAAGATAAACACACACTAAAAAAGAGATTTCAAGCTATCCAATTTTGAATCACTCTTTTATCTTTTCATGCGTATGAACTATAGGTACTCTGCGTCTGTTAAAGCACACCAACGCCGACCACCCTTTTTTGAGTTTCTTTTGTAAGTGTTTCTTTAAGCTGAGTTTTCACACAACAGGTAGTTGCTTGATTACGATGGAAAACTGTTCCCACGGACACAACGTCGACGCATTGCCAACTCGGAATTGCACTGCAAGCAACTGTTCGATCGCCAATTTGACCGTCTCTACTGATTAAGCGATTGCCGCCGAACTGTAATCTAGTTTTAGGACAACTTTCTTACTTTCATTACAAAACACAAAGCCAAAATAACTGGAAAATCTTCCAGTTATTTTGGCTTTGTGCTTTGTATTAAAGATATTTCGATGTTTCGAACATCATGCTCCGAAGTTTCTTACTTTTATTTTTAATGTTATTTGCTAACATTATAAAGGCGAATGATTAAGTCGTTTTTGTTTCAGCTTCCAGATATTGCTCTCCTGCCTGTGCAAGAGCCGATGTCTGTGTTCCGAGATCCAACCTTCAAAGTACCGAAATTTTCTGCAGATGTCAAAGAACTGCAGCTGGGCGAACACTAGAAAGCTTGCTGTCCATCAGGAGCAGTAAGAAATTATGATCCATATTAATAACAAGTTTGAACTAAATCTGCTTTCATTGCCGAAAAAAAAAATTACTCTAATAATGTTACTAAAATAACCCATGTTTGCAACGACAAGCAGTTTGTACCTGGGACAATCTTTAAAAGTTGAACTAGCTTTAAAATTTTTATAAAGGTAGCCAACTACTCATGTCTTGTTGATAGCTCAAAATTATCGCTGGTATAGTAGAAATCAAACACTATTTTTAATCATATTGTCATAAGTAAAATCTACACAAAACTTTTTTGCTTCACTAAAGGTGTTGTACTGTAATTTCACATGTTGTAAAAGTGGAAACAATAGTGATGATTTACAATCTACTTCACAGAATTAAATTGCTTACTCTATTTGAAGCACGTTTTGGCAAAAGTTGATAAGTTGCATTTCGCCGTTTCGAGAAAATCGCGTTTAAAGTTTTAAACTTGCATTTGGCTCTGTTGTCAAGTGCAACATAATAAGCCATTTATTACCGAAAAATAATTGAAAGTAAGCATAATTTTCTTCTCAAGTAAAACATTTTTATCAAGCAACTTGAAAAACACCAAAAACTCATTTTTTGAAAAATGCTGCTTATCAACTTTTGCCAAAACATGCTTCATTTTCTTGTCATTGGTAATCTTGCTATTTATTGCTTTAAGCTTTGACTTTATGGCAATGGAGAATAAATGATTGTTTTTTGAATATTGATTTTCTTGTGAGCTTTTTTCATCTATGATTTTTTTTTAGATTTTGCTTTTTCGTTCAACTCAAACAGTTGCTCAAGGCTTTGCCCAGGAACAGCGTCCTGTACAACCAATATTTTTGGTAGGTCCAATTGTGTCTGTCCTGACGGAAGAGGTTGTGGTCCGTCAGCGTCTTAACGCTAGAAAATGATCAAAAGATTACACATGCACTAGAAGCTCAGTTTTTCTTGTGTTCTATCTTCAAGTTCATATTGCCTTATGCTTGAATAGAAAGTTTGCACGTTTAAAATACTATGCTATCATTGGCCAATTAATAGTTTTGACGTAACATACTGTAAGCCTATTATTGTCTTGAGTCTCAATTTTCAATCAAGTATATGAAGCCCAAAATAATGTATCTCGTTTGAAAAGTTGGCAGTCTTGATGTGACTTTGAACATCGTTGTAATGCTTGTTTTTAAGTGTACAGCGGCTTTATGTGAACAATGAATATTGCACTAAGAGATGTGTTTTTAATTCCAGTCATTGAAATAAATTGTAATCTCTTGCAAAACCTGTTTTATTATAACACAGCATAATTTAATTCAATGATTCTATTTGAATAAGATCGCTAAGGCCTGTAGGCTAATGTTAGTATTAGAAATGTTGAAATTTTAAGAAGTGTTGTGATGCTCCGACAACTGGCTGCTCTGGCACTCCCGAGAAATTATCAAAATGAGCTCTCCAGTCTACTAGCTGTAGCCTACTGGTTATGGCCCGCCATTGAAAAAAGGTAGCCTAATGTTAATAGGCCTGTAGGCTACCATGCCACTAACAACTGAATTTTTATTTGGCTTAAAGAAAAATGCTCCCAAATCATTAGCATCCTCAGTGTGGCAACTAATTGTAAAACTGAAAATCAACAAAAAGAGAAAAACCAGAAGAGGAACCAGAGCAGGTACTGATACTCGACAAAAGACAAGCCATAAAATTCCATCCATTACCAGTGATCCCTTACTTGCACAAACCAACAAGCTCCACCTTGCTCAAAATCGAAGCACTAAATTCAAAAGAAGTAATTTTTCAAATCTAAAGACCGACCTAGTGAAAGAAAGAAATGTAAGTGGTGTCTTCTTGAATTTCTGTTGTTTAAACGCTAGATCTGTCAACAACAAAACTTTGGCAATATCCGATTTTATTCTTTCCAAAAATATTGATATTTGTGCAATTACTGAAACATGGCTTGCAAACTACACCTCATCAGCAGTGCTGAACGAGCTAATCCCCAAGGGCTACAAATTATTTCATCGACCACGTGCAGGCAAAAGAGGAGGTGGATTGGCTATTATTTTTAGAGATACCATCGCAGTCAAAGAATACTTTTCTAAAGAAATTAATTTTTCCAACTTTGAATCACTAAACTGCAGTATAGCTTTGAACAACAAGGTAACTTTTATTGGAATCATCTACAGACCACCACCTTCAAAATCAAATGGCTTCTCAAACTCTTCGTTTTTCAAGGACTGGGAAGATTATCTTAATCATTTAATGCTTTTAAAACAGGATATTTTATTAACTGGGGACATAAATTTTCACTTGGAAAACTCAAATTCAGCAGACACTAAGCACTTTATTTCGATACTGGATTCTCACAATTTTCTTCAGCATGTAGACACTGCTACTCATGTATGTGGCCATATATTAGACTTTGTAGCAACTTTGGAAACTTCTTCTTTACTTTCTGGAAAACCTTACATGAGACTTTTATAGCTGACTCCATATCTGGAAAAACCTTAGACCATTTTGCTGTAACTTGCAAGCTTGCTCTTTCTGTTAAATCAACCAAATGCAAAACTATTAAATACAGAAATTTGAAAGCCATTGATTTTGATGTACTAAACACTACTTTATCTCAGAAGCTATCATCTGTTCAACTGATTCAAGATGTAGATACACAAGTAAATCTTTATAACAATATTATGACTGAGGCTCTGGACACACTAGCTCCTATTGTAGAGAAACGTATTCAGATGCGCACTACTTTTCCTTGGTATAATGTTGATCTGAAAAATGCTAAGAAATTATGTCGAAAATCAGAAAGACTGTGGAAGAAATCAAAATTATTATCTCACAAACTGGCTTTCAAAGAGCAATGTGCTAAATTCAATAAACTGTTGTACAATTCTAAAAAATCTTTTATTCTTTCCAGCATCAAAACGTGTAAAAAAGACAACAAGAAACTGTATCAAATAGTTGGCAAATTCCTAAAATCTTATTCATCAAATAAACTGCCTCAGATCTGTCCTGCACATGAGCTTCCAAACGCATTTGCTACTTTTTTTCAAAACAAAATTCTTATGTTGCATCAAGATTTAAGTACTAATCAATCTGCTGTCTGTGCTCCTGAAGAGAATGATGTGGTCTTTGATGGGACTACTTTTGACCAGTTTAATCCTGTTACCACTGTTGATGTAAACAACATTCTGCACTCATTAAACTCAACAAATTGCAAATTAGATCCTCTTCCTGCTGTTCTTCTGAAAAAATGCTCTTCTGTTGTCGTTAATGCAATCACTGTCATCATTAACAACTCCTTGAAATCTTCACAAGTCCCCTTGGAATTTAAAAAAGCTATCATTTCTCCCTTATTGAAAAGCCACAATTTAGATCCGGACACTCTTGCTAATTATAGACCAATATCTCATTTATCATTTTTGTCGAAAGTATTAGAAAAAGTAGTAGCTGGGCAGTTAAATGAGCATCTAGCAATCAATAACATTCATGACAAATTTCAATCTGCTTATAGAACTGGTTTTTCGACAGAAACTGCTCTCATCAGAATTACTGATGATGTACTATTTGCTCTGGATAATAAGTGTTTTATTGCTTTGATAATGATTGACATGTCAGCTGCTTTTGACACCATTGATCACAACATCTTACTTTACAGATTATCTCATCATTTTGGTATTAACAATTCAGTGCTATCTTGGTTTCGTTCTTATCTGAATAACAGAAGTCATTGTGTAGATGTAAACAATTATGTATCTCGCTCATTTCAACTGTTTTCTGGTGTACCTCAGGGCTCAGTCCTTGCTCCTATACTGTTTACTCTTTACATTAAACCACTTACCAGTATAATCTCTAATTTGGGTTTCAGTTACCACTTCTATGCCGATGATGTGCAGTTTTATGTTACCTTTGATGCTGACAAGACCTTAGATGCTAACGTACTCACAAAATGTTTGAAAGCAGTAGAGCAATGGCTATGCTGTAACAAATTAAAGCTAAATAATAAAAAAACTCAATGTATTCTGTTTGGTCGTACCTGCAAACAATCTAGTTCTATTGCAAATGCGTTCAATACTGTTGATATTCCTCTGACTTCGTCCATTTGTGTTAAAAATCTTGGTGTTCTGCTAGACAGCAATCTATCCATGGAAGGCCAAATCAAAAGTATTATTAAAAAATGTTTTTTCAATATTCGTAATATTGGTAAGATCAGAAAGTATCTCGATGAAGATAGTTGCAAAATGTTGGTTAATAACTTGATTATTTCTCATCTGGACTATTGTAATGCTCTTTATCACGGTTTACCTGATTGTTTATTGAACCAATTGCAAAGAGTGCAAAATACTGCTGCTAGATTGGTTTTGTGTATCCGTAAATCTGCTCACATAACTCCTGTTTTAATGAAACTGCATTGGTTGCCTGTCCAACATCGAATCAAGTTCAAAATTCTGATGCAAGTGTTTAAAATTTTAAATGGTCAATCACCTTTATATCTAGTTGATTTAATATCTAGACATGTACCTACTCGAGCCTTACGTTCTCGAGATACAAATCTTTTGGCTGTCCCTCGCTCCTCTTCCAAATTTGGTGATCGTAGATTTAGTGTAAGTGGCCCTCGGTTATGGAACGATTTACCAATCTATATAAAAAATGCTGAATCCTTAACTCAGTTCAAAACTTTGCTGAAAACTTATTTTTTTACCCAAGTGTTTGTTGAAGCTTAGATGTACTTAAATATTTTGCTTTGCTCAGTATTAGTATTTCGATATTCATTTTATGGTGTTCCATTATCCTCTTAGACTGTGTACTTAATGTGCTATATCTCCAAAAACTGACTCAACTACCTGTTTAATGTTAATAGCACTACTATACTTTAATATTGACTAGGCCAGTTGACCTGCAACATAGTGATTTAGTTTTTCCTACGTTTTTTATTTTGTGCCTTAAGGTCTGCCTAAAGTCAATGTATTTTGATCAATACTCCCTTGCTTGTTTTCTTGTTGTGTTTCCTGTTATCTTTTTTGTTTCTTTTTCGGTTTCCAGGGTGAGGGTTAATAGCTATTCGATTTGCTTAGGGAGATAGTATGCAAAAAAAAAAAAAATCACTCTGAATATATTGATAGTTTTACCGTGCAGTGTGTGTAAATTGCTTTTCGATTTTCTGTAAAGCGCCTTTGATTTGATTCACTTCAGGAAAGGGCGCTATGCAAATTTCGGTTATTATTATTATTATTATAATTTATTTTGCTACTCAATCTTGAACAATTGACTATACAATAAATAAATAAATAGCACATTTGAGTGTAGCGACAAGATGGATGCCTAAGGATAGGAAGTTGTTTGGTCAAGCACCCACCTTGTTAGTCACACTGCAATGACTAAATAATACAGAGCAAAGTAGTGCGAGACCCAGAAAAAAACGCAAATAAAAAACAAACGACCAATAAAACATGCCACGCACGAAAACAACTAAAAAAAAAAGAGCAATGATCAAGGAGCGTAAGAATCAAGCAAAGCTCGTATAAATACGCAGTAAACTAAAAGCGATTTACGCATGAGCAAAAATTTATTAATAAAATTTTTTCTAACGTTTTTTTTTAATTTTTAAAGCCAATATTTTTTGATTGAAATTAGAATTGTGTTCTAAGTTTTGGTACTAATGTAATTAATATAATTTTGAATTATCGCTTTCCACATCTATCAGTGGTTGTTTGTGCCTACTTTTGCTGGTGGTACTGGCATTAAAGTATATTTCAAGCTACTTAAATGAGTGTAATGTCACACTCGGCAGTGGGCCAAAGTAGCTAGGTAATAACGCCTAGTATTGCTAAATTAGTAGCATAGCCATAACATTTCGTCTTTATTAAAAAAATAATTGCTAAGACTTTAACAACTAATGTTTTAACATTTTTTTAAACACTGCAAAATCTGTATTTTATTATCTGTCAACATAAGCATCATTACTGATCAGATCTATTCTGAACTAGGATCACATAACTCCAGAACATATTTGATTACACTTGTTAGGTTAATTAGCTAGGCCATTCTTATTAGTTATTACCAAAAGATGTTACCGTATATCACTCTAATCGGTAATTGACATTTTATTTTTACGTCATTACAGACGTCACTTACCTAAAGTCTCTTATTTCAAAAGTTACTGCTAGAAATCAAAATCATAGGAAGCCTCTTATGATGGTCAGATACCTTTGAAATACTGCAGTAGTTTGTTTTAAGTTCTGTACCACTCAGATAACTCCAAAGCTTGTCATACGCTTATTAGGTTGATTAGGCTACCCTTATTAGCTGTGACCATAAGATTTTATATCACCCAAATCTATTATTGACTTTTTATTTTTATATCATTACATCTATCATTTAGATTTCATGTATCTAAAGTATCTCATTTAATTAGTTGCTTCTAAAACCAAAATCCTGAAGAGCCTCTCACGGTTAGACACCTTTAAAATACTGCTGTATTTTGTTCTGACTGAGGTACCAGAATTATTTTGCTTGAAAAAAAAACATTAGGACTTCCAAAGCGAAGCGTCGCGAAAGCCCCAATTGTTGAGTAAAACAACATAAAGATATCGGAGAATTTAATTAACTGAACAGTAAAAACAAAATACGGCACTTTAAACTTTTGCTGCAGTCTTCATTTGTCAATTCCGTCCGTTAAATCTAGAATAAAACGGACGTCTAAGCATTTAGCGACTATAAATTACTTATAAACTTAACGTGTGAACAAATTACCTTTACACCAAACTACGCTTCAGGCTTATCAAAAAGCACAAATATGGACTAACGTTCTAGGCTTCGATGCTACGCTTAGTCAATAACATTGCAGTAGGCTAGACTGCTCGAATGAACTTAAAATCAATTCACATACTAAAATTTTTGCAGTAATGTCACCACTGGCTATAAATATACTCCTCAGTCTCATTCTTAGCAAATTAACACAACAAGTTATTGTAGGCTAACTAGGCCAGAAACTAGAGACCACGCTAAAGTCAAAAAACTAAGTACACACCAATATCTCTCCGGCTTCTTTTAAACTTTAAGTAATCCCTTTTGAGCACATCAATAAGTAGCTCCAAGTTACTTTAACACAAACTTTACCGCTGAATTAAAATAGAAAAGAGTTTCTACTTCTCTGAATAATTAGGCTACATGGCTGCTATTTTAAGCACTCGCAAACTTATATCCGCCGCATAAACAAGGTAATCAGGCAAAAAAAACTATTTACTAATTATGACGTAACAAGTTAGCTTTAACGTGAAAAACAAAGGCAAGGAGGTGTTGAAAATATACAACACCAATTACAAATGTATTAAGCTCTTAAAGCAGAAATGTTTTTAATATGAAGAACAATAAGAATGATTCAAATTTATACAGTTACTACGGCTAACTTGGACATACGACATATTTGGTAAAAAACTTATTTTTAAAGCTTGAAGTTTGTTTTTTGTCGTACAAAATTTTAGTCTCTTGTTACTAACCATATTTTAGGTTTGTAGTGGTAGTCACTGATTAGTTAATTTGGGGCTGCTCCAAATTTCTCTTTTGTTTTTTCGAATCAGAGACAGAAAAATAAATAGCCTTATGGGCTATTATTGCTAAAGGTATTTTACATTGCGGGGAAGGGGACAAAATTCTCGCTGTACTTAACTTTCGAATCGCAAATCATACAGGAAAATCGAATTTGGCGCATATGCTTTCGATTGTCAATGGAATTACTCAAGCCAAGTTTGTTCGAAGTAATATAAAGCTGCTTTTTTCTTGATAAAATTTATCATGAAAAAAACAAAAGGGAAATTTGGTGCAGACCCAAATTAACTAATTAGTGACTACAACTACACACCTAAAATATTGTTAATAACAGAAGACTAAAATTTTGTACGACAAAAAACAAACTTCAAGCTTTAAAAAAAAATTTCTTTATCAAATATGTTGTATGTTCAAGTCGGCAAAAAAGTGAAGTTTTGCACAAATCGTTGAAAAACTTGCAACTGCTGGCTTGATAGCGCCATTTCACGGACACGACTACAAGTGATAGCTAAATTTGTAGATAAAAGAATCGCAAAAAATTTGATAAACTATTTTACAGAGGTAAAGTCCTCTAGGACACATTTTGAAGTCCTTGGCCTTGGCCTCGAAGCATCAAGTCCTCGAAAATTGCCCTGTCCTCGGCTCGATGGCAGCACTATTTTTTGAACAGTTGAAATTTCGTTGGAAAACGCCAGAAACTTCGCGGAAAATTTGTGAACACCTTTTTTGTTTTCCTCAATTGGAGCATAGGCGCGGGCAAAGGGAGGGAGGCAGGCCCTCCCCCCCAATTGTAATTTCACCAATGACAAAAATGTGACAAAAAAGCTTATTGTTTCTTCAGTTTCAGTTTCTCTCTAGCATTTTTCGCTGACAACAGTATAACTAATTTACATTATTGAAGATCAGGGGTTCCGGGTCCCACTCAATTCAATTTTTGCCAGCCAATTTAAACGTATAACCCGGAGAAAATGGAGAGTTTTTGTTTTAAAAGTTGCTATCTCAGACTCACATCTAGCCTTTTTGTGAACGTAATGCATTAATCAGGGCCGGATTTACCATAATATGACGCAGTACCAGCTAGGGGCCCCGAGCTGAAATCGTAAGATTTTTTTGGTCTTCACCTATATTTTCGAGAAAGATGCAGCGAAAATCTCCAAAGTGCCAAGGGCCTAGCGCGAGGTAAATCCGGCCCAGCAATAACATGGCTAGAAGATGTGACCATCTATTGTACCATTTTTCAAATACATTTCAGTATTTCACCTCCAACCTCGCCGGCTTTTACGTACAAAATAGTTTTTAAAAAAATTAGCCGTGGAAAATGCTGATTGAACGAATCATTAAACTTCAATTTGGGATTCTTGGCAACCTGGCGAACAGGTACTCCTATAACTGATTATTTTCATGACAAAACAAAAATCTCTAAGGAAAATCTTCGAGTGGATTATTATTTACCGCTAAAAAGCAGCCAGAGACAATGCACCTTACTTCCCCTTACATGAACCAAATCACTAACAATTAAAATTTAACTCCAAAATGCAAGATGTTAAACGTGTTTTCGACTTAAATTGCAAGTAAAAGGAGGATTAAACAATTTGATTTTTTCAATTGGCTTTCAAATGTCAAAAATCTAGTGTTTTCAAATGGCTCTGAACGCTTGCGAAATGTAATCCAATGGCATTTAAATAGCTCTTTTTTTCCAAAAATTTACAAAAAATCGCCCAGCGGCTTGGGGATTCGCCCCCAGACCCTCAAAGCCTCCGGCGGCTGGGAGCCCCGCCCCCAGATCCCCGTCTGTGATACACTTGAGTTACACTAGCTTTCTCAACACGTTCCCAAAGTTAGACATTTGCATTTTTAAACTATTAGTTTAAGCTCTCTCCCTTTGCAAAATCCTGGTTACGTGCAAACAGGCAACAACGATTTCAGATCTTTCATTCTACGATGCCTTTGTCCCGCAAAAACTTCCTCTTTGGAAAAATTTTGATGACATCATATCATGTGATTTGTGGTTCACGCCTTCCTTAATCAAAAATTTTGGGTACGCCAATGAATTGGAGATCGCCTGAAAAATATTTTTGAAGACCTTTTTTTTTTTAGGAGAACGCTTTCGCCTGTGTCCTCGGTCCTTGGCCTCGAGCATTCCTGTCCTTGGCCTCGAGAGGTTGTGTCCTCGGAAAGGCTGTTCTTGGCCTTGGCCTTGACCTCGGATTTTTTTGGGGACCTTGGCCTCGAGCCTTGTGTCCTCGACTCCATCTCTGCTATTTTATTTATTTTCCGCTTTTAAACATAGCAGTATCATTTAATCGTACGTCTAATACGTATTATAATATCACCGCAGTCTATTTAAATTCTTAATTATCCAGCAGATAAAACAAAGCTGTTCATTTATTTTTTCTATAGTTACAAGTAATGTAATTCTTTCAGATAAATTTTATGACAAGTTGCCATCTGTGAAAATGAAGAAAACAAGCTAAATATCCGAATGAAAATGAAGCATGGAGTGCGATTGTTGGGATAAAACATTTGAAATAACATTCTTCGATGTACTCTAGTATTTAACAGAGGTGAAGTGGAGGACATAAGGCTTGAGGCCAAGGCCAAGGACACAAAAAAATCCGAGGCCAAGGACAGCCCTACCGAGTACAGGCCCTCCCAAGGCCAAGGACAGAACTGATTGAGGCCAAGTCCAACGATCAAGAACACAAGCACAAGCGTTCTCAAAAAAAATGGTCTCAAAAAATTTTTTTAGGTGAAAAAATTTTCAAGCGATCTCCAGAAAAAACCGTTTTTCAAAAGATTTTTCAGGCGCTCCACAAACTTTTAACTACTCTAAAAATAGTGCTGTCCTCGAGTCGAGGACAGGCCAATTTTTGAGGACTTGAAGCTTCGAGGCCAAAACCAAGGACTTGACCTTTGAGGCCAAGGCCAAAGACTTCAAAATGTGTCCTCGAGGACGTCCTCGAGGACAAGGATGTTCTCAAGGACTCCACCTCTGGTACTTAACGTTAACTATAAAAAAAATAAATGGCCATTTGGTTGAGCGGTAATGCGTTCGTTTCTGGAGCGGAAGGTCTGAGGTTCAAATCTCGGGCCGGTGAAATCGAACTCAGTGTTGCCAACGGCTCGCCACCGCTGCTATATTTCTTCGAAAAAAGCTTTGTTGCCCGGCCGCAATGACGCGAAGATGGGCCCCGCTAACTCGTAATACGTCTCGGCGTAATGCAGCTAGTATTAATAATGAAAGATTTGATTTTGATTTGATATAAAAAAAAATACTACGTGGGAGAATTTTTTTCTAATAAGCTATAACTATTTATTGTACTGTAAAATATAAAACTAATTTTTATGAGGTATTTTATTCCAATCTTTAGAAAACATTTTCCACACATGTCTGATTACTAATCGACTTGATTTAGTTTGTCACATATATCATTGCTCTGTTGAAAAGATTCTAAATTAAACGAAACGTTTTCCATAGCCAAAATTTTTGACAAATTTATTATTTATCTGACAACCTCAGATATTTGGATCGGTTATTTTACTCGATAAACAAGGTGGTCTATTCGCAAGCTTGCTTTCTTAAAAATTACAAAAATAATAATAATAATTTCAATTTATATCCCCCTTGAGATAACACCAACAAATGTCAATGAATCTGACTAATGGGCCGTAGTAACATCCAAATAAAATAGCTTTACAAAAACAACATGATTACACAACAGAGGTACTAATTTTACAGCAATAAGCAGCAAAATGCTGGCATCTAACAGATCTCAAAGACCATATTAACATAAGAGGCTTTTGAACGTTTCTTGAAAAGGGACAAAGTTTCAATTTCTCGCAGAGATAGTTGCAACGAATTCCATACCTCGGGTGATGCATACGAAAACATAAATTGAGATCTAGCAAAGTTCAAGCTAGTTACCGTTTGAAGCTACCAATTATCATTTTGCCGAAACAGAACAAGAGCTGATTAAATTTTTCAACTATGTAGGAGCACAACAATGCAATCACTAGTGAGTTAGCAAAGCAATTTTCAAATTAATACGAAATTTAACTGGTAAAAAATGAAGCCTTTTCAACTATGGAAGCATATGCATACGCAAAGCCGAACCCCGAATTCCGAAAATAAATCTTACTGCAGCATGTAAAATATTTGTTAACTTGCGCAATAAATATTCCGGTATGCTATAAAACAAGGCATTGCAATAATCAATATGGGACAATATAAAAGAATACACTCGCAGAACTTTTAGAGTTTTAGTGAGCTTAGTTGCGAATCTGCCTAAACTGCGTAACTTTGCATAACAAGTACTAACCATTCTATTGATATGCTTTTCAAGGTTCAGTCTGTCATCAAATATTCCACCAAAAATTTTGGCAAAATCATTAGGCACTGGGGCAAAGAACAGCTATTATCAATTTGAATGTTAGAATTTATTCTGGATTTAAAGTAGCTCTTATTTTTCAAATGTATTGAAAACCATTCTAAAGTTGCATCAGAAAAACCAAATTCAGCAGATTATTTACTACGCTAGAGATCACGGTTAACCGTATCAAAAGCACCTGACAAATCAAACTAAAGAACTATTGCATTTGACTTTGCATCAAAAATTAACGAAATATTATTGTGTATTTTTACAAGAGCAGTCTCACAGCTGTAACTAGATCTGAAAGCTAATAGTAAATAACCATACAACAAATTTTTCTGAGATATGTATCAATTTGGAGAAAAACGCATTTTTCAATTATTTTACCATGAAAAGGCAAATTACTGACTGGTATGATACTTTTAATAGTATTATTATCCAAGTTCTCATTTTTAATTATAGTAACACCAGTTGTTTTGAGAACATCTTGAAAATAACCCAGACTCAATGAAAGATTAAAGACATGATGAATAGCAAGGAGTAGCACTTTTTAAGAATGCTGGTTTGTAGTAGATCAAGATGACATGTTTTAGATGGCATTGACTTAATTATAGCTTTCAAACCAGCTGAAGAAAGTGGTTCAACCTTGCTAAATTTGGAAGCACATGAAGATTTAATCACATTTATGTCAATATCAAGTGTAATACAATTTCGATAAGACATGTCACAATAAATTTGTTCAATTTGAGCAGGGGTGCCGATTTATGTTGAGCATTGGCGGGAATAATTTGCAATTTTACCCCAATTTTGCCGTATTTTGAACATTGGGGGGATGAAGCTCGACCACTACTTTTTTCTCGTAAAAAAAAAAATATGAAAAACGTTCAAGACGCTTTTGAGCAAATCAAGTAAAGACCAAAAAAAAGGTCCTCACTAAAACTTATTGGGTTTTTGTCCCCTGAAATCAAGTAAAGACCAAAAACAAACCAAAAAAAAAAATTCCTAAGATCATCAGCGCTCAAATGCAGATTATTGGGGAGATGCAGTCAAATTATTGGAGGAGATTCCACCTGGGTTTCGACACCCCTGAATCTTAGCACTAAAACAGTCAGCAAATTGACATGCTTGTGCATTACTTGTGATAGGTGGATGATTTTTTCCCGAAAAGTTATCTAACAACTGATTCACAGCATTATAGGTGGCTCTGGCATTACGTTTGTGATTAGCTAGTTTTTCTTTAAAATACTTTTCTCTTTCTGTTCCACAGACTTCATCAGCATGTCTACATATTGCATAATATTTAGATTTATTTTCCAGGGATTTATTCTTCCAAACTGCTCTTTGAAAAACTCTCCGTTGTCTTTTAGCATTTTGACATTACAAATTCCACTATGGCGTTTTTTTAGATGTTTTGATATATTTTTCAACCAGAAGAGCATGCTTTTCTAAATTTGTGCCAAGTATATCATAATAGACAACAATAAAATTATTCAAATTCTGACATTGCGATACCAATTGAATTATATCAGATTGTTCCAGATCACATCTTGGTAATTCAAAATCATTTTGCTGCAAATTTCTCACAAATTTTTTAACTAATGGGGCATATAACCAAAATATTATGTTTGAGTCGCACAATACATAAATATGCTTTATAAATGTAAAATAGCTTCAAAAACAAAGGTAAACACATGCGTTAGTAGCTAACATATTGGATAATATCATTAAACAATGGACAAGGTCATTAATAAAATCATTTGTAGTTTTAACGTAATTTTGAAGACGTGGCCTATTAAGGCTCACAACAGAGACTATTATCAGACTTCACAATCTTTCTTAGGGGTTATATATATACGGTACCTACAAATAGCGTCCATTTTTAAATATGATGAGATTGCAGCTTTTCATGGTACTGTAAAGATAGAGTTCTCTTTTTAGGTTTTGGTGAGTCGGCGCGCTCAAAAGAATGGCGATTTTTCATTAGCAAACTTTAAAAAATTCAAAAATGAATTGGCGTGTGCCCAATAAAAACGCTTATTCGCTGATAAAATTGGCTTACTGGTTACATAAAGTGAAAAGTACAGTTAACATGACTAGTTGGCATAAGCACTTAAATAGGAACTGTGTTTTTTTTTTTTTTTTTGTTAGATTCTGTTTTGCCCCCATTTCAAATTCACGATATTGTAAAAACATAAAAAAGAGCAATGTTTTTATTTAGGTTACAACAGTAGATTTTGCAATGCAGAAAATAAAAAATTTAGTAACTTTCAAAAGTTTGACGTAAAAACATTACGCATAAAACCGTTACATTGTAGTGCTGACGCTAACCTGACCCAAACTATTAAATGTCAAAGCTGTTATTGTGCCTGATTTAACTTCAGTTTAAAAATTTGCTGCGTTACTTCACCACGATCTTTTAAAACAAGTTTGATATTTAACGACAATCTTTACAATTTCTTATTCAAGCAGGTTTGATATTTAACTGCCTGCACCGTTATTTCTGAACGAATTTAAACATTTCATATAGATTTTGCTTGAAGCTGCAGCTTACAGTATATGCTATTTTGCAATAGTAAAAAGGAGAGTGAAAAAAACTTAAAAAGTTAAACTAAAAAACATGTCGTTAATTATCTCATTCAAACTTGTTTTATTCTGTCTATTGGGGTTGACGTTGCGGACATCAAATTGTCAGAATGTGGATGTGAATGAAAATTTTGAAACCTTAATAATCTTCAGAGATTTAATTGGCAGTTCCCTTTCTTCGGAATGTACTTGGTTTCTTAGCTCCCTATTTGGAGAAAATGACCTCTTTCCACCATTGCCGCCGAGATCGCAAATAAATACAGTTCCTTTCATCAACCCCAATTTTCCCCAACTTTTTTTGACTCAGGAACAACTCTCTGTTTATTACCAAAACCCTAATAATGCCAATCAACTTAACAGTTTCATAACTACTTGCGAGAGTTTTAATGACAGCAGCTCCTCTGTTCTGGTATTTCTATACAACTTGCTGAGAAACTATCCAGGACAACAAGCAATCACCACAACGCCTGCCCCAGCATCACAGATTTGTTCAAACTTTGTTGGAACTTTAACATCATCGTTTGACAGTAAGTAATGTTTCGAAAATAAGCAAGACTGTTTATAGCCGTACTATATTTGAAATAGAATTTTAATTGTAATGTACAGTACTATTACTGTACATTTTATTTATCAAGTTGCCTTGGTAGGGAGAAAGCAAAGGGACCATTCGGTTTTCCCGTCTTGCTGCCACCTGCCCACCTGTCTACCACACACCGTGGAGATTTCACACTGTCTCTTTAATTGCTGAACGTCAAGCAGGGAAACTGTGAATACCTATTTTATAGTGATTGGTTTGACCAGACAGGGAATTGAACCAGAGTCTGCGTTTCGGTAGCACACGCTCTATTGCACTCGACCACTGATCGGTTATATAAACCAAGAACAGAAAACCATAAAAGTAAAGCTTTGGAATCGATGCTGGCATATAAAATTGCATTAGTGGTTTATATTGTGCAAAATTTTATTTAATCGAAAAAACAAGACTTTGCTTTTCACCAATTAATACACAAGCAATATTTCAAAAGCATTTTTCCAGTACCGTTTTTGAAACCATGATTGCCACAATCAAAGAATATTCAACCTACGTACTCCGAATATACCGGATAATTGGTCGAGCAGTAATGCGTTCATCTCTGGAGCGGGAGGTCTGAGACTCAAATCTTGGGTCGGTCAAATCTAGCACAGTGCTGCCAACTGCTCGCCACCGCTGCGAAATTTTTTTGAAAGGAGCTGTGTTCCCCGGGCGAAATGACGCGGAGATGGGCCTTGCAAACTCGTTACACGCTTCGGCGTATTACAGCGAGTAAAGATAAAGAATTGCTGTAGTTTGGTACTCCGAATATAAGAACGGTTAATAACATCAATGCTTTTAACTGTGCGTTAAAAACATTAATGTTTTTTATCTTTGCGTTAAAACATTTATGTTTTTGAAGACAATAATGTTTTAACTCTCTGTATATGTTATTGCTGATCTGATATTAATGTTTTTAACCTGCTACTTATTTGTAACGCTCAGCATATGCTATATTGTTGATGCACTATATAATGTTTTTTTAACATGCAGTATTTGTGTAGTAAACCATAAAGCAATCAACACATTCAATTAGTGTTTACGAAGTAACATAGTTTTCTAATTATACACTTAGGTTGCTTGTAAAAGAACGAAAATTTACAGTGCAAAAATTCGGCTAATATTATTAGTTATAACATGGCCTATACTTAATTTGCATGGCCGTACAGTCTGCCTTTTTGAGAAGAAATCAACAGGGTCACTTTTCGCTAAGCACGTCTCGTGATGCGGCTGTCTGTAAATAATTGCATAGTGTTTTGCGTAGCGGGCTATGCATTTTACCGTTGCCCATTACGCAAAATATCTTCTATTTAAAGGTAAAATACTAATTAGGCCAATCATTAAAGAAGAATACAGATTTCATCAACAGATGCAGTTTTGAATAATATCCATGGAATTACTACTTATATCTCTTGTGCGGAACCGGCCAGTTGGTCGAGCGGTAACGCGTTCGTCTCTGGAGCGGGAGATCTGAGTTTCAAATCTCGGCCCGGTCAAATCGGACACATTGTTGCCAACGGCTCGCCACCACTGCGACATTTCTTCGAAAGGAGCTGTGTTGCCCGGGCGCAATGACGCGGAGATGGGCCCCGCCAACTCGTTACACCCTTCGGCGTATTACAGCGAGTATAATGGAAGATTTGATTTGATCTCTTGTGCGGTAGGTAGATTAATATAAAGTCAATTATACAAACGATGTTGAAATGCAACTTGCAATACTTCAAAAACAAAGTTTAATTTTCTTACGTTAATCATGTTATCGATATTTCGTGTTTGAAGGACTTCGTTTTATTTGTCGGCCAGCTTTTGGTTTCGTCTAAGCTTAAACTGCTGCACAGCATCTTTGCACATTTCATTCACTCATTTTTTTGCGCATTATCAAAATACCGGCGCACATTGCATACAATCCAATATTGATGAACGTGATGCTGGCCGTATGTTGTTCACACAGGAATGACTGTGCAGAGTGCACAAGTGTTAATGGTGAGAGCATTCTCACCCGCATCTATTTCAAGTAAAGTTGATTTCAAAAAAAAATATTGTTAGCTGTATCTAGCTTCGCAAAAGATTTCGACACATAATTTACCAAGTCCACAAAAGGAAAAAATGAGACCAACTCGAGATAATTTCAATTGGTAATCGTTCGCTTGAGCTTTGTTGTGTGTAGTAGCGTAGTGCGGGGGCTATATCTCTCCCTATTAGCCTGCCGACAAACATAGAGAATAACAAAAATACCACGTTTTTAGCACTTCTGAGACTGTTTCTTGCAGTGGGATAGACTCAAAAATGATTTTAAGCAAATTTTAAAACGTTTATTTAGGGGGAAAGGGCTAGCTTGTCAAAAATAAAACTAAATAAATCAGAAAAAAAAACTTGGAAAATGGTCAAAAATTGGAAATCAAATTTGATCGCCATTAAAAGATGCTTAAAATAATTTTCAACAAAAAACATTATGGGATCAGGATTAAGGGAGGGGGGCTATTTATTATTAGTTGATTAGCAATCACTTCTCTCAAACTTCCTTCCATTACCCCCTTAATTATATCTTTCTCTATAAAATCTAGCCGAAACAGATTACTCATTGAAAGTTTTATTGAACTGCCGGTATAGGATTTTATGATTTAACAGCTTGCAAATAAGAGAACTGAAATTCTAGCAATAGTTACCTTCCACACGTAGCTCATTTTTGCAACAACCATTATAGTCATGTTGTTGCCTTGCTAATTTTTATGCCACGTTACAATAGCATTAATTTTTATCAAAATGGGCCTAAAATTAAGTTATTTTTGCCAACAAAATACAAAATTTTGAGCGCTGCCCCCCATTGCAGATTTTTGGTGACGCGCCTGGTTCTGGGCCAAAGGTAGTTAATGAGTTTTGACATTCAATTCTTTGAGATCTGCTTATCAGTTTTCTAGCAATTTATCCATCAACAATAGCAGCTACTTCCTTAGCATTACTTTCCAAACTGCAGTATTCAAGGCCGCCCGCTATTTTGTTAAGCTGCTTTTTGAATCTGGACAAACATGTTCATTCAATACTGAAATTGACTCTTTTAAAACATTTGTCGTGGTTAAATTCGTTCGGATGCTTCTTCCTTTCGTATACTGACCAAAAACCTTTGCCTCTCGTTTGGTGCTCCTTTAAACATCTCAGTTCTTAAAGATCAGTCAGGAATCGTGCCATTAAAAACGCACTTGTAGTCTTAGCAAAGCAAATCTTCTACTAAAGAAGCAATGCATAGCAGTGTTTATACAAGGTCATCCCAAATCAGTTTCGACAACGAAAACTTTTCCGTTTTTGAACATTAGCCTTCTTTCAATTACTATTCTTATGATTGTTGCTGTATCAAGCTGCTGTTAATACTTTAAACTGTTACTGCATCAACATAAGTTTTTCAAAACGTGGTTCAGATATCTGCAATATTAACTAATTTTCTTGAGATAAAGCCTAATTCTTAACGAACTAAATTATCAAATTAAATCATTGAAAAATAAAAGTTTTCTTGCAAACTATATGCAGTGAAAAACAGCCCTGCTTTATGTTGATCTGTCTGTTCACCGCTGTAAGAGTACGACTTACTCTGATGGCAAAGGCAATTAAACTCAATAGAAAGTACGACAACCTGCTGTCACACGTGTTAGCAAAAAGTGACCCTGTTAATTTTCTCTCCGAAAGGCAGACTGTACGACCGTGTTAATTTGGCCATGGTTATAATAACGCCTTATAGTCAGGTGACATCTTTGCGATGCAATCATATCAAAACATTATAAACTCTTTTTTTTACTGAATGCAACAAACTTTTGATTAGCGTACTGTGTCAACATATAATTGCCTAGGCCTTTGTGATTTGATTTATATTTGATTGACATTATTAGTATCCAAAATCTGAAGTTAAACGGTTTTCATGTAATAAGCTTTTTTTTTCGTAAAAATTCTAATTTGCTTGTGCTGTATAGCATAAAAATGAACCAGTTAACTAAAACAATTTCATTCCTGCATTATATGATTGCAAAACGGTTAGTCAAAAAATACTATTATTGTGATTACAGCCTACTTCACAAGTAGATAGCGACTATTCGACAAAATCGAACGCCTTATAGCAGTCTATTGTATTTCAGGCTCTCGGTTTTGCTTTCCGGCTTGTGCAAGTGGACAACTGTGTCTAGCAAATTTAGTTGAGCGAATTTGCCGATGTCAAATTTCAAGCAACATCAATCGCATCATTTTACGTATGCTAATTTTTTTTACTCTACGTGGTTTGTTTGACAAGTTTATGTTTGCATCTCTAATCATAGCTGTTCTCTCCTATTTTGATCAGTTTATGTAATTGGAATTAGTATCATTAAAGCGTTTAAAGTGATTGTACCTAAATATGTGAATTACGGTGTGTTGTAAGTTCATTGAATTAAACTATAATTTAAATTTTAAATGTTTATTTGACAGGTTTATGTTTGCATCTCCAATCATGGCTGATCTCGCTGTTTTGATGAGTTATTGTATGGAATTATTCTGATAAAACTGTTTTAAAGTGACTGTGCTTGAGGTTAATAACTATCTTGCAAGGTCGTTGAATTAATATGTAATTTAAGTTTTACGCTATTATTTGACCAAATTGTGTTTGCATTTGCAATAATGACTGATTTCAGCTTTTTTGATAAGTTTTGTTTGGAATTATTTACGTATAAAAGTTTTAGGTGGAAGTGCCTCAGTTTGATCACTAAGTTTCAAATAATAATATTTTGAATTTTGAATTTGATTTTTTTGCCATCAATTTTAGCTAACATCTGTGCACTTCATCTTTGCTGGAAATTAAAATCCAGTTAAATATCACAACAAATGTAACCTAATCTTGGTCCTTTGAATTAGGTTTTTGCCATGATGCTTTGAACATAATTTTGCGTGCAGTAACTAAAATTGATATTTTCTCAGGTTAATAATGGCAGATCTTTAATGATGGAATAACTTTTGTTTCTATTCAAGCTGCTTCTACGACACCAGCACCAGTGACAACTACAACATCCTTAGCTGCTGCTGGGGTTACCACATTAGCTAGGTGTTCGAATTTTATTGCAAGACAATTTGTACCGTTTCGAGAAGGAACGAATGCCAACGGTATAAACTAAAGTTCAATTTCAATTACAGTACAATATTTTAGTCAAAGACGAACACAATATGACAAATATCGGTTAAAATTGAGAAAGTTAACCTAATCTTACACGGGGAAGAGGCAAATTGCCCCCCTCTTGGTTTTTTGTCATCAATCGCTTCAGAAAAAAAGATTTTTGTTTGGAATCAACTTGACTTTGAGTCAAAATTCATTACAAATAACTCCTGAAAATTTCAAGGTGCCAAGGTAACGGGAAGTTTCCCAATTTATGAGGTATTACGAAATAACTTTTCGAAATCTAAGCATTTTTTCAGCCAATATTTAACTTAGGTAACGTTGTAACATCATTTTTCGAAAAAGTGGCTGTGGCGCCATAATGATAACTTGATCAACTCAAAACCAGTTTTTCTGAAGAACTTTGTTGAACACCAACTTGCATGCCAAATTTGGTGTTCCCATGATTTTTGGTTTAACGGTTAAATGGGGGAGAATTTTTGCTCCCGCGTAAAATGCGTTGGTCAATTACTCCGTGTAAAATAAGATTAGAAATTCTGGACAAATGTTTGTCAGATTTCAAAATTGATGACTGGAATGTAATCTTTTTGCAACTTTTCAAGATTTTTCAACCGTTAGACTTTTTAGAGCGTAGTATCGGATTATTACGCAGATGATTTGGGGTCTGAGGGACTTTTGGTTTTCGGTTTTGCAGGTTCGGATAGCAACAGCTCTTTGAGGCATTTGAACACCTAAAAATTGCTATTGAGCAATTTTCTGGATTGAAATCTTAAAATGCTTTCTACACTAATGATGATGAAGTAATCTTCATCTTTATGGAATCAAAGAATACTTTTCTGTGTACAAATCTGTGCAGAGATCAAAATATATTCAGCAAAATTTTTGATCAAAACAATGAACTATACAGCATTTTTATTAAGTATTCTGCTGTTGCTTTGCAGTAATCTAAAACATATATTATATATAAATTTTTTTTGTAGCAAGAGACGTTTGTTCCCCACCTTGTTCAAGAGATCGGTTATGTGTAAGAAGTCCTGAAACTGGAAGATGTGGCTGCCGTAGAATTGGTAGGAATTTTTATCCAGCAATATTTCAGAATGAAATCTTAAACTAGAAACATTGATGAAGTTATCTTTTTCTACTAGATACTGCACTAGTCAAAAATCACTTATGTTTTGATGAAATACATAATAATGTAGACACTAGATAGTGCTAATAGATATAAATTAGCGGTTTTTAACAAGTGGGCCATACTAAGGTGGGCCACGAGACTACTTTGAAAAATTTAAGTTTCATTCAAGTAAGTTTCAAAAAATTGATTTATTGAAAAATTTAAGTTTTATTTTTATCATTGTACAAGTGATTTTATTTACACTTATGTAGTTATTGAGTAGTTTTGATCTAGTCTTGGCCTCTGCATCTTTTCACTGCTTAAATGTTTGAAGTTAAGGTTCCTGATTTTTTTTTTGTAATGTGTTTATGTTGCTCGATCTACATAATTAAAGCCGAATTATTAACTGCTGTTTTTTTTTTATTTTGGGCATTGTTCAAATCTTTCTCAAAGCTGTGATCACATGGTCGTTGAGTGTTTATTGTATTTATAAATTCGCACTGGCAATAATATGACTTTCACTTTAATGAAGATGCTTTGAGTAAAAACAAACTGCGCTTGGAATACATGTAATCTGCTTAGTTTTGTTTAGAAAACTTTTTTTACTCTTAAATTGAGCGCACTTGCATTTTGTTAAATCTCAAAAATGCTTTGTATAAACAGTATTAGTAACTTATTTTGTATTTTCAGACTCCAGCCAATGCACCAATCTACCCACTGGATCAAATAGACCCACCTCGACACGTGTTGACAGTAAGATATCTATTGAACAATAGAATAGTGCTGGTTTTAAGTGCTTGATTTAGTGACTATGACTTAGCTAAAATGGGATATTTGCTCTTTGTTTTTTTCTCTTACTAGTTGGCGCTTTCGAGTTTTGAGTCATTTAAATGTGACTACTTTTGAAATTATCGTTATTTTGTTTTGTATTGTGTTCTTTCCTAAAATTCACTTGATAAAAAAAAACAAACAAACAAAGAACTGGTAAATACTTGTGTTGAAAAATTGTCTTGTGTTGTTTTTGAATTTGAGTTCGTTCTGCTTAAAAAAAAGATGAGCTTAATAATAACTTAATTGTCATGTTTTTGGCTTGAACAAATGACCTCTCAGTGCCTTCTTATCCACCTTCGCTACACTCAACTGTGTTGTTTGTATGGCTATTTAAGTTAATTGATTTCAAATCGATCACCTGTAGCGCAATAAATTATTTTATGTTATACTATGATGTAACTTAAGACTTATCTACGAACAGAATTAGAATTAGATTTACAATTAGGTGTAGGACTAGAAAAAACGCAAAGAATAAAAAAAAGTAATGCAATTGATTGATTTGCTTTCAAAAATGCTTTAACTTATTTGAAAGTAAATACTCTATTTTTTGGCCCAAAGTTCTTAAGTACTTAAGTCAAGTAATCTACAAAGAATAAATTTTCTTTTCCGGCCAGTTAATCAATCAGTAAAGCGTTTTTCTCTGGAGCAGAAAGTCTGAAGTTGAAATTTCTGGAGGTCAGATCTGACGCAGTGTTGCAAACGGCTTGCCATCGCTGCCATCGCATTATAACTGAAGAAGCTGTGCTGACTGCAGGCGCAATGAAGTGGAGATGGGCCCCGCAAACTCGGTACACACTTCCGCGTTATACAGCAAGTAAAATGAAAGATTTGATTTGATTGAATTATCTTTCTTTGAATACAATTCTTTGATTGCATCTACCGGTAATCAACTTTTTCAAATTTTCAAAATTCTGCAGGAACGAGATTCTGCGTTGGGTGTACTGAATCTTCGGTAAGAGCCTGTGTGCCAAGATCAAATTTCCGTGGTAACCGAGTAACTTGCAGATGTCAACAAACCGCTCTTGGAAGCTTTCTGACTAACGTATATGGTGGAAGAAATAGTAAGTTAATGTCGTAGTGATTTTTTGTAAAAAAAGTGTCTGTTTAGTTTAATTTTTATTTTGGCGAAAAAAGCAAGAATACACCTGAATTGTTCTTAGTTTTTTTAAATTTTTATCTTAAGCTTTCTAGCAGTCATATGCATTAACGTGGATTAGTTTTGATTTGAGGATTATTTATTTTCTGTCTTTTACATCGTGAAGCTTATAAAATGAAGTGAATTTGAAAGTAAAAAAAAGCTATCATGGAATTGCTTTATAATTACAGCAATTTGACCAGCCATTTGTTTAAAGTTTTCCCCAAAAGTTTTTTGATCCACAGATCAAAGTTGATTCACATTGGTGCGCACGACCCTAATCTGTATCTTCAATTGTTAACTTTGCGGGAGAAAAATGGTTGGCCAAAAATGAACAATTTTACAGTTTAAAAAGTAGTTTAATTTATATCACTCGACTGAGCAATGTTGGTTTGTTTAATATAGGTGGGCATGGGGTGGAATAAGTTGTATAGCTTGTGAGTTTGTTTACGATTTGCGCAAACCTTCTGTCTAAATTTTAGCTGATTATGCAAGGTATTGGTAGACAATTGATTATTGTTATAGATTTTATGAATAATGTTTTGCGTATTGCCAAACGACTGATACAATACAAACATTAGTAAAAAATATTGAACTGTTATTAAATTGCAACTGCTATTGAGCACTTTTCAAGAACACTGAAACACAAAGCAGTTTGAATTAAAAAACATCATTGTTGATTGAGAGATCCAGAGAATCAACCATAGACCGAAGAAGTACAAAATAACGATTTTGAGGAGAGTACGGTTCATAAATGATGAAACATGGAGTACGTTCCCAAAACCATTCCCAAAATGTACGTTTCCAAAACCAGGCTTCTATTTGCATAAGAAATTGACAATGGTCTATTGAGACCAAACTCAATATTATCATCTTATGACATATTAAATAAATTTTGGCACTTTTTAAGAATTATTATTGATTTTTGGAATGTACATATTCCATGTTTCATCATTAACTAAAAAAAATTGATAAATTAAATAAAAAGTTATCTTATTTTACACTAATATGCGTGAAGATTAAGCGGCAAAATCCGATTTTCAAACTAAAAAATTGTTCACACCTGCCTAACTGACAGCCAGAGGTGGACAGCGGGTATTTGTCCTCTAGGCTCACCCAAATGTGCTTTAGGAGCCCTATTTAGAAATTAGGCCCAGGTGCAACAAATTTATGGAAGAGGAAAACTTAATTCACCTTTACAAATTCGAAATAAAGGTCCCCGAATCGTTGGTGCGAAGGCTTTGTTGTTTTCTTTTTTGGTCTCCCCCTAAATTAGACAAAAAAAAATTGAATTTTTAACAAAGAGTTTTTTCTTTTTGGTCTTCCTCTAAAGTTGAAGAAAAAAAAAACACAAATTTTTGGTATTCTTTTTGGTCTTCACCGAAAATCAGTCCAATTGTAGGCTCTCTAGAAGTTTGCCTCCCCTACCCCAGCAGGTACAAAGTTCAGCTGGGGCAATGCTTGCGCGTAGTAAGTACAAATCGTAACAGCACAATGAATTCAAAATTGGTTGTCTGTTTCCAAAGACAGTGGCAAATCCAAAATTCTTTTTCACTTTCGTCGAACTAGGCCTCCACAGTTAACATTCTTTAAAACAGATCTTTCAAAGATTTTCTTTCCTTTTTTTTTAGACGACATAGTATATATATTTGTGAACTACATAAATGTTTGTAATTAAAATTTGTGAACTACATAAATGTTTGTAATTAAAAGTAGCACACAAAGTTAATTACTTATGGTTTTGTTTTTGTTTGCGTAAAATCTGTAAACCGAAAAGAAATCGTTTTCTGCAGTTTTCTTTCCTTTTTGCTTCAATGCTTCCATTTTTATGAAATGCCATTTGCCAATGTTTTATATTTTGCAGTCCTTCCATGCTCTGTTGTTTGTCCAAGGAGAACACCCATCTGTGGACCACCTGTCTTTTCCTTGTTACCTTCTCCCTTTCGACCATTTTCCTCGTCAGCTGTTGGATCTATAAGATCGGTATGCTCCTGTCCGATCACGAGAACTGCTTGCCAGAATATCATTGCTTGATCGTTCCACAAAACGTCTGACACAACTTGATTTGCTTTTGAAACTTATGCACGAAGGAATGCACAAAACTTTGGCGGCCATTTTATGCCTTTACTATATAGACTTTATATAGTGTTGGCGTGTGGCAGCAGTGAAGTATGCTTAAATGGAAACTTCATGTATTTAATTTTAAATTAGCGTTTGAGTATAAATTTCGGTAATTAAATTTAAAGTAGATTATCAGATAAACGATGGAACTGAAACATTTTTATCACAGCATAGCCCGATCAAGTATACATGAAAAGTACTCTGTATAATTCCATTTCATACAAGCGTGCACAATAATGCAGCTTTATCAGAAGGAAGATACTATTTCACCGGAAATTTTTATCGACTTTTGTAAATATTTCACCCAAATCTTACCCAAGCTCAAAGCCTTGCTGTAAAACTAACTCCAAACTTAACCCTTACTCAAACCTTAACCCAAACCCTAATCTTAACTCTTAGCAAAGTAAATAAAAACTTCGCGAATAAATATCTCTCATTTCGTAATATTCTCTTAACTTTAAAATTTTGGTGAAATTGTAACTCCCTTATTGGATGGCTTACGTCTTTATTTGAAGCTTTGCTAATGCGTTTCATTTCAACTTTCTATGATGAAAATTATCCCCTTGTATTTTTTGATGTTGAAAATTGTACTTCTGCATGTTGCCAATTACTTGTAAATACTCCTATTAGTGCAAAAACTTTTTATATGAGTGTTTTTGTTTTGATCACAATTCAATTATTAAAGGAAGTTATATTGTACGCTGCGTGCATTTTTTTGTTATCGGACAAAACGTTGTTGCAGCATAGATATATGTTATTGGCAACCTATTGCACCTAATGCAGATGATTGTATATTGTAGAACTCCGCAAGCAAGTTAAAGATTTCACAAAGCGACCACCCATCAGTAATACTAACACTGCATTGCTCTTCCACACTAAACAATAGACCAATGCAGTTGTTCTATTGTTATGGATAAACATATTGTAAGCACTGCCTTGCATCATATTGATCAAGATGTACTTATTTATGCAGTAGGATTTACAGTAACAACAATTAGCAAATTGGAGAGTGCAGAACTAAAATAACAGCAAACTTTCGAGTCAGGCATCTTTTAAGCAAAATGATTCTTACTCGTGAAAGTGTTGCCCAGAAAAAAGCCAAACCTATTTTAAATTTGACCTGATTGTTGCTATTTCCAACCAATTTGTCGTTGAGATCTAACGTATCAATTGATAAGCGATCTATTCAGTATTTGGCAATAGTACTGCGAGAAGTCTTGGATAGGTTTTTGTTTCTGGCAGAATTTGTTGCTTTGACAGCGAATGAAAAACGGGTCCCAAGAACACTAATTTCCAAGGAATTTTTTGCGGCAGTGAAATTGTACTTCAAAATGTACGTTGTGGTGGCCGTGCATTGATTAGAATTTTTTGCTACGTATAACTGTTAAGAAATAACTGTTTTAGGAACAGTTACGATCACCGAACTGTACAGTTAAATATACCAACCCTGTTTATTTACCAATGCGTAACTATTTACCGCTTGCAGTAGGCCTCGACGAGTTCTTTCCAGAAAGTTCCAATTCGATAGAAGTGTAACTTTTCACCGTCATTCTTTTTTTAACGAGTTTATTCCCGAAACTTTATCTTTGTTATTTAACAATCACGAGTACAAAATTTCTGACTGTGACGTTACAATGACATGATTTTGACGTACGAGTTGGTTTTCCTTAAATTTTCGGAACTGTTCCTTTTGCCTATAAATAACGTGAATATTCTTGACTTAGGGAATAAAAGTGAGACTAAGTTTTGACATGAAATTGCTGTACCGGCCAGTTGGTCGAGCGGTATAACGCGTTCGTCTCTGGAGCGGGAGGCTCGAGGTTGAAATCTCGGGCCGGTCAAATCAGACACAGTGTTTCCATCGGCTCGCCACCGCTGCGACATTTCTTCGAAAGAAGCTGTGTAGTCTGGGCGCAATGACGGGGAGATGAGCCCGACCAAATTGTTACACGTTTCGGCGTTATACAGCGAGTAAAATGAAAGATTTGATTTGATTTTGATTTGATGAAACTGCTGTTAAATTGCATTACAAGTATATTAGCCTATTACGCCGCTTAGGATTCAGTTAATGCTAAGTTATGAAATAAGAATACAATAGTTCTGTTACAATTCTGGAGCATATTGAAGGTAAGGCGTCTTGGCCTATGCTCTTTAGCCAGTAGCGTAGCCAGGGGGAGCTGTAGCCCCCTTCACCCCATTGGCCTGCCGACCAAAATGCAAAGTAAGGAAAATACTACGTTTTTAGCGCTTCTGAGACTGTCTTTTGCAGTGAAATAGACTCAAAACATGATTTAAAGCATATTTTGAAACGTTTACTTAAAAGTGGAGGGGCTAATTTGTAAAAAATAAAACTCATAAACTAAAGAAAAAATTGAAAAATGGCCAAAACCTGGTATTCAGATTTGATCGCTTATTGAAAAAAGCTTAACATAGGTTTCATCAAAAACATATAAGCTCAGGAACAGAGGGAGGGGGCGCTATTCAGTATTAGTTCATTACTGTACCAATCACTTCTCTCAAACTTCTTTCCATTAGCCCCTTTAATTATATCTTTATAAAATATACCCGAAATAGATTACTCCTTGAGAGTTTTTATTGAACTATCGGTATAGGATTTTATAATTTACCAGCTAGTAAATAAGAGAACTGAAATTTTAGCAATAACTGCCTCCCACATAGCCCATTTATGCAACTAGTATAATAATATGCTTCTATGCCACGCTTTAATAGCATTAAAACGTAGCATTGAAACATGATTAACTGCTGATTTCTATGTCACGTTTTAATAGCATTAATTTTTATCTAAATAGGCCTAAAATTGAGTTGGTTTTGCCAAAAAAACACAAAATTTTTGAGCGCTGGGAGCTTCGCTTCCAGATTTCCGAAACAGCCCCCCCTCCCCCCCCCCCATTGCAGATTTCTCACTACGCGCCTGCTTTTAGCTGGTCAGCAACACAGTGCAATACTTAGTTCACCCTTTTTCTGTCTGGTTTCGGGTATCAAAATAACAGCAATAAAATAATATATTTATCAGTTTTTTTGGTACATTTTTTTCGAAATCGAAATTTAGCGTAGTTCCTTCGGATCTAACATTTTCTAGCATATATTTTTACTTTTTTTTTTCGGATCTTGCATTTTTGTGATTTATGATTGAATAAATTTTCCCTACTGGAAAATTTTATTTTTTCTAATTTCTAACTTGTGCAGTTGGATTGTAAGGCTTGAAAAGTAAATTCTTAAAAAAATGACCTTAACTATAGTGGTGGCCGTTAGTGCATTTATAGGATGTTTGGTGGCCGGCAGTAGTGAAAAGGTTGTCATCACTCCTGCCCTACGTGCTTGGTGATCAAAAAGTGTTAGAGCCAATTTCGTATTGCAGGATCAATTACGTTATTTTTTAAAACTTCAAATTTTGCAAAAAAGTTAGACTTAAACTGTAATGGAAAATCATGGTGAAAATTCATTGAAAGTTTTAATTACGTAATTTAAACCTAAATTAATTTTATCTAGGCGCTTTATAGTTACTTTTGCTTTTACTTTTCATGTTAAAAGATGTGACATTTTTGTTCGTGTCGTTAGACATTGTTATGAATCTGAAATTCTAACTCTTTGCTTTACGATAAAATATCGTGTTAGGTTAACACCCGCTAATTCTGATTAATTTTTTTTATAAATTGCTTACAGTTTTGATGCTGTGGAATATGTTGCGTTACAATAAAATTAGTCTTGTGTAAAGCAAAAAAATACTTAAAGCAAAAATGATGAGTTACAATCGATTAGTGCTCGGGTAAATACAGCGTTTGCTACTGAAACAGTAAAATTGGGTTTGATTCCCAGTCGGGTCAAACCAAAGACAATAAAAACTGGTATTTACAGCTTCTCTGCTTGACACTCAGCTATAAAAAATACAGTGTTCAAATCTAACGTGTGTGGTAGATAGGTGGCAGCTTGACTCGAAGATCGAAAGGCCCATTTGCTGTCTCTTGGCCAAGACAACTTGGCGAATAAAGCTGTAATTACAGCATTATAAGTGAAACTAAAATTTTGTTGAATTCTTGAAAAAAAGAGTTTTGCTGTAATGTACAGAACTTAAAATTTGAGTTTTAGGCGCATTTTAGACAAGCGACCACTGGTAGTACGACCATATTGGTCGGATCTTGGCTGGGGTCAAGACTTAAGGTCATGCGGCGAAAATTTGTATTTTGCGACCAAATGTCCGACCACGACCAAGTGTGAAAAACGTCATTTAAATCAATGTAATCATCTGGTCTAACTTTCACTGTCACATTGATTTAGTCGTCAGCGTGAATCGGGCTCCAGACCTATGGCTGCAACGAAAAAATAAAGCAAGCCATCTGTTTGCATCGAATTTGTTTAGTTTAGCAAGTAACACACAATGGCTTTTGAAAATACTGATCGCTATACATTGATTGTTTGTTACGTTACAGTTTTTTTGCTTGTTTGTTACATTCGCAGTCAATGGCAATACTGACTGGTACAAAAAATTCTCTCTGGGCATGTGATTTTGACGTACATCACCATACATTTTTTACACGTTTTGCGATAAAAACAAACCTTGGAGAAATCGGTAAGTTTTCCAGTATTGAGGTTTGCTAAAGTCACGTCTGCTCTTCATTAAAGTACTTTTTGGGCAATATCTGACGTAAAATGACGCATTTTGTAACTTACGTTTTCGAGAGCAATTGATTTGTGATTCAGACTAAACAAATAAACTTGTGTCTTAAAATTTAATCCAGCTATGACGTTAGTTTCAGCAAAAATTGGTTCTGACGTCACTATGATAACGTCATTATTTTAAAATTATTTTTCAAAACCTTTTCCAAAGCAAAATGCCTTATTTGGTGCTCCCGTATATCCGGTTTCGGAGTTCGATAAAAAGCCTCTCCTATTTCGTGCAATTTCATTTAATAAATAAACCGTTTCAAAATAATTAAGTTAATCAAACTAGGCTTTACCAATTGTGTTTTAAATGTGCAGTATGCAGTAATATGTAATATGTGCCTTGTTTTGGTGGTTATTTTCTACAGTAGTAAGATTACCAAGTGATACTTCCAAAAATGACAAAGTAAAAATTGTTTTGAATACCCTAAGTTTCGACTTTTTATAGTGCAAACCTTACATAAAAAACTCGTTGGAGATATTTCCCAAATCAATATCACAAATAAACGACCATTAGCACATTAATCTTTGTCGACGATGTCTAGTATTATTATACCTCATTTGTACTCGTGCGATCAAATGATGTTACATTAACAAACACAATTCCGCATCACGCGGTATACTTGCAGCACGATTAAGTTTATTTTGAAGCGCACTCAAAGCATTATCGCGCATTACTCGAATAATAAAGTGTAAAATACGTAAGTAATATCAATTTTGGTTTAATAAGGCTAAAACATATCTAAAAACGCGGGATGTCGAAGTGTCGATTTATTGTTGCATTCATAGGCTGTCTCCATTGTGCCGTAATTTAAAAGCTTTTTAGAGATTATACGAGGCACAAAAGCTACATTTTATATATTCTTCAAATCCTTTGAATTTCATTCCAAATAAGCTAAGCTTTCTGCACATTTTTTTATTCCTAAAGAGGTGTCATATTCTCACCATAAAATATTAATAGCTTTTTAACTTATTAAGAGCTATTAAGTCGTAATTGTAATTACATTTTATTCACCAAGTTGCCTTGGCCAGGAGGCAGCGAAGGGACCTTTTCTGTCTTCGAGTCAAGCTGCCACCAGTTTACCACACACGGCGAAGGATTCCCATTGTCCCTTTAATTGCTTAACGTCAAGCAGGAAAGCTGTTAAAAGAAACTTTTATAGTCTTGTAGTTTAACCCGACCGGGAATCGAATCCGAGTCTGCCGATCATTGGTCGAGAGGATAGAGCGTCTGCTACGGAAGCGGTAGACTCGGGTTCGATTCCCGGTCGGATCAAACCAAAGACTACAAAACTTAGTATTCACAGCTTTCCTGCTAGACGTTCAGCGATTAAAGGGACGGTGTGAAGCCTCTGCCGTGTGTGATAGACAGGTGGGCAGGTGGCAGCTTGACTCGAAGACCAAAGACCCCTTCGCTGTCTCCTGGCCAAGGCAACTTGGTGAATAAGATGTCATTACAAATTACCATTTTAGTAGCAGACGCTCTTTTCACTCGACCACTGATCGGTTATTGATTATCGGTTACAGCTGTAAAAGCTTAGATTTATAGCCGAGATTAGTAATCTGAACTCAAAAGCGCATAATTTTAATAATATCGGACTATACATACAATATTTCATTTATTGAATTTTATTTTACATTTAAATGTTTTAAATTTTTATGCATTGAATGAAAATTTATGTGACAAGGATTGAATTCTATGTAACATTTAGGAGAAATAATATTTTTTTAGAAATCTGGTAAAAGTTATGATAACTCAATGCGATTATGCTGTTACCTTAAACATAAATTTGTTTAATATTTTTCATGCGTAAAAATTACTTCTATGACTAATATTTTGTCAATGTTTAGCCAAAAATTTGTGTTGTTACCTGTTAGGGTTCATTGCTATTTCAGCTACTTTTTAGTTCAGACAAAAATTGCAACTTAAGAAATAAGTCTTAAAAAGCGTACGATACTATAGTTTTCATGTTTAGTGCCTTTATTTTTCGAATACCAAGGTTCCAAAGGAAAAACTATCCAATGTCAAAGCAGCGTCATTTGTTTTCTTCTAGATTCAGATTTATTTTGTCGAGTTTTTAATAGACAACTCTTTCATTTTTAAAATTGCTCTTTATTGCGCATTTTAAGCGTCCAATTTATTCTCCAAAGTATTCCTCAATAAAATGGCTGCCTAAGGAAAAAATATTGATCCAAAAATTCCAGACTGTTTAAAGGTCATTTTCATAGTATGCTTGTAGCATCTTCTAGTTCAAAAATGTAAGTACGGTCAGTAATCAACTTTTTAATTGCTATGCCAGGTCGAAATGTTCAGTTTAGTATCGTGTTAGGTCAAGTCAAAAGCAAATCCAATCATTGATCATCTCACGCATGTTCGACCTTTAAAGAAAAAGAGAATAACCAAAATGCTTTGGAAGCTTTTGATGTTGATTTACGCTAATGCCTTTGATAAAAAACTTTAAAATTTAATTTTTAATCGCCACGGTCTAACTTAAAATTTGAAGTAAAATTACCTCTGACGTAATCACAATTTGCACTAGCGCTGTACACACGCACTACATCTGCTATATAAGTCCGGAACTGAGGGCTCTTATGCATAAGATCAGTTATCATCAGCTGAACAACTTACAGCAGATTGATAGCTTTGAAATTGCTTAGAACAAGTAAAGCAACTCTGATACGTTTTAATTTTTACAGTTTGGACCCAAAATGAATTCAATAAATTTGATTTTTCTTGGCCTCTTGGTCTTTGCTATCTTTTCAAACGTGCATTGTCAAGACAGCAGCGAAGAAGAGCAAAATGAGAACACTACTCAAAGACTTCTTGGTTTACTAGGACCGTTTCCAGGCTTCGCAGGCTCCGGTATTGATCCATCTTTACTCTTGTTTAGTCAATTATTTAGTGGAGGCAACTTATCTTTACCATGTCTTCTTGCATTAACTCCCTTATTTGGTCAAAACAACCTCTTTCCTATTCTAAATTTAAACAGCTTTTTCTCTCAAACCAATCCCTTTTCTGCTTTTCCCTTTGGAATTCCATCGCAAGCGAATTTGATCACGTTTGCTCAACTGGCCCCATTTTTTCAAAATTCGAGAACCGGACGGCAACTTCCCCGAGTTTTGGGCCTTTGCAACGATTCCGGAGACAGCAACTCCGCTGTTCTTTTGTTTCTTTTTTATTTGCTTTCTGCAAATAGCGGAAACTTCAATCCATTTCCTACAGCACCACCCCAAAGAACTTGTACAAATTACAGAGGTGTTCCAACCCCATTTGTGGACCGTAAGTTACATATTTTATCCTTGTTACCTTGTTATAATGATAATCAAATTGATGTAACAATAATAGGTTGCAATTACTTTTCTAAATCATATATCATTACGGAGCAGCTTTTAAAACTGTGACGCATTTTGAAAAGTGCTATTACGCAACTCCATTTTGTGATACTACATATAAGACTGCATATAATGACGTGTTCAGACTTGTTTAAACCAGGGATTAAACCTCTATATGTTTACATGTATTAAGCTTATATTGACATTATTATTGTACGTGACATTTTTGTTTATGACAGAATTGTGTTTCGAAAGACAACCATTGTTATCTTTAATTCATATCTACTTTTTTGATATTTTTTCGGTTGTTTGAAACCGAAAAAAAGAACCTGAGATATTGTTCTGAAACTAATATTTATAACTGACCTGAGATATTTCTGTGAAAGCGTATCTAAAAAAGAGCAATTTTAATACACAGTTTTTGAGCTGCAAAACTATAATATGTTCGACGATATCTTGTCATTTCGTTATTTAAATATGCATAAGGTTTTGAGACTGTTATTATCTGTCTATTTTTATCTCGTACGTTTACAATCAAGTTTAGCTTTACTTATTTTTTTTTGTTTTTGTTAATTTTTAGCTTCAAGGTACTGCTATCCTGCCTGCTCTTTTAACCAAGTCTGTCGACCGAACAACAATTTTTTCAATTCTAGATGTCAATGTCAAACAAGTAAGAGGGCTAACATGAGAAACTTTTTGTTTGGATGACACTGCATTTTTAAAATTAAAAGCATGTAATTTGTCTTTTGCACTCGACAAAATCGCTTTGTAAAAACTATTGATCTATAGACTTGAAATCATGAAAGTAAAATATGCTAGTGTCCAGCTATGTGAAAGCGCAAATGCTGCATATCCTGGAGAGGTGAGCAAACTTGAAAAAAATCAAGTTCCAAAAGTAAATTCTTTAAAAAATTTACATTATAATGACACATTTCCCGCAAATATTTCAGGATTTCCTCCAGCCACCCAACCTCCAATCACAGCATGCACAAATTATTTTCCAAGTCCATTCGGCTCTTCCTTTGTAAATCCTGATCGTAAGTATTATTGAGTAATGGGAATCTTTTTATTTGTTAGTGCGAAATATTTTTTCTTTGTCTAACACTAAGTTGTACAAAGGTGTCCAAATTTTTTTAAATGAGGGCCAAATAAGACTTCACAAAGGTGCCAGCGAGCCAACAATCTGAGAGCAGTAAAAGAAAAACCAAAAAGCTCAACTTTTTGGTCATTTTTGGTTTTGAAAATAAGTATGGGCCAATAAAAAAGCTTTTTGACTGATTTATTTGCGTTTCTGCGGAGTATCTCAAGCTATATTTTATTCTAAGCTTAGTTTTGTTAAGTCGACCATATAATTTTACTTGTGGATGAAAAAAGATTGAAGATTGGCTACATAAAAATTAATGATCGTCAATGTATTTTCCAGTGTTTGTTAAAAGAATTGAGCGTAATAGTTTTCGACATAAAGGCTATATTACGTACAATATTCTCTTCATAACAAATTTAATTTTTGGTAGAAACAGCGTTTCAAAAAAAAATTAGGCTATTTTGAAATTTGACCATTTATGATTCAAAGAATAGCAAAAAAGCAAACCTCGTAATTAATATGCTTGATTGGAAACATAGGCGTAGCCGAAGAGGGGGGCCTGGGCCCCCTCAATTGAAATGACACCAATGATAAAAATAAGACAAAAAAGCCTATTCTTTCTTCAGTTTAAATTTCTATTAGCATTTTAGCGTACAACAGTACACTCGTGCGACAATAACTATACCAATAATATTGACGGCCAGAGAGCCCGGATCCCCTCAACTCGATTTTTAATAATCAATTTAAATATATAACCCTGGTAAAATTAAGGAGTTTTGTCCTAAAAGTTGGTACCTTAGGCCCTCATTTAACCTCTTTATGAAGGTAATGCAATTACCAGGGCCGGATTTATCATGTATGACACAATGCCAAAGGCCTCGGCTTAGATGGTAAAAGTTTTATGGTCTTTACCTATATTTGGCAGGAAGATGTAGCGAAAATCCCTAAAGTGCCAGGGGCCCCGGGCAATAACACGCTTAGTATAGGTGTAACCATCTATTGCACCATTTTTCAATAGCAACAATATTCACTTCCACCACGTTAGTTTTTAGACGACAAAATACTTTTAAAAAATAAATGAGGTTGGGTAAATTCTTATTGAACAAATCATTGAATTTGAATTGTGGAGGCCTGGGCCCCTTGGCAGTACATGCACTCCTACAACTGGTTATTTTCATGACAAAACAAAAATCTTTAAGTAGATCATCATTTACAGCTAAAACATTGCAGGAGGCAATATACCTTAATTTCCCCACCTGGGCCGACTCACTTACAAAATTTAACACCAAAATGCAGCATTTTGAACATGTTTTGGTCTTAAATTATAAGTGAAAGGAGGATTGAACAATTCAATTGTTTCAATCTGCTTTCAAAGGTAAAAAATCTAAGTAGTTCTTTCAAATGGCTCGGAAAACGTGCGAAATGTGATCCAATGGCATTAAAATAGCTTTTTTTCCAAAAAATTACTAAAACTCGCGCAGTGGCTGGGGGCGAAGCCCTAGACCCTCAGAGCCTATGGCGGCAGGGGGCACGCCCCCAGACTCCCGAGTGTGATCCGTTTGAGTTTCACTACTTCATTCAGCACGTTTCCCAATTTAGGTGGTTCCACTTTTTTACCTTTTGTTTCATCCCTACCCTTTAGCATAACCCTGATTAAGGGCGAAACCAGGCCACGGCTTCTGATCGCTCATTCCACGTTATCTTTGCCTCGCAAAGTCCCACAAAAAGTTGATTTGTGGTTTGCCCTCCTCCCCTAATCAAATATTCTGGCAACGCCTATATGACTTGAACTTGGTCAAAATTTCAAAATAGCCAATTTTGAGGGAATTATTGAATACAACATACACTATTGCATCATCAGTGCGTTATTCCACAGGTACAAAAATCTAGCTTGATGTAACTATATTATCAAATGCAAACATGTAACATATAATCGAATGAATGAATGAATGGTTTTATTTATCGCTTTAACAAAAATCTCAAACACAGAACTCAAATTTAACATTCAATGCGAAAGGAGACTGCGAAGTGACCCAAGAGGGTCTTCGAGTCGAGCAGCCACCTGCACTTTTGATAAAAAGTTTATAACTTCATAAAACCTAGAGCCCTAAAAAAAAAAAAAAAGCCGAAAACAATGAAAAAAAAAAAAAAAAAAGCTGCAAACACTACTTTTATCTTAAATGTTATAAAACCAGTTGTTGCATTAATAAGAATGTGTTCGTATATTTCTTTTTTAGCAATATTTTTACAAAATTTTTTGTAATGCAATTTTCTTATTTCAAGATTGATTTTATTCCAAATGGATACACCTTGAAACTTAATTGAGCGTTGAGTTTTTTTTGTTTTAAATCGCGGGAGAAAATAGTTTATCTTTATAAATATATATTATCATTATAACTATATTATCATCACTATATTATCATTATAAAATGATTTTCAGCTATATAATTAAATAAATCTGATTATTTCGTTTGTTATCAGCTCTTAGATACTGCTACCCTGCCTGCACTGGAAATTCACGATGCACATTAAACACATTAAACTTTCGCTGTTACTGCCGAACACAACAAATTGGTAAGATTGTGTCTACGAGTATTGTGTATACAAGTATTGTGTCGAATTGCTAATTCGTGGTTTCCATGGTACATTCGCTGTAATTTCAAAGTTAGCGACGTCAAAAAGTTTACGAGTAGCAAACTCCTTAATTATTGTTGAGCATGACCTGATCAGAGCTAAGATGCAACTTACATATTCATTATTGCTGTATATCGAAGATTCTAAATAATCCTAATAGCCAACAGTTGGTCGAGCGGTAATGCTTTCGTCTATTGTACGAGAGTCTGAGGTTCAAACTTGGGCCGGTCAAATTGGACACAGTGTTGCCAACGGCTCGTTATTGCAGCGGCATTTCTTCGAAAGGAGCTGCATTGCCTGCCTGTGCAATGACGCGCACTGGGCCCCGGAAATTCGTAACACGGTTAGGCGTAATATGGTAAGCATATAAGGAAAAATTTGATGGGATTTAAATAATTCAGTTCCAATTCTTCTCAAACTATCAATTTTCATGGAGTGAAAATTTACTCTTAACCAAAATAGATGAGGGGGAAGAATATTCCATTTTTTTTTCGAAATATATTCATTAACCAATTCAATGGTAAAATATCAAGGTTTTGAGCAGCATAATTATCAAATGAAAATGTATGTCATCTTTTTACTTTTGCATAATATTTTTTTTACTTTTTCAGTAAGACCGCCAAACAGACAATGCAGAAATTTCGTTGGAAATCAATTTCCTTTTGGTAGTTTTCCTGACAGTAAGTTGCCATAAGTAAATGTGACTATTTCTTATAACGATTTTTTCTCATTCGACAGAAATCACTTTATGTTCACCAGCATAAACCCAAAGAACAGTATTTTGTAAAATCGATTTCTCTCGTAAAAACAAAAAAATCATCAAAAGTTTTTGTTCTATTTTTTCGATCAGCATAATTTTCATAGTTTTGTAAAATACTTGAATTAAACAAATTAGAACAAGGAAAAACTTAAGTGTTTTCGTATAAGATTTATTTTTTCGATTTGCGTGCTTATTCACTTTACTTTTATTTGAGCTTATGCCATTTAAATAACTTTTTTCTAAAGTTAAATCCCTGGTTTCATTTCAGGTTCCCGATACTGCTATCCATCTTGTAGATCAAATGAAAGGTGTGCATACGATAATTTTAGACGCACTTGTAGATGCCAGCCCAGACCAGGGAGTAAGTAAAACCAATTTCTTATTAGTTAGGCCTATTACACCAAGTATGATAAGTTTATTTCAATTTAAAATTTTGTTGGGATGATACGATATCACTTTCATTTGATTGGATGTTCTAAATCAGTGGTTTCCAAACTTTTTCTAACCCTGGCCCATTTTCATTTTGAAAATTTTCCATGGCCCTACTCTCAAAGTATTGCTCAATTGCAATTAATTTTCCACTATCCTGAGCAGTAGCGTAGCCAGGATTTCGCAAAGGGGGGGGGTGGTGGAGGGTGTGGGGGGGGGATTGGAAGCTTGAAACATCAGTAAACGAATTTGACCCAAATTTTCATCAGTCTTGAACTAATTGAAAAGGTTTTTCCGGTCGAAAACGGGTGATCTCCAAACTTTGTTTAGTTTTTTTGTTTTGTTTTTTTACTCCAAACAAACTTTTTTGTTTTCAGTTGTTTTGTTTTTTTACCAGCTACTGTATAGCGTACTCAATAGTAATCGAGTATTTTTAATTGTTTTACCAGCGCAGCGGAGATGCCGGTAAATAAACTCAGCAAAATCTCTTTACAAAACTATTAACTTAAAGTAAAAATGTGACATAGTGTAATTTAAAAAACGAAATTTTTGGAATTTTACAGCGGGATCGTGCAGAAATTATGACGTCACTCTTCCATTTGCTAATTTTGGACTTGTGCAACCTGACAGTGAGTGATTTTCTCATTAATCTTTAAAATTGGTTAAATGTGAACAAATTGGAGTGAACGCTAATCTATGTTTAAATTGACAACTGTTTATCATTCGCTGTTACGACATGAAGTAAATTTTGGTTTTGAATTAGCGGCCATATTTCATTAATCAGAATCATAGTCTACTATGCCGATTCAAATTCAGGTGAGCAAACAATATCGATGCAAAAGTGTTTTGCTTTTATCAAAATTTATGTAAATGCTGGTAGTGTTTGCGGGCATAAATCAAAATCCTTTACTGTTTCTGCTATAATCCGGTAAATTTGCAAAACTTTTACCTAACATGTTGATATTTCAAAAAGTTTTGCCCTATAGTGGTTGTAAAAACCACTTACGCATTTTTTCTAATTGCTTCAAAAAGTTAGAAAATCTAAAAAAAGATTAAAAATCCGTTATGCTGGTCAAAGTAAAACTATAATTTCCTTTCTTTGGCTGCCAGCAATTAATGAAAATTCTTTCATAATAGTTTAAAAACGATTTCATAATTGGAACACTTTCTTTATGTATGTTTATTTAATCATGTTAATTTAGCAAAGCTTTTATACTTTAGCTGCTTAAACAATCAAAAAAAGCCTAAATCATTCAGCAAATTTTTAATTTGCAGCTGGTGAATATAATTCATCATACGAAATTCATGAATTATGAACCATATAATTCATGAATTTCGTATGATGAATCATAAACCATGGTGACTCTGGAAGTATAATACTCGAAAGGTTTAATTCCCTTAATTTCTCTAAAAAATTGAGGTAAAGAGGGTTAATCGAAGCTTGTACTTTAGGGTCGGTGTACTGTTATCCTGCTTGCAATCAGTTTCAAAGTTGCGTAGCAAACTTCAATAGCTTTGGTAGAATATGTTCGTGCCAGAATACCTTCAATCCTCCAAGTAAGTTAAAATATGACAATCGATGTACTGTTCTGTAATAAAGCATTGTGAATAATCGTGATAGATGAAGTCTGCAAGAGAAGTAGGCCTTACGCAATGTGAAGCTTATCTAACATTTAACTCATGAAAGCCATTAACTTTTCGAAAAAAAGCGGTTAAAGTAATGCTGCAATATCGGTACTCTAAATACGGAAAGTTAAATTAGTAATATATAAAACACTACATTTAATTTACTATTCAATAGTAGCACTACAGCAGTATATTTCTTATCACAAAAATTTCTGAATCAGAACAAATGACATAATTGTATAGACTGTTAGTCGTTAGAGTAGCATAGTTTTTAATTGCAGTAAAATTTTTAATTCGAGTGTTATTTACTTTTAAGCTACTGTCTGCCAAAACTATCCATTCGGAAATTTTGGAACTGGCAATATAGACAGTAAGTATTCCTAAGAGTAGTTCTTTTTTAATTTTGCTTTATGAAAACAAAGAGGCTGTACCTGATACTGACGAGTCTCAAACGAAAAAAAAATCATACGTTGAGAATATCACAAAAAAAAAAAAAACGATGAAGATAAACTTTTTGTCCAAAGACGCCCCCGATTAGTTTTTTAGTGCAGACGAGTTTTTTAAGAGTGCTTTCGCTCTTTAGAGAGACCATACTTGTTTAGACAACGAGCATTTTTACACCCTGGCATCAAAACATGTGCACTATTGAATTTTGTGTACACATTTTTGGAGCAAAAGTATACCCAAAAGTTTTCGTCAAAATCGCTTTATTTTAGTGCTCACCTATTTTTGGCTCTTTAATTTACATTCCAAAGCCATAGAAAACCTTTGCTAAAACATTTTGAGAGATTTATAATATTTACAGTGAAAAAACCATTGATAAACTTTTCTTTTTGTTTCTAGTCTTCCCATTCGTTAGGGAAGGTGATTTTCAAACTGTGTTAACATAAAAAAAACGTTACGAATCGCTGGTTTAAAGAATCGAGCCAGAATGTCCACTAATGAAACGGTAGACTAAAGTTGAAGTCTCGCTCGAACCAAACTAAAAGCGTGAAAGTAATTGGTGTTCTCGATCACAGCATCTTTGCTTGATATTAAATATAAAAAGAATTTGACAATGTGAAGTTTCCATCATGGGTGGCAGACAGGAGGGCAGTTTTAGTAGCTTGACACGAATTAGGACCTCAAGGTCTTTCGCTTCCTCCTGGATAGGTAACTTGGTAAACAGATGCAAATGCACATTCAAACTGATGCACCGACCGGTGGTCGAGTGGATAGAGCGTCTGCTATTAAAACGGTACACTTGGGTTTGATTCCCAGTTGGATCAAACCAAAGACTATAAAAATTAATATTCACAGCTTCCTTGCTTGGCGTTCAGTAATAAAAAGGAACAGTGTTGAAGCCTCCACTGTATCTGGTAGACAGGTGGCAGCTTGTTTCAAAAGGTCCCGTTGCTATCTCCAGCCAATGCAAATTTGTAAATAAAAATGCAATTGCAATTACAATTTTGCAGGAACCCGATATTGTTATCCTCCTTGCCAGCAGTTCAGCCAATGCATCGCAAGAACGAACATTTTCGGACAAAGGTCTTGTGAATGTCAATCATCTTTTAGTAGTCCTGGAACTGGAACAGGTAATTTGAAGCTTAAAAAATGAGACATTTACAGTTACTGGGCACAGTATACGAGTTCTTCCACAACAATTTTTCAATCAACAAATTACTGTACAAATAATTTTATATTATGTATAAGCAACCATGACCAAAAATGATAATTTATTTTTTAAAATAAATAAATGAAAATTGAAGTACGGTTGGTGTTGTTGATGATGTTGTCGCTACCAACTTGCCTTCCCTTCTAAATCACCAGCTTTTTAATTTAGTCACAGTAGGCACACAGAATGATATTATTGTTTACTTAGAACTTGTGCTTTTTCACAGCTTTTTCATTTAACCTCTTTTTGTCTATTTTCTGACTTAAAAATAATATAAATACAGTACAAGGGATGCAAAATAATAGAGTACTTACTTTACGAGTATAGTTTATCATCGTTATTGCTTTACCATTAGCATTATTGTTGTTGTTATTCCAATAATTGTGCGCTTACGCAGAAAAACTTTGTCCTAAATAGCGCCATAAAAAGATAACTTTAATAAATAAACAAACAGCTTTGTCCTGTAAACGTCACAAATCTTAACCATATTAAGTGAGTAAACTGAAAGCGGTAAATACTATTAAGTTATAATAATCAAATCAAATCTTTTATTATACTCGCCGTTTTACGCCGAAGCATGTAACCAGTTTGCGGGGTTCATCTCCCCGTCATTGTATCCGGGTAACACAGCTCCTTTCGAAGAAATGTCGCAGTGGTGGCGAGCCGATGGCAGCGCTGTGTCTGATTCTACCGGACCGAGATTTGAACCTTAAACCTTCCGCACCAGACACGAACGTGTTGCTGCTCGATCAACTGGCCAGTCAATTATTATAATCATCACTATCGTTGTATATCATCATCAATACAATTTTTTTCAATAGCCTAGTCATAATTTATCATCAGTCGGAAATCTGTAATAAAAACGTATTGGCAGGTTTTCCACCAGCACCAGTAAATCCGCCAGATTCCTGTGCTGTTCGATGTGGAGGTTTTAGAGTTAATTGTCCACCAAACACAGGAGTTGGTTTCAATACCCAGTGCTATTGCTTCACTCAACAAGGAGCCGTGATCACTTGTGTTCAGTATTAATCATTCTCAATTGCACCTAATGCAAAATCGTTTATTTTTTGATTAGTGTTAATAGAATTGATATTTTCACAGTTTGTATATTTATTCTGATGAATGCAAGATTGCAAACCTGGTGAACGAAATAAATTACAGAGTGATAATTAAGCTGGTGGTAAATTGAATAGGCGAGTTACATAAGCCAACCGTCAAAGCTTGCTTTGGAAGAAGCATTTTTGTAAACTGGATTCAAGATTAACCATGGTAATTGTAATTACAGTTTATTTACCAAGATACCTCGGTCAGGAAACAACAAAGGGGCCTTTCGGTTTTCGAGTCAAGGTGACATCTGCCCTTTTGTCAACTGCATATGATGCGAGCTTCAAACAGCCCCTTCATTTGCTGAAGGTCAAGCAAAAAAGCTACGAATATCAATTTAACCGATCAGTAATCGAGTGGAAAGAGCGTCCGCAACTGTAATGGTGGACTCGAGTTCAATTCCCGGTCGGGTCAAACCAAAGACTATAAAAATTTAGTATTCACAACTTCCCTGCTTGACGTTCAGCAATCAAAGATACAGTAAGAAGTCTTCACCGTATGTGGTAGATAGTTAGGCAGGTGGCAGCCTGCTTGAGATCGAAAGGTCTCTTTGCTGTCTCCTGGCCAAGGCAACTTGGTGAAAAAATGTAATTACAATTACAATTCACCCAACTGGGAATTGAACCCGAGTCTACTGTTGCTTTAGCAGACGTTCTATTCATTCGACTATGGTCGAATTGGCAATACAAAACTTCTACTACTTTACGAAAACTGTTGCAATCAACTCGGCTCGAGTGTTGGGTTCCTTTGCTATCTCAACACCAAGATAATTTGGTGATTGAAGATATAGCAAAGAGTAATGCGAAACAAAAGGCAGCAGTGCTTTTCTAAGATTTGGAGTTTTAAGGTCGGCGAGATTTTGGAAGTTTTATAATGTCAAGTAATTGAGCCAGGGGTAGACTGGAAATTTTTCAAATGCCTCACGGCTCGCGTCAACCTATAGAAGGAAACCACATGAAAGCCAAAAAAAGGTCTTCAGTGCTTTTGATTATTACCGGCCGATAAAAGTGGGCAACAAGCTTTTGTAATTACATCTTTTGTTTACCAAATTGCCATGGCCGATAAACACCAGAGGTGGAGTCCTCAAGGACGTCCTTGGCCTCGAGGACGTCCTCGAGGACACATTTTCAAGCCCTTGGCCTCGAACCTTCAACTTCTTGGCCTCGAAGCCTCAAGTCCTCGAAAATTGCCCTGTCCCCGGCTCGAAAACAGCACTATTTTTTGAATGGTTAAAATTTTGTAGATCGGCTGAAAAAAATTTTTCTGGATCGTTTTTTTGGAGATCGCCTGAAAAAAGTTTTGAAGATCTTTTTTTATGGAGAGCACTTGCGCTTGTGTCCTTGGTCCTTGACCTTGGCCTCGAGCATTCCTGTCCTTGGCCTCGAGAGTGTCTGTCCTCGCAAGGGCTGTCCTTGGCCTCGTTTTTTTTGTGTTCTTGGCCTTGGCCTTCGCCTCGAGCCTTGTGTCCTCGACTCCACCTTTGATAAACTGCGAAGGAAACTTCCAGCGTTCAATTCAAGCAGCCCTCTGCCCGCCTGCTACCACATTAGGTGGAGCAAAAGCATGGCTAGAAGGGTCAGCAGGTTTAAATGCATAACGCGTGAAAAATTCAAGAAATTTATCGAAAAAGTTGAAAACTTTTTTGTCATGTTTCGGGCTGCTAAAAGACAGGTATGCTAAATCGCAATTGAATAAAAATAGTCTCAAATTTGAGTTTTTTTTTTGTTTTTTTTAGTGCTAGGGGGTCAGCTCCCAAATCCTCTTAACTGCTTCCGAGGAGTGGGAGTTGTACTCCCAGTCTCTTTTGACTGAGAGCTTAATCCCAAGCATGTGATCCATCTTTAAATCTGCATGCTCTCTCTTTGAAATTCATGCCTACTCAATCGGGTGTACACACGTAACCTACTCGTAAACTTGGGCGTTTTCATGACAAAATAAAAATCTCTGAGGCAGATCTCCGAGTGCATTATTATTTACTGCTAAGAATTCAGCCTCATCCAGAACCCGAAAATAATCTGTCTCTTGTAACAGCAACTTATTTAAAATATATTTTCCCAAAGAGCATCATCAGTTCCAAAGTAACAAACAAACGTAGTTCTTTAAGCTTATTGCATCACCAGCTTCCAAATCCAAAATAAACTGGTCAGTGATTTAGTAAATTTTGATTTTTTTTTTCATAGAGTGAAACCAAATTCACAACAATTTCTTGCTTCCCATTTAGCAATAAATATAAAAGAACAAACTGAAGCTCTCACCGAGTGGCGATCGAGTGTGATAGACCGAGGGCAACTTCACTGGAAGACCAGAAAAATCCTTTTGCTCTCTCCTGCATAGCCAAGGCAAATACAATTTGGCTAATAAAGATGAATCTGTATAATTACAAATAACTGTTCTTTTTGGTATCTCCAACTGAAGAGAGCTCAATGATCAGAGTTCTTTTTTGATGATCCCGTTAAAGGTGAAACATACTGTTAAGGGTTTCTAAATTTGACTGTGAATAAAATTATAATTACAAATAAGTACTAATCTAAATTCTAGCCCAAACTCAAAACTTAATTCGGACCCTAACGTAACGTAAATAAAAAGAATTAAAATATGCGGCGATTAATATAATACGAGCATTTGTAACTATTATTTTTTTTCTTTTTTCGCCAAATAAATTAACTAAACTGAAAAAAGCAATTTGAGAGAATATATACCTACTGCCAAAGTCATAAGTATTTACTTTTTGCTTATTCATTCCCGTTAGACCAGTAAGCCTAGGTAAAACATAACATTTACATTAACGGTGCAAGAAGTTCAGCTAAAAATTAAAATGATTAAAAATCTAAAAAACCCATTTCTGGCAGTTTCCCCCATATGGGTTCGTCAGGTGGAGTAAAAATAAACAAAACTGTTAAACACCTCAGTACATCAGCCATGTCCCCCCCTCCCGGACACCGGAGGCTCTGTGGTAGGCGAGAGCCCAACCAGGCCACTTGGGCTAACCGTGTTACGTTCCGGCCGGGAACAGAAGCCTCAACCCGGGTCTGCCGTGGGTGGCCGTAGCCGGCACAAAACACCACAAGCACTAGCTTTGGAGGCGAAGCATCTTAATCAAACACTGTATATGCGCTGCGTCTATCAAACGCAGTAAAAACACCGTTAAACTTTCGAACACTGTCACAGATACAAAGCAGCAAACTGCTTGCTTTACTAAAAATTAGCAGCAATTTAGAATCATTAAAATTTTTTCTATTCAATGATTGTCAACCTAAAACTATAGGTTTTCGTGTTTCGACCAGTAACTTAGGCCATCTTCACGGCTTGCATTTAGAAGCATAAGCTATTCATCTATACAATTTATTTTTTTAATATACAGTACGAATGAGCTATCGCGACGCGTTTCGACCTTGCTCAAGGCTCTCATCAGGCGAAAAGAACAACACATATTCAAACATGCAAAGATATGAAACTTCAACTAAAAATTTGGAAGCAAACATTGGCCGCAATTTAGAATCATTAAACTTTCAAACATGCAATGATACAAAACTGCGATTACCAAATTTGGTTAAGGGTGTTAGTCGGATTTGTTTGTAATATCGCAATTTTTTCTTCTAAACAAAGATTACATCTGATAGTGCCGTTCTGATAGGGCCGTGCTCGTTTCTTTGTGCTCCATTTTATGTTTGGATGTTTGCGGGTTTCGATCGAGTTCCAGTGTGCTTTGGATAGTTCTATCGAGAGACGTTTATCTTGGTGTTTGAAGGTACCGTATGTTTGTGATTGTTATAGCGAGTTTTGAATGTGGTTTCACATAGGTTATATTCCATAATATTTGGTGACATTGGCACAAATTAGTTCGGCCGTACATACTAGGGATTTACTGCTGCATTCTCCGTTTGAAGGACAGATGATATTCTTTCTGCAATTGCACAAAATGCACAACGTAGGTGGCATTGAGGGCGTCGGCTTTTCCTGAAGTAATTCGCGTTTGAGGGATGAAATAATGGAAGACACGGAGGGAGTGCAACTGTAGCTTAATTTCACATTATTTCTGTTGAAGAGTTTGTGGAAAGCGCTGTGTTTGGGAAAATGCTTATTTAATATACGAAAAAAATTTTTGCATATGTTCCAGAAATGGAAACCTGTCGGGTCGAACAGCTCCGATCGGGTTGACCGGCCGGTCGGGTTACCGGTCGGGTCGAGATTTTTCGACCAGCCGGTCAAACCGGTTGGAACATCAGTCAAGTTCTCCTTTCTTGCAACTAAAACTCATCTAAGCACCGACCGAAATACACATATATACAGGGTGTTCCAAAATGGTTGACCTCATTCTAAATACCCATATCTCGGAAACTACTTGATGGATCATAATGAAACTACATACATTTTATGTTGAAGGTCATAAGTTTTATTGGTTAAATTTGCAAAGAAAAGTACAAATATTTGTTGGTTCTATGACAGATTTTCATAAATGTTCAATATGAGCGCCGCCTGTGACTCTGGACACGTCGAGTCGGTACTCGAGCTCGTGCCAAACTCGCTGTAGCATGTCTTTGGTAACAGTTTCCAGTGCAGCTGTAATTCTCTGTTTCATTTCTTCAGTGTTTGCTGGAAGAGGAGGTACGAAGACTAGTCCTTTCACATAACCCCAGAGGAAAAAATCACACAGAGAAAGGTCGGGTGATCGTGGTGAAATGGCCACCACGATCACCCGACCTTTCTCTGTGTGATTTTTTCCTCTGGGGTTATGTGAAAGGACTAGTCTTCGTACCTCCTCTTCCAGCAAACATTGAAGAAATGAAACAGAGAATTACAGCTGCACTGGAAACTGTTACCAAAGACATGCTACAGCGAGTTTGGCACGAGCTCGAGTACCGACTCCACGGGTGCAGAGTCACAGGCGGCGCTCATATTGAACATTTATGAAAATCTGTCATAGAACCAACAAATATTTGTACTTTTCTTTGCAAATTTAACCAATAAAACTTATGACCTTCAACATAAAATGTATGTAGTTTCATTATGATCCATCAAGTAGTTTCCGAGATATGGGTATTTAGAATGGGGTCAACCATTTTGGAACACTCTGTATTTTATTATAAATAAACTTAAAAAAAAAAAACAGTATTAACAAACCACACCTTTTGAAAACACTAATTGTTGAATGGTTTCAAGCTGTGACTAATTTACTGTGACCATTAAGACATCCACATCCAGGGGCGTATTTAAGGCAGGCATAGTGCCATATCCCCCCCCTTTTGGGCCACGGAACAAAGCATTTCTACAGTAGTAGCATTTCTACAAACTATTGGGGCACATTATATTTCGAATATTTTCTAGCCATAGTCATAACTGTTTAGTGTTTGTTGCTAGGCAAATTCCAAATAATTCTTCACCAGTAGGTAACAAAAGTTTACTTCTTTTCTTGGCCTTACACATAATATCATGAGAAAGAAAGCCTAATAACTTAGCTTGTGCCCTCCGGTTCTTTTTATGCTTATTTTGTGCACGTTTTGCGCTTTTCAAAACAAGTCTTTCAAACCGAAATTTAACCTAAAAAGGTCTTGAAATTGAGTAATTTTTGCAAAAAACGCAAAAATTTTTTTGCGTTTTTTTCTGAGACCCCCGTCCGGAGTCACAAATTTTAACACCTCACCCATGGTCCCCCTCCTTTTGAAACTTTTTCATTAGATGCATTAAACAGTGAACAAAAACCTACTGTAAAAAAACGGTCAACCGGAGGGGTCAGAAACCGGTTGACCGGCCGTTCAACCGGCGTAGATTCTAAAATTTACCGTTCGGGTCGAGTCGAGAAAATCCTGACCGGTTATATCTCTGCTATGTTCGTTTTGACGGTTTCGTTTTGACGAAAAGCAAAGAACGTAGTATCGATTATCGATTACTAATCGATATTTCTAACCCTGCCAGTGATATAAACCTGAGTAAACCGAAATGGGAAGCACAAGCAGTCGTTAGGGGGGGTACAGCCCCATCTACCCCCTGTAGCGACGGCGCTGTATTTGGGAGATATATGTGGATCAAGTAGTGTGTCTGAAAGTGGGGGTGCACTGGCTAATTACAAGCAGCACTACACATAGTCAGTAGAGGGAACATGTACAAAATCCCGAATGGACAAAATCCAGAACGGACAAAATCCCGAATTGGACAAAATCCCAAATTAGACTAAATCCCGAATGGACAAAATCCCGAATCGGACAAACCCCGAATGGACAGAATCCTGAATTGGGCAGAATCCCGAATTGGACAAAATCCAGAATCGGATAAACTCCGAATCGGACAAAATCCCGAATTGGACAAAGTCCAGAACGGACAAAATGCCGAATTGGACAAAATCCTGACAAGCAAAATCCCGAATTGGACAAAATCCAGACAAGCAAACTCCCGAATTGGACAAAATCCGGAACGGACAAAATCCAGAATGGACAAAATTCAGAATGGAAAAAACTCCCGAATGGACAAAATCCAGAATTGGACAAAATACCAAATGAACAAAATCCCGAACGGACAAAATCCCTAATTGGATAAAATCCCGAATTGGACAAAACCCCGAATTGGACAAAACCCCTTATTGGACAAAATCCCTTGTTTAACAAAATCCAGAATCGAACCAACTTTAACTATAGAGAAGTCAGGATTAATAGTGTACTCACTGCTGGCTTATAAGCAAAAATAAATATAAATAATTTGCCAACAAGACTGCAAGTCTTTCATTCGTTCGTGTTGTGGCGACCTAGAAAAACAACGCATATACAAAAATAGATGATCAAGTCAAAAAACTTTGCCGTTTAGTCGAGTTAATTAGGTGCCAAGCAGTTTGTCCTGGAGCAAAAGCCTCGATCGCACTTTCCAGGCTCGGCGCTAGGATAGTGTGACTAGGGGGCATAAACAAATTTTGGAGGGGGCACAAAAACTGTAAAACAAAGGTCTTGATTGCGAAATTCAGCGAATTCTGCGGTGAAGACCCTCCCCCCAAAAAAGGCCTTTATTTCGTAATATGCGCGGATTTTCACGAATTCTGGGTTAAAGACCAAACACAACAAAAGGTCTCCATTTCAAACATCGCGCGAATTTCCACGAATTCTGGGGTGAAGACCACAAAAAAGCAGTCTTTATTGCAAAATCTTTGCAAAAAACAGTCCTTGCCCACGAAACCTGGGGTGATAAACAGTATGTTGGAAGTCTCAGGCCTCGAACTGTACCCCAGTGGCACCGTGCCTGTTACTTTCTTCGGGGCACAATCCTCGCTTGAGAGGCACAATTCTCGTTTGGGGGGGGGGCACTAGCAATGATTTGGGAGGCACGGCAATTATACTTTAATTCAATGCCCCCCCATGGCGCCAGGCCTGGCCCTTTCACGTTTGCTGTCAATACTTAGCTTGCAAAAAAACTAGGTTAATCCAGTATTTAAAATAAATAAGCGAGATAAGTTTTTGACAAAAAAATAAGCAATTAAGAGGTAAAGAGAAAATTCGCTCACGAACAAACTCCCTCAAAACAAAATTTTCTCTGTTTGCAATATTGCTTTCTTGTTTGTCAAGACCAAAATCTGATATGAATGTTTACAAAATGAAAGATTAAATGTTTTTTGTCGTGACTAAAACGATTTGCTTTGAATTAAACCAAAACGGCAAAAGAGCAAAAAAGTTTAAAAAATTATACTTTAATTCAATGATTATGTGTTATGGTGATGATATGTTTTAAAGCTGCTTTTTGTTTTCTTAAACATAAACAAAAACAGCTGACGAACATGAATTCAAGAGAAGTGCAGGATAGTTTGATTAGGAGACCTAAAATTTTTTTTTTAATTACATTATTTGCAAACATAACGCTGAACGTTTTCGGCAAAACATTATACCCTTTTCAAAGCATCTAAACAATGTAATAATCACAAGTTTCCACACAGAATAAAATTATTTTACACTTTTACAGTCGTTCGAGTTAGAACCAGCTAATTACGTCCACACATGCGATCAAACGAATTAAATAATGCAGTTAAATGTTGGATAAGCGGGCGAAAAAGTTTGCTAAAGTTGCCACTATAAATATATTTAAAATTAACAGAGAAGCAGTAGCTGTTGTGATTGATTTTCAAACTATTGTGAAGCCAAACTGGTGAGTTAACGATTAAATACGATCTAAGCAATCAAAAATCAAAAAAATCGTCCCTCTAAAAAATATTTTGATTGTTTAGGCAGTGTTTGAACGTTCGATCACTCATCATTTTGTCTTGACAGAATTTTGAAAATCACCCTCGACAGATTTTCTTTAAACTTAAAACCAGAGGTGGAGTCCTCGAGGACGTTTTTGGCCTCGAGGTGTCCTCGAGAACAAAAGTTGAAGTCCTTGGCCTTGGCCTCAAATATCAAGTCCATGGCCTTGGCCTTGGCCTCGAAGCCTGCAAGTCCTCAAAAATGCTTTATTTTTTGACTTTCTAAAAATGTGCCAAGGTCATGACCAATTTTTTTTCGTCTTGAAGAACGCCAGAGAGCTTCCAAAAAAGTTTTTGAAGACGTTTTTTTCCTGGAGAACGCTTGAATTTTTCTGTAAATTTTCGAAGTTTTGGAGCGAAGACTTTTTTTTTTCTTTTTTTTGTTTATTTCAGAGAACGACTGAATTTTCCGGAAAATTTACGAAGAAATTTTTTTGGAGATCACTTCCGCGTTGTGTCCTTGGTCCTTGCTTGATCCTTGGCCTCGAACATTCCTGTCCTAGCCTCAAGAAGGTCTGTTCCCGGAAGGGTTGTCCTTGGCCTTGGCCTCGAGCCTTGAGTCCTCGACTCCACCTTTCCTCAAAATTTTCATAGTGACAACTTTAGCAAACATGGGTGCCCGTTTATCCAACATTTAACTGCAATGTTGAATTCGTTTGATCGCATGCGTTGACGTAATTAGTTAAAACATGTAATGACCATAGCACATAAACATTGAACTAAGAATAATTTTCTAAACTTTATCACCCTTTCGCCGTTTTAGTGTAATTCAAAGCAAATTCTTTTAATCACGGCAAAAAACATTTAATATTTCATTTTTGTAAATATTCATACCAAACTTTGTTCTTGACAAAAAAGAAAGCAATATTGCACACAGAGAAAATTTTGTTTCGGTGGAGTTTGGTGTGCCAATTCCTCTTTATCTCTTAATTGCTTACTTTTTTGTCAAAACTTATCTCGCTAATTTATTTTAAATACTGTATTAACCTAGTTTTGTTTTTTTTTTTCTGCATGCTAAGGAGTTGACGGCAAATGTGAAAGTGAGAGGCTTTCGCTCCAGGACAAACTGCTTGGCACCTAAGTAACTCGACAAAACGGCAAAGTTTTTTGACTTGATCCTCTATTATTGTATATGCTCTGTTTTTCTAGGTCGCCACGACACGAGCGAATGAAAGACATGCAGTCTTGTCGGCAAATTAAATACTTATATCTATTAATGCTTATAAGCCAGCAGTTTTAATACACTATTAATGCTGAGTTCTCTATAGTTAAAGTTGGTTCGATTTTGGATTTTTGTCCTTTTGGATTTTTTCCTTTCGGGATTTTGTCCAATTAGGGATTTTGTCCGTTCTGAATTTTGTCCAATTAGGGATTTAGTCCGATTCGGGATTTAGTCCAATTCGGGATTTTGTCAAAGTCGGGATTTTTGTCCAATTCGGGATTTTGTCCAATCTGGATTAAGTCCGATTCGAGATTTTGTCCATTCTGGATTTTGTCCGATTCGGAATTATGTCTAATTCGGAATTTTGTCCATTCTGGATTTTGTCCAATTCGGGATTTTGTCCATTCTGGATTTTGTGCAATTTGAGATATTGTACTTTGGGATTTTTTTCAATTTTGGGCTTTGTTTTTCGGTATTATGTTCGTAAACATCAGTGGAGAGGATTATAGTGATGATTTGAAGCAGAGCTGGGTATGCTGGTATCCATAGGTGGGCACAAGTCCGTTAATCGTTAATCCGTTAATAACGAAGCTAACTTTTTCTTGAACTCGTTAATCCGTTAAAAAGTTTTTTCATGTTAAGGGACTAAATTAACTTCCGTTAAGTTCTGTTAACGGACTAACGTAACTTCCGTTAAGTTCTGTTAACTTCCGTTAAGGTTATCTTTAATATCTTGCACCATTCATTCATCGTACCGGTACCAACCAGTTTGAACTGGTAGCACTTGTTGCGTATTAGCACGAGTTTTATAGAAGAAAACGAAGAAAAGAGGTCTTTTTTGTGACAAATAATAAGCTGCAGTCTCAGAGGTCTATTAATTATCGCTGTTCACAATTTCCAAAGATTTTCCGATCGCAGCTTCGTTAGTGCATTTGAACTTATTTCTATCTTGAAATTAGATTAGACTTTAAAATGTAACTTCCAAAACACAGAAAGACCATCATAGCAATAAATATTTCCTTACAATCTGCTCAACAGCGTCAATGCGTGTTAGAGAAGCGAGTGAATAAAAAGAAATGTAAGTTGCACGCAAAATATTAACGGATTAACGGACTTTATTAACCTCCGTTAATTACAGCTGAAAATAACGGATTAACGTTAACGGAGGTGTGAAGTTTGTTAACGGACTATTGGTTAACGAAGCTAACGTTTTGCATTAACTTGCCCACCTATGCTGGTACCTCATCAATTTATGAGTGACTGTTCGGGTTCTATAATTTTGGTTTGACTTGTTTAAGAGGTCTTCAATAAAATTGGGTTGTATAAGACGGTTTCTGGATGTACTTTGTCAGTTGAATGGAGGAGCGTCGCTTGGTTAGATTTATTACGCCATTCTAGACCGGCAGCCCAGAAGGTTTATTTACTTCGAAGACGGCGGAAGGTTTGATGTGCCTAAAATACACGTCTTTACTCAACTTTTAAGAAAATCTTTTACTGGCAAGCCAAAAGTTCGGCTAGACCCCCCAATTCCACAAGTTATGAGGGGTCAAAAATGGCCTTTATTTACCCCCAAAGACGGCATGGATAAAAATTGCTCAAAAACGTCCGTTGGAGTCCACTGAACACAAAATGGCAAAGACAGTAACTTTAGATTCGGCTAACTCCTTGACAGTAACAAATTTAGGGGGGGAGGCACAAAAAATGACCTTTTATTATTTATCTGAAAGACGGCAAGGGTAAAAACTGCTCAAAAACCTTTTTTGGAGTCCACTGAACACATAAATGGTTAAAAGAGTTACTTTCGGTTCGACTATCTCCCTGACAGCAACAAATTTGGAAGGGAATTAAAAAAATTGCCTTTTTTTTATTTGAAGACGGCAGGGGTAAAAACTGCTTAAAAGCGTTTTTTGGGAGTCCACTGAAAACAAAAACAGTGGCAATAAACTGTGGTATCCTCTAACTGATTTCTTACTCTTACTCCAAAATAGTCATTGCAGCACTAAGTATGGCTTTTAAAGCATTGTTTTTGAAAAAATTCATTTTAAGTTGATGACGTATCAATCATTAAGTAGCTGTTGTCTCGTTTTCACAAAAGTCGTACAACTTCAAAGATTGCTCACGAAACTGTTTTGCAGTATAGATTACGTCATTGAGCCGATCAGTGTTTAAGTGGATAGAGCGTCTGTTACTGAAGCGGTAAACTCGGGTTCGATTTCCAGTCGGGTCAAACCAAAGACTACAAATTTGGTATTCCCAGCTTCGTTGCTTGACGTTCAGCACTGAAAGGGACAGTGTGAAGCTTTCATCGTGTGTGGTAGACAGGTGTGCAGGTGGCAGCTTGACTGGAAGACCGAAAGTTCCTTTTACTGTTTCCTCGCCAAGGCAACTTGGTGAATAAGGTGTAATTACAATTGCAATAATTTTGAAACGCACCGATCCTTCACAATTGATTCTGCTACGGAAAAATTAAAAAAAAATATTAAGTAAATTTTTTACGTCTTATATGACACCACCAAAACTGCGTTAAATTTGTATCTCAGTCTCGAAGCAACTAATACGAGTAAATTATTTTTTAAAAATCCAGGGCCCACATGACAGAAATTTCTTCGTTCGCTTTATTTATCGAGTTTTTTTTAAGAGGCGCTACCGAACAAAATACTCGCTACGTATAAGAGGTCATTTTTGCACGTGTATGTAAAGCCTTGCGAAATCCGTTACGTCATTCTTTCTCGCTAACCTGCTTTGAGCGATTGCGGAAAGCAGTTCGAGTAAAAAAACGTCACATTTTTTTCGCCAACTTAAAGAGGATCTTGAAGCACTCTTTAAGCGTGCGAGAAATCTTTTTGGTTCAGAAATTTAATGGCGAAATGTTGAAAACTTAGCCAAAGCGAATTTTTGCTGAAAATTATTAAAATCGTCGCCATGTTTGCTATCAGACTGCTAAAAAAAAGTGAATTGCATTGAGAACCACTTGCTGTTTCGACTGATAAAGAAATGTTGAGTAGTGCCATTTGACAAAAATAGCAATACACTCCTTTTATAAGAACGATTTTCTAAAACACGAGGCTCATTTTTGCTGAAAATTTAAGAAAAAATTAAAAACAATGCTAGCCTCGGCAGCAAAATAAAACCAAAAACAAACAAAAAAAAATTCAAACTAATCAAAAAAACTAAACTTTGTGCTGATTTAAAGCGATAAAATTTCAGTGATTTTCTTGTATTTGCAAGCAAAATTGCAACTATTCAAGGTTATATATAAAGCTTTGTTGCTTTGCGCAAGCAATTGAGAAATTTTTTGGCAGTTGTTCAATTTGAGAAAAGCTTGCTTTTTCGCTTTTCCAATTTTACGATGCTAAAAAAGCAAGAAAAAGGCATTCACTCAAGCAGACAGAGCAATAGGAATTAAAAAGTGTTTCAAACATGCCCGCTAAAATTGACATCGATGCTCTCAAAAGTTTTACAAAATCAATAACAAATGAGGCTGAATATCGGCAAAAAATCAAAAACAGCCAGTCTCGACTCAAGATTCACCGGTTCTAAAAAGGAAGAATGTACTTCGACTTGCTCATTTTTGAAAAATTTTGAAACCTAAAGACCTAAAGTTACTGTTTACATATGAGTTTACCCAGCAACAACCTCAAGGGTGCTTTACGTCGTTTAAAAAAATTGTAATATGGTAAAAGTTGTTCTTATTTCACATTGATCCAAAAATATAATTAAATTCTGTCGTTCATTTACTAATTATCATCAGTTGAGGAATTTGCTTGCATAGAATAATAACGCATAGGTTATGGTATCTTTTTCCATAGGTGGGCACAAGGCCGTTAGTCTGTTAATAACGAAGCTAACTTTTTTATTAACTCGTTAATCCGTTAAAAAGTTTTTTCATGTTACCGGACTAAATTAACTTCCGTTAAGTTCTGTTAACGGACTAAATTAACTTTCGTTAAGTTCTGTTAACTTCCGTTCAGGTTTTTATCGTTAATATCTTGCACCATTTATTCACAAACCAGTTTGCACTGGTAGCACTTGTTGCGTTTTAGCACGAGTTTTATAGAAAAAAGCGAAGGAGCGCTTTTTGTGGCAAATAATAAGCTGCAGCTTCATAGGTCCATTAATTATCGCTGTTCACAATTTCCAAAGATTTTCCGATTGCAGCTTCGTTAGTGCATTTGAACTTATTTTTATCTTGAAATTAGATTAAACTGTAAAATGTAACTTCCAAAACACAAAAAGACCACCATAGCAATAAATATTTTCTTGCAATGAGCTTAACAGCGTCAATACGTGTTCTAGAAGTGAGTGAATAAAAAGAAATGTAAATTACACGCAAAATCAGGGGCGTCGCCAGCTTCGCGAGATCGAGGGGGCAAAATTAAAATCAGGGGGGCAAAGGTTTTTGCCGAAATGCGAAGGCTTTATCTGGCCGAAATCGCAAATAAAGAAACAGGTCTTCGCCGGAATCCTAAGGCTTTGGCTTTTTCTGGCCAAAATCGCAAATTCCAACGTTTTTTCCGCCCAAAAAACACCAACTTAAAAAAATACCGTGGGGGGGGAGAAGACAAAAATCGGGGGGGCATTGCCCCCCAGCTGGCGACGCGCCTACGCAAAATGTTAACGAATTAACGGACTTTATTAACTTCCGTTAATTAAAGCTGAAAATAACGGAGTAACGTTAACGGAGGCGTGAAGTTTTTTAGTGGACTATTGGTTAACGAAGCTAACGTTTTGCATTAACTTGCCCACCTATGTCTTTTTCCATAACAATGTAGTACATACGGTACGCTTGAACGCATTCTTTTGAAGTAGGAATGCATCTGACGTCACAATGAGATATTTATTACGTACTGACACAAGTTTCGAACATCTCGCAAAGAAATTCGAGCGAACTGTTTCAACGTGTGTTGGGCGAGACGGCTCAGAAATTGCAGTTTGTCTACGAAGATTTATTGTTTGTTAGCGCTTTTTAGCGAGCGAGAATGGTCTTTACGAGCTCTCTAGCACGTTCTGTCATGTCCCCCCAGAATCTCAAAAAACATGTGATAAATTTACTTATTACCAGCATTCAAAATGCTTGCTAGCTAGTTTACCACTGCAATTAAACTTTGCACAAATCGTTTAGGGCAGAGCATTTTAGTGTTAACAAATCTTACATTTATCAGCTCATATAAATTTGAAGATCGTAAATTTGCAGTTTTTTTAAAAGAAGCAGAGATATTTGAAAATACTTACTTGTCATTATTTGCGCAAACAGTTGGATGTTTGCTTGAGTAGTCAACTCGTAAGTCCAACATGCCTATCCTTGAAAATATCAATTAACATAATGAATTATATTACTAATGCAACAGTTCTAATCCAAAAACAGAGGCCTACTAACAGGAGAGATATTTAGGCATACAACGACAGAAAAGAGCTAGATAGTACTGTATCACAACTCGCAACTATCATGCATATCTATTTGACAAATTTTTCATACATCAGCAATTATTAGCCAACACGTCCCACAGGAATTTGCTTCCGGGTCGCGAATCTCTATTATGAATCTCTTTTGAAACAACATTCCATTTCTTTACTCAATAAAATACTGCACGACAGTCTTAAAAAGTCCACTCTTCGTGACGACTACGGAGAGATGGCAGAGTTAACGCTGATAGTTTTAAGCGAATATGATGGAAAGGCAATTTCTGCATGCAAAAAGCCCGGAGCTATTAACAACGCCAGATGGATGCAAAAGGTCATCTATTCTTTCAAAATGTTTTCGTACCAAGATCAATTGCACTATAGTGGGAAGACAAAAGATCAATTGAAAAGTTTTGTAATGTTTTCCACTCTACTTTTTGGTTTAATGCACCCTCAGCACTGAATGCACCAGTAAATGATCTGCAGCTTTTCAAGGACTTGTCCAGGTGTGTAAATTACTTTTGATTAAGATTTTGAATGCATAACCTAGCATGCTATGGTAGTGACTATCTAACCTGTCTGCTGTCAAGTTAATATTATGCCCCTGTTTCCGACCACGTATATTATTTTGCAAAAAAAAAGAAGTTGTGTTCGACAATTCAAGATTAGATATTGCTTGCCTGATACAGTTATAGAAACCTAATCATATAAAGTATGTTTTGCAGGTATCAGAGGGTGGATGAAAAAGTTGCAACTTCAGCACTGTCAACTTTCAAAAGACAACTGTGGTATTTGGCTGAAGAAACTGTTGTGTTGCGGTTATGGAGCAATAATGTACCCTCAGAGGTGAAAGATTCCATTGCAGAAGAAATTTTAAACAAAGCTGATTTTGACAACAAGATATCTCTTGGTCATCCAACATTTCCTAAACTTACACCAAACATGGAGTTAGCAAATCTAGTCGGAAAAAATTCCTCGGTCGCTTTTCGAGTTTATGGTATTGAGCATGACTGGCTAAAAGCAGATGCCACCAAATGGAAAAAATCAACAGAATTTTTGAAGGGAAAACAAATCTTTGAATACCTTAAAGTTACAAATGACTGCTCTGAAAGAAACATCAAACTGATGACAGACTACAGTGGCAACACGGTGAAAGACAAGAGACCAAAGAGCAAGCTTTCTGCAGAGTGTTGAACACCATGGGAAACAATTAAGCACCTTTGAAAAAGCAAAACTTGTGAAATTTCATGAAAAATAGACATATTTGGTGAAAAACCAAGGTTTTGATTATTTTTATTTCATTAAAATTCCAAAAGTGATATGACAGTTGTATTCCGCTTCAAATTCTGATAAAAATAAGTACAAACATGACTAGTTTATTTTTTACAAATTAGGAGTTATCGTAATTTATGTTATACCTTAAGCAGGAGTGATCGCTAAAACTTTGGGGGCGATGTGCCACCCCTAAATGTTAATTTTTTTTTTTTTAATTTTTTGTGTGAGGTTTTCTCATAGAGGGTCAACAAAAACTTGCTTGGACAAGGTGATTTGAAAACTTTGTTTTTTTTGGGACACCCTATTACACAGTTGTCAATAATTATGGTATGTTCCAAACTAATTTGCACTTGTGGTAAACCGCCTTATATTGCCTTCCAAGAACCTGATGAACTGCTAGTTCCGGTCTACGCTGAGAGTAAAATCGTAAGCGAAAAAGCGCATTTTAGTTTATTTCAAACAGATAAAATCGGTTAAAATCAACTAAGAACACATTCTTACTCTCACGATTTTTCGCCTAATGTAGACTGGGCCTAAATGCACGACTAATTCTTACATATAAGCCTACCAAATATTGAAAATTAAGTTGCTGTCGTTATTAACGTCATCAATTAATGTAAATTTCGTTGATCTGTTTGATGGAGACCACCTCATTGTCCTTGGTGACCTCATAACACCAAAAATAAACGCTATTAATGCCTAATAGTGTCTATTGAGAAGTTCAAACTAAAAATAATCACGAATTTTTTAAATATATTGCTCGTGTATAACGTGGTTTTAAACGAAATCCGTGTTATCAATGCCTGAGTAGAATGATCTTGCTGCAAATTGAATCCAACAAACTTTAGTTTTTTGTTCAGTACATCATATGAATAATGGCCTCAAAGTTTAAAAATATTTTCGAAAAGCGGCAACTTCGGCAGTAAAAAAATCCAAGGAGAAGTCATGGGAAGAGTTTGGTCGTCGGTTGGATTCCAACTATTTTTCGGCAAACAAAGTATTTTGGCAGACCATCCGCCGTTTACGTGGCAAAAGATCAAGTATCACGTACTCCATTAAGGATTCTGACGGTAACATTCGAACGGATGAGAATGAAATCCTTTCACGATGGAGAGAATACTTTGAAGATCTTTTGAATCCTGTAAAGGCATCGACTCGTGACACATACGAAGTGACACATCTAGGGGAGGATGAAGTTTTCACTGCAGCAGAAGTGGCAACGGCAATTAAAGGGATAAAATCTGGAAAAGCTGCTGGTGAAAATGAAATCAGACCCGAGGTGTTGAAAACACTGACTGGAGAAGGAATTCTCTGGTTAACGCGAGTGTGTCAAGTTGCGTGGAAGCTTGGCAAAACTCCTAGAGATTGGCAAGCAGGTGTGATTATTCCGATATTCAAGAAAGCAGATCGCAAGCAATGTACAAACTACAGAGGAATATCACTCCTTAGTTTGCCAAGGAAAGTATATGCCAAATGCCTTGAAAGGAAATGCCGAGAAATAGTGGAATCAAAACTGGAAGATGGTCAGTGCGGTTTTCGTCCGGGTCGCAGCACCACGGACCAAATCTTCACTCTGAAGCAAATCTTCGAGAAATCTTGGGAGTATGGCAAAGATCTCTCTATTTGCATGCTTTGTTGATCTTGAAAAAGCATATGACCAAGTTCCTCGGGATAAACTTCGGAAGGTTTTGCAGGAGTATGGCGTTGATGGTCAATTGTTACGCGCTATTAAGTCATTCTACTGCAGACCGGAGGTTTGTGTTCGGGTAAATGGCAAGCAATCAAAGCCGTTCCATGTGAATTTCATTCTATTTGAATAAGTTTCAGATGATTGGTTAAGAGTGAATTAAGTTGATTGGTAGAACTAGCTATAGTTATTAACAGTAGGCTATAAACCTAGGCTAAATATCTTTTTCTAATTTTGTCAAAATAGTGTACAAAGTTGCGGATTATTCAGGCTCTAAAAGACAATGGCTGGAACTTCAACTGGTAGTGGTAAGTATAGCCTTGAGAAGGTCATGGCTGAGGTCTTAGAACTCAAGGCTACTCAGAAAAGGTATGCAAAGCAATATTTAGATTCAAAATCCACTAGTGCTGCTGATAAGATCTCATTTATTTCAGATAATGCCGAAACACCAATTAGGCCAACAGACAGTGCGAATCGTGAAATCCAGGGTCAGCAGCTCAAGAAGATGGAGGAAGCAATCAGTCGACTGGAAACCACCGTGAAGGAGATTGCACAACAAACGAGCGAGAACAAAAGAGCCATCGATGACCTGGAGCAGTACAGTCGGCGCAACTGTCTAATCTTACACGGATGTCGCGATATTCCCAAAAAGGAGAGTAGCTATACTGAGTTTGAATCTTATGTTGTAAATAAGCTTAACTTAAGGCTAGGACTAAGTCACCGTATTAAGACCTTTGACATTGATACCTGCCATATTCTTCCTTCTAGGAAAAAAGACACATCCCCCATCATTATCAAGTTTGTGAGGCGATCTGTGCGGGACTCCATCTACAGCTCTAAGAAGAACCTGAAATCTGAGGAAGAGAATGCGGAAAAGTTATCGATCACCGAGTCATTAACAAAACGACGGTTGGCATTAGTGGAGGAGGCCAGAAATGCTTTTGGGTTTCGGAACGTTTGGACTTTCTATGGTAATGTATACTGCTTCTTCAAAAACAAAAGGCAAGTAATTGATGACTTTGGAGATATTAAAAGATTGCTAGATTCTTAAGTCATTATGATTATGTAGTTGCAGTACCAGTAAATTTGTAAATCATAAAGTTTGGACTATCAGGCGCAGTATCATTACGACCTCTATTACCTTTAATCTTTTATATAAGGCGCACAAGATTAAATGCAATGTGCACCTGAGCATGATATCTGATATACACCTTCAGATTCTTAAGCACTTCTGGTACCTTGGATGCTTTTTGTGGTCTGGAGAATGTGTTTGGTTTACATACATTCCTTTTTATACATTCTTGCAAATGAATTTAAGATTGAGCATTTTTTGTGGACTGCAAACAGGCTAACCTAATGGTATTGGGAATCAGATGGTGTGTACTCCCTAATTAATGTCATAGTTTCAAAATAGCTAGCTGTTACCCTTCCCTTAATAATTTTTTTTAACTTCAACCCTTAATAGAAACTTATAGCCCCACCACTAACTATGTATAGCTTTTTTTACCTGTCAGTTTGTACTTGTTACACTCTCAAGACTACATTTGCTCCTTACTCTGCTTTTTTTTTTTTTTTTTGTCTTTCTATTGCATTTTTTTGATTATCATTATTATTACTTTTTTTTTTTTTTTTTTTTTTTTTTTTGTCATTTGATACCCTTTATGCCAAAGCAAATTTCAAAGACTTGCCTTGACTGTGAGAAAACAATCAGAAAAAATCAAAAATCATTAACTTGCTCACAATGCTTACAATTTAAGCATGTAAAATGCCCTGGCAGAAAAGCCCAAAATAACCTTCAAATTAAACCTACTACAACTGCTGACTGGACATGTAGCTTCTGTGATTTCTCATTTCCTTTTGCTTCTTGTTCTGAAGTTGAATTTGATGACATTTTTAACCCTACTGACTCTTGTTATGACAAAACTCTTAATGCCCATGATTTGAATTTAATGTTTAACAACACTATAAACAGTGACAATACATCTATCAATGATACTGATAATGATATTATTTTAGAAGAGGATGACTCATTTACTATAAATTCAAAAACACAGTATGTAACAACTAACCTAGTTAAAAAATATTTGATACATGATTCTAGTTCCCATTTTAACTTCACAGCCATTAGTGTTAACATGAGATCTTTAAACAACTACAAAAATTTTGCAAAACTTGAAAGTCTTTTATCAGCACTTACTTTTACACCCAGTATCATTGCAGTTACTGAAACCTGGCTCAAACCTGACCAACTTGGTCCCCACACCAATCTCTCCAACTATACTTTTCTCTCAAACCCTAGATCAAAATACCGTGGAGGTGGTGTTGCATTCTACATTAGAGACGGCATTGAGTTCACTCACCGCATTGACTTAGATATAATGAATGAAAAAATCTTTGAATCTATCTTTGTAGATATCAAATTTCAAGATAAAGTTATAACTTGTGGGAACATATATCATTCTCCTTGTAATAATGGTAATGCACAAAAAATGTTCCTTGCTGATCTAGACAATATTCTGAGAAAAATAAATAAAAGAGAAAGTTTCTTATTTGGAGATTTCAATTATAATATTTTAGATTGCGATGAACCAAATGTGACAAAATTCATTGATGTTATGTATGATCATGGATTCAGTTCCTTAATCAATAGGCCAACGAGAATAACAGATAATAGTTCTACATTACTTGACCAAATATGGACAAACAGTAACACACTACAAAAAGTAAAAAGTTGTATCATAACTTTCTCAATTTCAGACCATCTAGCTACAATGATGAGCATTGCAGTAAAGAAATGTAAAAGTTCTAAATCAGGTAGTGAGTACTATCGCCAGTTCAGTGATTCAAAAATTGAATCCTTCTCCAAATCTCTCTCTGAACTTGACATAACCCCTGTCTTAAACGAAACTGATCCAAACAAAGCATATAACAAATTTTACCAAGATTACAGAAATAAGTTTGAGGAGCATTTTCCCTTGAAAAAAAGACTTTCTAGACTGAAACCGCAAAAAAGATGGTTTGACCAAGAGCTTAAAAATTTACTGCAGTGCAAAGAAAAACTATTCAAACAATACATGACAAACAAAACTTCTAGAACAAAAGCATTATTTACCCAAGCTAGAAATCTTTATTACAGAGCAGTTAAAGAAAAAAAACAGGCTTTCTACAAAAACAAGTTTCAAATGCACAAGTGTGATATTAAAGGTACTTGGCGATATATCAACTCTTTACTTGGAAAACGAAGCAAATCTAATGGCATTACTTTATTAATTAATGGCACTGAGGTAAATGATCCACAGTCAGTTGCAAATCATTTTAACGATCATTTTTCTACCGCTGCTAAAAAACTAGTCGACACTCTCCCCTCAAGTAACACTATTTTCTCTGAATATTTAAGCATCTCTTCCTTGCCCTCAATGTATGTTTGGCCTACATGTCCCTCAGAAATCTCCAATATTATACTAAAATTAAAAAACAAACTAAGTGCTGGTTTAGATTTAGTTCCAACTAAGGTCTTAAAAGCTTCTCCAGATAATATTTTAGTTGCTCTTAGCCATGTATTTAATTTATCTTTGAGTAAAGGTGAATTCATAAATGACTTTAAAATTGCCAAAGTATGTCCTGTCTTCAAGAAGGGAAATGCAAAAGATATCAACAACTACAGACCAATCAGCTTATTGTCCAATGTATCAAAAATCCTAGAAAAAATCATGTACAGTAGGTTATATTCCTTTTTAGAACGACACCACTTTTTCTTCCAACAGCAATTTGGTTTCAGAAAAAACCACGGCACAAGTCATGCCTTGTCCTTCTTAATTCACAACATAACTGAGTCACTTGCTAACAAAACACCTACCCTTGGAGTATTTTTAGACCTATCGAAGGCTTTCGACACGATCGATCACAGCATTTTGTTATCTAAACTGGAACATAGCGGAATCAGAGGCATAGCTCTTGACTGGATTAAAAGCTATCTAAGCGGAAGAACGCAAAAAGTGGAATGCTCTGGGATTCTTTCGAAGTCGGTCAATCCCGTGAAACGGGGGGTACCACAGGGGTCAAATTTAGGCCCACTTCTTTTTCTTATTTATGTTAATGACTTCAAAAATTGTTTAAAATATGGTAACTCGATCATGTTTGCTGACGACACAAGTGTATTCTTTCAAAACAAAAACTATCACTCACTTTATGCCAATGCTCAGCAAGATCTCCAGAACATTGATCAGTGGATGATTGCTAATAAATTATCAATCAATGCATCCAAAACAAAATGTATGTTGTTTAGGTCAACTAAATCAAAAACTCCACCTTCTGATCAATCCATCTCATTAAGAAAACTTGATATTGAACAAGTTAGCTCTTTAAAATTTCTTGGTGTTCATATTGATGAGCATCTAACTTGGTCAGTTCATGCTAAACATGTGCTCAACAAACTGAGATCTGGCTTGGCAGCTGCGAGAAGAGTAAAACCTTTTTTGAATCAAGGAACACTAATCACCTTATATCATTCATTGATGGGCAGTCACTTGCAGTACTGCATCTCTAGTTGGTACTATGGTAACACAACAATTACAAACAAGTTACAGAAATTGTGTGACAAATTTATTAGGTTAGCATGTGGTCGAAACCGTAACAGTGACATCACAGACATTAGGCAAAAATATGAAATACTAACAATTGATCAACTTTTATTTAAAGACATTGCTGTATTTATGTTTAAGCAGAACAAAAATAAAAATCCTTCAGTATTCAGCAAAATCTTTGTCACTAATCATTCGCAATATAATACCAGAAACAATTCTAAAATAATTCCAAAGTTCTGTTCAACCAATGTGTGCCAACAATCTATCTCTCACCGTGGCCCATCCCTCTGGAGTAAAGTTCCCACTTTTTTCAAGTCCCAGGATCTCACGATAGCATCATTTAATTTAAAAATGCGAAACATTTTATGTAAAGACTTAATACAAGTCTGATTTCTAGGGCATTGTTTGCGTTTTATGTGTAATACTATAGTGCTGTTTTGCTAATCTTGTTACACTTTGGACAGGATTAGTCCCGAAAAGTAACTCTGCTTGGTGGTTATAATAAAAGTTCTAGAAAACTCGGAAAGTTTTTGGATCGGAATAAACTGGTCGAAGTATGCTAAAAGATTATATTATGTTGTCGTCACTAATCTTAAAATCCCATTTCTATGTCCTCGAAAATCTGCATTTTTTCCTTCCTGAATTTATTTATTTTTGTTTTCCTTTTCCTGCTTTGTTCTCTTTTTTTCAGGTTTTTCTTCAAGTCTACAACCCCAGCAGTAAGCAGGATTGGATGATGGTGGCTACGCAAGGTGTACGTTCGACTGGGCAAGGCAACAAAAACTGAAGTGGTGTAGTAAATTATCAACTTGAACTTTAAATACGGACAATTCTCTTATGCTGGTTATTGATCTCGAGGTCAAGATACTATGTTAATCAATTCTTGGTTCAGATCTGTTTGACATCAAATCAGTATACCATCACATACATAACATTTTGCTTGGGCATGTTTAATTATACCTTATGAAAAGATTGTCATTTATCCATTTCTTACCATAATCTTATTGCTCCGCTTGTAAAAATAGCAGCTATTGTCCTTACTTGTTTTCGTTATCTGTCGTTTGTTGTAGCTTACTTTCTCGTTTTTTTTTTTTTTTGTTTTTTTTTTTTTTGGCTGTGTCTTTTTTTTTTTTTTGTTATTACGTTACTATTTCTGACTACTGCTTGAACGCCTTGGTAGAGTCCTGGGGTGCTAAAACTTAGTACAAAACCTGATGACTTGGTAATAATTTTACTAAAACTTAAAAACTGCTTTCATGATAAATAGGCAATTAACTGCTTGCCGGTGAATTCCAGTACATCGCACAGCAAGATGACTAAAGCCATTGCCGTTTAAGTTGAGTATCACCGGACTCTACCTTAACTGGTGTGAGATACACATTATCAACATTGCATAGACACAAATTTAGTTCCTCTCGTGGGTATACCTTCGTTCTGACTAAGATATCGGAGAGATCACAAGTTTGGTACTTTGTACCAGCTAATTATTTAGACGCAATGTGGATGGTGTGACTCATATTGCTATATGTTGTGTATAATTGTTTTGATGCATATGCATCGATTGCAAAATTGTTATTGTCTTGATGCTATGACCAGCTGCTACTTGAAAGGGTTTCTGGACCCGGTGAGGTTTCATTTTCAGGGTGGTTTTTCTTTCCTCACCATGCTCCGCTGAGCTAAACATAGTTTTGGGCCGGTTGCGCCACCCGTTGACCACCTACGTAACCGTGCCTGGCCTTGCACTGGTCACTGTCCCTCTCTTTTCTTTTTATCAATCATTCGAACAACTACTCCAGTCGTTAGTTTTACTTCCATCTTGTGTGCCTGCGTGTATGTTGATGTTTGTGATTGATTAGGCTGACAATGTACTTTGAGCTGGTGTGACAGGTGTAGCAACCATGCAAATAAAAATCGCTTTTTTGTGTTCAGCATCCTCTGCATGTCTTAACGTCTGACGTTGTGTCGCTACTTCCTTTTCCTGACTCTACGTGTTATTATTGTGTTACCATGCATTTGCTATTGTTGTGGTGGTCAAGAATAAAAAAAGAATGAATGAATGAATGAATGAATGAATGAATGTGTGCGTTGGACTCCGGCAAGGGTGCGGTTTGTCACCTCTTCTTTTGCATTGTTTTCATGAATTGGATCGACAAATGCAGCCAAGATGATGAGTGTGCCACGATTGGAAATTGCAAAATTAGTCGTCTGCTATTCGTAGATGATTTGGTTTTGCTTTCTTCCACAGAATCTGGCCTCCAGCGCGCATTAAATAGCTTTGCAGATGCATGCAACACCGCCGGAATGAAAATAAGCACGGCCAAAACTGAGGTACTTCATCTTTCAAGAAACCCTGATCAGTGCGTATTACAAGTGAATGGAGAGACACTGAAGCATGTAGAGAAGTTCAAGAATCTTGGGGTTGCATTTACGAGTGACGGAAGGCAAGACGAAGAACTCGATACCCGAATAGGCAAGGCTAGTGCAGTAATGCGAGCTTTGCACTACTCGGTTGTCATAAAACGAGAATTGTCGAAAAAGGCAAAACTCTCAATTTTCAAAGCAGTCTTTGTCCCGATTCTCACTTATGGTCATGAATCTTGGGTAATGACCGAAAGAATGCGATCACAAGTGCAAGCGTCCGAAATGAGGCTTTTACGAAGAATCGAAGGAGTTACACTGTTTAACACGGTGCGTGGCTCTGAGATTCGAAAATCTCTTAACATCGGGCCGTTACTTCTCCGAATTGAAAAATCTCAGCTTAGATGGTTTGGCCATGTAAGCAGAATGCCTTAGGAAAGACTCCCCAAACAAGCTTTACATGCCAAAGCAAATGGGAGAAGACCAGTCGAACGAACTAGAACTAGATGGACCGATTACATTGAGGATCTTGGATGGAATCGTTTGGGACTTCGTCCAAGCGAAATAATGGAGGTGATGGAAGACCGTGAGGTGCGGCGGCTTAATCTTGAGCTACTGCCCCCGCAACCCTCACGGAAAAGCGGGCAATGAAGAAAGAAGAAGAAGCAATTGCAAAAATCCCGTCAATTTTGTTCATTAGCTACGTTTTTGCGTTTATCTCCAGTTTAGACGCTTTCGTACGCCTTTTTAATGTTGAAAGAGGACTGACGGCGAAATCAGTGGGGTATCTAAAGTTAGGGTAATCGTATTAAATTTTGCGTAATTACCTCCATGCTTGTTACCCCAGCCGTTTCAGAGATATCTTACTTCAAGCCCCACGTAGGAACCTTCCTAATTAAAATTTCATTGGTAACCCTGACGTTTCAATGCAGTAGCCTAGCCCATAGAGGCCTATAGGTTAAAAGACCTCTGTGGTTTAGTCTAATTGCGGCGTCGCCTAAGGATAGAACTGAGATTGCGTTACAAATGCTATCATCGTCAGCTAGGGCTGCCAATAAAAATAATGATTAGAGATGCCCTACGTCATGTTTAAAGTAGAATATCTTTGGCACGGCTGGGTCAAGCAGGATGTATTCAACACCGATCTAATCTTAATACGTTTGCTCTAAGTTTAAATAGCCCCAATGAATTTGCTTCAGTCCTTTTTTTAGAAACGCTATGGGTTTTATAATGTGACATTTCGTTATAATGCTTTCATTCCCAGAAAAAAAAAAAGGGTAATTCCATCAATCAAACTTTATGCGATTACCTGTTCCAAAATTATTTGCAAGCAGAAAAAATTTTATCAAAGTTTTAGCTACGGTGCACTCATTGCGATAAACTCTAAAATTAATGAAATTGATAAACGCGCATAATTTGCATCAAAGAAAGACTCAGAGAACGTAAGACTCTAAGCACTTAACGAAAGACTTAATAACCTGAAGAGCATTTTGAATATTGGTAATATGTAGACTTATCAGTTTCTCACAGTGTTTAAGAATTTAGATATTTTTTTGAAATTCGTTGGGTTGTTTTAGTCTGTGCTATAATTCAATGCAGTTTTTGTGGTGTGATATGGCCCATAAAAATTTACTGAATAATTTTCTATATATTACTTTTAATAACGAAGCCAATATACTGTAGTTTCATGACTAACTTTTAAGTTGAACGATTTCTTCTAAAAACTTTCTAAACTTAACATTAACACGCATTTCTCTTGACTAATTTTAAATTAAAGTACCTTATTAGTGTTTGAGACTGGTTTAATCGTTTTTTTGTTGGGCCCTAAAAATATTTGAGAAATTCAAATTCTTCCTTGCCAACGATAAAATAATTTTAAATCGATACAATATTAAAAAAGCCTTTTCGTTTCTTAGCTAACTAAATCAACTTTTGAATCAAATTTATTCACAAACAACCCTCAATAGTTCGAAATTGCTAGGGTGAAATCAATTGTTCCTAATTAGACGTTTTTCGTAGCCACTTTTTAAATATGTGGAAAGTTTTGGCTCAAATTTAACTTAAATGACGTATTTACCAGAGGTGGAGTCGAGGACACAAGGCTCGAGGCCAAGGACATAAAAAAATTTCGAGGTCAAGGCCAAGGACAGACTCTCTCGAGGCCAAGCACAGACGCAAGTGTTCCCAAAAAAAAAGTCCTCAAAATTTTTTTTCAGGCGATCTCAAAAAAAAGGTTTTCAAAAATTTTTTTCAGGCGAAAAAGTTCTTCAAAAATTTTTTTCAGGTGATCTCTACTTGAGGAAACCAAAAAGAAGGTCTTTGCAGATTTTCCGCGAGGTTTCTGGCGTTTTTCAACGAAATGTCAACGGTTCAAAAATAGTGCTGTCCTCCAGCCGAGGACAGGGCAATTTTCGAGGACTTGAGGCTTCGAGGCCAAGGACTTCAAAATGTGTCCTCGAGGACGTCCTCGAGGCCAAGGACGTCCTCGAGGACTCCACCTCTGGTAATTACAACGTTTTTGTGACGTCATCACGTTGACGTAATATACGATTCACCTATAAAAATTACAGTAAAAGGTTAGAAGCACAATAGTCTGTTACGTTCTAAGGACTCATCCGGTGTTGCTGCAATTCTTTTCAAGCAAGATTACAGTAGCATCTGATGAGTCCTTAGGACAAAACAGCCTGTTGTGCTTTAACTTTTCACTATGATTTTTTAGTTGTATTTTGCTCTAGTTTTACTATGCACATTATCGAGCACGGTTTCAGAAGATTGGCTATAACCAATTTTTTAACATATGACTCACATTAAAAAACATGCTGATTCGCAAAATCTAAATCGCTTTTAAAGGCAACGTCACTAAAGTATAACGTCATTTTTGCCAAAATCAACCATCACGTTATTTAATGATGATGACGTCATCAACTTAAAATGAATTTTTTCAAAAATGATGTTGTAAATCAGTGGTGCAAATCTTTGTTGAGCATTGGGGGGAATAAATTTGCAATTTTGCCCCGATTTTGCCTATTTTCAACATTGGGGGGGATGAACCTCGACCAAGACTTTTTTCAGGTGAGCAAATTAAGTGAAGACCAAAAAAAAGGTCTTCACCAGAAATATGGAACACTTTTTTTCCCTGGATTCAGTTGAAGACCGAAAAAAAAAAGAATAAAAAAAGGTCTTCACCAGAAATGGAACACCTTTTTCCCCGAATTCAGGTGAAGATTAAAAAAAAGTACTGACCTGCGCTCAGATGCACACCAGAGTCAAATTATTGGAGGGGATGCAGATGAAGATCATACTCAAATTATTGTTGGGGGGTATACAGTAAAATTATTGGGGGGGATATATTCCCCCCATCCCCTCTGGTTTCGGCACCACTGTGTAAAAACCAGAGGTGGAGTCATCGAGGACGTCTTTGGCCTCGAGGACACATTTTGAAGTCCTTGGCCTTGGCCTCGAAGCCTCAAGTCCTTAGGTCTTCGAAAATTGCCCGGTCCTCGGCTTGAGGACAGCACTATTTTTTGAACCGTTGAAATTTTGTTGGAAAACATCAGAAACCTCGCGGAAAATTTGCAAATACTTTTTTTGTTTTCAGCAATTGGAGCATAGGCCTAGCCAAGCGGGCCTCTCCTCCAATTGAAATTTCACCAATGACAAAAATGTGACAAAAAAGCCTATTGTTTTTTCAGTTTCTTTTTAGTATTTTTCGCTTACACCAGTACCGAACAACAATATTGAAGACCAGGGGCCCCGGGAGCGAAATTTTTTTTTCTACCATGGTTTTGCACGATTTATTACGTCACATCCGCATCCTATCCATACTCCGCGCTCACTTTGGCTTGATCCGCTGTATTCACAGGCTAATTAATGCAAGAGGTAGGTTAGCTTATAGGTTAGTGATCACAGGTAAATACGCCTAATATATGTTAGCGTATCTAGTTAGCCTAGTATCTAGATAGCGTCTGACAAGTTGTTGTAAGCATCACGGTTAAGCTGTTGACTCGAGTCTGAGCAATTGTTGCTATATTAGGCCTACTAGATACTGGTATAAAATTTAAATAATAGCCTAATATCATACCAGGGATGTCTAATGTGATGGTAGTCAGATAACGATGATGTTAGTGCAATTCAAAGTTTTAATCATGTTATGTGTATTTACTTACTATTCGTAAATGGCAGATAATAGCCAAATAATTGATTTTTTGATACAGAATAGACTAGCTTACAGTAAACAGCGTCACTCTTGCATTCAGTTAATGTTAGTCAGTCGATTCATCTGTTTGATGGTCAGAGTAACTACTGTAGTAAGTAAATTAAATTTCTCCTAAGTCTAAACAAATAGCTTCTGGATTTTGGTAGGTCTCAGTAAGCATAGTAGCCTAGGTGAGGTATGCATAGGTGGGCACAAGTCCTTTAATCGTTAATCCGTTAATAACGAAGCTAACTTTTTTATTAACTTGTTAATCCGTTAAAAAGTTTTTTCATGTTAACGGACTAAATTAACTTCCGTTAAGTGCTGCTAACGGACTAAAGTAACTTCCGTTAAGTTTTGTTAACTTCCGTTAAGGTTTTATTTGTATCTTGCACCATTCATTCATCGTACCGGTACACACCAGTTTGCTCTGGTAACACTTGTTGCATATTAGCATGAGTTTTATAGAAGAAAGCAAAGAAAGGAGCTCTTTTTTGAGGCAAATAATAACCTGCAGCCTCAGAGGTCTATTAGTTATTGCTGTTCCCAATTTCCAAAGATTTTCAGGTCGCAGCTTCGATTGTGCATTCGAACTTGTTTTTATCTTGAAATTAGATTAGACTGTAAAATGTAACTACCAAAACACAAAAAGACCATCAGAGCAATAAATTTTTTCTTACAATCAGCTCAACAGCGTCAATACATGTTCTAGAAGCGAGTGAATAAAAAAGAAATGTAAATTACCCGCAAAATGTTAACGGATTAACGGACTTTATTAACTTCCGTTAATCTAAGCTGAAAATAACGAATTAACGTTAACGGAGGTGTGATGTTTGTTAACGAACTAGTGGTTAACAAAGCTTACGTCTTGCATTAACTTGCCCACCTATGGAGGTATGATATAGCCATACAGTAGTAAGGGGTTAGGTTGAGAGTTCACTATTCAGTTCAGGGTTACCGGTTAACGTTGGCGTACTTACCGATTCTGTGCTATGCCAACTACACCATCCTTGAGATATTACACTTCGCTCTCGGTTTTGGCTTGATGTGCACTGTTAACATCAAAATGTTAAGAAGACCTAGGGCTATGTCAGATGTGTAGGGTAGGTTTATTTTGCTGTTTACATATTTTAAGGTGTTGAACCTGAGTTAATTGTGGCAATTTCTTGATAGTGTAGACAATGGTAACGCCAAATTTACTACTGGTACTAGCTACTTCTACCGGTACATCTCAGATTAAGTAGCCTAAATCGTTCGTCTCTAACCTGCTCATAGAAAGTTTAGTACCCTAATTTTTTTACACAATAGGTATTAGATTGTTGAACTTAAGAAATGTTCACATGTTGTACTCTATGATTATTCAACATGCAAAATTGTGTTGCAGGCATAAAATGTTACCCAGCATAGTATACAAGTAGATCAATTTTTTGATATGCCCATGTTGTAGTCTATTTTATTTTTAAAACGTAGGTATGTTCTGTTGTGGTGATCTGTGGTAACCAGTCCAAACCATTTGTAATTAATATAGATTCCTGTTCTTACCATTAGTATGTGACCTATGAAGACGGAAAATTGCATTTCTTGTGTAGAGTGCGGGCAGGCAATGATATCCTGTACAATTTATTGGCAAGAAAAAAATACCGATTGTGTACATGCTTAACAGTAAACAAAGAAGCTATAAGGTTTGTTTGCCAAAGTTTCAAGAAGTATCAAGCATCCAGCATCTGTACTACATTTCAAGGATTCTTCCAATCATCTTATGTATTTGTGCTTACTTTTCAGTCAAAGCCTACTAACAATCGAATTTGAAAAACATGACTGCTCTAACACTTCAGAGTTTTGGTTATAGCAGTTCAAAACAAGCCTTGTATGCAATCTTAAATTGATTTTTTGTGGAATTGTGAACATGGACTAATGAAAACTTTGGTTTTACCAACTGGATAGTGCATCAGTATACCAATACAGAGTTTGCAGCTTATGCAATAGTGATATACTGTATGGATTGGGTTTGTTTGAGCTGGTAGGTAGGTGTTGTTTTTAGATAGCAAAGTTCATATTTAGTCCTTTAATACATACCGGTATTTAACGATTTAGCGTATTATATAGGCAGAGGCTGCTGTTACATTACGTAAGAAAAAGAAAATCGCTATTTTAACCCTAACCCCAACCCTAAACCTAACTTTAACCCTAGGTCTAACCCTAACAATAATCCTAACCCAAACTCAAAATCTAACCCAAACCCTAACGATAATTTAAAAAACAAAAAAGAGTAAATGAGCACTCACTCTTTACTCTCTTATTCTCTTCATGGGCGTTACATAACGTAATGCTAGCCACTTCGTATTATATATTATGTCTTATTAACAAAATAATGGGATTTAAATTGCATCATGGTTTGAAAGCGTTTGCAGTTTTTTACTGTTAAAATGGTCTTGAAACAGTAGTTAATTTGTTGAGGTATATGATCAATGACTGCTTATTTACATACCTAAAAGAGATTTACTTGGAAACTTTGAGGTTGATCAAATAGCAAATTACTGAATGGTTTATGATGCAAAAAGTATCAAAGTCACCCTTAATCACAAATTGCAGAAAAGGACCACAGAAAAAAATCTGGTATATAAAGTCTTTTCCAATTCAACCTAGTTTGTTTTTTTAGTGGGATTTCCCAAGCATGACGTTCTTGTTAGAGCACTGTTGAATCGAATGCTGACATCTTGATTTGGTCTTCTTGGAAATTTTTGGTGGCCTTCCTGCTCCATGCACTCTTCTACCCCGGCTGATATTTGATCTTCTTGCTGGAGTTGTTCCAGAAATGGGAATCTGAATTGAGGTAGATAACCTATGTTGTGTTGATGTTTATTGTGCATACTTTGGTTTTATTTTTGAAACAGTTGTAGCCAGAGATGGCTTTTGTTAAACGTGTACAGTGCAGTATTAAATTGAGAATCTGCAGTGATTTTGTGAAAGTTATTAACAAATGACTGTAATGCTGGTCCATGATATTGAAGGTTTGTCTTGCACTTTTCAATTACCGGTATGGTCTGAAAGCAGTGTGAGGCATGATTGAGCAGGTCTTAATGCACGACATTAGTATCTGTCTTTGCTTGTAGATACTGAAGGAAGACTGTTAACAAGGCATTTCATCAAACTAAAAAGTTCTTAACCTTTTTGATTTTGTTATTAAACACACTTGATTGATTGTATAGTCATTGAAAAGATTATATGTATCAAAGGTGCGTTTAGACCGGAAACAGCAAAATGCCTAAATTGCACTTTTGCAATGTTTGCTAGTCTTCATGGGGGACATACGCAACAATTTGTGAACGCTGATGTAAACAAACATTCACCAACTTAAATCTTTTATTTATTTGTTGTATTATGCAGAAGTGTGTAATGAGTTGGCGGGCCCATCTTTGCATCATTGAGCCTGGACAATGCACCCTTCAAAGAAATGTTGCACAGATGGCAAGTGGTTGGCAACACTGTGCCAATTTCACTGACCCAAGATTTGAACCTCAGACCTCACGCTCCAGAGACGAATGCGTTAGCATTCGATTAACTAGCATCAGCAAATAGTCCCCAAAGTAGCTTTGCATCAAGTCTAACTGCCAATTTGCTGTGCTTATTTGTATTGTAACTTTTAGTTGATCAGCTATAGATCACACATACTAAAGAGACATTCTAATTTATGTAATGGTGGCAGAATTAGTGTCGCAGTAATACATACTTACTGATATTTGGTAATTTTTTTTGGCAGTTTATGCTGGTATGAAAAGTTATACTGTGGTGTGAAAAGAATTCTATGAATGATGATTTCACTGGAAATTTTTAAGTTAAAGTGAGTGAAATAAAAATTTTCATTATTCATCTTTGCATTTTTTGTTTGCCTTTTTTAAGATCATGAAGAAAGTAGGTCAACAAGCTCACGTGGTCTTATGTCTGTCCTGCGTTGAAAAACTGCTGCGACTTTGAAGCCAGTATATGTCTGTGGTTGTTTCGGGCATGGGTTGGAATCCCTTCTGTAGGCATTTTTCTAACAATCAGAGGCTGATTCAGATTGTGACTTAATATGTCTTATTTTCGTGATTTTTTAAGGGTTAAGATTTGGGTTAGTTTTAGAGTGAGTTTTGGAGTAAGAATTTGAGTTTGGGTTAGATCTGGATCAAAATTAATAAAAAAGTAGACAAAAATTTCCAGTGAAAGAGTCTCGTCCGAAGAATCATTATTTGACTTAGGTTATTGATAGTGTTGTAATGCCATGCCAAACTATCCCCATCCAGTTTAAGTTTTTTTGTTTGGTTTCACCTAGAACTTTAGCTGAAATGGTATCAAATTAATGCTAACTTTGGCAAGGTTTCCTGGTTTGACGCTTGAATATATATGCGTCAGTTGTTTCTTTTTCTTATTAGTTGTTTTTAGAGCTGAAGGTAAATCAGACTGCACTAATTATCTTCACCACTTTTTCAAAAAACAAACTTTAAACTGCTTTTCAACCTCTAAAATTAGTTTTTGTTAGTCTTTTTCGAACTCTGTTTGCAATCCTTAACTGTTAAATGCAATGGCACATCGAAGTATACATTTTTACAACTCATTTTGTTTTTAGAGAAATCTGACCATGGGATCCAGCTTCGAAATACAACCGCTATTCGAAACATTACTTCAATTGCTTGCAAGACTCTGCAAATAAACATTTAACTGTCCAAGCATCATTTTTAAGATGTACAAAAAAAGAATTGTGTATGGACTATGGAGGAGCAAATATACTTGTGTTTGAACTGTCGAAAGGTGACCAACAATTGAACTTCAGCAACAATAAGGTCGTGCGGTTATCTGTTTCAGAATCACACTATCAAAGTGCCTCGTTTGTAATTTAATGACGTGTTTGACGGACTTCTTCACGTGTTAGCCTTCGGTCCTTATTTGCATATTTCAATTTTGTTGTAGCATTTGTAATTAGGATCACGTGTTTTAATCCTATACCGCCATGCTCAACATATAGGTAACGTTTCAAATTTATGCGTTGTACGTAATGATTTGTAGTTCCCGTAAGAATAAGAATATTAAGTCTCTTTGATTGTTAGAGTTGGAAATGGAACAGAGAAGTTTGTGAAAATCATCTAATACGAAATCTGATCCTTGTGCAACAAGACACTCATTAGCGTTTTTGATAAAACCATCTTCATACGATAACTCTTTGTATTATTCCTGGCAACAAAAGAGACATTAATTTTATGCCTACTTGTTTTACAATGGTGAATATTACATGTACTATTTAATCAGTTAAATTTGTTTATTTATTTAGTTTTAATAATTAATGTAATATGCTTTTCAAATTTTGCTGATTAATTTAGTTTGGTTTAGTTGTATTAGGCTAATTTATGTGCCAGCTGTGAATGTAAAGTGTCTGCTAATTGTTTCAAACAGTTATGTATGTTTTAACGGAAAATGTATGCTTTAAATTAATGTAGGATAACATCGAAGTCATAATGTTTGTTCTCACAGTTAGCCTGGCTTGTATATTTTACTGCTTTTAGTCTTAACTTAAAATATTTTGCTATTTTTTCGTAAATATGGCACTTTTTTGGTTTAAAATTACTTTGTTTAAGATTAACTAACTTTGATGTTGCTGGGTGTCAGTGTCGTCGCTACGGGGAGGCCAGGAGGCCGTGCACCCCTAATAGCTGGTTGTGCCCCCCATTTCAGTTTACTCAAAATACTGTTTTTAAATATCTCCTAACGACAAGACAATGATGGAAAAAGGAATAATAATGTTCAAACATAATTACCATTGGACGTTTACTCGATTCTTTGCGAAATAGCTGCCAACCGACTGCTATAATAATCGTGATGCAGTAACCCGTCTTATTAACACGCCTTCACGGATGTGTCGCGGAAAAAAGATGTAAGCCTACAGAATCGTTTCCGGTGCTTCGTTAGTAATTTTGACCTGAAACAGTACGTGAAAACGTTTTTAAGAAGACCAACTATTTTTGTTTTTTTAGCACACTCACGATCTTAAGGCAGGGCCTGCGAGAGTGGGTTCAGGGGGTACATCGTACCAGGGCCCACGCCTAGGGGAGGCCGGGCTCTAGGGGCCCGGAAGAGTTTCGGTTTCCTCCTTAAGTTTTGGTATCGCACCATACCACCGTAATCAAACTTGCTTACTGCAAAAATATTAGTCAGCCTATTCAGTACTGATAATTGGTCGCTATTTTTGCTACACAGCCTTTAGGGCATCCAATAGTGGCCGATTTGATTAAAAAAAGAGGAAAATGTATCAAAGGCCATACACTTACACCAAAGTCAACGTTTTGTTACATTTCTCTGACTTGAGAGCGCTAATTCTAGGGTATAACAATGTACGAGAGCGTAAATTTTTAGAGATCCAAAAGCATTTCAACGTCAGAGAGCAGAGTCAAAGTTGACATACTCTACTACTATCATTAAGCAATTCACTCTATCTGTATGAGTTTAATAGGTATTTGGGTTTGTGAAGTCTATGATTGCAGATGACGTCTTAAAACTTTTATCTGTAAAATATGTGGATTTGCATTAATAAAGTCATTATGTTGTATAATATTGTGTGCATGTCATCATACCCCACTTCACATACTTTCTTTCATGTATATCACGTTTTCTGCTTGTCAATTTAAGCAAGTTTGGTGCTGGGATGTTGATCAAATGCTGTATTTTACCCTCGAGAAACATAAAAAGTGCTAAAGCTTCCGGGACTCTGCCCCGAACCCCACTGGGGAGCTCAAAGCGCTCCTTCAAACCCCCTAGCTGGATTTAAAGCAATTTTATGTCTAGTTGTGTTTTTCAAAGGTCCTAACTATATGGGAATATCGTTATCCCCTCACTTTTAAATAAAGATCTACAGTCTGAACCCATCCGACAAAAATTGATTTAATGGCATGGGCCCCCAATAAGGCTTGGGGGCCCGGTATCGACCTTCGTACCCCCTGGAAATTTTTCTCTCTGAGGCCCTGTCTTTGGGTCGCAGTCAATGGCGCATTCAGGAGATAAGAGGCCAATGGGACTTCACCTCTTTAGCCAAGTCACTTAAACAATTTAACCTCAAGGTACGTGTGTTAGAACGTGTTTTGGATTTGACCTGAAGTAAGGGGGCCTGTAGGGGTAGGGGAATTTAATTCTTCAAATGACTTCCAAATTTGTGCCCTTTGATTACTCATATGACTTCAAAAACGAGCGAAATGTGATTAAAGTGGTATTAAAATTGCTATTTTTGCTACAAAATCGCCCAGCGGCTGGGGATCCGCCCCCAGGATCACGTCTGTAACACATTTGAGTTACATTTGTTTGCTCAGCATAGAGCGTAAATTCGACAACTTTTGTAGAAAAAAAGATTTACTTTTAGTTTAAATTCCCGCCTCTTAGCAAAATCTTGGTTTCGCGTCTGATCGCATTCACGGCTGCAAGTAGATTTTTAAAGCGATTATAGGCCGCTGACGAAACTAGCTAAGAAACGCTGCTGGCCTTATATGCCTTTTTTTTGACATGATTACAGATTTTTAAAAATTGCCCATAATTTGTAGCCGTACAATTTCAATTTTTATCTGCAAGTTCAGTCTATTTTAGTGCCCCCTCACTTTTGGCTAGTGCGCCCCCACTTTGTTTTTCTCTGGTGACGGCACTGCTTGGTGTTGGATAATTTAATTTTGACTCTGGATATTTGTTATTGCCAACTTATTGTGGATGCTACTAAATGAAACTTCTGTTTCTTCCATACTGAACTGAGTTGGCTCACATTGTCCATGGAATATATTTGGCACGATGGTATTATACATTTGATATGATGGACGATTGTATTTTTAAATTTTACCGGCGCAAAATTGTGCTGAACCGGTACATTATTATTATTAAATAGATTTTTCACTCTGAAATTATTCGAGCTTTTGGCGTTAAGCGCCAAGTAATGCGTTCAAGGTGATAGAAAATCGTTATATCGTGCGCAGTTATCGTTTGATAGAGACGAAAAACGAATGAAATACTAAATTTTGTGCATTGTATTCGCCTGAATGGCCTCTCCAGTGTTTTTCAAATAGCAGAGTTCATCAGGAGGATAGAAGAAAGAGGATTTAGGCATGGTTGTTCTCGATATCCCTGAGCGAAGGCACAACTTACCACAAAAGATGATGGAATGAGCGGATAAGGATTTTTAGTTTTGTGCACTATCATATTTATTTACATCAACTTTTTAAATGCACCACAGGTAAATACAAAAACTTGGGAGACAACGAACAAGACCGTACGATCATCAAAGTCACTTACACCCTACTTATAGTTGATAATTGAAATATAAATGATCTAATTATGGTTTACAATTAAATCAATGGTGTCGTCAAGGGTAGGCTCCACCTATTTTGTGTTTTTTTTTGCAACGGTAGGCTCAGTTATGTTTCTGTCTTGCTACAACGTAAAGCGTTTTAACCCGTACAAAGGCATTTTGGTTTTAAGTAAGATCAGTGGTTCCCAAACTAAAAAAATTCACAGCAGTCCCCATGCAAATTTTAAATGTTTGGCTGCCTTATCTACAAAGCTTAAAATTTGTCCATCACAACTACGAGATCAATGTACCGTATTGTGAAAAATAGGCCTACACAGAGCGCAAATGTACAGTAATTAACGAAGTGTAATGTGTAGTTGTAAGGTCTACTCACTGTTCGTATATGCTGTTCTCCGGTCCAAATTCACAGTTTAACTTCTGTTAGACGGTATCAAAATTCAAACCACGCACATAATCATTACTGCTAATATCCAAAATATCCCTGTAGAGGAAACATAACGAACACGCATTCTTTTTCTATCCTACTCGTTAAAACTGGGGGTTTCCCTCAACCGAACTCCGTACTGTATGAAACTAGCGGAGTAATACTATTACTGTAGTGCCGGTATGGATAACCAGGCACTACAAATGGGATGGGTGCAGTTACTTCCAGACGCCCTCTCCTTTCTTCACTAACACAGATACAAAAAGCCTGAGCTTCTGCTAGGCCACAGAAGTAGCTATCTATAGCATTAGCCACCGATGAACTGAACTTTTCTCTCTGTGACACCATGGGGGAGTCGGGTAGTGTAATCGCAACGAACGCAGAGAAAGCACAAAATAACTCTCGCAAGCACAGATTGCGTACCTCCCAAATGCTAAGGAGTGGGAAGCAAAATTATTAAGGCTATTAGCCAAGTAACGCTTTACCAAATTTGTTTTGCGGACCTTCCGAAAGTGGTTCAAGAACTCTAAAAGGTCTGCGGACCCCACTTTGGAAACTACCGAGTTAGATGAAAAACAGCTTCCAGACCGCTTCATAATTTTTTTTTATGCGATTATCAGGATTAATTGATTGGGACTTTGGTGATACTTTTTTTAGCATTTGTCGTGATTTTTCGGTCAATAGTTTTTACAAGTATTTCATTTTATGCTTTTCCGTTCATTTCATTCTTTGCATCAGTTCTGCATTTCAATAAACAAAATTAGAGATACCGGTTTGCTTCGGTTCGATTTGTTTAGTTTTGCAGAGTAGGTTGTTAAGAATGATTGATAGTATGGATGAATTTAGATTTTTGCTGCTTTTTACTGCTCGTTAGAAACAACAGCGATAAAGCTAAGCATTTACTCATCCAAGGAAGCAACAAGGATGCTGGTGGGAGTTGAACCAACAATTGTTGAAGTAGCTTGAATTACTGTATAGCTATTGGCTCATGCAATCCATGTCTTCTGTTTTCACATGGGACATATGACTTAAATTGACGCAGACAACAATTTGGAGGAGGTCTGAAACCCCCAGACCTTACTCTAAACTTGTCGATGCAGCAGGTTTACACCAACCCACTTAATTTTCTTAGGACGGCTGCGCTGTGCAGTATACACGATCAAGTTCTACAATGTACAAGATGGACCAACGACAACATCTAATATGTTCTCTGGTGAAAGCGTAAATAGGGATATTAAGACGTCATTTTCAAGTAGTACAAAAACTTAAGATCATTTTGAGTAAAAGAAATGCCTGTTTATTTGCTTCCGCCTAAAAATAAGACACATATAAACCAGGAGCGGGCTTTGCTGTTTACTTTTTATAACACATTCAATCTGAAAAATTGCTACCGTATATTTAAGAATTTTTAAAAACAAAATCACATCGCAGAAACAAATTCATAAAAGCATAGAAAAACAGGGGTCGCTATAGTATTGTTGATTGCATGAAAAACTCGTCATTAATTTTTTTCTACGTAAGCATAGTGTGGCAGTCTGCTATGCAGAAATGTGAAAACTGTATTTCTTAGTTGCGAAAGTTGAAACAATAAATGTGCACCCTTCATCCACACATTAAACGCTTGATCGCAAGTTTGTGAGTGAACTACTAGTTGCGACGAAAAGTTATTGTTTTTATCGAGGGCCAGCTAGCCCACTATCAATTCAAAAATTTACCGTTTATCAATGTCTTTCTATATCTGGATTTTCTTACAAGTTAACCAACCGTCACGACCATTCACTACAACTGAAAAGCTTTTTGGACTTTTATTTGTATTTTTTTTATAATTGTAAGCCAAACAAGATCACGTTTTTAGTCTTTATAAAGTTATGGACGTCTTATAACGGACCGCAACCAGTGGTGTAAAAAGTATTCGAGAATTGTAATCAAGTAAAAGTTTCGTTACTGACAAAAAATTACTTGAAGTAAAGTACTGACCAAAAAAGGACTGGAGTAAAAGTAAAAACGTAGTTTTAAAAGTACTCGAGTACAAGTTTTTCTGAAAGTATTCAAGCAAAATACAGAAACTATTCACTCGACATAGCACAACTGGCCAATTACCTTTACATCACTGCCACAAAGCGCTTAGTCTTCTATAACCCCTCCTCTCTCAATAAGTCATGAATTCTTAATTGTAACTTGGCAAGTTTCTTATTATATTCAAGACAATTAATCAAAAAGAACAACAACTGTTAGACTTCGAGATTTGAATATCATGCCACGCAGAATTTACTTTGAATCATTTTATTACATCTTGGCTCAAATACTCATTTACTGTTATTGTTAAATTATGCTTAAATTAAAAAAACTCGTTGTACGTGCCTTATCAGTGTACAGTTTACTCAAGGGTGGGCTAAAAGTTACGTACCATAGCTATTTCAGTATATTCTGCGATAACCTTTTTTGGATTTAATTAATCAAACTTATTGCGGATTTTTTAAATTTAATTTATTTCAGAATATGCGAAGGCAGGCAGAAGCCTGATAAACATTACGTCACTAAATCTATTGCAGATAGCCCATCTACATAGTCTGAGTTTCCATGGGACGAAATTGATCATCATATTAAAAAGATTTCGTAATTACATTGAACAATAAATATTACAGTACTGCACGATAATGTTTCTTGCATATATTGTGTGCGATTTTTAACTCACACTGTAGAATTTAGCGATAGTAATCAAGTAATCAAAGGACGGTAAGTAATCAAAGGACACATTTTTGGCAAATCTATATATCTCTGTTTGACTCTTTCATGATTTACTTTTAATAGAATAAACAAACATCTATGCCAGTATGAGGCGAAGGGCAGATATCAAACAACGAACGTGAAACTAAAACCATCTTAAACAAATTTTCGCCAGACTGGATGTGATACGTAAGCGCACACGTAGAAAAAAGGCATTGTGAAAGTCGCTGTGGTGGTCTGACCTCTGACGCAAGAGTAGCCAGCCGCAAAAGGAGAAAAAGACAACTAACTTGGCTGAACTGAACAATTGCCGGTAGAAAAGTCGATCGTTCTGCCGAATTTGAGGTTCTAACTTAAAATTACAGTACTTTGTACTTTTCTGATACAAAATACTACTTAAATAGCGTTACTTCAGTCTATAAGTAAGCAAGAAAAAGTACCTACTAAAAAACTACTCAAGAAATATTCGCTGCTGGAAAAAACCACTTGAGTAATCTACTCAAGTATTTCGTTACTTTACACCACTGACCGACGGTGTCTGTAACTATGGGATTGTTCTAATAATCAGAATATATCCCGAAGCAGAATAAGCTTCGTAATGAGTGTTGGTTATTTTGCTGTGCAGAAAATGGACGTTGCCACTAAAGTTGAAATTTACCATACCTAAAAACGAGTTATTTTTAAGAAAAATTCTCCGACCGTTGAAGGTTCATTTCACCCATAACTACAGCCATGTACAGATATGCAGCATAAATGATTAAAGACAAGCTATTTTTATGTTGAATCTAAAACCTCGAGCCATATAGGCTCCACGCAAAAGCGTCTTATTGCATGTCTCTGGTGTGCAGCCAAAAAAATAAATAAAAACAAACAAAGTAACGACATTTTTGTTCCATGAGTCTGTCTAGATGATACTGAACATAAGCCGTTTTTGAAAAATCCTAAAAAAAAGTTGACTGAAACAATTTCAGATCAAAACATAAGTTCGTGTAAAGAAGGTGGAAGCAATTAACAAAGCGGTGCTTCCACATTCCTGTTCCTAATTGCAATATTAATATTTGTTTTAGTTTAATTTTGTTGAGCGCGATCAAGCGAATAACAAAATATGCGAAGGGAAAACTAATAATTGCAACGAGATTTAGAATCCGCATCCAGAGAGATTAAACGCGTTCGTCTAGTCTACAACCTCTCATCAAATTCTAGATTTAAAGCAACATCACTTCGGTCGAGAACGTTTATGCTACTTAATTATGAAATCGCATAGATCTAAATATTGTAGAGTAGTAATATTTGAAACGTTGACTGGTGGTACAAAACTCGAGAATTGCTTTGATTGAAATTACTTCGAAGGCATGAACATTTTACTCAGAATAACAATGGTTTGTGACAAAACTTTTAAAGCGATAAATCGTTGTCACCAAGAGAAATAAAAAGCGTTATGTTAGCGCTAGTATCCCGCTTTCTCATAACATTGCTATGACTGACACAATGGCTATTTTGAGAAAAGCTCTTGTCATTTCAAAACTACATCCTCATAACTTAATAACGAACTTTTGCATGGGTATCTAGTCTACGCAACGCCTGCATTAATTACTTTAAAACCAGTAACGATTAGTCAAATACTCACATATTTGTTAACTTAAAAAAAATTATTTCACAATTTTGTTTCTGGTGGTTGTCAAGCGCAGATGTGTAAAAACAGCCTTACAGTCTATGAAAAGTTAAGGGCAAGTAAAGCCAACATGCAAAAGCATTTACTCTATGAACAAGGAAGAAATCTTGCAGAAAAAAAAACACACAACATTATTTAAACACTTCAAACTCAAACATATTAATTTATGCTTTGCTTATGAATACTTAACTAGCAAAATAAACTTAAAAAAAAAATTAAGTGCGATCTAATAGGTACGCTGCTATAAAGAATTCTGATACAAATACTGACGTAGTGAATACTTCAATCACAGCATTTGTCTGCAACTAAACCAAACTAAATTAATCAGCAAAATTTGAAAAGCATATTACATTAATTATTAAAACTAAATAAATAAACAAATTTAACTGATTAAATAGTACATGTAATATTCACCATTGTAAAACAAGTAGGCATAAAATTAATGTCTCTTTTGTTGCCAGGAATAATACAAAGAGTTATCGTATGAAGATGGTTTTATCAAAAACGCTAACGAGTGTCTTGTTGCACAAGGATCAGATTTCGTATTAGATGATTTTCACAAACTTCTCTGTTCCAAAATTCTTTTTTTGTACATCTTAAAAATGATGCTTGGACAGTTAAATGTTTATTTGCAGAGTCTTGCAAGCAATTGAAGTAATGTTTCGAATAGCGGTTGTATTTCGAAGCTGGATCCCATGGTCAGATTTCTCTAAAAACAAAATGAGTTGTAAAAATGTATACTTCGATGTGCCATTGCATTTAACAGTTAAGGATTGCAAACAGAGTTCGAAAAAGACTAACAAAAACTAATTTTAGAGGTTGAAAAGCAGTTTAAAGTTTGTTTTTTGAAAAAGTGGTGAAGATAATTAGTGCAGTCTGATTTACCTTCAGCTCTAAAAACAACTAATAAGAAAAAGAAACAACTGACGCATATATATTCAAGCGTCAAACCAGGAAACCTTGCCAAAGTTAGCATTAATTTGATACCATTTCAGCTAAAGTTCTAGGTGAAACCAAACAAAAAAACTTAAACTGGATGGGGATAGTTTGGCATGGCATTACAACACTATCAATAACCTAAGTCAAATAATGATTCTTCGGACGAGACTCTTTCACTGGAAATTTTTGTCTACTTTTTTATTAATTTTGATCCAGATCTAACCCAAACTCAAATTCTTACTCCAAAACTCACTCTAAAACTAACCCAAATCTTAACCCTTAAAAAATCACGAAAATAAGACATATTAAGTCACAATCTGAATCAGCCTCTGATTGTTAGAAAAATGCCTACAGAAGGGATTCCAACCCATGCCCGAAACAACCACAGACATATACTGGCTTCAAAGTCGCAGCAGTTTTTCAACGCAGGACAGACATAAGACCACGTGAGCTTGTTGACCTACTTTCTTCATGATCTTAAAAAAGGCAAACAAAAAATGCAAAGATGAATAATGAAAATTTTTATTTCACTCACTTTAACTTAAAAATTTCCAGTGAAATCATCATTCATAGAATTCTTTTCACACCACAGTATAACTTTTCATACCAGCATAAACTGCCAAAAAAAATTACCAAATATCAGTAAGTATGTATTACTGCGACACTAATTCTGCCACCATTACATAAATTAGAATGTCTCTTTAGTATGTGTGATCTATAGCTGATCAACTAAAAGTTACAATACAAATAAGCACAGCAAATTGGCAGTTAGACTTGATGCAAAGCTACTTTGGGGACTATTTGCTGATGCTAGTTAATCGAATGCTAACGCATTCGTCTCTGGAGCGTGAGGTCTGAGGTTCAAATCTTGGGTCAGTGAAATTGGCACAGTGTTGCCAACCACTTGCCATCTGTGCAACATTTCTTTGAAGGGTGCATTGTCCAGGCTCAATGATGCAAAGATGGGCCCGCCAACTCATTACACACTTCTGCATAATACAACAAATAAATAAAAGATTTAAGTTGGTGAATGTTTGTTTACATCAGCGTTCACAAATTGTTGCGTATGTCCCCCATGAAGACTAGCAAACATTGCAAAAGTGCAATTTAGGCATTTTGCTGTTTCCGGTCTAAACGCACCTTTGATACATATAATCTTTTCAATGACTATACAATCAATCAAGTGTGTTTAATAACAAAATCAAATAGGTTAAGAACTTTTTAGTTTGATGAAATGCCTTGTTAACAGTCTTCCTTCAGTATCTACAAGCAAAGACAGATACTAATGTCGTGCATTAAGACCTGCTCAATCATGCCTCACACTGCTTTCAGACCATACCGGTAATTGAAAAGTGCAAGACAAACCTTCAATATCATGGACCAGCATTACAGTCATTTGTTAATAACTTTCACAAAATCACTGCAGATTCTCAATTTAATACTGCACTGTACACGTTTAACAAAAGCCATCTCTGGCTACAACTGTTTCAAAAATAAAACCAAAGTATGCACAATAAACATCAACACAACATAGGTTATCTACCTCAATTCAGATTCCCATTTCTGGAACAACTCCAGCAAGAAGATCAAATATCAGCCGGGGTAGAAGAGTGCATGGAGCAGGAAGGCCACCAAAAATTTCCAAGAAGACCAAATCAAGATGTCAGCATTCGATTCAACAGTGCTCTAACAAGAACGTCATGCTTGGGAAATCCCACTAAAAAAACAAACTAGGTTGAATTGGAAAAGACTTTATATACCAGATTTTTTTCTGTGGTCCTTTTCTGCAATTTGTGATTAAGGGTGACTTTGATACTTTTTGCATCATAAACCATTCAGTAATTTGCTATTTGATCAACCTCAAAGTTTCCAAGTAAATCTCTTTTAGGTATGTAAATAAGCAGTCATTGATCATATACCTCAACAAATTAACTACTGTTTCAAGACCATTTTAACAGTAAAAAACTGCAAACGCTTTCAAACCATGATGCAATTTAAATCCCATTATTTTGTTAATAAGACATAATATATAATACGAAGTGGCTAGCATTACGTTATGTAACGCCCATGAAGAGAATAAGAGAGTAAAGAGTGAGTGCTCATTTACTCTTTTTTGTTTTTTAAATTATCGTTAGGGTTTGGGTTAGATTTTGAGTTTGGGTTAGGATTATTGTTAGGGTTAGACCTAGGGTTAAAGTTAGGTTTAGGGTTGGGGTTAGGGTTAAAATAGCGATTTTCTTTTTCTTACGTAATGTAACAGCAGCCTCTGCCTATATAATACGCTAAATCGTTAAATACCGGTATGTATTAAAGGACTAAATATGAACTTTGCTATCTAAAAACAACACCTACCTACCAGCTCAAACAAACCCAATCCATACAGTATATCACTATTGCATAAGCTGCAAACTCTGTATTGGTATACTGATGCACTATCCAGTTGGTAAAACCAAAGTTTTCATTAGTCCATGTTCACAATTCCACAAAAAATCAATTTAAGATTGCATACAAGGCTTGTTTTGAACTGCTATAACCAAAACTCTGAAGTGTTAGAGCAGTCATGTTTTTCAAATTCGATTGTTAGTAGGCTTTGACTGAAAAGTAAGCACAAATACATAAGATGATTGGAAGAATCCTTGAAATGTAGTACAGATGCTGGATGCTTGATACTTCTTGAAACTTTGGCAAACAAACCTTATAGCTTCTTTGTTTACTGTTAAGCATGTACACAATCGGTATTTTTTTCTTGCCAATAAATTGTACAGGATATCATTGCCTGCCCGCACTCTACACAAGAAATGCAATTTTCCGTCTTCATAGGTCACATACTAATGGTAAGAACAGGAATCTATATTAATTACAAATGGTTTGGACTGGTTACCACAGATCACCACAACAGAACATACCTACGTTTTAAAAATAAAATAGACTACAACATGGGCATATCAAAAAATTGATCTACTTGTATACTATGCTGGGTAACATTTTATGCCTGCAACACAATTTTGCATGTTGAATAATCATAGAGTACAACATGTGAACATTTCTTAAGTTCAACAATCTAATACCTATTGTGTAAAAAAATTAGGGTACTAAACTTTCTATGAGCAGGTTAGAGACGAACGATTTAGGCTACTTAATCTGAGATGTACCGGTAGAAGTAGCTAGTACCAGTAGTAAATTTGGCGTTACCATTGTCTACACTATCAAGAAATTGCCACAATTAACTCAGGTTCAACACCTTAAAATATGTAAACAGCAAAATAAACCTACCCTACACATCTGACATAGCCCTAGGTCTTCTTAACATTTTGATGTTAACAGTGCACATCAAGCCAAAACCGAGAGCGAAGTGTAATATCTCAAGGATGGTGTAGTTGGCATAGCACAGAATCGGTAAGTACGCCAACGTTAACCGGTAACCCTGAACTGAATAGTGAACTCTCAACCTAACCCCTTACTACTGTATGGCTATATCATACCTCCATAGGTGGGCAAGTTAATGCAAGACGTAAGCTTTGTTAACCACTAGTTCGTTAACAAACATCACACCTCCGTTAACGTTAATTCGTTATTTTCAGCTTAGATTAACGGAAGTTAATAAAGTCCGTTAATCCGTTAACATTTTGCGGGTAATTTACATTTCTTTTTTATTCACTCGCTTCTAGAACATGTATTGACGCTGTTGAGCTGATTGTAAGAAAAAATTTATTGCTCTGATGGTCTTTTTGTGTTTTGGTAGTTACATTTTACAGTCTAATCTAATTTCAAGATAAAAACAAGTTCGAATGCACAATCGAAGCTGCGACCTGAAAATCTTTGGAAATTGGGAACAGCAATAACTAATAGACCTCTGAGGCTGCAGGTTATTATTTGCCTCAAAAAAGAGCTCCTTTCTTTGCTTTCTTCTATAAAACTCATGCTAATATGCAACAAGTGTTACCAGAGCAAACTGGTGTGTACCGGTACGATGAATGAATGGTGCAAGATACAAATAAAACCTTAACGGAAGTTAACAAAACTTAACGGAAGTTACTTTAGTCCGTTAGCAGCACTTAACGAAAGTTAATTTAGTCCGTTAACATGAAAAAACTTTTTAACGGATTAACAAGTTAATAAAAAAGTTAGCTTCGTTATTAACGGATTAACGATTAAAGGACTTGTGCCCACCTATGCATACCTCACCTAGGCTACTATGCTTACTGAGACCTACCAAAATCCAGAAGCTATTTGTTTAGACTTAGGAGAAATTTAATTTACTTACTACAGTAGTTACTCTGACCATCAAACAGATGAATCGACTGACTAACATTAACTGAATGCAAGAGTGACGCTGTTTACTGTAAGCTAGTCTATTCTGTATCAAAAAATCAATTATTTGGCTATTATCTGCCATTTACGAATAGTAAGTAAATACACATAACATGATTAAAACTTTGAATTGCACTAACATCATCGTTATCTGACTACCATCACATTAGACATCCCTGGTATGATATTAGGCTATTATTTAAATTTTATACCAGTATCTAGTAGGCCTAATATAGCAACAATTGCTCAGACTCGAGTCAACAGCTTAACCGTGATGCTTACAACAACTTGTCAGACGCTATCTAGATACTAGGCTAACTAGATACGCTAACATATATTAGGCGTATTTACCTGTGATCACTAACCTATAAGCTAACCTACCTCTTGCATTAATTAGCCTGTGAATACAGCGGATCAAGCCAAAGTGAGCGCGGAGTATGGATAGGATGCGGATGTGACGTAATAAATCGTGCAAAACCATGGTAGAAAAAAAAATTTCGCGCCCCGGGACCCCCTCAAATCAATTTTTGTTAGCCAATTTAAACGTAAACCTGGAAGAAATGAATAGTTTTCGTCCTAAAAGTTGCTATCTCAGGATCACAACTAGCCTTTTATTAACGTAATGCATTAACCAAGGCTGGATTTACCACAAAATTGCGCAGTACCAGCTAAGGGTCCTGCCCTCAAATCTTAAGACTTTTTATGGCTTTCACCTACATTTGGCAGCAAGATGTTGCGAAAATATCCAAAGTGCCAGGGGCCCAGCGCGATATGTAAATCCGGCCCGGCAATAACATGGTTAGTAAGTGTAACCATCTATTGTGCTATTTTTCAATAACAATTCATTAATTCATCTCCACCTCGCCAGTTTTTACGCACAAAATACTTTTAAAAAAAATTAGCCATGGATAAATGCTGATTGAACAAATCGTTGAACTTCAATTGATGGGGCCTGGGCCCCCTGGCCTAACATGCACTTCTATAACTGGTTATTTTCATGACAAAACAAAAATCTCTAAGGAAAATCTTTGAGTGGGTTTTCATTTACTGCTAAAATGTTGAACGAGACAATGAACCTTACTTCCCCCTACCTGGACCAAATCACGTACAATTAAACTTTAACACCAAAATGCAAGATATTAAACGTGTTTTGGACTTAAATTGCTACTAGAAGGAGGATTAAACAATTTAATTTTTTTAATTGGCTTTCAAATGTCAAAAATTTAGTGCTTTCAAATGGCTCTAAACATGCGCGAAATGTGATTCAATGGCATTCAAATAGCTTTTTTTTCCAAAAAATTACAAAAAATCGCCCAATAGCTGGAGACCCCGCCCCCAGACACCCCGTCTGTGATACGTTTGAGTTGTATTGGTTTTCTCAAAACGTCTTCAAAGTTACGTATTTTGCACTTTTCAACTATATTAGTCGAAGCCCTCTCCCTTTGTAAAATCCTGGTTAAGTGCCAACAGGCAAATTTTTGATGAAGTCATTGCATGTAATTTGTGGTTTAGGCCTCCCCGATCAAAAATTTTGGCTACGCCTATAAATTAGGGTTGGCTGAAAAACTTTTTTGAAGACCGTTTTTTTTTAGAACACCTGCGGCTGTTCCTTAGTCTTTGGCCGAGAGCATTCCTGTCATTGGCCTCGAGAGTGTCCGTCCTCGGAAAAGCTGTCCTTGGCCTTGACCTCGGATTTTTTTTTGTGTCCTTGGCTTTGGCCTCGAGCCTTGTGTCCTCGACTCCACCTCAGGTAAAAGCCATACTTAATGCTACAATGACTATTTTGGGGTAAGAGTAAGAAATCAGTTAGAGGATACCACAGTTTATTGCCACTGTTTTTGTTTTCAGTGGACTCCCAAAAAACGCTTTTAAGCAGTTTTTACCCCTGCCGTCTTCAAATAAAAAAAAGGCAATTTTTTGAGTTCCCTTCCAAATTTGTTGCTGTCAGGGAGATAGTCGAACCGAAAGTAACTCTTTTAACCATTTATGTGTTCAGTGGACTCCAAAAAAGGTTTTTGAGCAGTTTTTACCCTTGCCGTCTTTCAGATAAATAATAAAAGGTCATTTTTTTGTGCCTCCCCCCCTAAATTTGTTACTGTCAAGGAGTTAGCCGAATCTAAAGTTACTGTCTTTGCCATTTTGTGTTCTGTGGACTTCAACGGACGTTTTTGAGCAATTTTTATCCATGCCGTCTTTGGGGTAAATAAAGGCCATTTTGACTCCCCTAAATTTGTTACTGTCGGGGGGTTAGCCGAATCTAAGTTACTGTCTTAGCCATTTTTGTGTTCAACGGATTCCAAAGAACATTTTTGTGCAATTTTTATCCATGCCGTCTTTGCGGTAAATAAACGCCATTTTGAACCCCCTTAAATTGTGGATTAGGGGCGCCTTAGCCGAAATTTTGGCTTGCCAGTAAAACATTTTCTTGAAAGTTGAGTAAAGACGTGTATTTTAGGCGCATCAAACCTTCCGCCGTCTTCGAAGTAAATAAACCTTCTGGGCTGCCAGTCTATTATTAGCAGAGGTGCAGTTCTCGAGGACACATTTTGAAGTCCTTGGCCTCGAAGGTTAAGTTTTTGGCCTTGGCCTCGAAGCCTCAAGTCCTCGAAAATTGCCCTGTTCTCGGCTCGAGCATTATTTTTTGAATCGTTAAAGTTTTTTAGATCGCGTGAAAAAAATTTTTGAAAATCTTCTTTTTGGAAATCGCCTGAAAAAAATTTTTTGAAAACCTTTTTTTAATTTTATTTGGAGAACATTCGCGCCTGTGTCCACGATCTTTGGCTTTGGCTTCGAGCATTCCTGTCCTTGGCCTCGAGAAGGTCTGTACTCGGAAGGGCTGACCTTGGCCACGGATTTTTTTGTGTGCTTGGCCATGGCTTCGAACCTTAATTGTGTCCTCGACTCCACCTCTGATTATTAGTGCGATACTTACTACCTTGGTTTGGGCACATTCTTGAAAGCAAAAAATGTCTTCACACTGTAGAACTATTTTGCGTTAATTTTGGAATTTTTTGCCTGTTTTCTTGAGCTTAGTTTTGCAGGTTTTTTTTGTGCATTATTCACAGATTGAAAATGACTTAGGTAATTAGTTGACAGAGGTGGAGTTCTCGAGGACACATTTTGAAGTCCTTGGCCTCGAAGGTCAAGTCCTTGGCCTTGGCCTCGAGGCCTCAAGTCCTCGAAAATTGGCCTGTCCTCGGCTCGAGGACAGCCCTATTTTTTGAATTGTTAAAATTTTGTGGAGCGCTTGAAAAATTTTTTGGAAAATGATTTTTTGTGGAGATCGCCTGAGAAATTTTTATGAAGACCTTTTTTTTGGAGAGCACTTGCACTTGTGTCCTTGGTCCTTGGCCTTGGCCTCGAGCATTCCTGTCCTTGGCCTCGAGAGTGTCTGTCCTCGGAAAGGCTGTCCTTGGCCTTGGCCTCGGATTTTTTTTGTGTCCTTGGCCTTGAGCCTTGTGTCCTCGACTCCACCTCTGTTAGTTGAAACGTCTCTTTTTAACTACGCTGGTTTGGACTTTTGCGCCAATCTAAGCACGTCTTTAATTTTTTTGCGCCACGCCGATGAAAGTGCAAAGTGCAAGCTGCAAATGCAAACACGCCGAATTAGACGAGTATAAAATTTGCTTCCAGAAATCTTTTGTTTTTCTTATGCTGCGACTTTACTTACAATAAAAAAAAAGATCTTAATTTACTCCTCGGGGCTACAATTATTTTTGGTTTGGTTTCCACAGTCGTGCAAGCAGAATTATATTGCGGGGGACTTGGTCCTAAAAAGCTAAAATTGTATCAGAAGTTACTGTACTTGGCAGATCCTCAACACAGAACAAGTAGGTACCGGTTAGTAGCCTAGCACTGTAGTTACATTATCTGCTTTCCAATTAGGCCAGAGCTTCATCAACATCCGAATTCACGCAAAGTTTACCCTGGCAGCCCACCCAAACCTTTGAAGCACACACAAAGGCAATTTCTCTTTTCTGCATTTGCCACCCTACCCTCTTCTCAGATTATTCTGATCAAAACAGGCTCGGCGCCAGAGTAGTGTCAGTCACAATGCATTGTTATGCGTTAGTGAATTATTATTGATGACACATGTTTTGACTTCTAAGTTCTTATTGTTTGCTCTCCTCCCCTTTCTTCCCGAAGAATTAAGGCCAAAAGGCGTCACATTGGTTGAAAGGCTATAAACTTGACAAAACTGATATTCATGAATTCCATTGTAAAATATAGGCCTACATGCAATTAAACTTTTATTTTTAAAGTGCAGAAAACAAGAACTTCTTAAAAACCTTGGCAATATTTTTCACTATGCAGTTCATACCGTAGGCCTACTGGTACGGTACCTCATAAGTACGTATGTACCTCTTAAGTACGTACAGTACGGTACATTTAGAGCTTTGATTGACCTACATACTCACTGCACCTATTAAGTATGGTATGTTTAGGGCGTCTGTACCAGTACAGAGTAGCCTTCGCATGCAAAACTTGTTTTTGGTGGCTACCGTACGTTACGTTAATGCGGTACAGTAAATTTTTGAAGTACCGGTATGCCATGTTCAAATTTTGAATGTACTGGAACTGAACCCAGTACTGCCATTCTTGCTGACGTAGAGTAAAATATGAAAGTCGATTCCAAACATTAGGCCTATGCCTTAGGATGTCATTAGATTTAATTGTAAAAGCCACTAAGACTTTGGATGCTGTCTAGCAGCTATGGACGGTAGTTTATCAGCTAGCCTATAGCTTGTTACTGACGACTCAATACACAATAGGCTGCTGTGTATAAACATTCCACCGCATGAACACAACATTTTGTGGTATATACTGTGAGCCCAATCCGATTTCTCTGATGTAACATGCAAACTTTTCGATGGAGGTGGTTGGTTGTAGATTGGCTACAGTATTGTACCTTACAGGGTATCCTGCAATGTGGTCAAAATTTGATAATACAAAGTTGTAGTCTACCACATCTGGAAGTTTTGTAATTATTATAGTATGGTAGGCATGGTTAGTTGATCTTGATGTTTTTTAGTTAGTATTCTAGACACAATTAGCGTAGTCAAGCTGCGAGTAGTCCAGGGTACCAATGTTTTCATGCAAACTGCATGACATTCTGAAAATAATTATGCAGCATAGCAGGTTGTTACCGGTATGTGATACCGCTAGGCCTAGACATTTATGGCTATCCCACAATGCTTGAAAAATGTACAAGTTGCAATAGTTGATTTTGTAGAAAATTGCTTATCATTAGAAGAATTTGAAACAAGGTTTTTAAAAGCAAACCAACCAGTTGTAATCAAAAATTGTTTGACAAATTTACCTTGCTCCCAATGGACTATTGATTTCTTGCTGAAATGCGTTGGAAACAACCAAGTTACTGTTCGTGGACGTACTCATCTGCAGCATTACAAGGTTGAGATTTTCAGTTTCTAGCTTATTTTTGTAATCTGTTCAGTTTTCTCTTTCTGTATATATGCCTACCGTATTTTGTAACAGGTGTTAAATATTGTATTTACTACTGATAACATTAACAGAAAAATGTACTGGTTTTATTAAATTCTGAAGTCTGAAGTAGTGTCTAAATTAAAATCTATACAGTATAAGTTATTGGGGTGTTGTTAAATACAGAATATATCTTAAGCTGTCAACTTTTTTGAAAGCTCTGTGACCCATGTACTGGTACTGTGTATGAGTGCAAGCACTCTCTCTTCGTCTCCAGTCTAAGCTTTTCCCTAAATCTAACCCTATTAAGTGTTCTAGACTTACCGGTAGCTACTCCCGAAATTCTCCGATCTAACCCTACGTTATTCCCCGAATTCTCTGATCTAACCCTAAGCTATTCCCCAAAATTTAACCCTAATAAGTGCATGCATGCGAGGAGAGAGCATGCGCTCATACAAGGGTCACATAGCTTTTAGGAAAGGAAGGCTTTATTTCACCAAAAATTTTTATGTACTTTTTTATCAGTTCTGACTCAAACCTATCCCAAACTCAAATGCTTACTCTAAAACTATCCCCAAATCGAACCCTCACTTAAACCATAATCTTAACCACTAAAAAAGCAAATGAAAAAAGCGCGGATAAATATTTGTCATTTTTGTTTTATTCTCTTTAATTTGAAAATTTTTAGTAAAATAGTCACTACCTTTAGGAAAATGGGTTACTTATACTTCACAACACCCAAGCTATTGTACAATGATTTTTTCTGGAATTGAAACCGCGCTTAAATAAAAGCCGCTCTCAAATAGAAACTGCACAAAATGTTTAAAAATTAAAAACAGAAGCCGCAACAAAAGACACACCGCAAAAACAACTCCAACATTGTATGTTATATTTGAACTACCGTACTCTAGCAACAATCCTTTTCATCATCATCCATAGTTCTGATATCATCATTCAAGTATTTACTATCAATGAGTTTATTACAACCTCTTGCGATATTTTTTCCCATGCCTTAACAACGCATAGAATTTGCAGTAAATGACTGGGTGCGTTTATTTTTTCACCCTTAGTGTATTCAAATTGACCTTTTCTAAACCAGTCATCATAAAACTCATCAAAGAATTATTTAAACGGTTTGTTAATGCACACATCAAGTGGATTAACAACAAACAAAGAATTGAAGCCGCCCTCAAATAGAAACTGCACAAAATGTTAAAAAATAAAAAATGGAAGCTGCGGCTTCTATTAAGAAAATATGGTACTGTATAATTTTGTTATTGCATAATGCATAGCCTTGTCCAAAATAGTTTGATCTGTAAATTATTTTCTGTTATTGATATAAACCTGTGATAGCCTACTAATATTAGAAACCAACTAGGCCTAATCTGTATTTGTTTTTCGCTGTCCAATATATTATACTGAATGTAGTGTGACACGTTTAGGCCTTGTTCCTCTGAAAAAATACATCAAAACTTCATTAGACAATCGCTTTTCAACACATCACAAAAAGCTAAGGTGGATGCCTTAGCAGGGCTGCACTAAGAAAATTCTCCGAACCTTTTTAATTGCTGATTGAAAAATAGAAAATTGTTGTTCATCTATTGAAAGCTCAAATGAAATCTACGAAAACCAAAAGTAATCACCAATAAGTTAGGCAACTAGAAGCGTAACTAATACCCAGATTCTAAATTTTAAATAAGAAAGGGTGTTACGTTACGTAATACCTGTAAAGAGAATAAGAGTGATTGGAACTCATTTGCTCATTTAATCTTTTTTAGTTTTTGTTTGATTAGGTTATCATTAGGGTTTGGGTTACATTTTGGGTTTGGATTAGGATTACTGTTAGGGTTTGAGTTTGGGTTAGATGGCAAAATAGCAATTTTCTTTTTCTTATGTAATGTAAGAGTAACCTCTGCCTTGAGATAAACTGAAATTCATTTTTATTGGTACATATGAGGCTTACAGTATCAGTACATGCTTGTTTGAAAACTTTTAATGAATTGAAATTACATGAGTTCATAACCACTGAAATAATTATTAGTGATACTGATCAATATTATTCCATTACTTGTAGGTTGGAAAAGCATATACAGTTCGAGAAACAACATTTGCTGACTATATAAGTGATCTTAGGAAAAGAAATCAAAATGGGATGACATCATACATGGCTGTGCAAAATATTAGCAAAACCTTTCCACAGTTACTGGTAGGCCAGCATTATTATCAAGTGTACTGTTTACAAGCTTATATTAGTATAACTCAGTTCCAAGTCTACTGTTTACAAGCTACTGGTACTATTTTCCTCTTTGTGACAAAGTGTTGAAACACCAATTTCTGCAATCTGGAGTTAAATTGTGATTCTGGAAAATAGATTCGGGCTAATTGCAGTTATATTTTGTTTGGTTGATTGTTTTCAGGGTAATATTTGGTTGATCACTTTCATCTACTTTATTCCAGTACATGATTGTGTTTATGTCTAAACTACATTTTGCACTAGCTGTTTTAATTGGAATCAATCACAGTTTTTTGATAAATGCTGTGATGTGAAAAAGTGTTTGTGTAGTATTTGAAACTACTATACTGCATGTTTTGTAATACTAATTCTGCTATTTAGAAAGAATGTCAGTTGCCGGGTTTTATTGGTAAAGTTCACAATGGACCATTTTTGTGGGTTGCCAGAGAAGGCCATTATGGTAAATTACCTTGTTATTGCTTTGATATAGCAAAGGTACCTAGTTATATCATAAGTACAGTAATTAAATTCTTATTAGTTTCACATAACACTCAGCAGGGAAGCAACTATAGTTATGTTGATGACAAACACGTTTTCTTTTTAGCATAGATGTGTTTTGCTTGTTTTTACTCAGAATCAGATAAGAAAGTAGATGCCTGTGATTCTGCTTAAACTAAACTTTTTATTGTGAAAACAATCAAATATGGGTCCACGACAACTGACCGCGAACCAACTGACCACGAACAAACTGACTGCGAACAACGCCGATTGGCTGAGAAGGGTGATCCAAAATATATTTTTACTATCCCCAGAGCCATCTTGCCCAAACCCTCACTTTCTGATGAAATTACTGCGACGAAATCAGTAACGAAAACATGTAAAGAAATCATTGCTTCACGGTCAGTTGACTTGGCTCGATCAGATATTGTTCTTGTGATTACAGAATATTGTCATTATGATCCTGATGCCAGTTTGTTGATGATGATTGAAGGAAGTAAGCAAGTTCGGTTATTTTCCTGTTCAGATCACAAAAAGCTCTATCCTAATCCTCTAGGTTCTAAAGGAAAAACAATTCAATCTCAGGTAGCTCCTTTTGTCTATATTTAGTTTAATGCCATGATAGATTTTAGCTCTGCTGCACCACCTAACCCATTGCAATATTTTTTGCTTTTGTTAAATCGGTTTGATTTTACATGAAACAACTATATACTTATTTATCTTTCACATAAACTTGAGTTAGTTGGCCACATTGACTAAGTTCCGGTATTCTTTTATTTCTTTAAATCGACTTTAATTGTTTTGAAGCCATCTAATCCCAAGTCCCAATTGAACTTTTGAGCTGTTTCTGTGTTGTAATAAGTTGGTATTACTTTATGAATGAAGTCTGCAATCGTCAATTGTTTGCTGCTTTTGTTTAGGTAGACTGTGATTCTCCCAAACTCGAATTGTATCCAGAGTTTGCTAAAGCAACATGCTATTTTTGCACTTTGGAAGCTGGCGATATGTAGGTAGAAGATCTTGATGATTATTCATAGTATGAAAACGGTTACTACAATAATACTCTTTAGAAACAATATTGTTTTTCAAATAGCACAGGCAAAAGTTAGAGCGCTTTTCCTGCTTAACAGCAGCGGATTCGCTAGCCATGACGTGGAGAAATTAAACCAATCAACCCTTTTTTTTTATAAAATTGCAAAACATTTGTCAAGGGTGGGCTAAATCAAAGGCTAAAATACACTACAGGCAGAAATTAATTTCATGAATAAAAACACATCCTCGGTCTTATTCAAATAGAATCTCTAAGATTAAAACTATAGATGTGCTTTCAACCACGAAATAAGTTTCAGCTCATTGCCGTATGTATACTGTATTTTCAGCTATTGATTTAGTCCACTCTGGACAAGTAAAAGTATTTTAATAATTTTTAAAGTTGAAGTGAAATCTTTGGCTGAGCTTCTTTTTTGAATCGATTTTTGTTTTTCATCTTATTTTAGTTTTTATCGAAATCACGGTTTATTGGCCCACTTTTGCACTGAAACTAACTGAAAAACAAAAAAAAAAGATTATTGTGGTCGTCTGGTCGACCCACTTTGAATGCGGCCTGCATTTTAACTGCTTAGTCCATTAATCAGAGAAAAACTCCCAGTAGGCTAATCTACCATAAACGAATCATATAATCGCTGCTAAGTGACCGGTAACTCACTGACCTCTTCCAAGTAGGATTAATTGGCAATTGCAGTTTAGACTTTGAACACCTATCATGTATCTAATCCATCACCACTGGATCATACCAGGTAGATCTTTGCTAAATAACTGCTGAAAAGGATGGCAAAATTGTTAATTGTATTTAGTTTACTAATTCCTGCATTTTGGTGGCATCAAGTTTCTTCATTAAGTGATTCAGTGTCGATGAATGCGTTTTTTGGTGATGCTGGTGAAGATCGTTACGTCATCAGAATTATGGAGAAACCTATTTGGCCTGCTTTTCGCTATTGGTTACTTAATGTCGTTGAGCAGGTTAGCTGTGGTATTCAAATAATTTTTTGTTATGTTTAGTAATAACTTCTGCCAAAGCAGGAAGACTCGTTGCCTAGTATGATTGTTTCAAACGAAGGTTATTGTTTAAGGAATTTTTTTATACGGCATATCAACAAGCATTGAACTTTATTTCGGTCATTTTTGTCACTACTAGCACTATTTCATTTCTTGAATGCTAAATTTTGCTAATTTTTTGGTCATTTTGACCAAATTGGCTACTTTCCTTTCAATTAATTCACCAAAAATTTTGTTCAAAGATCGAAGAAAAGCTACTACATAATGCGTGAATCATCGCATCGTCTTGATACGTTTTGCTTCTGGCCTTTAATGCACTAAAACTATATTATCTGCCTGTTTTAAATCTACTTTCTCGGTATATTGAAAGCGTAGTTACTTATTTTCATACAAAAGTTTTGCTTTTTACCATAGAATCGAGAATACTCTTCTTTTGAGCGAAGTTTAGAGCGCCTTTCAATTTGTGTGGAATATTTATTATTGAAACATTTCCACGAAGTGGCGCCACCGAGTCATCTCGATACTATAATAAAAACAATAATGAAATATTTAAAGTTGGAAAAGTTACCTGAATTTTCTGGGTAAGTAATACTGTATATTACAACTCTTAAAATCTCATTCTTACCATATTTTTTTCTTTTGCAAATCCAAAAAGAAAAAACTATTGACCTGTAAAGTTCTGTCCTACTCCTTATCAGTTATCATGTATTTGTTGCAGTAATTCTTTGCTCATAATTCAGTACCGTTAGCATATTTGATGAAGTTCTGGTAACAAACATCTACAGAAGATCCCAATCTATTATTGTTTCTAAGCTATACTGATGCGGTTAATAAATACTGCGTTTATTGCAAATATCGGACATATATTTCCGCTTAGCCTTCTTTCTATTAAGCTAACAAATGACTATGGCATGCAACTAGTAGAATTCAAGCACCTTGTTCTGTACGGTAGCTAGCTTATTGCTTGCAACACTGCTGTATTTAACGTTTCATTTGGATTAGAAATACCCATTAGTGTCGGTTAACATTAAAATTGAACGGGTTTCATAGAAATTTTGTCCGAATGTTCATTTTTTGTTTATTTCCGCTGTGCGACAGAAACCGCGCTACTATATGTAACATCTTGCAGTGTATGGTCATGAGACCTATTTTTGTTCCTTTCTGGTTATTTTCATTCCAAGTCAAGGTTTATGAATTTAAAGAGAGAAAATCCGCTCACACAATGGTATTATTTTTCATTTTTAGCGGTGGAAAGCATCCGCCTCCTTTAAAGATCAGAGGATTGCGTTGGCGCTGACGTCACTAAGGATGGTGGAGAAAGTTAACGGATGACTGTGATGTCGACTAAGAAATGTTGAACGTTCAATTACTGTGATAATGTTCAATAACGTTTACTTTTACGTGAGGATCGTTAGCCGGAGAACTTTCGTTTGAGCATCTCGTCAAATGTGCCGGGCAGGTCTCTTGCATCCAGCTGATCGTGCGCACATCCATCAGACCAATCCATCTTTATGATTTTGCATTCTTAGCAAGACTTTTGGTTTGAGTTATCTCTTTTTTTACATAAATAATAAAAATTTAAAGCCGTGTTTTTTAAATGAATGTTTTGTGTTTGGCACGTTTTTCTCTCGCTTACAATAACGTAATCGAGTTCGATTTCATTCCTGATGAAGAGCAGCCTTGCTCGAAACGTTGAAAAATATTACTTTTGCTTTTAGCTTTTTTAGTGAAAAGCAATGCATTTTTATTACGGTTTATTAAACTTACGATACCTGTAGAAACCGCATGTGTGCAGGTAGCAACATTACAAAATATCTTGAAAGTTTTTGTAAGCGATTTAATTAAACTTCTCCCAGTTTCGTATTTTTTCTCATTACGTTTCATCGTAATGTAAGTTCTTGTTTTGCGCTTTGCCTAAAAATACAGTATTGCCTATAAAGGAACGGATTGTATTGTTTTGGAAGAAAAAGAATATAGCAGTACTTAAACTCATCAAAATATTTTCAAGAAAATTTTAGTCACCAGTTCAGCGAAACCGCCTGCAGCAAATGGTAATTATTACATCAACGCACGACAGATAAATTTTCCCTGTTTGCTCTTTTACTATGTTCGTTCAGTTCTTGTTAAAACATAGCCGCACAGTTCCAACGCCTAATTAAAAAGACAAGCAGGTATAAGTGATCAACAAATTTATAGATTATTGACAAGTTCATATAAACGTCTTTTGAATTTTTCAATTGATTTGAACTTTTCAACTTTTTAATGTTTTGTGTTTGACTTTCAACTTTTCAATTGATTTCAAGTTTTCAATTGATTTATTAATTCAACTTTTCTTTTTATTTGAACGTGTCAGCCTTGCCGATGAGCGTTGGTGGTATTACGCGAAACTCGAGTCCAGAGCAGCCCGTGGGAAAAATTTAGGTCTGCCTTTTTAGCAGCTGAAGTTACAAGATGAAGACGATAGTCTATACCGATAGCTTGGTTATTCAAATTTACCGGTTGAGTTAGCGTAATTTAGGGATCAATATTTCTTGCATTGTGTCGACTCCCCTTCCCACTAATGATGAAGTCAGTTAACTTCGAAACACGGAAATGCTCCCGCGATAGGGGGCTCCGCCTCACCTACGTCACTAGGAGTTGAAATGATTACCCATCGAGACGCGAGACAGCGTTAAGGTGCTGTCAAATGAAGTAGGATTGTAAGACGTGATGGCTCTGTGAACTATTAAATTACCTCTGCCTATTTCACTTCAGGAATAATTTAACAAGTGTATTTATTTTTGTGGTTAACAAACATAGGCTTAAAAAATGCTGTACCAGAACTCAATTACGCTTGTTGAGAGATTAAAAAAAAACAAACAACAGAACAGGAGAAATACTACCTGATTGTTGACATAAAAGTTATGCAAATTTTTTTGTCCGTGTTCATTAAATATTGTCATGACCAGGGCCACAACTAGGTGGAGGCAAAAGGGGGCGGCGCTCCCCAAACAAAAATTCCGCCTCCACAAACTACCCAGCATGCCTACCCAAACTCCCCTTTCCCTTACGGTAGTTTCCAAGTGGGGTCTTTGTTTTTTGGAAACCAACAGAAAACTCGGATAAAAATAGACCAATTTGGCACGATGACCTTTTTTTTTTTGGAGATCAACAAAAAACTGGGAAAGAAGTTCACCAATTTGGCACGATGACTTTTTTTTTTAGATCAACAGAGAAGTCAGCGGAAAATAGGCCAGCCCAAAAACTTTGGCCCCTCTGGAAAGAAATTTTGCCCCCTCTAGAACAATGTACTGTAATTTCTGGGTTGTCACAGACTAAGGTATTTTTTAGGAATGATCACTTGGTCATTTAACGCAGCGGTCGGCAACTACCGGTCCTTGAAAAGTTCGCTACTGGGTCTTATACTTTTTCAGGTTAAAAACTATGGAGTACATTTATGACATCTTGTGATGAAATAACTCCAGTTTACAGGAAGTACTGCAATAATTCAGCTTTGTTACAGCAACAATCCAAATATATTAACAATTAACAGCGAACATTTGAATTTGCTGCTGATCCAAACTTACATTTTCATTGCTAAACATTTGTGTTTTTGAAAGCTGGTCAGCGAAAAAATTTGTGTTTTCAACCGGTCCGCAGTATAAAAAAAGTTGCCGATCTCTGATTTAACACGTATCCAGGGGCGTCGCCAGCTTCGCGAGATCGGGGGGACAAAATTAAAATCAGGGGGGCAAAGCTTTTTCATTATTCCTGAATTGGATTGAGGCGAAGTTTCACTGAAAATCAGGTGATCTCCAAAAAAAAAAAAAGGTCTTCGCCGAAATCGGAAGGCTTTTTCTGGCCGAAATCACAAATTCAAACGTTTTTTCCGGCCAAAACCAGCAACTTTTTCCTCCCCCAAAAATACCGTGGGGTGGCAAGAAATAAACCGGGGGGGGGCATTGCCCCCCCGCTGGCGACGCACCTGGACGTAACAGTAGTTCATATTATTGTTGGCAAAATTATAAGCAATATTTGTGGATTTTCAAATTCAATCTTGCCATTTTCACATTTTTTTGCAGTTCAGTTGATGAACAAAGCAATATTTCAGATTTATCACTTTATCAGTTAAGGCGTGTAATTCTAAAGCTTATTATTACGTTAATGCTTTTCAAGCACTGTTTGAACATGAAATTTTGAAGTCTTTAAAATCAATCATTAACCGAATTGTAACTGGAATTTATTTTTCGCGACTTCAAGTTTTCTAGTCTTTGGAAGTTGCTTAACTTCAGTTTTCACGTTTAGGAATGCACGTGCATCACTGATTCCTAGCGCGAGAAGAAGCTACAAGTTGTACCTAGAATGAGGAGAAACAGTCTTATGTCGCTTCGCTAACTTCTAAACAACCTCAAACAGGCGCGTAGCCAGAAATCTGCAATGGACGGAGGGGCTGTTGCTGGGGTCTGAGGGCGGAGCCCCCAGCACTCGAGAATTTTTGTATTTTTTGTCAAAAATAACTTAATTTTAGGCTTATTTCGAAAGAAACTAACGCTATTAAAACGTGGCATGAAAATTAGCAGTACAAAAACATGATTATACGAGTCGCATAAACGGGCTATGTGGAAGGTTATTGCTAGAATTTCAGCTCTCTTATTTACGAGCTGGTAAATCATAAAATCCTCTACCGGTTGTTCAATAAAACTCTTAAGGAGTAATCTGCTTCGTCTATATTTCATAAAGATATAATTAGGGGGCTAATGGAAAGAAGTTTGAGAGAAGTGATTGGTATTTAATTAATACTGAATAGTCTCCCCTCTATAAATTCTGAGCTTACATATTTTTTGATGAAACCTATGTTAAGTATTTTTCAATGAGCGATCAAATTCGAATACTAATTTTTGGCCATTTTTCAAAATTTTTTTCTGATTTATGAGACTTATTTTTGACAAATTACTCCCCTTGAATAAACGTTTCAAAATATGCTTCAAATTATTTTTAGTCTATTTCGGTGCAATGGAATGTTGCAGAAGTGCTAAAAACGTGGTATTTTCCTAATTCTGCGTTTTGGTGGGCAGGCCAATGGAGAGGCTATAGCCCCCCCCTCCCCCCTGGCTACGCTACTGAGCTCAAAGATTTAAAAGCAGTTTGAATTTATTCTTTTATCACCATCTAATTTAGCTGAGACAGAGTATGCTAAGAAATTCTCTGTTATGCTGTTTGCCTCTCGGTTAATTGCTTAGCTTACTGTAATTAGCTACCGTGACCTTATGAAGGTGTCAAAAATGTGTGCAGTTATCACATCTTAGAGGACTGTAGTGTTCAAAGTTATGTGATAAATTTATTGTAAAATGTCATGTAAGCTTTTTTGCGGTTAGACGATAAGACGCGCTATAATACAACTTTGGTGGTTTGTTAATCCCATAATTATGAGAAAACTGCAAACCTCCAGCGCAGAAAATCTCATTGGAAAGATTAGCTTTATTGTCTTGCAGTTCGCAGTGCTTCTGCGTAGTGAAATTACACGCTAATTTAGTAATTTAAATGGAGAGGTAAATCAGTTTTTCTCCAATTCTAGGCCTCGTATTTTGAACTTGAACTTGAGTTGAGTCTATTTCTGACGGAGCTAAAAGCTAAGCTTAATAAAAAGTTTAAACACGTACATTGTTTTAGAATTTCGCAAATCCGGCATTAATCTTCAGTAGTTACTGTACATAGAAATTTGTATCAAATTAAATTTGTATCAACTCAAAAAAATTATTCTACTCTGTATACTGACTCAACTTGCTGTACGCGAAATTGCAAGTACACAAGCTCTATTGCGTAGCATATTCGGAACAGGACAGTAACCGAAACCGACCTCCAGTCGGGCTCACCAATGGAAAAACCATCAAAGTTCACCATTAGCTTTTTTACAATTTACACATTCACTTTTCGGACCCGCTTCTAGCTGGTTCCGATGCCTAGCTTACTTATTGCTGAATCATTCCAGGACGTGTTAAATTACGAAAAAAAGAGTCTGAATATGGGCGCAGCCAGGGGCGTATTTAGGGGGGAATGGTGCCATGCCCCCCCTTTGGATCGCTAAGATAGTGTAATTAGCATAGAATAGTATGCAAAATTAAGGCGTGGCCTCCCTCTTCGTAACTTGGGCAGAAAGTTTGAGCACACAAAAGTACAAAATCTGGGTAAAGATCTTTTTTTTGGTCTTCACATAATTTTGGGCTAAAAACCGGACTAATTTTGAGTGAAGACCTTTTTTTTTGGTCTTCTCCTAATTTTTAGCAGGAAAACGGACTGATTCTGAGTGGAGAAATTTTTCTTTTGTTCTTCATTATTTTCAAATTTCCTGGCTCTCCCTTTCGAAATTCCTGCGTACGCTACAGGTCGCAGGGTCTACGAAAGGGGATTCAGGGGGTACATCGTACCAGGCCCCGGAATATCTTCTAATAGTTCAAGCGTTATTATTGTGTTCTGATAGACTTCTCAATAAGGTACCGTAGTAACTATTCAACTAGCATCAAAACAGCCATATGCCGGTAGCCTATTAGACCTGAAGAATATTCTGCCACCGCCCACCAGACCTGTAGAGTGGCAATAGTCAGCTTCTTCAATGGTAGATGTTTTCGGTATTTCTCTTTTTCCTAACTGACAGCGTAGCGGTTGTGAAGTTAACTGGCCTCTGTGCGATTGCTCACGGTGAGGAAGTCCAGGCCCAGGAGCAAAGCGCTTGGACCATCTTTGAGTTGGACCTCTCCAAAGATGCCCCTATTTATTGTAGAATAGGTAATTCCATCCGTCTTCCTACCTCGAAAGATAAGAACTACCACAACTGGCTCAAGTAACTCCTCCTCGAAAAAAACTACTTGCACCAAGAATCAAACGCCTTAACTTGAGCATACCAGATCCAACTTTCTGCCTATCAATCTCGGTGCTGTGATGTTACTCGAATGCTGTATTATACCCTTGACAAACATCGAAAGGGCTAAAGCTTTTGGGGCTCTGCCCCAGGGTCACCGAGAGGGGGGGCAGGGGGGGACAATGACCCCAGGACCCATGGAGTTTAGGGGGTCCATGGGCTTCAGGGGGCTCATCAAGGGACCTGTTGGTTTCAGGGGGCCCAGCAGAGGGCCCATGGGCTTCAGAAGGTCCATCGAAATGATACTCAGGAATCAGCATTTGGAAGGCCGAAGACTTTTTTTTTTTTTTTGAGATCACATCAAAATCCTGAGAAAACTGTGGCATTTTCCCCGTCTGTTTTGCAGTTCACAAAACCGTAGATGCCTAATATTTGAGCTGACCCCGGGCCCACGTTTGGCTCTCGGTGCCCCTGCTCTGCCCCTGACCCCGCTATTAATCTAGTCTACACAAGCACTTAATCTCGACAACAAAAAAGAAGCGTGATACGTTTGGAGGGACCAGTATCAGTCTTCGTACCCCTCTGAACGAAATCCTCTCTGAGGCCCTGTGTGAGCGATGTTCGTTTGATAACAGGATCGACTGTTTTTGTTTGTTTTTTTCGGGCGCTACCGGTCTTTAGAGCTATACTTGTCATGCGTCTCGATTGCCATGATGAGTTTTCGCACTCAAGCACGAGAGGTCGTATGCACCAACGTGGATTAACTTTAATCCGAAAATTAACAAAACTTTGAGGCAAAATTTAAATAATTGGCTGGCAAAATTGTTATGATTATGAAGTAATTCAAGAATGACGCTATTTGAACTTACGAATATGGTTTATTTTAATCTAATTTTGAATGGTTTAGATTAAGAAGTTAGAGATAATCCGAAGATCAAAGTTAATCCAGGTTAGTGCGTACAAGATACGACCCTAAAAGAATTAAAAATTTTCGGTTCAGCATTATTTACTCTGTTTAGGATATAGCAATGTATTATAATCTGCCTGGTTTTGCAGTTCATTCATTCTCATTCAGTCACGTGTATGAAACCAAGCACTCCGAGACCGTCTAGCTACAGAAGCAGCACTCTTTTCAGGTTTTATTTGGCGCGAAGACCGGGTGGCTGCTTGACGCGAAGACCCTTAAAGATCGCTTCGCAGTCTCCCGTCAAGATTGCTAATTATATGTTAACGTTTGTTTTGTGTTTCTTTGTCTCGAAGTATAAAGTTTGATCTGATCTTTGATCTGATTATTAGCAGTTTTCGGGTCAGGCTAGGCCTTAGCAAAGAGTAGACTACTTGGCCCCATTTACAAATATACGTAAAGTGTCTTTCCAAAGACAAAGTAACCGATCAGTGATCGAGTGGATAGAGCGTCTGCTACTGAAACGACAAACCCGGGTTCAATTTCCGGTCGGGTCAAATCAAAGGCTATAAAAAACATTTGTTTTCACAGCTTCCCTGGTTGACGTTCAGCTATTAAAGGGACAGTGTGAAGCTTCCACCGTGTGTAGGACTGCAGGTGGCAGCTAGACTCGAGGACTAAAAGGCTCCTTCGCTGTCTTCTGGCCAAGGCAAGTCGGTGAATAAAATGTAATTTCAATTACGCAGCTACGCATCGCCAATTCGTTAATGGAATTGGTAGCCAGCAATCTTTCGATCACTAACCTAAGGCTTTAGCAACTGAGGTAGCACCGACGCAATGTATTGATTCCTCTAATAATGCATGGCATAACCGTTGGCGATTAACCTAAATTATAATAGTATGGCAACTAGCGAGAAAAAAGACACGATAGGTGCAGACGCGAACAAAATACGCGAACAGTGCTGTAGATGCAGCAGTCGTTAATTACGCGCTTGTCGTAACGTGGCAAATAAAAATGCGTAAAATGAATGTGCGAAGTTAGTTCATGACTAAAAGTTTTCAGGGCTTAGATAAACTCTGTTTTTGCAACAATAGTATTGGGCGAATGTAGTAACTCAGTGTACATGAGTTAATTTTGTTTATGCAGTGCACAGTATCATCAGTTAAAGCAACTTACGGTATAACAGATAACCTACTTAATTCATTTGATTTGTTCTACTCAATATAGCACTTGCATTTCATAGACCTGCTGTAGATATAACTGTAGAATGGCAATTGAATCGCTGAGTACGTTTAATGCGACTATGTTTCCTTATGTCGATGAATCTACATCTGCAGTTTTGAATGTGACGACCTGTAAAGAATTATCTCCGGTAAATCGAAATCCATTTCGAGTAGCTGGGGTTACAATCGGAATAATTGATATTTTTGTTGGAACAATTGGGAATTTACTGACCATTTTAGCGATTGCAGGCAACAAAAAATTACATAAACCTTTCCATTTATTTATTGCCAATCTTAGCGTCATTGACTTTTTGACTGCCTCCACAATGATGCCTTTTAACGTAACTGCTTATTATGATCAGGTTAGTTTTTGATTTATGATTGTTGAAATCTTTTGACTATCTATCGTTCTACTTACAACTCTACATCATTGTACTTGTGGTTGTGCATTTGGTGTAAAGTTTTGAATTAGAATGCTTGAAGGTATGCAACAAAACCGCAAAAACACCATAAGCTGTAAAAGTTTGTCTATTCGTTGCCAAATCTTGGTTTATGTTTGATTAAGAACATCCAAAAACATATGGTATCCCGCCTAATACGTTGCGGATGTGGCTTTTGTCTGACTTTTTGTCTTGCTGATGGTCTAAATCTACTGCATTATGTTTATCGGTAACCTATTGTTACGTAGCTACAGTATGCTTTGAAAAATTGCACCAATCTACATGGTGTCATTGACCTTAAATTAACCTCAGCCTTGTTCAATTTTTGGCTTGAATAGGACATTATTTTAATAAATAAGCAGATACTTCTGCCTATAAATTTCAGACAGGCTTGCCAATAATGAATCGGGGGGGGGGGGGGGGGGGGGTCGTTGAAACGAGTAAACAGCCCGATTTTTTTCAGTACCTCTATTAAAGGCACCCACCCTTATTATCTGAGCGACGTTCAAACCAATCAAATCTTTCATTATAATCGCTGTAATACGCTGAAGCGAGTAACGACTTGGTGTGGTCCATCTCCGCGTCATTGCGCCCGGACAGCACAACTCCTTTCGAAGAAATGTCGAAGTGGTGGCAAGCCATTGGCAACATTGTGTCCAAATTGACCAGCCCGGGATTTGAACCTCTGACTTTCCGCTCCACAGACAAACGCGTTGCAGCTCGACCAACAGCCCGGTCTGAGCGACGTTATTGAGTTTAATTTTTCTTTTAGTTTGATTTGTGAGTAGCTGAGGTATTGAGTGAAGCTTGCTTAGATGTTGTACTTTCATATACCTCTCTTTAAAACTATACATAACGTCAAAACTAATTAAAACAAACACAACTTCGACAATTTGATGGAAAGAAAATGCTGTAAAGCGGGCCTAACCTGTATTAGCTTTAGGGGCGAATCAATTTTTGAAGAGGGGTGGTGAAAATTGCTTTTAGATAAACTTTAAAAGAGTTTCTAGCAGAGCAAAGACTTGATGAAACAGTTCGAGGAGCTATTTGGGCTTCACCTGGCCCACGTAATCAGCCAACAAACAAAGCGAACAATTTCACGCTGCAGTTGCTTTGCTATTCTGTGACAGACGGGGAAAATCCAAGAAATAGCTAGAGCAACTACCGGATAAAATACAGGAAGCCATCGAAAAATGAAAACTTGTTCGGTTTCAGATAATTAACATGCGGGCAAAACATATCAATCGACATCCAAAAGTGGATTTTCCCTCCGCAATTTTTTTCATTAGGTAACCAATTGATTTACAATGAGTTCTCCTGATATGGAACTCAATGCTTCAATCGGTTGGTTATGCTTGTACCTATGGATTTTTTGTTGTTTGATAGTTTCAATTTTGCACAGAGCCGGACAACAATGTTTCGAGCTGTCAAGCTTTGTCAGTTTCTATTTTGATAGATTTTTATTGCAACAAAAATTTCAAATTGAAAGAACAGTATGATTTCTATTGTTGTTTCCAGTGCTCTGCTTACTCAAACTTTCAACTATATTTATCCGAGTTTTTTAAATTTCAATGGAAAGCAAACTTCGTCTATTCATCCGCTGACCTACTCTTAACAGATGCCATTTTTCCTTCTTGACCTACTCCTAACAAACCAATTTTTCTGACAATTTTTTTGATCGTTCTTGAAAAGAAAAACGAAAAAATATTAATAAAAAAAGCAGAAACGCGATCGAGTATCAGAACCCATAAACGTTGCTAATCAGTACAAGCAAATAAGTTAATTCTTTTAAGGAACTAAATTTTAGTTGTGCAACGTTCCGTATTTAGAATTGTGGTAAAAATCCCGAAATCGACAATTTCAAAAACAGGCAGTCAAAATAATTTTTTAATTGCCAAATGCATTCTTTTTTTTCTCAATTTTTTTTTTTTTGACATTCGACTTTTCAAGAACTGGAATAAGTTTTGGTACTTTGTAGTCACAAATTTGTTTTCACATGCTTTCAAAAAAGATGTGCTTGCCACTTATAATAAAATAATCATTATTATGAAATGAAATTTAAAATAATCTCATTTCTAAGAATGCAAAATGTTTGGCAAGTTTATTTGATGGCTTTGTGATTCCTTAATGAGTATAATAATGCCCCGAAATCCTCTAAATTAATCATACACAAACAAAAGGATTACATTTTTCTTTAATTCACGTTTGCAGTATTTACTATATACGAGTATTTATTACCTCGCCTTTACCGGTGAAACTATATCTGGTTGAACGAAGCAAACATCTTCGCTGGCACGTCCAATAATATTCAGGAAAAAAAACAGTTAATATCAATCAGCAAATGTAATCTGACACAATTTAAGCGTTGCACTGTGAAATGTAATAAATAATTAAAATTTTAAATCTCATATTGGAGCGATTTTGCTTGCTATAATGTTACAATGTTTCTTGAAAAAGCTGTTCGTCATCACTGCAACAAGAACAACAATAACTATTTCGTTACAGTAGAAAAAGGCTTTTGAGCAAGCTTTTGTTATTGTTGTATTGAAGAACTAACTACTTCTCGTTTTTGTGATACACTTGTAATCTTTTGATATGTCTTCGTGTTGGCAAAGTGTCTGGTTCTTTTTGTTACAAAACTTTTTTTCGAACTCGAAAAAAGAAAATAAAAAGAGATCAAAAAATGGCCGAAAATTGTACCAGAAAGTGGTGTAATGAAAAAGACTAATAGACATTTTATAGTTCGTACTACTCGAGGCTCTATTTAAAATTTTTCTCAACTGTTTTGAAAGTAATCTTTTGGGAGTTTGATAGTAACTTTGCAAGTGTTATACAAGACGAATCGATGTTTTAGTTAATTATTTTAACTTGTGGTAAACAAAAATTTTTAGTGACTCAAGAATACTTAAATTACTGCATTTCACTTGAAAAATCGAATACAAAAACTTATAAAAGTAAAACCCACGGAAGAATTTGAAATCCAAATCAGAATTGTAAGTTGGGTCGGGTTTTTCGAGTTGGGTTTGTGCTTGAGGTTGACAAGGTTCTGGGCTTAATTCGGGCCTAATATGTGTCTTGTGTTTTATAGCTGTACAAACGCAATCAAATCAACGGGGCAAAATCATTAAGTATATAGTTCAATTAGTCACAACAGCAATATAGTTGTTTAAAGAAAAGGAGCAATTAATCGTACACATTTTTTAGACCTATAGCTTAACTTTCAGGCTTTTTGGGCTTGGTTTGGGCTTCAATCTTTTACGGGTTTAGATTTATATTTTTGTGTTCTGGCCGGATTCGAACCTCAACTAGTTGGCCCGTTTGCAACGTTCCATAGAACCTTATTGTTGGTCAAATTCTACCAATTTGTTATACCGTTACTCCATCTACTAATTGACTTCGAATTTTTAGCAGATAAAATAATGACTTTTGGGGACTATTTTCTACAATTTTCATCTGTCCGATTTGCAGCTGATCCGAGATGAATCACGGATCATCTGTGACGTTGCAATGTAGTTAAAAATGATGTTGTAAATAAGATATTGATCTCTAACGGTAAATGTAATCAATTAAGTTACTTCTTGAAATTATCGAAAACTTTTGTGCAACGTCATCGTTATTGTAGTTAAAAATTTTCGTTATTTCAAATACTGCCTGAGTTAGCTTGTCATTAGGGTATAGATAAATTCATTACTGTAAGCCTAAGGTAAGTTTATTGCAACTTTTTTCAAATCTCATGATGCAAAACGGATTCGATTAATTAGAGCTTAGCTTTTTAATTTAACTCCAAATCTAAATTGAATCCCAAGCGGTTTTGTCCGTTGGAATTATTTAAACCTTCACCGTTTTACATTTACCAGAACTGAAATAAAGCAAGAAGGGATTTTAAAACCTTATAGCCATACTCTGCAAACTAAATAGAATAAAAGTGGATTTGCTGTTGGATTTGGCGTTTTGTTGTCATGTGCTATAGCTTTAATTTTTGCTAGTGTACAGAGAGAAGTTGTGAATTTGTTTACAACGCTTGTTGTTTTTTGCTATAATTGCCCGCAGCACTTATTTTATCTGAACTTTTTATGTTTTGTCGAAGCTTGGGTCAAACCTTCGTTATTTTCAGTTAATCGACAAAATGAGTGTTTAAATGCTTAATTGTTATTGAGTAAGCTATTGAGTAAGCTATTGAGTATGTGGATCACTCTGAAATCCGTTTTATTAAAATTGGTGAAAATTAAAAACAAATGTGCATTACTGATAATGTTTGCGAATTTTTTTTACAAGTGCTCAAAAAAAAGCTATTCCAACTTTTAGACCCTCATATTCTCAAACATGAAAATTCTTTTTATGAAATCCATAATGAAATTATGTTCAACTAGCTGTATAATTTTCATTACCGACAAATTTTAATTCAAAACCGTAAAACCGTATTTGAAACAGCAAAACTTTTAAACGTTTTGGACTCAGCTACATTCGTCATTCCATTCGAATTAGATTTTACTTTTTACTGATGATGAACGTAGCTGAGTTCGAAGGGTTTGAAAGTTTTACTGTTTTAAGGCTTTACTGTTTTTAAATTAAATAAAACTGCCATGCAATCAGCACTATCAGATCTGGTTTAGCTGTTTACATTGAGCGTCTTCGCCGCTTAATTTTAATGCAGGATACGCACACGATGCAGTAGCTTTGCCAATGTAATAAATGCTGTTTGATTTCTGATGTCCATTCGATCAATAAATTTTGATGTAATTGAAACAAAATAGGATTACTAACAGCCTAAAAATCTCTATCCTTCAGCGAAATTTGAGGCGAACTAGTTAGCTCTTTTGATATTTATCCTAAGATAATTAGAATGGAAAGAAAATCAATTGTGAATGTAATTTTTCTTCTTTTGTTTATAAGTGTCCTTGAAAAAGTAAGCTTTTTGTTCAAAATAATGTGTCAAACTGCGTGTGCGATTTGACAACTTTGACAGACTGCGATGTGTATGAAACTTCTCGATACAGTTGTTCATCAATTATTAAGTTCTCGCAAAAATAAAGTTGATTGCTGTCCACATGTTCTCTACAGTTTTTCATAATACAAAAATACGGTTTCAGAAATAAGGACACAAGGTCGCATAGCAAGTTCATGTATCATATCAACAAGTTGACGTAAATACGACGCATCTGCAACGCGTTTGGCGATGCTCGAACTCAACAACAAAAGTGCGCTAACGGGTGGTCGAGGCCCATTTTGAGAATTTCGTAACGTAATTATGAATTCGTTGTTTGGCTTGCTGCTCATTAGTCATTAACCCTAATTGGGGCAGACTGAAAACTCAATTGACTTAGCCATTGTAATTTAATTAATTTTCTTCGTACCTGTATTAGAATTCTTTATTTTCAGAGTTTTGAGATCAATGTATTAAAACACTGATAAATAAATGCAATGATGTGATTATGCAAAGTGAATATTCAGTAGTTATACGGTCAATGACGTCAACCAATGATTGTAAGATGGAAGGCTTTATTTCACCGGAAACTTTTATCTAGTTTTTTATTAATTCTGACTCACATCTAACACAAACTCAAATGCTTACTCAAAAACTATTCCCAAATCGAACCCAAACCCTAACCTAAACCCTAATCTTAAACCCTAAAAAAGCAAATGAAAAAAGCGCGGATGAATATTTCTCATTCTCGTTTTATTCTCTTTAAGTTGAAAATTTTCGGTGAAATAGTCACTACCTTGTAAGATTGTCCAATGTTATTGATTAGTCCCAAACAATTCTGCATCCCCATTGCTGTCCAGTTGTCACTCCCATCGATCTCACGATCTGGCCATTCAGGAATCGCAAGATTGAGCTTTGCGTACTATACTGGAAAAAGTGAAACTTTTAGGAATGTTGTATTTTTAGACGTGGCCATTTGGGGAAGACGATTTTACATGCACATTTATGGCGTTTGCATATTACTGCTGTGGATATTCTTCAATTGTATGCTTACTCGTTATCACCGTAAACAGGTCTGTATCGTGTTATAACAAAAAAATAGGTACTTCTTTCTAATAAAATAGTAGCTCGAATTTTAGATGGATTGCATTTGTTTCGCTTCTACGCATAAAACTCGGTCTATTGTCATTGGACGTAAAGCGAACGAGAGTATTTATGGTTCATTTCAAACAGAAATTCGCTACAGTTTACATAACAGTTTAGATATTAAGAAAAAAAATAGTACACAATTACAAAATAATGAAAGCTATTTACAAACTCAAAATAACCATATATGCTTTGGGTCAGTAGCGTAGCCAAAGGGGGGGGGGGGCTATAGCCCTTTCATTGGCCTGAAAAGTATGCAAAATAACACGTTTTTAGTGCTTTTGAGGCCGATTTTTGCTCCAAAAATGAAAACAGCCCTCCCCCTCAGCGGGATTGGGGAGCAGAAGTTGTGAAGGACTTGCCGTTATTTGGACCAGAATAGTGGAGTCTTTTTGTTGTGGAAGTTGGTGATGACCTTTTTTTTTTTGGAGATCACCTAATTTCGGCCGGAAAAACGGTTTGAATTTCGGTGAAGACCTTTTTTTTTTGTAGATCACCTGATTTTGACAGAAAAACCGTTTGAATTTCGGTGAAGATCTTTTTTTTTGTTTTGGAGATCACCTGATTTTGACAGAAAAACCGCCTCAATCTAATTCAAGATTGATGAAAATTTGGGTCAAAATCGTTTACTGTTGTTTCAAGCTTCCGAAAAAGCCACCCCCTTTGCGAAATCATGGCTACGCGTCTGCTTTGGGTTCCAGAGTTTTTACCCTAACCGTTGGCGTTTTGAAGCGAAAACCTAACTCTAGCCCTAACACGGTCACACCAAAATCTTTGACGTCAAGCCGGTCGCGTTAAAAGTCCTGACATTTAAGTTTTGTTATTATCAATTCTCCCAGTTGTCATGACTCACTATACAACCAGCGAGTTTGTTTATTGTTGGAAAAACTGTTTACCGCTTTAAGAGTTGTACACACAAAACAATGTGCTTCTAGATAATAAATTTAAACAAATTCAGGAAGTCTTTGTCAATCTATCTCACTATAAGATGTTTAACAGCACTATTTTTGACCGCTACTTTTTTTAGCTGGAACGAAATCTAAATTAATCTTCTTTCAAATCCAAAATTGAAACTGAGAAAAAGGCACAGATATACTTATTTAAATCTAGAAAATTATTTAAATCTGACTGTTAAAAATTGTATAAACTGAAAAACGTTTAATCAATTTAGGGAGAAAGTTAATTGATGATGATAACTTAACATTTTAAAGGGAAGAAGAAAAACTCGACTACTTTTTCAAATCGGTTCAAAACAAAGCGTTATTTCAAACTCATGTAGGTGGAAATCCATTTTACTGTCAAAAAAGCGAGAAGTAAAAGAAAATATAAATCTGAAATTTTGTGCTGAGTGCATTTGAAAAAGAAAAACGTAAACAATTTATATGATTAAACAAAATTAGAAAAAATTCAGCATCAAAATAACTGAAAAAGTTAGATTAAAACAGCCTTTTTTGTCCTAGAAACTGACTCATCCACATTAGGTCAATGTATGTTTGATGTTATTGGTTTTATCAAGTTTACAGTTAATGATACCAAAATATCTGTCGGTGTTTTTGAAAACAAACCATTTACTAAACTAGTAAGAAATTTGGAAAACATTACGATACTCTGTTTATCTTGAGCTTTATTAGGAGAAAAACTTTACATCTTGTGTAATGAGAGCGTTCTAACTGTGGTGCCCCCCACTTATTTATCTTCCTAAACCGTTTCGTATACCTTCCGTAGCTTTTAAGTCTTTTTAAGCTGAGTATTTTTATTTGAAGAGATTATTAATATTAATCTTATTTTCCAAGAAATATTTGACCAATGCATTGTACATGGAGGGGGCAAAAATGCCCCCTATTAATTCCTAAACCAAAAATCTTGAGTACACCAAATTTGGCCTGTTGGTTGGTGTTCACCAAGATTTAATATGAAAATTGGTTTTAGTTGATGACGTCATCGTTGTGACGTCACGGCCTTATTTTTGAAAACGAAGACATTTTTGCGATGACGTCATAGGCGTTTCAAATTTTGTATAATTAGGTTTGTTTTTGATACTGAATTATAAAATGTCTAAATCACGTTAGTTACGTCGCAAAAACGTCTTTATGACGTCATTTGATTTAAGTATTGACCAAAGAATGCTCAGAGTTTGGAACGTGACTTTGGAAAACCTCAAAAATCGGGATACTTCCCGTTACCTTGGCAACTTCAATTTTTCAGAAGCTGTATATATTGAATTTTGACTCATAGTCAAGTTGATTGGAAATAAAAATATTTTTTCTGAAGTGATTTGTCACAAAAAAAGAGGATCAAAAACTATCTTAACCCCCCTCCCCACCTACAAAATAGGATCAAGGTAGTTTTCGATGCTAAGAGTGTCATTTTAACATATTCAAGTCTTTTTCTATTTTAATTTAGGAGAATGTTAAACAAAATTGCCGAAGGCAACGCTATTGTTTTCTGTGAGCTAACCGATACCTAAACCAATCCGGCTGTTTTCTGGTCAAACGTTATTCAACTGGTTGTTTCAATCTGCGTGCATCACAATTCGCCGATAACGTTTTGGTCATCACCAATGGCGTAATTACTCAATCAGCAGTCAGTTATCCTTTGGGATTTCTTCGGAATTCATTAATTTAAAGTGAAAATGAATCGAAGCTAACACATATCACCGGCCAATTCGAAAGCTGCCATATTGCATAAAAGGAATTATCGTTGAATACCTCTCAAAATCGAGATCTACGTATTTTAGGGTCGCATGCACCAAACGTAGATTAACTTTAATCGGAGGGTTATCAGTTTTCTGTCTTTTACATTAAATTCGTGAGTTAAGAGAAATAGTCTTTGAATATTGCTTTGTAATTATACCAATTTTTAGTTAGATCATCAATTCGTAAAAATTCATTGAAAATGGCCAAAGTTTTTTCATAAAGCCTCAGTTTCGACCCTATGTTGATGTTGGGATCTGTGAACTGTTAGTTAAAAATGGCCAAATTCAGTAGTAAAAGGTAATTTATTGTACTGCAATGCCATTGAATCCGCAGTATCTTGAACTTTTTTTGATAAGGTGACGATAAGCGAACAACAATTTAGGCTGCCTGCTTTCATTAATTAGCTTTGTTCTTGTGAGATTAAGCTGTGTTGTTGAAATAGGTGTCATGTTGCAATATCCTGCGTTATAGCGTACTGTTTCGTTCTGATGAAAACGAATTTGAGCCTTCAATATAAGTTATGAACCTGTTCATGATTTGTTATTTTCTCAATGTACGAGTTGCGCATAAAATAAGCAGTTTCTAAACCAGTAATAATTTTTTATCTCTTGAATTTTTGTAGATTCGTTGGTGTTGTTTATCCCGATGATTACATGCGATTGTTTACGAAACGTCGCATAATTTTGACAATTTTTATTTCGTGGATTTTTGCCCCCGCTGCTTTGACTCCAGTGTTTTTCTTCTGCGACGGAGGATTTGGCTGGCACCCAACTCACACTCTTTGTGTTTTTAAAATTCAATGTTTTAGTCCAGAACAAAAAAATTATATGTTGGTAAGTTGTTTCGACAGTATTGGTGTTCTTATTGTTGTTATTTTTCGTCCGAGTATCTCGGTGACATTCCGTTGGCAACACTGTGCCCGATTTGACCGGCCCGAGATTCGAACTTTAGACCTCCCGCTCCAGAGACGAACGCGTTACCGTTCGACCAACCAACCGGTTAGTGTTGCAAATCGTTTAATAGTATTTCCTTAAAAGATCCCAGCAGACCAAACCAATACTGATGTCTCTAAAATCAATGTAATCATACCTGGTTAAATAAGCATTATTGCTCTTCGTTTTTCTTGATCCAGCTGTTGCAGCGGTATAATTCTTTTATACAGTGGGCTGAAAAAATTTAGCGCAACATTGATGATTTTAGAGGGCAAATCTCACTGTTAACAAATGTGGGTAAATGAATGCGCTTATGTCTTCATGGTGTTTTCGCAATTCTGCGGCATCCTCTTGTGGTTGAAGAGAACAAAGCATGGACTAGCTTATCAACCACTGCACCAAACATGGACTGGAAAGATTGCGATCTTGGGACGAACAGACAAAAAATGTTGGTGGATGCACGAGGCATCTTTTAGTCTATGGTTTTTGATATCGTCACTAGCAAGAAGTTGGGCAACACTGACGTCAATTACCGAATGTGCCATTGTAACGCGTCGCAGAATACTGCCACCCTTTGAAACGATGGGGCAATAATCAGTGATGTGTTACGATGACACAAACTAAATTCAACGACAGTGTTGCCGATAAAATCGTCAGCGTCGCATTAAAAACAAGGGACTCCACGATGCGTTTGAAGTAAAATATATAGGAAACAGTTAGGTCAAGAAAGATAAACTAATGCCTATCTAAAAGTTTCGCATTAGAGTTAAACTGCTGATTGCAGCTGCGCGTGGTTTGGTTTTCGGTTTTGCATCACCTACAGACCGGTCTACACGTGGCGTAATCGTCAGCGTGCAAGCGTACCTTTTCTTCTTTTGTTTAATTTAAAGAGAAGTTTGGTACGCCGGCGTGCATCAAACTGCAGGTTTACAAAGTGGCGTAATCGTGGGCGTACGAACATGCCCTTTGTTTAATTTAAACAGAAGTTTGTTACGCCGGAATGCCGGCTCACCAGCGTAAATTTTTTGGAAACAAGCCAAGGATACGCTTACGTACTCGTACGATTGTACTACTGTACGGAGTACGCCAAATGTAGACCCGACCTTACAAGGCTGATCTTCATAATTCAGTAAAATGCAAAACAGAACGAAGTCGCAAAAGTTATGGGCTTACAGTGCTATTTTATTTTAGTCTTACATCTGCCAATTACCGTAAAATTTGCGATACATGACTTTGTTTATAATAATTTTATTTGTTTCAGTTTCTTCGTATTTTGTTTCAATTTATGCCCCTAATCATAATGGTGATCCTATACGCAAAGATATTTTTTACTTCAAAACACAGTGGAAAAATTGTCACAAGAATGTCGATTAAGAGCACGAGTAAGCAAAATATGACCATTTATGCAACTTCGCTTACTGTCAAGTGTCAACCTACAGCGGTTTCGTTGTTTTGATAACTTCCTTTACAGTTTTGCTTCGTTTAGTACATTACGTTGTCAAGATAGTCGTCATGCGCTACCAAGCACAAAGTTTAATGCTTAGGATTACGGAAAAGAAAAGAATAGACTATATGCAGTATACATGCAAATTCATTGACGAATTAGCCCTATCGAAATGTGGAGATTTTTCGGGAGGGCTGGAGGCATTTTTTTCGAAGTGTACCCAAATTATTACTATCTGCAACTTTTTTCCCTTAATCTCGAGTTAGGTACGCCATTTTGGCCATTTGTCAAGTCATTTTTATGGCGTAGTGGCCAAGACGCGCTTCTAACATTTTCTCGCCCTTGAGATCGACTTGAGCCGCAATTATTACTATATATATATATATTTTTTTTTTTTTCATCATCTTGCATTCGAGTTAGGGTTGAGAAAGCCTTGCCAACCTAAGAGACAGCAAATCGACATGCTAAATAAAAGGGTACACTTCGGAAATATGCGGCCCGGTGTTATAATTACAAAGTGCACCCTTTTTTTGTACTTCGATTTGCTATCTCTTTGTTCGATTTGCTATCTGGCATCACTGCCCAAACCCTATCTCGAATACAAGGTTCTGATGAAAAAGAAACTCGAGGCGAGACTTGCTAGACGAGCATCCTAACCACTACACCACAGAGGCGACGATGTCGAATAGTCAAAGTGTCATATTTAACTCGATTTAATGAGAAAAAAAGCATTTGATTGAAAATATATAGGAGCACTTGTTAAATGCAATCCGGTGATGGGTAGGCCGCTCTCTTATGAGACGAAGTAACAGATAGAGTAGATCTTTTGAATAGTTTAGTCCGCTTGAAATTGGGACTTGTAAGACATGTAGCGACTTTTATGCTTTTTGGTGCGAAATCAGGCCGTTTGAACTGCTGTGCAGCAAAAAATAATATAGGCCTGGCGACATTAATTGTTACGATAAGATGTTTTCATTTCAGTGACATCTTTTGCTAGGTGTTGTTATCGAAATTCTTTTTTTACTTTTCAACAATTTTTGAAGCTGATGCAAAGTATTAGGGTTTTGAGTCCAACAACGTTTTCGCTTTCGGCAGACGATTCGATTTACTTCTATCCTAAAATTAGTGTTTGCGTTGATAAAGGTTATTTTTGACGTTGGAATTATATATAAGAAAAAACCCTTCAGCGTTGTTTCTTTGTAGCCCAAAAATGCTAATTTTTGGTTATATACGGTAATAATTGCTACGTTATTCCATTCCAAACGTAAGTGCATTATTTGTAATGACGTTCAAAGTTGATACAATAATCTGAACCACAGTACTTCTACTTTTTTTGTATTCAGCGGGGGATCGTATCCGAACATACAGTGACATACGCCATGATGCTAAAACACGTCTGAACAAAAATTGTCGCGGTGATATCAACAGTCACTTCTTTACAAGATTGAAGAAGGACGAATGCAACAATAGTGTGGACAATTTTCACTTGGCTGTTACGCGACCATCTGTTGCTGTGTATGGGTATGATGGTAACCAAATTACCAGTAAACTACTGCTACCTGAAGATGAATGGCCTAAAGTTGATGAAACCATGGAGTGAGTATATGAAGATGTAAATATTCATAATTCAATCCTTTATGCGTTATGACTAGGGCTCGCTAAAGTCAATTTTTTTCAGGGCTTTATTTTATCATCAAACGTATACCAACATTGGTTTTGGGTGCTCTGGAGCCAGTTTAGATAGATTTTATAGGTTAAAATAAAGTCCAAATTTTGAGTTAGATCAAAATTTTTCAAAATTGTATATGATCAAAAATTATTTTTCAAAAGCAAACAAAAGTTTTTTTTTCTTTATTTTTTTGGATATTTGAGAACCAACGAAAAGTTATGAGCAATTTTATGTATGTTTGAATGAAGTTTTCCTACTCAGACTTCTGCAAATAGTTGCAGTGTGTCGCACTACAATTGCCTGGCTTAGCTTCTTTATAAAAATAATTTTACAATAACGCGAAATTTTTTTTTTTAATTAAAAACAAATTAAGAATGCCAGCCTCAGCATGAATAAAATACTTAAGAACACCAAATGTCTAAATTCAAACATCAAAAAGTCAATTTTAGTTATACAGTATCATGTATCACAACGAATTAACCAGATTTTTGAAATCTTAAGACTGTACTGTTTAGTAATCGACAAAGCTTTACACAACGCAACTTTTTGCCAAGTAAGATTGAAATTGTGTCTATTTATTTTCCAATAAAAATTAAAGAACAATGAGGCCGAAAATTCTTAAAAATTTAAGAACAACAAATTTCTATCCAAAATTTACTGGTTATAAAAAAGTGTAATTGGCATGGAAATGTGTGCAGATTCCTAGGTTTTTGTCCTGCAGAGATTATAGTTACTTTAATCACAAGACTAACTGATTGACATTTCTTTCTAAATCCTGTTAATGAAAAGTGAAGAAGGTTACGTGCTTCAAACTTACGTGAATTGCGAACAACAAAACTTTTTTTATCAAAATTTAGAGCTCAAAAAAGGCCAAAACGGTTTAGGTCAAAATAAAGCCAAAGTTTAGCTAAAACAAAGTCAAAATTAAATTTTTTTATGTCAAAATAAAATAGCCCAAGTTATGGCTTATGAACCAGGCTCTTTAGCATCTGTCTAACTACACTAATTCGCGAATCTCCAAGTTAATCTCTTAACTACACCAACACAAAGCTCATTTTTGAGTTCTATTTTAAAATCTTCTTTCAAAATGGGTCAACGCGACGAAATATAAACTGTTTGTTCCAATAGAAAATATAAGCTTTGTTTTTCCCTAGAAGCAACCTTATTTATTACATGCGTACAAACCAGACAATCCGTGTTGGTTTAAACACGATACCTGTTTTGGGTTCAATTTGCGAGTATTTTGTTAGGCTGGGCCACCGCCCGAGAAACTCAACTCCAAAAAACTGTTTGGCCTTAATGGAAAATGTGTGTTAATTTAGTGTCATTCTTAAGGACACCACTGAGTGTTTCCAGTTTGATAATCAAACCGAGAACCAGCAGCCTTCAAATACCACCCAATCTTTTTGCAAATAAGCTACGCCAGCAGTACTATGTATAAAAGTGGTTGCCTATCCAGCAATTTTTTAGCTTCGACAATTTTCAAAAAAGCGTAAAACTTAGCCCAAGTTTTACATATCGATACGGGCTTTAATATTCTGAGATTTGATTTGCAAAGAGATCGGTTTAATTGATCAGATAAGGTGCATAACAATAACTTCAAATAATCCGTTGATTATAGTAGTGAATAAAGCCTTCAGCATAACGTGAATCATATTACGATGAAAAAATAACGTAAGTTCCTCTTTACTTGAGAAACCATCTTTTACTATGTGCATTATTTATATTCTCCTACTAATGTTTAGGAAACTTTAGGATCAACTGGGCACAAATGGGCAGCTCTGTAAAAATAGAATTTCTCTTATAGTAAATATTGTGTTTATTTTTGGTTTTAGCTGAAAATCGAAATGCTTGAGCTGCAAAAGTAGTAATTTACCATTGTTTGTAAATAGTGTTTGCAAATACTTTGCGCTGCTATTAGACTAAGTATAGATGCAGTTTAGTGCTACAGCCAATATTTTCTTATTATATAATTAAAAAGATGTTGCCTCTTTTACTTTCAGGTAGGTTGTTTTCTTGTCGCTTTATTGCAAAGAATTAAGGTTTCATTAATATATTGGTTCATTGCGAATTACTAGTTTGTTTGTTTGTTTTTTACAGTTAGATATACCAGTTACTCATAGTTTGGCACAAGTCCGTTAATCGTTAATCCGTTAATAACGAAGCTAACTTTTTCATTAACTCGTTAATCCGTTAAAAAGATTTTTCAGGCTAACGGACTAAAATAACTTCCGTTAAGTTCTGTTAACTTCCGTTAAGGTTTTTATCGTTAATATCTTGCCCCATTTATTCATCCTACCGGTACAAACAAACCGGTACAAAAGTTGACAACCATTGAATGAAATTTTAATGATTCTAATTTGCTGCTAATTTTTAGTTCGGTACAAACCAGTTTGCACTCGTAACACTTGTTGCGTAATAGCCCAAGTTTTTAGTAGAAAGCGAAGAAAGGAGCTCTTTCTTGTGTCAAATAATAAGCTGCAGCCTCACAGGTCTATTAATTATCGCTGTTCACAATTTCCAAAAAATTTCCGATCGCAGCTTCTTTAGTGCATTTGAACGTATTTTATTTTGAAATTAGATTAGACTGTAAAATTTAACTTCCAAAACACAAAAAGACCACCATAGCAATAAATATTTCCTTACACTCAGGTCAACAGCGTCAATACGTGTCCTAGAAGCGAGTAAATAGAAAGAAATGTGAATTACACGCAAAATGTTAACGGATTAACGGACTTTATTAACTTCCGTTAATTAAAGCTGAAAATAACGGATTAACGTTAACGGAGATGTGAAGTTTGTTAACGGACTAGTGGTTAACGAAGCTAACGTTTTACATTAACTTGCCCACCAATGCAGTTACTTTGTTTCTAAATTTTGGGTTCAGTTTTCAATATTATGTTGATTGTTTCTAGTTTAACCAATAATGCATTGGAATGAAAATGATTTTAATAAGTGTTTGAAATGGGCCCCGTGAGCGTGTAGTGATCATATTTTTTCTTTACAGGTTAACAACAAGCACGAGGCATTCACCGACTCCCCATCATGAAAAAATAATGGAAAAGTTGGAGAAAGATCTTGAATCCAGTGATTCCGGCTCTTCAATCAATCTGCCAAGGTTTGTGGTAAAATTACTTTTTATATTTCTCTAAGTTTAGAGTGGCTGTTGCTGCGATACGTAGGATAAAATAACATGAATGATACATATTGCAGGCTCATTGCCCAGATTAACATGACAGTTCAGTATTTTGAGTCACTTTTAATCGAATTTGACCCATCATTTTAATCTCACATGCTTTAGTTTGGGAAGTTGAACAATTGCAGAAGTTCTGTGATGCTGTAGTGCACAATTTGCATTGGCGTAATTCTTCAAGTCTACGTTCGAATTAACCCAATTTTGGTGACATTTTGAGCTGGTGAAACAACATGATATTTGCTCATCTCTGTGACATGGCGAATTGTTGGTTTAGCTTTGCCGAATTAATAAATTGTTTGGGTGTGTATACAATATCGTCTCATTTTGTTAAATAATTAGAGTTATTGGATATAAATTATATATTCCATTGCTTAATTGCTTTTTTACTGTGCAATGTACATGCTAGTATTTGTTTTTCAAATTTATTTTACACCGTAATGTTTAACGTGTCAAATTTTGTTGTACCGACACAGCTTAATCTAGATCTGCTTAACGCCTTAAACTATAGATACTGCAATGCTAAAAATATGCTGGTATGCTGCATTGATATTTGACACCGTCGAGGAAGTCCTGTTGTTGTGTACTACGCAATTGTTTCTCTACCTAAAAGCCTAAAATTTTTTATCTAGTGGATTTTGTATCAAAATTCTGTAATGCAAAATGCCTGAGAATAAAAGATACCATCAACACGAGCCCTTGGGATCAATGAAATCAAACTTTTTATTATACTTGCCGTATTACGCTGAAGCGTGTAACGAGTTGGAAGGGCCCATTTCTGCATCGTTGCACCTGCAGGCAACACAACTCTTTTCGAAAAAATGTGGCAGCGGTGGTGAGCCGTTGGCAACGCTGTGTTTGGTTTGACCGGCCGAAGATTTGAATTTCAAACCTCCCGCTCCAGAGACGAACGCGTTACCGTTCGACCAACTGTGACTGTACTGCCATGTCGGATCAATGACGTAATTTCGCTTTTTAATCTTTACAACGTACTTTTTTCCCTTGAGTGCCACTACACTGTCGCTCAGACTACAGCCCTTTTGATACCCTTCCACTGGGACTCTTTGTGGTTGATGAATTTATTAAACTTGCAAGATTTTACTGTAATTGCACAACAGCTTGTATCTCAATTGAGGTATGACGCTGAAAAAAAGTTATTGCCAGCTGATAAAAACCCGTGAATCGGAAGGACTGTAGTTAATTTAGCTCTTTATTGCAGTTGAATAAAACTGAAGTGTAGTGCGACATGTAGTAAAATCTTTTTTTAGGGAGGGGGGTAGAATAAACGATCTAGGACGTTTTAAATTCATTTGAAGCAAGTTGGAAAAATTAGTTTCGGCGCTTAAACGTCCCAACATTTAAACGCCCGGGCGCAAGAATGTCTTCAGCGCTTGTCCCAGCAGCATATTTTCGAAGTATACCCTTTCTTTTAGAACTTCGATTTACTATCTCTCAGGCTGGCGTCGCTGCCCGAACCTTAACTCTAATGCAAGGTTCTGGGGCAAAAAAAATAGAAGAGCGCAGCGCGAATCGAACTCGTGTGCGAGAATTTTCAGACACGCATTTTAACCACTTCACGACAGATGCGACGCTATCGATTTGCCAAAGAGTTGTACTTAGCTCGAGTTAATCAGAAAAAAGCAATATAGATCGCAAATATAAGGATATACTTTGTAAAAAGCGTACCGGCGACTGAACGGCCGTACCTAATTAAAACATCCCGGCCCGAAGAACAAACATTCGGTTTTGAAGATTTGAACAAGCAGCAAATTTTGGAAAATGTCAAAAAATAACAAGAAATGGAACAGGGACATAGCCAGGGGAGAGCAGGAGGGCAACTGCCCCCCAAAATTTTTCTTTGCCCCCCAAATAATTTCAGTTGAACGTCATTTTAAAAAAAATTTCATGCATTTTTTGTCAAAATACGTTACTTTGCTCTTCAAAAAATTTTCTTTGCCCCCCACATTTTTGCTTGCCCTCCAAAAATTCCGTTCTGGTTAGGTGCCTCAAACGGAATACGGCTTAATTTTACGCGAGTTCGGATTTATCATAAACAAACAAATCACCGTCTCTAGAAAAGTTGTCTCGTTACAGAATTCCTTATATTCCACGACCTAAAATGGGATTGGGAATGAGTGTATCTGTACCAGCATCACCAGCAACAGGAGTCAGAAAGCCACTGGTCCAACGTCCTGTTTCGGCTTTAGATAGTGCTAGAATGTCACACCATATGTACGACAAATCTTCTTTGGGTAAGCAATATATAATATTTTATAGTGTGCTGTCATACTGCTTTCTCAAATCATCCACTAAATGAAAACCAAAAATTTTTTTGCAACGTTCTGGATGTTCTCAATGGCGTGACTTTATTGAAGCTTAAACTTGATCCATGATCACAGATTTTAAAATGTCGATTATAATGCGCATTATGGATTTTAGAAGTATATTGATGAATAAGATCAATGAAGGACTTGGAAGTTTATAATATCAGTAAAGAATTTGCTCCAGCTATGCCTATTATGTCACCCAAATATGAGGATTTAGTCCTTATCTCTATCAGAGTGTTATAAATTTAAAACTTACAGCATAATTAAATTGAAATTTTGATCATAAGCTATTAGTAGATTCGATACAAAGTCTTAGAGGCACAATCAACACTATATTTAGCCACTAGCCATCTAAAATCAGACTGTTTTGAAATCGAGGTCGGCTTACATTCCTCGTCAGTGTGGTTCTTTTAGTTTCTGTTTCTTTTTTTATAGCTAACACTACTCCTAACGTCTAACAGGTATGAACATGAGCGTAAAAAAATAACAATGCAATTCAATCAATCAAGCTTACATGGAAATATCAAAATCAACTAAGCAATTGAAAAGTAATATTAAAAGGGTATATCAGAAGTTCATAAACCGATAATAATAATAGCTTATCACAAATAAAGCTTCAAAACTTATCGCAAAATCTCAATGCTACCGAATTTTGATCAATATACTACGCAGTATTTAGGATTTTGCGTTTAAGGTGTAGTGTAGGATTTCGTTTTGGATGAAATTAAAAAAGTTTGAAACTCCCTGATGAAATTTAAACTCAACGGTTTTAAATTGCTCAATGCGCTTTATTTCGTGATGAATTTAAAATGTTATTTTCTCTTCAGAAAAGTACAAGCAAAACTCAGCAGACTTGCTGTGAAATTTGGTAAGATCTTTCTAATTCGACGGGAATTTTTTTTTTTTTTAGTGCTTATGCGGTTTTTTGACGTTTGAAGTTTATTTAATCTTTTAATGGAACTTCAATAAGCTGTTCTAGTTAAGATTAATTAGTTTTTTTGTTGAAACAACGAGGTTTTTGTGTTAAAAAGTGATGGTCTACTAATAACTAGGTCGTAAAACTAAGTGTAGTTAATGTTTAGACAAAGTTTGTTTAGTTAAGCTGAAGTTAAAAGCTATATAGTATTTCATTTAACAGAAAGCACCTACCATATAATAGCAACTAAATCTATTTGCAGCATTGTTTGGTAAGGTTTGCATTAATGGTTTGAATTAAGCTATTTTGCATTGCACGAATGACGTCACAAATTCTGTCTAATCCATAGGATACAATTTGAACTTTGCTTTTCTAGTGGAAGCTAACCTTTCTTGTCAATTTTTCACATGATTCCATTCAATTTTTCTTTACATCATTTCTAGGGACTTTTGCAAAAAATTCAAAACGAAGTACAAGTTAAAAGTGATTCAACTTTTGGTTTAAAGGGCTGTTTTCTTTTAATAATAAAATGCGTTTTTATCTTCTTATCCTAGAGCAGTGTCGTTGGCCATATTTTTTAGAAGTTAACTAGGTTTCGAGGTTGGCGGATGAATTTTAACTTTTTTCTAATTGAATTATCTGCTTGTTCAAAGTCAATTAGCAGATAAATTTGCCGTGAAGCAGCCTATCCAAGATGACAACAACTTGGCTTGAACCCTCACTACAGGAATTTCCTTGCTCGCATTCATAATAAGTATTTTTTAAGACGTGCTACCGAACGGAATACTCTCTAACGGCAAGAGTTTATTTTTGCACACACTCGTATGCTAAGCTTTCCGAGCTCGGTAACGTCATTTTTACTCGCTGAGTTACTTTGAGCGATTGCGTAAAACAGCTCGAATAGAAAAACGTCACATTTTCCTCGTCAAATTTAAGGAGATTTTGAAGCATTCTTTAAGCTTCTTTAAATTTTCTTCGTTCGGAAATTTGATTGCGGAATGCTGAAAACTCTAACTAAAGCAATTTTTTGTTGAAAATGAATTAAAATGGTACCGTGTTTGCCATTTCGTTGCGAAGAACAAAGCGAATGCACAGAGAGAGAGTCATCTGCTGTATCGACTGATGAAAAAATAAGTACTAAAGGAAAAATCAATGCGGGTGTTTAAAGTAAGACGAGTCATATTAGACTAGATTGACATGGACTCCATTCTTTTTGCCCCAGCCGTTCCAGAGATATTCTACTTCAAACACGACGAATAGGGGCGGGCCTCTAATGTTATAAATTTAATGATTTTTATTGGCAACCCTGGCGTTAATAGCCTTAGCGTAGTTAGCGAAGCCTCCCAGTTCTAACCTACAGTAAGGCCGAAATAAGCGCTATTATAGGCTACTGCATTGAGTCGTTTTTCTGCGCACTAATCAATTTGATTTTGCCAGCGCAATAGATCTGAGCTGGTAAAAAGAGTAGACTGTTTGGTAGCGTAGCGATCTCAGTAAAAATCAAGCTGTAAGATGCATTCAGTCTAAATCATAGCCTAGCCTAGCAACAGTGGCGGATTTAGGGGGGGGGATGGGGGGGATGCATCCCCCCCACCAGCCTAAAAGTAACGATTTTGGCCGAAAAATCAGCCTCTATTTCGAACAATTCGGCTCCATTTCGGGATGCATCCCCCCACCAGCCGCAACCTGAGGATTCCGGCCGAAAAACTAACCTCAATATCGGTGAAGACCTTTTTTTTTTTTTTTTGGAGACCACCTGATTTTGGGCGAAAAAAACGTTTGAATTCCCGATTTCGGCTGAAAAATCACTCTCAATTTTGCTGAAGACCTTTTTTTTTTTTTTTTTTTTTTTTTGGAGACCACCTGATTTTGGGCGAAAAAAACGTATGAATTTCCGATTTCGGCCGAAAAATCACTCTCAATTTCGGTGAAGACATCTGAATTTTTGAGGTTATGTGCTTAAAATCCCCCCCCCCCACCAAAATTTTCGAGATCCGCCACTGCCTAGCAATAAGGTTTTTATTTCTAGGCTGCTAAGTGCAAACTCATATTTGATAATAAGACTACCAGTACCGGAGTAGGTCTATTGTATTTGCGTACAGTATTTTGTGACCCTAGAATAAACTTTTCCATCTAAGTTTCAAGCAATGGCGTAGTACTTTTGCTTGTTCTTAGACGTTTGTTACCTAAGCTAGCGTACAATGTACTCTTTTTCCAGCTGGGATCTGTTCTGCTGACAAGATCAAACTGATTAGCGCGCAGCGAAACAACTCAATGCAGTAGCTTAATAGCGGCTTCGCTCTGGGTTAGAACTGGGATGGCGTCGCTAACGACGCTAAGGCTATTAACGTCAGGGTTGCCAATAAACAATATAACATTGGAGGCCCGCCCCTAAGTCATGTTTGAAGTAGAATGTCTCTGGAACGGCTGGGTCAAGAAGGATGGATCCAACGCCAGTCTAGTCTTAACCGATTGGCCCAACTTCAGATACCACATTGATTTTGCCTTTAGTCCTAGTTTAAAATTAAAGTATGGAAAATGGCGTTCTTTTTACATTGATCCGAAAATATAATTTTAAATTGCTATCGTTCCCTAGTTAATCATTAGCAATCTAGGATTTTGCCCGCTTAGAATATTAACGCATGGCCTAGTATCTTTTTCCATAACAATTACATACGCTAGAATGCATTATCTTGCAGTGCAATAGCATTTCATTCGACGTCACAATAGATATATTTACTGTATTATTTGATGTACCGTACTAACGCAGATTATGTAACACCTTTCAAAGAAAGTTGAGAGAGCATTTTTAACTCATGTTGGACAAGACAACTTGGAAATAGCATTTTGTCCTTATAAAATTTTTGGTTTGTTAGCGCCTTTTAGTGAACGAAAAAGACAAGTTTATTTGGTCGCCAAATACACCCAGGCAAAGAGAAAAAATAAACACAATAACAATTTAAAAAAGTTGGGTAGGAAACACTGAAAAACTGGAAAGTTTACAAGTCAAGTTAAAATCTTTTGTAATGTGGGCCCTCGCTTCCACTTTTTGCCTTATTGGCTGCGTTACTGATGTTTCAAATAAAGTATCTTAAGGGTTTTCAGCAAATTGTATTTTATGTTTAACTTGTTTGATTTTTTTAATTGCATATTTTGTTGTATCACTTTTTACGGCTCTTTCTTAAAACTAGAAATTATGTTGTTATCAATCAAGCTGATACAATTTTTGTATCGCAGGTTCCCAAACTTCCCAACAATTTCTTTCAAAATCCCGCCATTCACCAACCTCCAGATCAAGGTTTGCTGATTTCATATTAGCTTTTAACGCTGGATTCATAGTGGCTTGATTGTTTCATTCCTGAAAATCAAACCGAAACACGAAACAAAAGCATTTTTAAAGGGTCGTTCTAGTCGGAGGTTTTTTTTTTGTTCGCTTTTCTCTCAAAAAATGTTGATGGAGCTGAAAAATATCTTCACCGAATTTGAGCTTTCTTCGACATTCCATTCCATTCCCGAGTTAAAACAGCTTAACTTTCCTCTTAGAAAGGCTTTATTCCTTAGAAATTTTGCCAGGGTTGCCCGTTAGAAGCAAAATTTTAAAACGTTACTGCATTATTCCTAAATTCTCAACAAATATTTTGTGGCAGAATTGTTCTCAAGACAAAGTAGGTTAAATGATCAGCATTGTAAATTAGCTGTTTTTCTCGTAAATGTAAACCAGCTTTCCGAAGGTTAATCTTCTGCAAAATACTGACAAAATGGCTACGCTGAAGTACGAGGAAAATTGTTAGTTTTGATCCGTACTCTTGAAAACGGAGAAACACAGAAAAGTTCAAATTTGGTAAAAATGCATTTTAGGCCTATCACAACATTTAATCAGCAGTGAAAAACTTTACTTAAATGCCCCTTTAATGCGTTTTATTGCTGTACTGTTGCTTGTGAAACTTATTATTTGACTTAAAATATACGTTGCTTCAGTATTGTTTCTTTTTAAGTAGTAGAGATAAGCTTCTTTGAGCAATTTAGAAACATTTTTTTAAAGTTTTTTTTCGGTTTCTTTGGCTCACTTAACTTAGCTTCTACTGGAAAGATATTTCGTGTACTGCTGGAAACAGCAACTATCATCCTTACTATCATTGGCTTTGCTTTTTAGCAGATTAAACTGGCAAACCTAAACACCTCAGCATTTTCAGTAATATTACGCAGTTTCAACACTTTCGCTGTGTTTTTTACATTAATGGATAATTAAGAGGACTAAATGCTAAATAAATTGGCGTATTTAAAGTTAGGGCAATTCAATTACATTAGATTGGGGTTGACTCCATCTTTCTTGACCCAGCTGCTCCAGAGATATTCTACCTCAAAAACGACCTAGAGGCCTCTCTAATTATAATTTTTGTTGGCAACTCTGACTTTTCAATGCAGAGGCCTTTATCGACCTATATATAAGTTAAATGGCTTAGTCTAATTGGAGCTTTACCTTAAGATAAAACTAGGATGACGTCGCTAATGTTATCAACGTTGTACCGATCAGTGGTCAAGTGGATAGAGCGTCTGCTACTGAAGCGGTAGACTCGGGTTCGATTCCCGGTCGGGTCAAACCAAAGACTATAAAAATTGGTATTCACAGCTTTCCTGCTTGACGTTCAGCAATCAAAGGGACTGTGTGAAGCTTCCGCCGTGTGTGGTAGACAGGTGGGCAGGTGGCAGCTTGACTCGAAGACCGAAAGGCTCCTTCGCTGTCTCCTGGTCAAGGCAACTTGGTGAATAAAATGTAATTACAATTACAGGGTTGCTAAGAAAAATTATGATTAAAGAGACTGCTACGTTGTATTTGAAGTAGACTATTTCTGGAAAGGCTGGGTCAAGAAGGATTGAGTCAACGCCAATATAAGTTAATACGATTGCCCTAACCTAAGATAACCCCATTGAATTTGCCTTTAGTCATTTTTTAAGCAAGAAAGTTATAGAAAATACAGTACCTAAAATTTTTTACTAGCTTTTTCGTGCATGCAATTTGCGTTGTACTGAAAGACCGAAGTGGTGCTGTAGTTTTTATATGTAAGGTATCTTTCGTTATAATCAAACTATTTTTATTTCAGATGTTCTAGCAGGAGTAAATACGCATCTGCAATTAAATTAGTCGAAAAGCAACGAAAGGTAATTTATTTAAGTTTTAATTTTTATACAGTTTTCTTATTTTATATGCGCTAAATAAATTTATAGTCTTGAAACAGTAGCTAGTATTTACTGAAGGTTATTTAGTTGAGGTTAAAGCCAACGTCCACAATGCTGGATAGCGTTGTTTTGGACTGTTAATCCTCGTCAGCAATAAGTTCTCAGAACTGCAAATCTGGGACGATTTAATCCTCACAATTGGTAGAACCAACTTGTAATAGAGTATTCCAATCACTTCGGCTTTTACTTGAATATTATTTTAAATTGATAAATTTACGATGATAACCTCTCCAATCTCTCGCGTGTGCTTTAATAACTTTTTTGGTGCTTTTATAAAGTTGTAAAAGTTGTGGAGTGTGCGGAGAGTTGAAGTGCTCAAAAGCACTGCAGACACCTTTTCGGGCATCCACAGCTGCTACTCTTATCACTGTAATTACTAAACCTGTTATGGCCAGTTCTCTGTACAGTGTACAGAACTCTTCAGTGGAGATCTCTAAAACGCAATTTTAATGAACATGATTGTCAAAGGTTGGACTTGATCTTTTGCGTAAAATAATCATACATTTTTTTAGCTTGTGGTACTTTATAACGTTTGCATGTTTACAGAATGTCGATCGTCGTCTTTTGCGAATCAGTGTAACAATATGCACTGTGTTTACGATCCTGTTTCTACCTAGTGTCATAGTCAATTTATTGCAAGTGAAAGATGAAAGAGCACATATGTTCGCCAGTTTTATTACCTGGTTTAATTCATGTGTCAACCCTATTATCTACAGCTTCATGAATTCAAATATGAGATTGCAATACAAGTATGTATAATTGTATGTTTCGAAGCTTATTATTAATAAAAGTACAGTGCATTAGCGAATGTTGTTGCCAAGTAGTCCTATTAATATTCTTCTTTAGTATACAGAATTGATTGATTCTTGTACATTACAACAACCCGAGTATCATTTTCAAATGTAAATCTGCTTTTTTGAAATAAATGTTATTGGTCTGTAGTTATTTGGTTAGAACCTTTTTATACCAACAATTTATAAGAACACGATGCTCATTTTGCTCAGAATTTAACGTAATATTTAGTAACTATTATTCAGCGAACAAGAATAAATTTGTGCCATTTTATTCTCCAATAAAGAACAAAAATTATTGAGGCTAAAATTTCGTGAAAATTTAAGAACTGACAGCCTCAACCCAAAGTTACTGGTTTTTGTAGAAAAAGCGTATCACGTCGTTTGTTAAAAGAAAAAGAGTTAGACGTATTGTAAATCTAAAATTTAATATTGGTCTGCTTGTTTAAAGCAGTCGAGAAATTGAAAAGCTTGTGGTTTCGCGATACAGAGTAAGCTAATCGATTTTTTTATTTTACACTAGTAATGTCATGCCATTGATTTGCGATCTACACCACTACACAGTATACTTTACAAAATAACGCCTCTCATTACATTTTTATTTTATAATTGATTGCTTTTTTACTGAAGTCCCTGCAGCTTTTTTTTTGTGATTGTGAGTCGTACTATAGTATGTCACACAAGTTCCAGTTCAGTAAGGTCACTATGGTATTTCTTTCTCAGGTTCTACGTTGTGATGCTTTTTTATTGAGTAAAATCCTAAGTAAAAAAAAACAACACAAAAATAAAGATAATTTTAAAATTACGTCACAAAAGAAATAAGTTGATCAATAATACTTCACTAAACATCGTTAATTACTGTACAGTATAAAAAAAAAACTCAAAGTGAGAATTTAAATTTTTCTTATGTCTTACATTCGGAATTTTTAACCAAATTAATCGCCTTTTTTTTTAAACAAACAAAACTAAATTTTTGAAAAAACACTAGACAATTCTTTCAACACAGATATTACTCGCACTTACCAGAGTTTGCAACGGTAGGGAATCGAACTTTCGCTTTTGCGAGTTTGAACCCGATTCTATTCCGCTGCGTCAACTGCTAGTAAATTAATCGCATTATTTTAGATTGCTGTTGTTGAAACTCTGGAACGCCTTCATGCGGTGCCTGCATTTAAAAGAAGTCAACGTGAAAAAATTGGGACGAAAAGCAAGCGAACGAAGTAGCAGTAGCATGAGAATTTCTCGCCGAGAGTTTTCTTGAAACCAAAAATTGGAAAATGATTAAGAATTTCTATTCTGCGAAAGTCAAAGAATTCATTGCAGCAAGACAATTGCCAATATTGCGGGGGTCTAAATGACATTAGTCTCGATATTGCTCTTTCGAACTGTACAAAATAACAGGTTGTGTAATGCGTATTGAGTAAGAATGTTGGTTAACGAACAATCCAATACGCAGAGTTAGATAGAGAAATGTCATTCAAGTAATATTTTTTACAATTAAACTACAGTATGGTTAAACAAATGTTTCAATATTGATATACTTCGTAGAAATTTTTTGTTTTTATTTTAGAACAAGTTCAAAAGATAAACTACCCAATAGATCATTCCACAGTCATGTTGTTCCATATCACGACTTGGCCATTAGGCTACTAATTTTAATGGTAAACGTTGCTATGATAAACATGTGAGTTTTTTGCAAGATAAAAATTACGAGGTTATGGACAGTATTTAAAAAAAAAATTAAACCTATTCATAGTATGGTAAAAGTCCACACTACACTCGAAATGTTACAACCAACCCTAAGTGATGAAGAAAGCAGTTTGCAATAAATTAAGTTTATGTACTGTAGTGAACAAGCAACTGTGGCTACGCTATTGCCTAACGCTCTAAACCAGCGGTTCCCAAACTGGGCGCCCAGGTGCGCCGCGAGACTTGGCCCGGGGCGCCGCGAAAGATGTTGCATTTGTTGTGGGTCTCCGCGTACTTGGTGTTTGGTGTCGAGTCTGCTCTGTACCTAGAAATTTTATAATGGAAAAATATTGTTTGGAAAATTAGCTTGTAAAAAAATTACGTAATAATGAGGATTAATTTAGCAATATATGGTATATTGTATAACAATTACCGGTGAAATTAAGTACTGTAATTTGTTTCATAGCAACCACACGAGTGTAAAAAATAACACATTCCGAAGTGTCAAACATTATCTGCAGTAAAGCATTGACAACTTATTGGATTCGTGATGAACGCATTTGTTATCAGTACTTAACCCCAGAAGAAAATAAAATTTCGTGAGAACTTGCCAAATTCTCAAAAGTTTAGGGGACCTACACAAAGTGGTCGCTCACAAGGCAGTCGACGATAAATTATCAGGTTTATCAAAAATCAGCTCCATATTTTAATGCAATCACAAACACGAAAAAATTGTTTATACTGGTACAAATTTATAGATTATACAGTTGCAATTGAGCTATTGCGACGCGTTTCGACCTTGCTCAATGGTCTCATCAGGCAAAAAAAAACTATGAAAGTCTCCAAAAAGTCAGGTAAGCACAGCAAAGGAAAAAAATTTTTTACAAGCGCATAAGTAATTACATCAAAACCTGCAGTACAACTCCAAATACGGGCAAGTTTGCCAGAGTAAAGGTTTGGGCTAAAAAGCACAAATGCAGCATTGCATGTGACCACACAACAGGGCTACTTATAAAAGACAAGATCAAATAAAATTTCGTGAGAACTTGCCAAATTCTCAAAAATTTAGGGGACCTACGCAAAGTGGCCGCTCACAAGGCAGTCAACGATAAATTATCAGGTTTGTCAAAAATCAGCTCCATATTTTAATGCAATCACAAACACGAAAAAATTGTTTATTCTGGTACAAATTTATAGATTATACAGTTGCAATTGAGCTATTGCGACGCGTTTCGACCTTGTTCAAGGGTCTCATCAGGCAAAAAAACTATAAAAGTCTCCAAAAAGAGGCAGGTGGAACCCAGAAGAGAGCAGGTGGAGTTAAAAAAAGCAATTTTTTTAACCCCGGAAGAGGCAGGTGGAAGTTAATGAAACAAAGAAAAAAGGCCAAAAAGAAGACAAGAAAACACGACAGTAGTTATCTCAATTTTGGCTTTACAGTCACGGAAACAGAAAGCGTTGAGCATTCGCAATGAGTTGTTTGTTGCAAAGTTTTAGCTGCAAAATGAATGCTACCCAGAAACTAAAACGCCAGTTAACAACAAACCCCAACAACTTAATACTAATAAAAACACCTATAAAATCGTTAAAATAATGCCCCCAATCCATCTCGCTGTTTCGTCGTTAGGCTCTTCAGGGGGGTGACAGCAAATCTAAGCAGTAAACTTAAGGTAAAGTCTGGGCGATTTAAGAATTAGTAGAGGTTAACCAAATAGCAAATTCAACGTATTCCAGAACCCGGCGGGACCGTAGCAATAACCGTCATGGAGCCCTTTGCTTGGTTCGCAACACAAACACTTATAACCACAGCAACTTATATGGAAAACCGCACAAATTTTGCAATATCCAACATTGCACCGCGCTGTGATAAAATGTGCACACAGCAACAAGCTTACACCTCACATTAAGTGCATACACTTTTCAGTATTTTGCATTTAAACAATAAATATGATTTAAATACAATTTTTTTGGTAAAACTTAAAATTTGCGAATGTCTGCTTCATTACGGCGCCGCGAGTATTGAAACGTTTTTAAAGGGCGCCTCCAACAAAAAAAGTTGGGGAACCGCTGCTCTAAATCAATGATTCTCAACCTTTTTTAGTATCAGAGCCAAATTTTAAACCTCAAAGTTTCAAAGAGCCGAATGCAAACAACGCAAGTTAAAAAAAAGAAATACAGTAATTCTCTTTGGAGCGGAAGGTCTGAGGTTCAAACCTCAGACCAGTCAAATCGGACACAGTGTTGCCAACAATTCGCCACCGCTGCGACAATTCTTCGAAAGAAGCTGTGTTACCAGGTCGCGATGAACCGGAGATGGGCCCCGCAAACTCGTTACACGCTTCCGCGTATTACAGCGAGCATAATGAAAGATTTGATTCGATATACAGTAACCAAATACTAAAGTCGTATTCAAAAGTTATATGACGTCATAGAAATGGTAGACAATCTACAGTCAACTGGTGATATACAGTCAGTATTAGGAGCATAAAACCTTCATATTTGTGGTAATTTCTAATTCTAAGGGATCAAGCACAAGGCTACTATCAAAGGTAATCCGACAAACGAAATTAAGTGAACTACAAGTATTAAGCTTTTCAACAGCATGCAATCCATCACATTCTGCATACCATCTACCAACCAAGCGTGTAAGTAGAATTTTTCAAAAAGGAGGGAGGGGTGTGGTTGAGCCCAAAGATAAAATTTGTATGCGTCTCACAAATAGAACTCTGGGCGGTTCTTGTAAGTTTTTGGAAAAAAAATAGTCATTTCAACGCCAGTAGGATGATAGTTCGCCCGAATATAGAAACAATTGAAAGAACTAATCGCTAAAATTTGCGGATTACTTCAAATACGAATAAGAAAAATGCGTGCTGTATCGTCGAACAATTAGCGTTTGACGCCGTCCGGTGACAGGAGGAGAAAAGCAAAGGATTTGGAAGCCTTTTCACAAAATCAAATTTCATACCTATTTTTGCTTACACTGCTCCTTGCTTCCTGGTTAAGGAAAAACCACGTTTAGAAGCATGCATATTTGGGCTAAATTTTCTAAGTAACTTGGCAAAAAGAGGATTATTTCAACTCTTCTAGCCCCTTGATTACGCAATGCAATCAACTGACCATGGGACTAGGGAAATTTGCACTCAAAACCAGAACAGAGACAATATCAATTTTTCGCAATCACTGTCCTGAACTCGAGTTCCAAAAATTAATTTCCAAAGCTCATGCAATTTTTCATTGCGCAGTAGTTAGCAATAAAAATGTTTGTCGGTCTGTTATCAGCAGGGTTGGCATGAATCAAAATACTGGTCACCTATGATATTATCTACTGGAGAAGCAGTCTCGACAACTGAAGGAGCCAACAATTGAAAAAATTTAACCTGAACATTTTGAGCAACTTGACAAAAGGACCTAATAGACAACCTAAAACAAAAATGGAAATACGGTGTAGTAGTCCGGTAGAAATAGCTTTAACCTGGAAAAAATTTATAATGAGCTGAAATTTGGCACGATGACTCAGGACCATGTCCTGAGCCACCAAAAAAAATCCCCATGTTTTGGACATGGGACTTCCCCCTTTTTCGGCCTTTAAAGTCTGCCATCTAGTGTCAAAGAGCGTTTACTATCAAACAGCCAATCCAAAAGTTGTAAAAGTGCCAAGTTTTAACGAAAAGTTAGTTTTCAAGTTCAGGATTAAAGTTTTTTTCTTTGAAGTTGATGACGTCATTGCTGGTGACGTCATTGCCATTTCTTTGTGAAAAAATGACGTATTGATTGGTGAAATTGGAAATGAGAGTTAGGGCTTTGGATGCAAACCAAAAGCTGCTTACATCAAAGTGTATGACGTCACAAACGTTTTTGATGACGTCATCTGTCACGAGTTTTGATTGTAAATTTAAGAGTATTTGACCAAACGGAACATTGTATAACTTTTTTTTATTAGCTTTAAACTTGGAAGAATTATATTGTGAATTTAGTCGATTGAAAGTAAATAACTGTATTGTCCGTGAAAATCTGGTGTGGTAAACACCAGCGGAGCCAGGGGGAGGATTAGGGGACCAGTCCCCTCCCTTTTTTAAAGTGCACATTTTCACAAAATTATTTAAAAGATAAAATGTGAAAAAACTACGGTAATTGAAAAACGCTCAACTCAAGCGTAATTCTACCCAGAGTTGCAAATGAACAACGTCAAAACTTTTGCGTTTTTTTGAAAATTTTTCCTAAGGTCATTAGCTTCTCTATCTTTTACAACAACTTTCAGCGCTCTAGCTTGAAATGTTTACGAGATACTCGGATTGAAAAAACGTTTGCAGCAAAAACGGCAAAGGGAATCATTTTAACGTAGCAATGGAAATGAAGTTACTATCAAAAAATCAATTTTGGTAAAATAAGATCATTGCGAAGCCCGTATCGCGCTGTCGTGGAATGATTATGTCTCGTCAGCATACCGCATTGCATTTGCGGCAGAATGCGAATGAGGCAGAAAGCAGCGCGATTTCGCATCAAAAAACGCAATCCATTTGTTTCAAAAGTCATCATTTTCCAAAATGAAACAAGTAGAATCAGATACCGGCGAGAATTCGGGGCGGCCGAGATTTGACGCGTATCAGTACACGAATTCAATGTCACCATAGACGAATCGTATTTCGACCCAAATAAATTTCGAGAATATTTTATTTGAAAGCATTTGGAAAAAGCACTAACCGCAGAAGGAAAGCAAATTTCTTCTAAGAGAATGATTCTCCGTTTATTGCGATTGTCGAAATTGATTTTTTTGTTATACTGTATTAGGTCCGTTTTACCGATCACGCTTATTTATGCGTATAAATATACGCATGTCATTTAATTCCATGCATTTTACCTATTTTTTTTGCGTTTGCATGGAGTAAGATATCAGACGTAATTGGTCCAAATTAGCCGCTTTATGTAGGCCTACATTTAGACCAACAGCCTAGTGAACCCGTTTATCTGAAAAATGACGGAATCAAAATGTTATTGCTCAAAAAGTTTTTATTAATTACCGAAAACGAAACCACAATGTCAGCTTGATCCTTTAGTTTTGTTTTCAGTTGAAGTTGGGGAACGCGATCGGCTGGTTGGAATTAATCTAACAGCTACCATCTGCGCAATGTCAAATGTTTAATACAGTAAATAGTTCGCAAATTTATTTTTAGGAAGTCTGTGCAAATCAATTTCTATGTCTGCGTATTACAACGTATAGCTGTGTTGATTACGAACAATGTTCTTGTTGTCTATCAGAGCGCCGAGTCCGGCGACGTAGCCCAAATTGTGTCGAAGTCTAAATTGAGCGCGCTGATTAGTGAGAGCAAAAAGTCGCCCAGACACCGTCCGCCATATCCCGATCTACACTGTGCATAAAATCGTGAGCGCAAAAGCTCGTCTTTAGTTTATTTTAAACCGAAATTCGGTAAGCTCGGAGTATCGCCTCACTGGCGTACAAGCAGCCAGTTGTTTTAAACAAACTAACAATATGCCCGTACGTTCACGATTTCACGACCGGGCCTAAAAATTTGCTCTGGAAGCATTTTATACGCAGTTTTCGACGCGAACCAAATTTTGTTTGCGGGCGTGCCATATATAAAAATAAACCCAGTGTATTTCGTTATGACCGTTTTTTCGCGAACGCCGCGTTCAAATTCACATTATTTGATTGAGACAACCGTACAAGGAATTGGTCGGTCGCCATCGCGTTATTCTTGCTTAATGCTTAGATGACATCCCATTTCCTACCAACGATAATAATAACAGTGATTACAGTAATCAATTAAACGAAACTTTGTACTGGCAAGCCACAATACAGCGCATTTTTTTTCGTTGGTTGAAGATAGCAAGCAGTTTGTTGTGATTGGTGTCAACTGTCAATTAACATAAATTATAATAGGGAGCACTTATTTTTTCAAAAACCAATCATTTTCGGGTATAGGCGGGAGCTGTTCGTATGATTTTGCGAATTGCGCATCTCATTTGTTCTTAATTTGTCACAATATACTGTGGTAGACAGGTGGCAGTTTGACTCGAAGACCGAAAGGTCCCTTCGCTGTCTCCTGGCCAAGGCAACTTGATGAATGAAATGTAACTACAATTGATCGAAAATTGAAATATTATTACGCAAGCTTGCTTGAATAATAACGGCAATCTGCGATTTTCTCGTATGGCCTAATTGAAAAAACGCGCTTTTTTGTATCCCCTGTTGCATCGTTAAATAAAGTAAAATCATAAAACTACTTTAGTTCTTATTTTTTTCGTTTAGTCATTTTTTTATGCGTCTGCTGTATGAACGACGGCATAGGACTTCAACCTGCTATTGCTTAACCTTTGCACAGTAGTTTGATACAATTTGCGTAAATAAAAACTTTTCGATTTGCATATGCTTTAATCACAACAAAACATTTCGTCCTTCCCCCTTTTATTTCTAGCTGCGCCGGTGGTAGTAGTCAGCAGATAAAACTTAATCCTCCCAATATAGGATTAAAATAAAATAATGCGTTTTGCAATTAGAGCAAGAAAGCCTTTAAATGTTTATTCAAAAGTTCCCTTGCGCAGTAAGTTAAAGTTAATATGCAATTTTAGTTAAAGTTATTATGCAAAAATGCAAGCATTAGCAAAGATAAAAAAATTATTAGGGCTGCAAATTGTCAAATATTAGCGTTTTCATTATAAATTAATTAAATAAATTTTGTTCAGATGTTAATTCAAGAATCTTGGTTGATTAGATAAGTTTTTGATCAGGTGTTGTTTTATATTAATCCGATAAGTTTGTTCAAATGGTATTCTAATTGATTAGATAAGTTTAGTTCTTATGCCAGGCATATTCTACTCTATAATAAATTTAGTACCACAGATTGCAGAAGCATGCTAACAAAGCATTTTGCGTAAGATAATAATACTGTTAGATATTGCAAAACGGTAGAAATTCTGTTCCTACCCGATATATTATCGTGCTCGGGACATATTCGTATTAACAGGGCTACAACTATGGGGGAGCAAAAGGGGGCGGCGCCCCCTAAACAAAAATTCCGCCTCCCTAAAATGCCCATCATGCCCACCCAAACTCCCCTTTCCCTGGCGGCAGTTTCAATAGGGAGGCTTTTTTTTTGGAAACCGACAGAAAACTAGGAGATAAATAGAACAATTTGGCGAGATGAACTTTTTTTTTGAGATCAACAGAGAACTCGGAGAAAAGTAGACCAATCCAAAAATTTTGGCCTTCTCAGAAACAAATTTTGCACCCTAAGAACAACGCTCTAGTTGCGGCACTGCGTATTAATTGAGATATAATTTCGCTAGTAAGTTTTTTTGAACCATTGCGTATAGGAGGACGATGAAAGTCCTCGGCTAAGGATTCCAAAATGCCTTAGAACCTCAAAATGATGATGATGATGCTGATATTCTCAAAGTGGTGCAATGCTTCGTTTGGTTAAACACTCTTTTTCTCATTTACGATCAAAATTCTTGACAGATGACGTCATCAAAAAGCGTTTGTGACGTCATCACTTTGATTTAAGCAATTTTTGGCTTGGAGCCAAACAGCTAACTCTCATTCACAATTTGAGTCTTCAATGCAGAATATGCCATTTTTCCAAAACTAAAAATTTGGCAATGACGTCACCAAAAATGACGTCATCAATTTTTAAATGAATTTGTTTATACCTTCACTTAAAAATCGATTACGATTCAAAATTTGACTCTTCCATAGCTTTTGGATTGGCTGTTGGACAGTAAAGATTCTTTGACACTAGATGGCAGACTTTAAAGGCCGAAAAAGGGGGAAGTCCCAAGTCCAAAACATGGGGATTTTTTTTGGTGGCTCAGGACATGGTCCTGAGTCATCGTGCCAAATTTCAGCTTATTATAAATTTTTTCCGGGTTTGCATGTATTTTGTCGTATTTCTACCGGACTATAGAGCTTGGCTACTCAACTGACGGTCCGAATCCGGACCTCCAGAGCGGTAAATTCGGACCGCAGCCGACTATTGGACTAAATTTGGACCTTCACTCTCCTATGGGCGGGAACTGACTGTTTACCTTCAGTACGTGGAGCGCGAAATTCTCCCAAATAGCGGCGATGACCTTTTTTTTGTTTGTTTTTTGTGGTCTACAATCGCTTTCTGGTCATCAAATTGCGGTCCAGACCTTCTCTGGATCAAACGACTTTTTATATGCTATATCTTGACCTTTGCTAAAACTAGTTCAGTATCCCTGCTGTAGAGTAAGGACCCATCAGGATGAAACGACAAAGCACATGATGAGCACATAGCCGCTAGGACAATGTCCATAAACAAGTCATGACCAGTTGATTGGGACACCTAATAATCGTGTTAGACTGCATCTGCATGTAATTTAGGAGTTATAGATTTCAGCCACTTTTTTCCTTTTAGATAATAATAACAGAAATCCCAAACGGGAGCCAAATAGGTTTCAACTCTTATTCAAAAACATTTTGGTAAATTGGAGGAAATTTATTGCCTTAGTACCGCAGGATTAGTTATACTTTTGATGAAGAATGATTCGAATTTCAAATTTTTGATGAAAACGATTCTTTTGATAACCAGTAAGTTTTGCAAAACCATGCTGTTGAGAATCACTGCTCTAAACATCATGTACTGGAAAGGTATGGTATGTAGGTCAATCAAAAAATGGTACGCTCTATAAATATATCGTACTTGAGAGTTACGGTGCGTAGGTAAAAAAAAAAAAATTGCCAAGATTTTCCAAGGTTTTCGTTTTCCGCGCTTCAAAAGAGGTTTAATTGCAAATACGTTTTATGAACATCAGTTTTGCCAAGTTTGGAGCTGTTCAACTCATATGAAGCCTCCAAACATGGTACGGTACGTTAGTACGTTTAGTATACGCACATTCAAAACGTAGCAAAGTAAGCACCGTACGTACCTTCATAAAAAGCGCGTACCGTACTTTTTAGCAAAACTTGAGGCGTACCGTACCATACTTCCATGCTTGGTAGTGACTACCGACCTAATTTTAAGTTTTTGGCAATTTTACAGTTATGCAGTAGTCTACTTTTGGTATTTACTATATTTGCAGTTTGCGCTGCATGACAAGCGACAGAAATAGTTTTAGCAATACACACACCAAAAATTTTGTGTGAGAACAATTTTATCAAAACACGAGGCTGATTTTTGCTCAAAATTTAAAAACAAGTAAGTTATAAGAAGAACACGGGCCTAATTTAAAAAATTATACGTTTTATACTGAACAGCGCCGCGTCGTAATGAAATAACCAGATTTTTGCACTCACGGCCAACGGACTGAATCAGTGTTCTTGCAGATGTGACAATCAACTAAGCTTTTATTTAACAAAGCTTTTTACCGATACAAACATGAATGACTTTGTTTTTTTTTGTTTTTTTTTTAATTTAAGAGCAAATTGAGAACCAATGAAGTTAAAAATTCGTGAAAATTCAAGTACAGGCAGCCTCAGCCCAATATTTAGTGGTTCTTATGACGAAGCGTAATGCAAGGATTTTGTCTAAGTTTTCACTAACACCCCGAAATTCAAACTGTTTTTCACAAATACAGATGTTTCAAATTAATTTATCACCAGCAAAATTTAACCCTTGCCCCTAGTTTAAATGGTCGCTAAATAGTGACAATGGATACGGTATCGTGGATCAATTTAGTGACTATGGTCAAAATTGCACTAGGTAGTTCACAAAGGGATAAAATGCATAATACACTGTTGAAGCTCGCTAGTCTTTCAGCCCTACTTTGACCTGATTAAAACAAAGCACTGAACATTTTGACATCGAGCAGCTGGCTTACAACAATAGTTTGGGTAGATTTGTGAGATTGAATTTCACTTCTATTTTGCTTCTGTGTGAATAATGCATACAAACAACAATAAAAGACTATGACGCAACAATTCATAAGACAAAATCAATTTGCCTGAACTGGTTATCATTGCAGACTTAACCTAGTCAAATAATGAAATGACAGGCACAGGCAGCTTCGTCTAAACTCGTCGAAGGACTGATAAGTCCATATTCAAGATTTTTAACAACAGCATAAGTTTCGCGCTAGAAGAAAAATAGTGAGTTCAATAGACGTTGGTAAAGTGTACAATAGATGATCAAAGAACGGCTTAGAAAAGAAGAATTTTCTTTGCGTTCTACCTAAGTACGGTAATTGCGTCTCTGGTTATGTCTCAAAAATTACTTTAGTTAAGAAAGTAGCTTAGTAAACTAGGTTGATGGAGCAGCAAAGGTCTGGCTTTGTTAGAAAATTGAATAGCTGCTTATTGTAGCAGGCGCGTTGCCAGAAATGTAAAAGGGGGTGGGTAATTTTGGGGGTCTGGGGTGGACCCCCAGCGCTCGTAAATTTTGTATTTTTTTGGCAAAAATACCTTAATTTTAGGCCTATTTTGATGAATTTAAATGCTTTTAAAACGTGGCATAGAAATTAGCATAGTTGGGCAAGTTAATGCAAAACGTTAGCTTCGTTAACCACTTGTCCGTTAACAAACTTCACACCTCCGTTAACGTTAACCCGTTATTTTCAGCTTTAATTAACGGAAGTTAATAAAGTCCGTTAATTCGTAAACATTTTGCGTGTAATTAACATTTGTTTTTTTTTCACTTGCTTCTAGAACACGTATTGACGCTGTTGAGCTGATTGCAAGGGAATATTTATTGCTGTGGTGATCTTTTTGTGCTTTGGAAGTTACATTTGACAGTCTAATCTAATTTCAAGATAAAAAATAAGTTCAAATGCACTGACGAAGCTGCGAATGGAAAACCTTTGGAAATTGTGAACAGCGATAATTAATAGACCTATGAGGCTGCAGCTTATTATTTGCCACAAAAAAGAGCTCCTTTCTTTGCTTTCTTCAATTAAACTCGTGCTAATGCGCAACAAGTGTTACCAGTGGAAACCGGTTTGTACCGGTACGATAAATGAATGGTGCAAGATATTAACGATAAAAACGTTAACGGAAGTTAACAGAACTTAACGGAAGTTACTTAAGTCCGTTAACAGCACTTAACGGAATTTAATTTAGTCCGTTAACATGAAAACACTTTTTAACGGATTAACTAGTTAATGAAAAAGTTAGCTTCGTTATTAACGGATTAACGATTAACGGACTTGTGCCCACCTATGGAAATTAGCTGAGCAAAAACATGATTATACTAGTTGGAGAGGTGAGGTCCTTGAGGACGTCCTTGGCCTCGGGGACACATTTTGTAGTACTTGGCCTCAAAGTCTCCAAGTTCTCGAAAATGCCCTATTCTCGGCCGAGGACAGCACTATTTTTTGATTTTGCTAAAACTGGGCCGAGGTTATGACGTTTTTTTCTTTGTCTGAAATTTCACGAAAAATTTGTGATTATCTGCGCGAAGATCTTTTTTGTTTGGAGAACACTCGTCCGTTGTGTCCTTGGTCCTTGGCCTTGAGCATTTCTGTTCTTGGCTTCGAGAAAGTCTGTATTCGAAAAGTCGGTCGTTGGCCTCGGATTTTTTTGTGGCCTTGGCCTCGAGCCTCGTGTCCTCGACTTCACCTCTTACTAGTTGCATAAATGGGTTATGAGGAAGGTAGCTATTGCTAGAATTTCGGTTCTCTTATTTCAAGCTGGTAAATCACAAAATTTTATACCGGTGGTTCAATAATACTCTCAAAGAGTATTCTATTTTGTCTATATTTCGTACAGAAAGATATAGTTTGGTGGGCTAATGCAAGGAAGTTTGAGAGAAGTGATTGGTAATTAACTACTAAATAGCCCCCGCCCCCCTAGAATTCCGGACCCTATAATTTTTTTTTGATGAAACCTATGTTAAGCATTTTGCAACAAGCGAGCATATTTGATAAGCAATTTTCGACCAATTTTCAAAGTTTTTTTTCTGAAATATAAGTTTTATTTTTTACAAATTAGCCACCTCCCCTCCCTAAATAAACGTTTCAAAATGTGCTTTAAATCATTTTTAGTCTGGTCCAGTGCAAAAGACAGTCTCTGAAGAGCTAAAAACGTTGTGTTTTCCTTATTCTGCATTTTGGTTGGCAGGCCAATGAGGGGGAGGTTATAGCCCCCCTCCCTTCCGGCTACACTACTGTATTGTAGCCTGTCTAGTGTGCACACGCTATATTCCCCGAAGTATGCAGTTTGTGAAATGACCTTTTGTGATCGTATTAGGTCTTTGAGAACAATGTTAGTCTTTCATTGGATTAGTCAGCAGCCTAACTGGTGCTGTCAGCAGTTCTTCCTCAAACGTTACAAATAGATAGTCCCTTCCGCGTTTTTGACCACCTACCCAATAGAATTTGGGCTTGGACATAATAACCTATCTTCAACGCTATGGGAGGGCCCGGAAGGGGGGGCGTGCCCCCCTAACGACTGCTTGTGCCCTTACCCCATTTCGGTTTACGCAGAATATTTTTTGGAGCTTCACGTAACGACAAGACAAAAGAAAATATAATGGAAAAAAGAATAATAACGCTCAAAGATAATTTTTGTTCGAAGTTATCTCGATTATTTGCGAAATTGCTGGCCACCAACTGCTGTCAATAAATGTGACGCAATAAATCCGTCTTATTAACACACCTTCACGGATGTGTCGCGAAAGAGCGATGTAATCCTGAAGAGTCGTTACCGGTACTTCATTAGGATTATGACCAGAAACAATACGTGAAAACATTTTTTTAAAGACCATGTTGTTTAAGAGCACACTCAAAAATTTTTTTAGGTCGCAGTTAGGGCCAAACAGACAGGTTTTTCTCTGCACTTGGAACAGTTTTTGTGTCTGAATTCATGTGAAAACCAAAAAAGGTATTCATCTGAAATTAAAACGAACTTAGAGTCCGAATTCAAGAGAAGACCAAAAAACGGTTTTTGAAATTTGAACAATTTTTGAGTCCGAATTTAAATTAGGATGGCTTTTGTGTTCGAATTTTCTTGAACTCCGAGAAGAAAGAAAATTTTCTGCCAACCAAATGCCAATGGTAGGGGGAATATTTTCGAATCAAGCGCAGAAAACAGTCTCAAAAGCGCTAAAAATGTGCTATTTTCCATATTTTGCATGCCAATGGTGGGGCCACACGCACCCCCCCTGGCTACGCTACTGTAAGGGGGGGCTGAAGGGGCTAAGCAATTTAATTCTTTCAAAGACTTCTGAATTTTAGCAATATACTGCAGTTATTTATATGGCTTTAAAAACGTGCGAAATGTGATTGAAAAGGCGTTAAATTGCTATTTTTTGCCGCAGAATGTCAGAAATCACCCAGCGACTGGGTGATTTGCCCCCAGGCCTCCTCTGTGATACGCTTTAGTTGCAATTTTTGTGCAAACAAAATTTACTTTTCATTGAAGCCCCTTCCCTCTTAACGAAATCCTGGTTGCGCTTCTGGTCGCATTCACTGCTGCAAATAAAGTTTTCAAGCGATTATATGGGCCGCTTACGAAACGAGCTAATAAGCGCTGCCGGGCTTATACGTCCCTTTTTTCAACCATGAATAAAAAATTTTTTAAATAGCGCATAATTCGTGGCCGTAAAATATCAGTTTTTATGTGTAAAAGTTCAGTTTATTTTAGTACCTCTTCCACTTTCGGCTATTGCCAACTCACTTCAGTTGCTCTGGCGGCGGCGCTGCCTATTTTAGGCCTTTGTAAGTACTCGGCCAGCTGAACTCAAACCTTTTTCATGGTTCTGTGAGTCTTTCAATATTACTGAACATTTGTAGTTATCAAAAAATCATTTTCATAGAATTGTGCATAAAGCTTGATTTAATTATATCTTTTGTCCACCGTTACTTTTACTTTCAGTAGCTTATTCCAGTACTGGTACTGCGAGTTAGCCTAAATTCCTAAAATATTAGCGGAGTATTACATCGTAATGCAAGAAATAGGACAAGCATTTTCGAAATCACATTTCAGAATTGCCAGATTTACTTTATTTGGATTAAAAACAGTAGGCCTACGGCATAAGCGTAGCCAGAGGGGGACCCGGGCCCCTCCCCCAATTAAAATACCACCAATGGTAAAAAATTATGACAACCAAGCTTAGCGATGTTTAGTTGCAGTTTTTTTCAGTAATTACGCACATAACAGTAATTAACAATAATATTAATGACGACGAGGGAGCCCCGTGGCCCCTAAATAACAACCAGGGGGCCCCGAGACCCCACACTAACAACCAGGGGGCTCCGAGACCCCACACTAACAACCAGGGGGCCCCTAACCAACAACCAGGGTCCCTGGGGCCCGTAACTGACAAACAGGGATTCCCTGGGCCCCCAACTGACAACCAGGGGACCCCAGAGCCCCTAACTAACAACCAGGGGTCCCTGGGGCCCCTAACCAACAATCAGGGGGACCTGGGGCCCCCAACTGACAACCAGGGAGTCCCTAACTGACGACCAGACGTCATAGGGCCTCTAGCTAATGACCAGGGGACCCCAACCGACAACCAGGGAGCCCTAGAGCCCCTAACTAAAGAACAGGGGGCCCCGGGGCCTCTAAGTAACAACCAGGGGCCTTCGGTGCCCCTAACCGATAACCAGAGAGCTCCAGAGCCCGTAACTGACAATCAGGGGGCCCCTGATTGACGACCAAGGGCCCCAGCACTACTAATTAACAACCAGGGTGCCGCGGGGCCCCTAACCGACAACCAGAGGGCCCCGGATCCCCCAACTACAACCAGGGCCCCTTAATTCAAATTTATAACAATTTATATGCAAAACCTGGGAGAAATCTAAGAGTTTTGTCCTAAAAGTTGCAACCCCAGGCCCTCGTTAAACGTTATTATTAACTTAATGCTATAACACAGGCGGTAATGCAAACCCCCTAATTAAAATACTACCAATGATAAATATAATGAGAGCATAGCCAGTATGTTACCTTGTCCGGAATTGCAGTTTCTTTAATTTAGGATTTACGCGTACAAAAGTAGGTAATAATTATGACGACCACGTGTCCACGTCATAAAAATGTCATGCGATTCTTGGAGGTTTCAAAAAACTGTCAAGTGACTTGACTCGAATCCTCCACGTGTTGGAAAAAAGTTGTTTTGATTTTGTTTTGAATGTATTGTCTTTATGAAAGAACTTAAGGGCGCGATCTTATATCAAAATCATAGGCTTAGCCAGGGGGATGGCCCAGGGAGCCCGGGCCCCTTCAATCGAAATGCCACCAATGACAAAAATTTGACAAAAAAGCCTTGTTTCTTCATTTTCAGTTTCTTTTAGTATTTTTGCGTACAACAGTACACGTGTACAATAGTAATTAACAACAAATAATATTGACGACCAGAGGGCCCGGCGCACCTACTTAATTCAATTTTTTCCAAAAACTTTAAGCATATAACCAGGGTGAAATCAAGAATTTTTGTCGTAAAATTTGCTACCTCAGGCCCTCATCTAACCTTTTCATGAACGTAATGCAACAACTAGCGCCGTATTTGCTCTATGGTACAGTGCCAGGGCCCCGGGCTCAGATAGTAGGACTTTATTGGTCTTCACTTGTATTTGGCAGGAAGATAATGCAAAAATCTCCAAAGTGCCAGGGGCCCCGCGCAGTGTAAATCCGGACCGGGAATAACATGTTTAGCAAGCGTAACCATCTATTGTACCATTTTTCAATAACGATTCACCGCCACCTCGCCAGTTTTTATGCACAAAATACTTTAAAAAGAATTAGCTAGGGAAAACGCTTATTGAACAAATTATTGAATTTCAATTGAGAGAGCGTGGGCCCCCTGGCCGTACATGTACACCTATAACCGGTTAACTTCATGACAAAATAAAAATCTCTACGGAATTTTTTCGAATGGATTATTATTTATAGCTAAAATATTGCAGGAGGCAATGTGCCTTACTTCCCACTACATGGTCCAAATCACTTACAATTAAAATTTTACACCATACTGTAAGATTTTAAACGTTTTTTGGACTTTAATTGCAAGTAAAAAGAGGATTGAACAATTAAATTTTTTCGATTGGCTTTCAAATGTTTCAAATCTATTTCTTTCAAATGGCTGTGAATGCGTGCGAAATTTGATCCAATGGGATTAAAATAGGTTTTTTTTCCAAAAACTTACAAAAATCGCCCAGCAGCTGGGGCTTTGCCACCAGACCCCCGTCTGCGGTGCGATTGAGTACACTAGCTTACTCAACACGTCTCCTAAGTTAGACGTTTGCACTTTCTAACTTTTAATTCTCGCCCTCACCCTTCACCAAAATCCTGGTTAAGTGCCAACAGGCTACGGCTTTATATCTTCCATTCTACGATATTTTGCCCCACAAAAAGTTCCTTTTTTGAAAATTTCTGATGACGTCATTGCATGTGATTTGTGGTTTGGCCCCCCCCAATCAAAAATCCTGGCTACGCCTATGGCCTACGGTGTTATCACAGTGAACCAGACACTCTTTTGTGTCAGGTTTTTTTTTCATCTGCTGTGTAAAACGCTATTTGATAGTGTCCCTGCAGCCAAAAAATGTACCAATATTACAAAAATGAGTACTAATAATGTTGGCAAAAGGAGGTGACACACGACACCAAAAATTCACGCCATAACATTAGAACTATGCCATCAAATGCTATTGGGGACTGGGTCTAAAGAACCTGCCTTAAAACCATCATTTTTTAACATTTTGCATATTCTGTTTCTATAATTATACCTTATAGTTACTGGGGAACGTTTTGTGCTTTTACAACTCTCCTCTCACTCATAAATCACTCCTGGGCCTGCAAGTTGAGGTTGGCAAGGCTTTTCCAAGTTATGAAAGTGCCAATAAATGGCTATAAATAACTGACTGCCAAAGTCCAAAAAATGCCTAACATTTTAGCTATGAAAAGGCTTTGTATTCTTAAGGCACTATTTAGGTATTTACTATATACTGCATACTATATACCATTCTTCAGCTATATACTATTCTTGAGGTACTGTTTACTGTAGTTTGCACGCGCTGCGTTGCGCCGCTGCGGATCTTCAAGGGTCATATACGTAGTTCGAGTTCACAGTCTACGCGGTCCAGATTGTGGGGGCATTGCGATAGGTGGGTCGTCTCACCATTTTATAACGAGTGAAATATCATTAACAGAATTTAATTAGCCCAAAACTGTAGACTAATTTCATACCGAATACTCACAGAGAGATGTAGGACGGCACTATCAAGTTGAGACGGTGGAAAGTTGGTACAATTACCTTCATTCTTTTCGGAAAAACTGTTACTAAACCACATTATTTTCTGTTTGCTATGCAAACTTTATGGCCATAACCTCCTGCTCTCCTAAAATCTCAGCATCATAAAACGTTCGATTTCTTGCAACGCCTGATGGTCGGCCACTGCAGGATCCATCTCAAATGTTCTGCGTCTCGCCCGATAGTTAGGTTTATATGAAGTTTTTTCGCGCCCCCGTCTCTTGAAAAAAATCAATTCCTGTATTTTATGTTCTAGAAGTGGGGTGTGATGTATCATTTGCCTACAACATCAACCTTGCTGTACGCGCGCTTTTTGTAGTACCGTGCAATCTGTTTAAAACATGCGTAGTTTTTCATTTCATTTCAATAAATTGCATTCAGTTAGAAACACCACATCAATCATCTCAATGTCCTGCCTCTTGCCCGACTGTTGGGTCTATGTGGAGTTTCTCTGAGTCCCCATCTTTCGAAAGAAATCAAGTAGCACCACGAACACCACCAAGTCTCCCAGCGTTAATGTGTGTAGATTATGAGTTTAATCGATCTCTCACACTGCCTGCAGGGCATGGTATGGAATGGAAAATGGAATATGATGGAACAGAGATTTCGGTATAGAATTCGGAAGGGGCTAGAATGGAATGAAATATTTCAAGAATGGAATGGAAGACAATCTTCCATGCTTCCATACCAATTCCATGCGAGATTTTGTGCATTGTATTTACAGAAAAATGCATACCGTTGTCGGGTGGTGATAAATAATATTGTCCCAGAAGTATTCAACTGCCATATCTACGCGTATTATTTGTAGGCAAATCGCTGTACTTTGGTTGTTCATATTGCGCAGTGTACGTATTGCATCATTGTAAGTACATTGCAATTTGCAGCATTGATGTTATAGTTGATGATTTTAACAGGTTTGATTTTTTTTTTTTTTGAGTTTGTCATTTTACCAAGTCGAAAATTTTGTTTTCTTACATCTTCACAAAAACTCGTATTTGCAATTTCATTCCCGTTTCAGCTTAATTTCATTTATATTTTTAGTTTTTCAGCTTACAATGATTCTTTTTGGTGTTAAAGCTTGGTATTTCTATAACGGTAAATGTTCTTTAGCAGTTTGGTTATGACAAATTTTATAGCTGATATGAGAGCAAACTTGTACAATAATCATTAAACCATAGGCGTAATCAGGGGGCCTAGGTCCTCTGCCTCCCCCCAATTGCAATGCCACCAATGATAAAATGATGACACAAAGCCTATTTATTCAGTTTTTTTAGCATTTTTTGGGCGCAACAGTACAAGCGTACAACAGAAATTAGCAATAACTTAATATTGACGACCAGGGGCCAGAGCCCTCTCAATTTAAATTTTTGCCAACCAATTTAAGTGTCCAAGCCGGGAGAAATTCAGTGGTTTTGTTCTATAAGGTGAAATCTCAGGCCCTCATCTAACTTTTTCATGCAATAATATGTTTTAAGCCCCCAGCTAACTTTTATATTGTAATAACATGATTAGTAATCATTTATTGCATCTATTGTACCAACTTGAAATAACCTTAAATTCTACCTTCACCTCCTACCAACTTTGAATAACAATTCATCTCCATCTCGTCAGTTTTCACGCGACAAAATGCTTTTGAAAAACACTTAGCTAGGGGAAATGCTTATTGAACAAATTATTGATGTTGAATCGAGGGTGCCTGGGCTCCTGGTCGTACATATTCCTAAAACTGGTTATTTTCATGACAAAACAAAAATCTTCAAAGGCAAATCTTCAAGTGAATGATTTAATGCTAAAAATGTTGCAGAAAGCAATGTACCTTGATTCCACTAACCAGGCCAAGTCACAAAATTTAACCGCAAAATGCAAGCTTTTAAGCGTGTTTTGGACTTGACCTGAAGTAAAGGAAGGGATTTATTCAATTGGCTTTTAATCTCAAAAATTTTGTTCTTTCAAATGGTTCTGAAAACGTGCGAAATGTGATCCAAATGGCATTAAAATAGCCATTTTTTCCAAAAACTTACAAAAAATTGCCCAGCTGCTGGGTGCTTCGTTCCCAGACTCCCAAAGCCTCCGGCAGCTGGTGGCTCCACCCCCATCTGTGACACGTTTGAGTTGCATTAATTTGCTCACCACGTCTCCCAATTTTGATATGTTAGTAAAACTTTTTAACTTGCGGTTTTAGTCTTTTCCCTTAAGCAAATCCTGGTTACGTGCTAAATCAGACCTCCAGCTTTGATCTTTCATTCTTTGTCCCATAAGAAGTATATCTTTTCGAAAATTTCTGATGACATCATTGCATGTGATTTACCGGTGTAGTCCTCCCCCAATCCAAAATCCTGGCTACACCTATGCACTAAACCATGAGCAGTATGCATACACTAGCGTACGCAGGATTTTGGAAAGGGGGGGGGGGCAGAAAATTTGAGAATATTGAAGATAAAAAAAAATTCTCCACTCAGAATCAGTCCGTTTTGCTGCCTAAAATTAGGTGAAGGCCAAAAAAAAGGCTTTCACTCAGGTTCTGTCCGTTTGTGTGCTCAAAATTTTTGCCAAAGTAACAAAGGGGGGCCATGCCGCAATTTTGCATACTATTTTTTGCTAATTATACTATCCTGGCGACCCAAAGGGGGGGCCATGGCACCATGCCCCCCCCCCCTAAATACGCCTCTGTATGCATACCAGATACGGGTTGTTGCATCTTATAGTATTGTTGGCGAACCTTCACGAGCGGTTGCTCACAACATTGCAAAGACGCAAAGCAGCAAAATAAACGTTGCATTGCTTCCAGTCTAAAATTTCTTTGGTATGGAAGTATGGAATGGAATATGGAAGAAAATTTTAGTATGGAATGAAAGATTTTTAGTATGGAATGGAAATGGAAACGAAGAAAATTATCGGTATGGAATATGGAAAAATCGTCATCCATTCCATACCATGCCCTGACAGCCAGACATCTACATACTAACAATTTCATCGAAAAACAATTTTTTATTAACGGAAGAATCGACTCCATATAGTAGATACGTCTAAAAATTGCTCTTTTGTTTGCTACATTGGGCGCAAATAAATTGCAGGGTGTTTCTGATTCTAATTATCACGATACCTACCTATCTTAAATAAGCTTTGAGGCAGCGGTATAACTCAAGGGCTACAAAATTTTGTATGACCTGACCATCTTACGCTTGCGGTGCTGGTATTGGTTGGACTCACATTGCCTCCGGCGGCTGGAAGATCCTTCCCTGGCGCCCGTTTGCAATGAGTTTGCAATTCGTCTGAATTGCGCCACTTTGCTCAGCAGCCTGCTTAATTGCAACATTTTTGAAAAAAAAAAATTAACTTTGGGGTCAAGTTCCCAACCCCCTTAAGCAAAATTCTAATTGTGCGCCTGGTCACTTTACCAAATAAACGTAAAAGCTAATTAACTGAGAACAAGCGAGACTGAAAATTTGTGGAAATTTACAATAGGAACAGCCAACCTCAATGAAAAAAGAAATTATGAAAAAAATATTGCAATGACTCTACTTCTACAGGTGAATTATAGATGAACATAAATTACCGTTCTACTGATTAATTGATTATTCAATAAAAAAGACAATATCGGTTTGGACTTTATGCTATTAAGTCTTCTATTGAATTGCGGAAGAAACATGAACGCACACGCTACAGAGCACGAAAACATTTTCTTGTCAGGTATTGCACGCCATTGTGAAAGATAGACTGTTTTTAAAGATCAGTTTTTGTTTTTATCATCAAAGAAATTTGGTGAATTTACGAACTTTACCAACTCGATTCGTATGTGCGGAAGATTAGCTAAACACTTCAGACTATTACCACAGTTAAGCGATAGGAAAAAATGCCAGATTCTTCGTCCAGTTCAAAGTATGTATCACCTCTTTCATCTCACGAGACTTCTTTCTTGACTGCAACTTCAAGTTTACATGGAACTGGCGGTACCAGTTCTGTTCAGCGTAGACACATCAAAAAGGCTCTAAGGACTATTTCTGATAATTCTAAACAAAGGCGCCGTAGTTCGTCTTGGGGTGAAGGCTCCTTTGGTTTTGGATCTGTTGATGTAATCCCGGGAATTCATTTAAAAAATCAAAATTTATCCAAAACATCAAATGAAAGGTAGGTATTTACTCTACGTATTTTAATGATTTTATCTCTGCTGTCAAAATTAGTTGATTGCCGCTCTTTAACTCCGTTTTTAACACTCTTTGTTTAAACAGGAGGAGTTCACTCTATGTCACTGTTTTTGCGGTAGCTCGATTTGGTGTCTTGCAACTAATCGTACGTCACCAATATTTACAAGTAATTCATGAAAATTGAAAATACAAAAGTATGAGTATTGGCACAGTAAAAAAATAACCCTTTTCTTTGAATGTTGCGCCACGTAAAATTGTCAGCTACTAAACTGGTAATTTTATTTCTTCTATGGAACTTTTTTATTCTTTACCATTTGTTTCTAAATACCTACATAAAATAAGAAAGTATGCAATAGTTGTTTTTTTCCTTAGTTTACGTGTTTATTTACCGGTCAGTTGATCGAGCGGTAGTGCATTCATCGCTATAGAACGGGAGGTCGTGTACATCTCTAGCCTATCAAATGAGACACAGTGTTGCCGCCGGGGCTCGCCACCGCTACGACATTTGTTCAAAAGGAGCGGTGTTGCCGGCAGGCGCAATGACGCGGAGATGGGCCCTCGCCAACTCGTTACATGCTTCGATGTAATATAGCGAGTATAATAAAAGATTTGATTTGATTTTTAGCAAGGAGAATGTCCTGAAAAACCCGAACGAAAAGTGGGGATGGGTTGTGGTGCTAGCTTCCTGCGTTATAATGATCCCAATTGTTGGTGTTTTGTCTAGCTACGGCATCTTGGTAAATGCAATTACAAGCGAATTTCAAGCATCTCGGTTTGAAGCAGGTTGTATTAATATGCAAAAAAATGTTTTAAACAGACCATGAACAGTAATAAATTGATTTAAGACGAATTTTTAGACCTTTTTAGCCGTACATGCGTATGTCATTACAAAATTTTTCTTTCGATACGATGCTCTGTTTTCTTGTGTTGTAAATCTGCTTTCGAATAGGCTATAGCCTTACCTACACGTAATTATTAGTGTGTATTTTTTTTTTCTGGTATACTTGTACATTGAACTTATGACTTTTTCACCAGTTGTTTCTACAATAATCTATATTTTTTAAAGGCGGTGAATCATCCAGCCAATTCCGGTGGTTTACAATAGCTAAAATTGAACTATAATTTTTGATATTTTTTGTTTTGATTTTGGGGCTGCGGTTGCAAAAATATTCCGCAAATACGAAAAGATGTCCCCCAAAAAATTGTTTTTGGAAACTCTGAGTTTTGTTCTTCCCGCCAAAACCACAGTTCTCTAAACTATTAGGCCTACTCTAATCTTATTAAAGTATTAGGCCTAACTATCTCTAAACTATTAGGCCTAATAGTTTAGAAATAGTTAGGCCTAAACTATTTAGAAATAAAGTATTTAGAAATAAACTATCTCTAAACTATTAGGCATACCACAGTTCTCTAAACTATTAGGCCTACTGTGGTTTTGGCGGGAAGAACAAAACTCAGAGTTTCCAAAAACTTTTTATCGGGGGACATCTTGTTGTATTTGTTGAATATCTTTGCAACCGCAGTCCCAAAATTAAAACAAAAAATAACAAAAATTATAGCTCAATTTTAGCTATTGTAAACCACCGGAATTGGCTGGATGATTCACCGCCTTTAATGGGTAATTTTTTAGGCTTTATTTAATTCGCATGTCATCAACTGTTTTGGGAAATGTAGTTTTACATTCTGCATTGCTAATGCTTTGTCAGCATTCGTTTTAATATTGGTTGGAACCGCCCTGCTTCGGATTGTTGTGAATGAAAGCGTAATGCAACAAAACGTCACACTATGTAGAACCCTGGTGATGCACTGAAATACGCTGGAGTTGAATAGCGAGTTTCAAACCAACCTAAAAAGCTTGTTACCACGCAAATGGCTCATGCGTTCATACCATAGGTGGGCAAGTTAATGCAAAACGTTAGCTTCGTTAACCATTAGTCCGTCAGCAAACTTCATACCTCCGTTAAAGATAAAGTTAATGGTTGTTTTCAGCTCTAATTAACGTAAGTTAATGAAGTCCGTTAATTCGTTTACATGTTGAGTGTAATTTACATTTCTTTTTATTCACTCACTTCTAGAACACGCGTAATGACACTATTGAGCTGATGAAAAGGAAAAAATTATTGCTGTGATGGTCTTTTTGTGCTTTGAAAGTTACATTTTACAGTCCAATGTAATGTCAAGATAAAAATAGTTCAAATGCACTAACGAAGCTGCGATCGAAAAATCTTTGGAAATTGCGGACAGCGATAATTAATTGACCTATGAGGCTGCAGCTTATTATTTGCCACAAAGAGCTCCTTTCTTCGCTTTTTCAATAAACCCGTGCTAATACGCAACAAGTGTTACCAGTGCAAACTGGTTTGCACCGGTACGGTGCAAGAAATTAAAGATGAAAACCTTAACGTAAGTTAAGGAAACTTAACGGAAGTTAATTTAGTCCCATCAAAATTTCATTCAATGATTGTCAACCTGAAACGATAGGTTTTCGTGTTTTGACCAGTAACTTAGGCTAGAAAAAATCTTCACGACTAGCATTTAGAAGCATAAGTTATTCATCTATACAATTTATTATTGTAATATACAGTGCGATTGAGCTATCGCGACGCGTTTCGACCTTGCTCAAGGGTCTTATCAGGCGAAAAGAACAACACATATTTAGACATGCAATGATTTAAAACTACAATTAAAATTTGGAAACAAAAATTAGCAGCAATTTTAAAGTCATTGAAATTCTAAACATGCACTCCTATAAATCTGCAAATACCAATTTTGGAAATAAAATTGCATCGATCAACACATCTGCTTTGTCTATGCAAATTCTCTAATGACGCCAAGCAACTTATGACATGTTCATATAAAAATCACAGGGAGAGCACGAGCTAAATGCATGTGCGACACATTGCTTAGTGAATGAACACTTAACTAAAAATTAGCAGCAAAATGGAATCATCAAAATTTCATTCAATGATTGTCAACCTAAAACTATAGGTTTTCGTGTTTCGACCAGTAACTTAGGCCATGAATGGCCTAAGTTACTGGTCGAAACACGAAAACCTATAGGTTTAGGTTGACAATCATTGAATGAAATTTTGAAGATTCTAATTTGCTGCTAATTTTTAGTTAATTTAGTCCGTTAAATAAAAAAAAATTTTAACGAATTAACAAATTAATGAAAAATTTAGCTTCGTTTTTAGCGAATTCGTGCCCATCTATGGTTCATACCTCAGAGATGGATACCGGTCTGGTCAACCGGCACCGGTCGGGTCGACCGGCCGGTTGGGTTGCCGGTCGGGTCGAGATTCTTCGACCGGCCGGTCAAGCCGGTTGAAAAACCGGTCAAATTATCCTTTCGGCAACTAAAAGAAATCTAAGCACCAACCGAAATATACTTATATGTTTTATCATAAATAAAACTTTTTATAAAAAATCAGTATTAACAAGCCACATCTTTCGAAAACACTTGTTGAATGGTTTCAAGCTGTAAATAATATGCTGTGACCATTAAGACATGCACATCCAGGGGCGTATTTAGGGTGGGAGTATTGTGCCATGGCCCCTCACTTTAGGCCACGGCACAAAGCAAAAAAGTGCAAAATATACGTTAAAATCGCGTAATCAGATTCTAATAAAGCATGCATGTGGAAGAGGCTTGCGCTACCTAGCATTTTAGCATCGTTTTAATCAGCTTAAGAGTAGAAGTGACGCAGATTTCAGAATTTTTAGTACATGCTAAAATCTTGCCGCTTTGAAAAGCTTTTTTCAACTTAAATTTACCACACTCTACCCTGGGCAAGAAAGACATTGCTCTTATTTTTTTATATCTAACTAGCCATGGCTTGTTCTGAAGTAGCAGCATTTCTACAAACTGCTGGGGCACATTATATTTCGAATGTTTTCTAGCCAATGTCATAACAGTTTAGTGTTTTTAATGAAAATAACGGACGCGTTGCGTTCATTGGGATAGTGATTCATAACCACTTCGTACTACCGATTTATTTATTGGTTTGACGTTTCGCTTCCCAAACCGGGAAGTTTTTTCAAAAAAATTTTCGGCAGTGCTGCCTTTGCAGTTACAAAAACATAAATCAGAAAAAAATAACAGCAGATGATAGGTAACAGTAAAAACATACGAACATCACAATACTTGTACTATTATACCCAAAAACATTAAAATGATGGAGCAATAACATTATATAATATTGAAAATTATGTCACTAACAGCGTGAAAAAAAAAACATTGAAAAATTATGTCACTAACAGCGTGAAAAAAACTAATAATATTCATAACAACTAGGCTGCTTCACTAACAGTTTGAGAAAGTATGAAAAGGATCTATTGCAATACATTATGTACTGGAAAAGGTTTTTAGCTCCACAAAGATTTATATTAATTGTTCCGTCCGTATATAAATCTCTGTGGAGCAAAAAACCGTTTCCAGTACATAATGTGTTGCAATAGATCCTTTTTCATACTTTCTCAAACTGTTAGTGAAGTAGCCTAGTTGTTATGAATATTATTAGTTTTTTTCACGCTGTTAATGATATAATTTTTCAGTATTCCTTTTTTCACGCTGTTGGTGACATAATTTTTCAATGTTCCTTTATCACGCTGTTAGTGACATATTTTTCAATATTATATAATGTTATTGCTCCATCATTTTAATGTTTTTGGGTATAATAGTACAAGTATTGTGATGCTCGTATGTTTTTACTGTTACCTATCTTCTGCTGTTATTTTTTTCTGATTTGTCTTTTTGTAACTGCAAAGGCAGCACTGCCGAAACAAAGTTTAGTGTTTGCTGCTCGGCAAATTGCAAATAATCTGTCACCAATAGCTAAAAAATTGTAGCTTTATTTTTTGATCTTTCGAAAAATATCATTAGAAAGAACGTCTAATAATTTAGCTTGTGCCCTTCAGTGCTTTTTATGCTTATTTTGTGCACGTTTTGCGCTGCTCAAAACAGGTCTTTTAAACCAAAACTTAACTAAAAAAGGTCTTAAAATTGAGTCATTTTCGCAAAAACGCAAAAATTTTTTTGCGTTTTTTTCTCAGACCCCCGTCTAAAGTCACAAATTTTAACACCTCATCCATGCCCTCCCCCTCTTTTGAAAATTTTTCATTAAAAACATTGAATTGTGAAGAAAAACCTTCTGTAAAAAACCGGTTGACCGGGTCGTTCAAAAACCGGTCAACCGGGGGTCAACCGGCGATGATTTTGAAATTTACCGGTCGGGTCGGGTCGAGAAAATCCTGACCGGTTCCATCTCTGTCATACCTATAGTCTGTAGGTTGCCACCTATGGCTGGCGAGCCGTACATCCAGGACCGACACGAGGAGATAAGCATGGTCGTTTATGCTTTATGTTATTTAGGTTGGGTTGGCTCTTTGGTCTTTGGTTTCACAGTCGGTTTATGTCCAATCAGCAACATTTTGATTAAAACATATGAAAGTCGATTGCTTGCAGCTGTTGGGATTGCCGGTGCCACAGCAAGTCTTGTGGTAACTTCTTTTTCACCATCTTTGCACTTTATGTTTTTATCCTACAGGTAATCTTTTAAATAAAATAGAATTATTGTCTAAACAGGTATAACAATCTAATAATTTAGCGCCGAGACAGACAAAGTGTTACTGTAGCTTGTGTCTTCTTTTAGGATTATGTCAACAGCTTAACCTCAACGAATTGGATTTAAGGTTGTTTAATTAACCTTTAAGTGGATGTGAGCGTGATTGCTGTGCATTTGTTTTTCACACTGTAACAATCACAACTCGACTAAAGCACTTTTTGATCAGTTACCATGCCTATTTGTAACTTTGATGCATTGTTGCTTCGACCACTTTTGACATTTAGCTTCTAATGATTTAACTTGGAGAAAAAAAGATCTTCACCTATACACCATTTAAAATATTTAAAGCATACACGAACAGTGATTAGCACGAAGCAGCGAAGAAACTTTGCTTCGTTTATTAAGTCTCGGTCTTCCAATTTTAAAGCATAGGGGTAGCCAGGCCCCCACCCTCAATTGAAATGCCACCAATAATAAGAATAATGACAACGAAGCCTCTTGTTTCTTCAGTTTCTTTTAGCATTTTCAAGTACATCAATGGTCGAGTGGCTAGAGCGTCTGCTACTGAAACGGCAGACTCGGGTTCGAATCTCGGTCGGGTCAAACCAAAGACTATAAAAATAGGTTTTCACAGCTTCCCTGCTTGACGTTCAGCAGTTAAAGCGACATTGTGAAGCCTCCATCGTGTGTGGTAGACTGATGGGCAAGTAGTGGCTTGACTCGAAGACGGAAAGGTCTTTAGCTGTCTCCTGACCAAGGCAACTTGTTGAATAAAATGTAATTATTAAGAACAATGTACTGAGAAAATTAATAATAAGCTATAGACAGTATACAGAGTCTTATAGGCACAATCAAACCTTTGATTAACAACCCAATTCATACTGTTTCGGAATCGGCATTCGTCTTTTATTCCTCGTCAGTATAGCTAGGACTATAGGTATGAACATGAGCGTAGAAAGGCAAAGAATCGCAAATTAACCAAATTTGTTTTTTCTTTTTTTTAAATATAAAGTGATACAGTTTTTTTTTTTTAATATAAAGTAATCACAATATATCACGAGATAATTCTAATAGTTCAATGCAAAATAATTTCCAATAGCATGCTATAGACTACAACAGTACACGCATACACCAGTAATCAATCAACAATACCGGTAATATTAATAATGACGACCAAGGGGCCCCGGCTCTCTCCACAGAAATTTTGCCAACCAAGTTAAATGTATGACCTGAAAAAAATTCAGGATTTTTGTCCTAAAAGTTGCAGCCTCAGGTCCTCATCAAATCTTTTTATGAATTTAATGCGAAAACATTATTAGTAACCATCTACCAACTTCAAATAACAATCCACTGCTAACTCACCAGTTTTTACGCTGCAAAATACTGTTGAAAAAAAATTTGCTTGGAAAAATGCTGATTAAACATATTATTGAATGTAAATCGAGAGGTCTTAGGCTACCTGGTCGTACATGTAGAGTTACTCCTAAATCTGGTTATTTCATGACAAAATAAAAATCTCCAAGGCAAATCTTCCAGTGATTATTTATTTTCTGCTAAAAATATTGCAGTAGGCAATGTGCCTTGCTTCCTCTTTTCTCTCTGGGCCAAGCTATTTTCAACATTTAACCCAAAATGCAAGGTTTTAAACTTGTTTCAGATTTGACCTGTAAGCAAGGGAAAGACTGAACAATTTTAACTCTCTCAATTGGCTTTCAAATTAAAAAAATTTTTTCTTTCAAATGGCTATAAAAATGTGCTAACTGTGATCCAAATGGCGTTAACATAGCTCTTTTTTTTTCAAAAAATTCCAAAAAATCGATCAGTGGCTGGTGGCTTCGCTCCCATACCCTTCTCTGTGATACGCTGAAGTTACACTAGTAGCTCGCCACGTGTCCCAAATTAGTCATTGTTGGAAAACTTGTGGTTCAAGTCCTCCCCATTTCGCAAATACTTGTTACGTGTGAAAACCAGGGCCGACATGACAGAAAATGTTAGCAAGCTCGTAAAGGCCATTCTCGCTCGCTAAAACGCGCTAACGAACAAAAAATCTTTGTAGACAAATTGCCATTTCTGAGCCGTCTCGCCCAACATACGTTAAAAGTGTTTGCTTCAATTTCTTAGCGAGATGTTCGTAACTTGTGTTTGTACCAGGGTGTCGAACCGTTTCAAATAACGGTTCGGGTTCAGGTTTAGCTCCGGCTCAAAATATTTTAGCGGTTCAGGTTTGGTTCGGGTTCACCTGAGCACCATTTTCGAGGTTCAGGTTTGGTTCAGGTTCACTCAAGAAAAATATTACTGGTTCAGGTTCGGTTCGGGTTCATTGACTTAAAATTTAACTGTCGTTACTCGTTTCGTCCAGAAAAAAAAGCGGAGAAATTGTTGATCCTGTTGAAGTTCACCACTGCTCTTATTGTGCGTGTACCAGCGTCAGCGGCATCCGGATATGGAAAAAATATTATCTTACTTTTGTTAGGGGTTCAGGTTCGGTTCGGGTTCACTTGAGCACAATTTTGAGGGTTCAGGTTTGGTTCGGGTTCACTGAAGTAAAATTTTGCTGGTTCAGGTTCGGTTCGGGTTCACCAAAATGAAACGGTTCATTCGGGTTTACGGTTCAGGTTCGGTTCGACACCCTGGTTTGTACGTAATAAATAGCTCATTGTGACGCCAGATGCATTTCTACTTCAAAATAATGTGTTCAAGCGTACTGTATGTACTACATTGTCATAGAAAAAGACACTATAAGCTATGCGTTACTATTCCAAGCTAGCAAATTCCTCAACTGATGATAATTAGTAAATGAGTGACAGAATTTAATTATATTTTTGAGTCAATGTGAAATAAGAACAACTTTTTCCATACTGCAATTTTTTTAAATGACGTAAAGCGCCCTTGATATTGTTGATGGGTAAACTCATATGTTAACAGTAACTTTAGGTTTCAAAAATTTTCAAAAATGAACTAGTCGAAATACACTCTTCCTTTTTAGAACCGGCAAATCTTGAGTTGAGACTGGCTGTTTTTAATTTTTTGCCGATATTCAGTCTCATTTGTTCCTGATTTTTTACAAATTTTGAGAGCATCGATGTCAGTCAATTTTAGCGGGTGTGTTTGAAACACTGTTTATTTCCTATTGCTCTGTCTGCTCAAGTAAAGGCTTTTTTCTTACTTTTGCAGCATCGTAAAATTGCAAAAGCGAAAAAGCAAGCTTTTTTCTAGTTGAACAACTGCCAAGTCGAACAACTTGCGCAGAGCAACAAAGCTTTATAATCTTGAGTAGTAGCAATTTTGCTTGCAAACGCAAGAAAATCACTGAAATTTTATCGTTTTGAATCTGCACAAATTTTAGTTTTTTTGATTGCTTTGAATTTTTTTTCTTTTTTGTTTATTTTGCTGCCGTGGCTGGCATTGTTTTTAATTTGTTCTTAAATTTTGAGCAAAAATGAGCCTCGTGTTCTTAGAAAATCGTTCTTGTAAAAAGAGTGTATTGCTATTTTTGTCTACTGGCACTACTCAATATTTCTTTATCAGTCAAAACAGCAAATGGTTCTCAATGCAATTGACTTTCTTTTTTGCAGTCTCATAGCAAACATGGCGACGATTTTAATTAATTTTCAGCAAAAATTTGCTTTAGTTAGAAGTTTTCAACATTTCGCCATTAAATTTCTGAACCAAAAAAGATTTCTCACACGCTTAAAGACTGCTTCGAAATCTTCGTCAGGTTGGCGAGGAAAATGTGACGTTTTTTTACTCGAGTTCTATCTCGCGATCAATCCAAGCAGCTTAGCGAGCGAAAATGATGTTACTGAGCTCTCAGAGCTTCAGAGCTGCAAAAATAACCTCAAGCCTTTAGCGAGTATTTCGCTCGGTAGCGCCTCTCAAAAAACTCTCCTTATTAATGCGAACGAGGAAGTTTCTGTCATGTGGGCCCAGGCTCGGCTTCTGATCTTTTATACTACAGTATCTTTATCCCACAAAAAGGCCCTTTTTTCGAAAATTTCTGATTTTGTCATTGCATGTTATTTGCGATTTGGGCTATCCCCAATCATAAATACTGACTAGGCCTATGTTTGAAAATAGGGTAAAAACTTGTTTTTTCGGAAAAATTTTTTATTTTAATTGTGATGTTTTGGCGTTTGCATGCCTAAGCTTTAGTGTTTAATCGTTTTGCATGCTTCTGGCCTAAAGGCTGCCAGCGCGGAAGTCTAAGGAAGAGCCACCAGAACGACGACTACTTAAAAACAAGCCATACAAAAAGTTATCCTCTCACAAGATTCGAACCTGCAGCCTGTGGACCGGTAATCCAAAGGCTGTGGACTGGTAATTCAAAGGCTGCAGGTTCGAATTTTTTGGGAGGATAACTTTTTCACATTGCTTGTTTTCAAGTAGTCGCCGTTCTAGTGGCTCTTCCGTAAGCTTTGGCACTGGTAGCCTTTAGGCCAGAAGCACGCAAAACGATTGAACAAAAGAATTTTTTATAAGAAAACTTTTTATGCTCTTCTGCGTCATAATATTGTAATGGTGCTGCAGATTAGGCTTTATACATTATAACTCCATAAGCATAATATGTTGAAACTAACTTTACCGTTTTTAGTTTTTGCCTTGGCGCTTCTGCAAACTTGATCTACAATTCGGTGTTAACCTTATCGGGCCAGTATTTTGCGTTTAAAAATCAAGCTTTGGCTACTTGCTTGGCCTCATCTGGAATTTCGTTTGGTAAGAAAAATTTCTAGAATTTGCTTAAAATGTTGGTTAGATATTAGGCCGCTTGAGTTAGATTTAATAAAATTGAAGCCGGTTGCGTATCGCTCATCACCATCTAAAAGGGGTATTCAAGTCAAGTTTTTCACTGTTGATCAAAATGCTGTGAAAAGCCTAAATGTATTCGCAGCAAATTTGAACTTTTTGTGTCTTCCCGTTTTTTTCCACTTACTCCATTGTTGCCATTTTGTAAGTGTTGTGACAGAAGATTAACTTTTGGAAAACTGGCTTACAGTTACGGAGGTTCAGCTTAGTTACGATTGTAATCGTTTTTTGTTTTTGTTTTTGTCTTGACAACAACTCTTCAGCAAAACACTTATTGAGAATAAAGAACATGCACTAACTTTTTAAAATGTCGTTTCTGATTGGCAACTCTGTGAAATTTCTAAGGGGAGAAAGCTTTTCTAAAGCGAAATTTAAATTGTTTTTATCTCGGAAACGGAAAGTCGTAGAAAGCTCAAATTTGGAAAAGTTAGTCCTAAGATTTGTCAAAAATTTTTGAGCGAAAACTAAACAAAAAAACTTTCGGCTTAAATGCTCTTTAAGGTAACCACCATTGTTCTGCAACCACTTCTAAACGTCACCTAACTGCCATATATTGCCTTGTAGTACTCGCCACTTACGTTTTCTTTTTCTATTATTTAAACTTTCCGAACTGTTGAGTTGCTTTTTTTTTTCATTGATAGAATGTCGGAAAGAACTGAATGTTGGTGAATGTCTAAGTAAGGGTGTATAGGCCTACTGTATGTTGTTTTGGTGTGATAAGTGATAAGCGTTTTGATGTGATAAATGTTGTGACCGTGTATCCATAACTTGAAAGGTTGTTTTTCATTTATTTTGCATACTTTGCATCTGTCGTTGTGTCGTTCTCTCTTTTGCTTCCTCTGCACAGTGGCATTGCTAAGAGTAGTGACATCCGAGGCGAAATTTCGTGGTGTCACTCTTCATAATGTATAGTAATTTGCAAACGGTTACATTTGAAAGATAGCGGTAGTACTTCATTACTGTAGATAGCGGTTGTTATTTGACTAGCTCAAAAGCTTCTCATTGAAGGATTCTAAAACTTGGAAGTATGAGCAGCATACATCTCGTAACAGACACGTAACCAAAATCTGCAATGGGGAAAGGGACGTTTCGGGGTCTGGGGGCGGAGCTCAAAATATTTGTATTGTTTGCAAAAATAACTTAATTTTAAGCTTATTTTGATAAAAATTAATGCTTTCAAAACATTGCATAGAAATTAGAAGTGCAAAAACATGATTAGATTCAGACGTGCAGCCAGAAATGTACAATAGGGAGGTGTGTTCGGGGATCTGGGGTACATCTCCCATTTGCCGAAGACTGGAGGTTGGAGAGTAACACCTCCAGCCGTCGTAGGTACGGGGGTCTGGGGGCGGAGCCCCCAGCGCTCAAAAATTATGCATTTTTTTGGCAAAAATAACTGAATTTTAGCTCTATATTTTGACAAAAATTCTTTTAAAACATGGCATAAAAATTAGCAGTGTAAAAACATGATTAAACTGGGTTGCATAAATGAGCAATGGCTATGTGGGAGGTGGCTAATGGTAAAATTTCAGTTCTCTTATTTACAAGCTATTAAAATATAAAATCTTTTAGTTTAATGAAACTCACTAAGAGTGATCCATTTCGTCTATATTTAATTGAGAAAGATAATGTGGAAAAGGGAGGGAAGGGCTAATGAAACGATATTTAAGTCGAAGGGATTGGTAATCAACTAATATTAAATAGCCATCCCCCGATTCCTGAGCTCATATCTTTTTTTGATAAAACCTATATTCAGTATGTTTCAACTAGCAATCAAAACTGATTGCTTAGTTTTGGCATTTTTCAATGTTTTTATTAATTTGTAAGTTATGTTTTTGGCAAATTAGCGCTCCCCTCCCTCTCTAAATAAATATTTCAAAAGATGCTTAAAATCATTCTTATGTCCATTCCGGTGTGCTAAACGTTTCCAGTGATATTGACAATGTTGTGTTTTTTTTTTGGTATCATAAAATGGTGTCACCCCAAACTGTTGACACCCGGGGCGGGCCGGTCCCTCTTAGCGGCGCCGCTACCTCTGCATACTTGATATTGATATGTTCGTGATTATTCTTTGTCTAGTAGTGTTAAGAAGAATAAAAAAAGAGCAGAACAAAAAACGATTGAGTGAATGAATGTTGGTGAGTGTGTAAACTGTTTACAGCACGCACATAGTTGAGAGATGATCAGAATGATGAACCATAACTCTAATGACGAACCCTAATTACATTGTAAATATTTTGCTTCAAAATTAAAAAAATACTATATATACTTTTGACATAATCCAAAACTTAGCAGCATTTATTTTTTGTAGGAACACTAATTTTTAATCCTATTTGTCATAAATTGATGGATACCCTAAATTGGAGAAACACGTATCGGATTTTAGCCGGAACAATTTTTGTAGTTGGTGTGATATCTGTTCCTCTCTTTCAACCTCTGCCCGCGGAAAAAAATGATGTAATCAATGCAAAGCAACCGAAAAAGTACCAAACAAAGTCACTTTTAGTAGGAAAAGAGTCCATTAATTATACTCCCAACACCATTCAACCTACTGGTAAGTTAGAAAAATGTACAGCATATTTTGCTGTTAGTAATAACTCTTTTTTAAGTTAATAGAGCATCTACTACCAAAACGTAGACACTTGTTCATTTCCTAGTCAAACCAATAAATTGGAATTCACGGCTTTTCCTGTATTTTTTATCTTTAAGTAGTTTTTGGTGAATGTAGTTATAGGTGATGAGTAATAGTTTGATTCTAAGTCTGTAATCTTCATTTTGCTGTTTTTGGTCGAAGCAACGTAATTATTAAAAATGAAAGTGCATGGCATACTTATGGTTAATTACAGTCAGTCAACTTACGGTAATGAAAATAAAAAAAAATCAAAATTGTTTTTTAAAGCTTTTCATAGATATATGATTTTGTAAGCAAGAAGAGTTCTGTACGTGAAATAAGATTAGAAAACGATTAACATCAAATAAGATGGACTTTTTGAATAATTTAATCAAAAACAATACAGCAAAATTAAGCACAATACAACTGCAGACTGTGAAATCTACAGTTACTTAGATAAACGAGAACAATTTTTTGAAATTAAGAAACTTTGACGCGACAGCTGACCTACTGCTTTATTTCTATTATCATCGTTTTTATCTCGTTTTTGAAGTTAAGGGAGATTCAGTTTTTTTTTAATATTCTTGCTTAGATATAGTGTAGCGTAATAGAAATCAGCTTAGATATACAATGAAAAGACATCGGTGCATCAGAACAGTGAGCTGTATAACATTGTGTTAGCTAATTTCTTTCAATCATTGGCTATTTTTCAATCATAGATTAAGAATGGTTATAAGGAAATACGGGTAGCGAAAATGTTTTATTAACAACTGTTCTACATCATTTGGCTATTTTCTTGTTGTTTTAAAACCAAAAATGTTGCAATATTTTCTGTGCAGCAGAAAGAAAATCCGATGAGCCTTCGAAATCAAGTTCTGATGATTCCAAGTTAAATTTAGGCTTATGGAAAGATTTCAGGTCAATATTCACCAAAAATTCATTTGATTGTTCTTTGTGCAACCATTTTGTGTTTCATGCGTGGATGCTGGGCACATTCTTGTGGAGCTGTGCCTTTCTTTTCCCAGTTATTTTTCTTGTAAGTGCTTCTCAGTTGTTTATCTTTACACGAAGTCATGACTATAGACAATGTTGTGCCAACAGTCGACTCGGCTTCGATTCTCGGTCGGGATATACCAAACATTAATAATATTGGTTTTCACAGCTTCACTGTATACTTGACGGTCAGCGTTTGCCCTAATTTACTCATGGCTATTTGATCAACGCATATTACACGAGGTAAGGCAAAACTTCTAAACTGGAGATCAAGGGAACGCTAAGGGTTATTGTTTACGACAATATTTTTAGAAAAACTGGTTTTGAGTTGATCATGTCAATATACTGACGACACGACCGATTTTGGCAAATTGACGTCATTTTTCGATGACGTCATAGGAGGTTAAAACTTTGCACATGTTTTTTTTTTAATCTAAATGATAATAATTAATCAAAAACGTCTTGCGGCGTCATTTGAAAATATGGGCCAAAAAATGACCAAAATTTGGTAAAGTGGCCTAGACAAACCTCAAAATTCGGAAACTTTCTTCCACTTCAAATTTTGGGAGTTATTTGTAAATAAATTTGACTTAAAGTCAGGTTATTTTGAAGAAAAAATTTTTTTCGTGAAAGGATTTACCACAAAAAAAACGATAAAAGGGCATTTCTGCTCTTATCCGCGTAAAATACGGTTAAAGGTGAATAGGACAAGAAGCTTGCACCGCATTTGGTATGGCAACTTGATTTGAAGACGGTAAATGAGATCCGTTTTCTTTCTATTGATTAAGGCTATAGTTCATAAATGAGCACTCAACTAAGAACTTTTAATCGCAATTGCCCCGTGTACTGTGTATATCAATAAATCAATCCTATACTGCACAGTGTTCATACTGTACGCCTATGCTTATCAACTACTGTATACCTTAAATTAGTATGAAATCAGATTTATTCTATTTAGGAATTAAATAACGTTTAGAATGATTACATCAGCTAGTTGGTCAAGCAGCAACTGCTAGTTTATGGAGCGGGAGGATTGAGGTTCAAATTTTGTCCGATCAGGTCGGACACGCAGCTGTCAACGGTTCGCAACCGCTGCAGCATTGCTTCGAACGAAGCTGTGTTGCCTGCAGGCACAATGACGCAGAGATGTGCCCCGAAACTCGTTACACGCTTCGGCGTAATACAGCGAGTATAGTAAAACATTGTTTTGATTTAATTAGATTGACTACATGAGCACATTGGGTATTCCTCCAAATCGAGGAGCTTATGTCCTGACTTCGTACGGGATTTTCGAATTCATTGGGAGACTTCTGTGCTCGCTTTTTGCCGATAATCTGTCGTTTAGCATGGCGTACGCTTACGCAGCTAGTACCTTAGTCGGAGGCTTGTCAACCATGATTACGCCAACTGGAAAGGATCTGGCAACAATGTACGCATATTCAATAGGTTCGATGATTACAATGTATACCAAGTTAGTTGTTTTAATAGCATTGCTTTTAAAATATAAGCCTATGCCTAGCACAATCAGAATTTCATTTTGGAAGTTACAGATTTTTTTTAGTCTGGACTCTAGAGGCTCACAAGAATTTCGAAAACTTAATTTGAAAAAATGAACCAAAGTTTATTGCCATTTTTAAGACTTTGTTAGTACAACTTCCATTGCCATACATTGCAAGGCTAGAAGACGGCAAAAAAGACCTTGTGGTCTTCGATTCAAACTGCCACCTGTCTACACACTGCGAAAGATTCGCGCTATCCCTTGCTAAAGTTGGTATGTTGTAGTCAACCAGGAAAGCAGTGAATTCCTTTTAAAGGCTTTCAGGTTTAGACCCGACTTGAATCAAACCCGTGCTTACAGTTTCAGTAGCAGACGCTGTACTGTATTCTTTAAACCATTGGTCGGTTAATCAAGTTTCTTTTTAGGATCATAAAGATGTATTTTTTACTTAAATTCAGTAAAAAGGTTAAAGCTAGCACAAACGTTTCGTTATGTACTTAGACCATCCTCAGTGAAGCATGAGTGCGAATTGCTGCATCATGCTTCACTGAGGATGGTATAAGCAAATACCGAAACGTTTGAAAAATGTTAGCAATTGTGCTGACTTTAATCTTTTTACTGAAATTTTCATCTTATAGTCACAAAATGATAAGGTTTAATATTATCTTCAATTTTTTATGAGTTTTCTTGAAAAGCCAGCAAATGCTTTTTGTATTCAGCTGCAGGTATTAATTCAGGAATAATCAACTCCCTGATGTTTGCAGCCACAATGGAATTCTTTGGCCAGGAAAAAGGGCATCACGTTTGGGGATTCATCAACGTGATGTTAGCTATAGGTAACTAACATTAAGCAATGAACTAATAAAATTCCAGCATTCAGAAAGGTTCAAAGGATTGATGAGTGGTTGAACTATTTCTACCAAACTTTCGGAAAAAATGCCCCCTCTGTTTTTTTGTAATAAATTTCTTCAGAAATGATGCTTTTATTTCAAATAAATTAACTTGTTTTTGAGTCAAATTTGTTCACAAATAACCCCTGAAAATTTGAGGTTACTAAGGTTAGGGGAAGTTACCCAATCTTGAAGTATCTCTTGCTAAGAAACCTCCAACAAACTCCGAGCATTAACACCGAATTTTCAATTTCATCACTAGACTTGAACACAACCGACTAGTTCCAAAGCCACAAAATTTATTGAGTCATTTCTGCTGTACGTAGTTTATACGTATAATCAGTTTTTATGTTGCTCACTCCGTCCTGCAGTTGCTTTGCAGACCTTCCGGCTTTCAGCCTAACAGTTTTGATTGTTAAACGTTGCTGTGCACTGGGTTAATTTCGGCTGCGCGCTGTTTGGCTGTAGGCTGGCTTCGGGATGGTTTACAAGGTTACTGCAGGCTATAGCAAGTGTTTAGAATTATAATTTAGTGTTTTGCTTTTAGATTAGCCCGAAGGATCTCGTTAGGGTAAAACAGGCAGTAGGTATGTCGGGGATTCATATCTCTTGTTTACTGTAAATTGAATTATTCTATTCTGGATTTTTTGTCAGCACTCTTGTAATGGTTACGTCAAACCTTACATAACTGTATTATTTTCTTTATTGTAATTTATTAATTTAGCTATCATCACCACTTTTTGTTTAGCTAATACTGTATTATAAAAGCTTTTGCTTGTCGTAGGAATGGTTGGCGGCCCTGCAGTTTCTGGAGTTATTTTTGACTTGACGCAGTCTTATGACGTAGCTTTTTACCTCGGCGGTATAATGTTCTTGTTGTGCTCCTGCGTCATGCTAGTGATACCTCCTGCATTACATTACTGGCCAATCGAAACACCGAAAGACACAGCAGGTATTTCGGGCAGCAAAGTACAAACCAAAAACTAAGCTTGTTTCTTAAAGGCGGTGAATCATCCAGCCAGGTCCGGTGGTTTACAATAGCTAAAATTGAATTATAATTTTTGATAGTTTTTGTTTTAATTTTGGTCCGCGGTTGCAAAGATATTCAACAAATACAAAAAAAGATATCCCCCGAAAAAAGTTTTTGGAAACTCTGAGTTTTGTTCTTCCCGCCAAAACTGCAGTTCTCTAGACTACTAGGCCTACTGTGGTTTTGGCGGGAAGAACAAAACTCAGAGTTTCCAAAAACTTTTTCGGGGGAAATCTTTTTGTATTTGTTGAATATCTTTGCAACCGCAGCCCCAAAATCAAAACAAAAAATATCAAAAATTATAATTCAATTTTAGCTATTGTAAATCACCGGAATTGGCTGGATGATTCACCGCCTTTAAATAAGCAAGACTATCGTTTTTGATGCGAAAATTGGCATTCTTTTTACTTGAGGTTTTGCACTGATGTTGATGAAAACCTTCACCAGCATTTCGTCATAGGCTTTGCTTATTGTATCACAAAAGCTTCTATTACGAATATTATGACCTTATAAAAGTCTTCATAACAACCGTGATATTTTTCATGACAAAATAGTGTTGATTTTTTCATGAACATCATTTCGCAGTCTTATGTAAAAAATGGTAGATGGCTGTTGGATAAGTCATCCGGGAGAGAAGACTCAAGCTCTCTAACTGGTAAGTTGTAAGTTATTGTTAGAAAAGGAACCCTTATTGTTGCGCCAAGCGTTGCATTGGTCTACGCTGAAGCCCTTCGCCACTATGAAGGAGGGGCTCATGCTCCAATTCCTTACCGATAAGGCGGTATTTTTTTCTAAAAAACTCACTACACAGCAAGGTGTTCATTACACATTGTTGAGATCTGGCTGTGTCGGGAATTAAACTCGGCTTTCTCTCAATGCTTTAGGACGATGCAAGAAAACGGCTTTACTTTTTTATCTTGACAATTAAGTGTGATGGACACTTGGACAGGTTTTTCATTCTTGACTTTTTAGACACTACAAAGCGAGTTACGTCACGATCATGATATTTCCGAGTTTTGTTATTATACGATACCTAAGTCACAAGTTTTTGTTTGGAGGAATATTTAGATGGTGGATGACAGTGGTTTAATTATCTCGTTTTTCCATAACTCTAACTTGGATTGTTACTCTCATTATACTGAGCTTCTAAAAGCCTTAGTTTGTACTATTTATATGCAAAGCGAATATTTTACGTTATTTGCTATTATGTGTTGTTACGAGAGAATACGGAAGGATTGAGTGGGTGCTCATTGCTCCATAACGTAATTATTTTCCCTTTATTCATTTAGTTTGGATACGTTAAGGTTGGAGATAGAATTGAAGATAAACTTTAGGGTTAGAATTAGCCCGAAGTGAGGTTGGAGCAACGTCAACATTTTCTTTTACTTTCGTGTATCGTTCAACACCCTAGTCTTACTCTGATATGACACATAATTTCTATTTGTAAAAGAAAATGAATGTGATTTGTTTGTTTATCTTACTTTGAACTATATTCTTCAGTTTCTGCAAAGGCGATATCTACCAAACCAAACGAAAACTCACCAATGGTTAGAAGAAGAGCAAGAAAGAGAAAAAGAAGTGTGGAATCACTCAGGCGTAAAGTATTGCGCCGGTCCCTAACTAAAGAAGATTTAAATCAGAATGTGGAGGAGGCTAAAAGCGATGAATATATTTCTGCCAATACATGACGTGCATGCGTGGTTCTGTAGCCTTGGAATATGAGGAGGCGCGCCTTAGGTTCCAGCGAAGCGTACTCTTGCTCTTAGGTTTGTTTGAAAAACTGATAAAATTTAAGAGTGGAGCCTATCCTAATGTGTAGAATGTAGAACCGTAAAATCAATATTTCTAAAATTTGTTTTAGTCGTTTAGAAAAAAATTAACGTTATTTTTCTTATAATTTGGTTTAAATATATAGACTGCTATAATACGAACCTTAATAATGCATGTGAAAAGGGTTGTAGAGATCTACTGTCTCAACAACATACAATGAAACTTCTCAAGCTGGCCCTCCTACCAGGCGACCATGGGACTAGGCAAACTTGAACCAAACAAGCAAACCGGGGACAATTTGCCTAGTCTCATGGTCTTTTGGTTGGAGGGTTGATGTGTTTTATTGCATGCTGTTGACGAGCTAGATTTCTGCCACCTTTTTACTTCTTGTTGGATTGATTACCTTTGGGAGTAGCCTTGTGCTTGATCCTCTAAATTGAGCAAATCATAAATTTGAGGGTTTGCTGCCCCTCACTAATTTTTGATACTGCATGTTAAGGATAAAGTATACGAGATTATCTCCTGAAGTATTCAGAACATTCTAGCAACAGCCTTAATTATTAATTTTACTGTGATTACTTTGCCCTCGAAACTGTAACTTTTTGTGGTGTATGTGTGCTTTTGTTGTTTGAACTATCTTTAAGTGTCTTATATTTCTATTAAAAAATATCTCAAGTTTTATTGGATTGTAAATTTGCGAATTTTTTTGCTCAGTACAACAGTCAACACTAGATACTCTGATAGTTCTTTGTCAAGCCTTAATTTGTTGATGCCAGCTCGGTAAATTTGTTTGTGCAGTGTGCAATCGAGTGAATGGGATGTTATATGCTATCTTGGTATTGGCCAAATTCCAACAACTTTTTGTGAAGTCACCTAGTACATTGCTTGGCTACAAAAATTTTACCATAATGGAATCATTTCTTGATACAAAGCGAAACATGTTCATTGTTAATGTTCTTTGTTCAGTAATAGTATGTGGGCTACTGTAGGTACCTTGCATAAACAACGTTGTTATTGAATTACGCAATCATTTTTCTTCTCACGACGGTTCAATGACATCCATAAGTTTTCCACGTGTAACAACAGTACGCAGTGTTGCTCCTAACAGCGGATCAAATACAAAACTTATGCTTGAATAAGTGTATTTATCATTTTTTATTCAATACCTTTTTTTTCTAGCAAGTTTAGCAATGAAGCGGTTTTATTTTCGGAGAAACAAAGTAAATCAACAAATAATAAACTGTCTGAAACTTTTTACCTCCCTCCACTGACGATTCTGTGCAATTTGTATTCTTTTGTACATTGCAAAAGAAGTCACTTCAACTGTTTTATTTTTAAATTATGTTTATGACTCAAAAAGTTGCTTGCTCTCAGTTCGTCTTTCAAACTGACAATGCGTCGTTGTGTACTTGGAAAGCCATTGTATATATAATTTTCATCGGGGCCTAGCAGTGTACCCGTTGTAGTTGCCTAGCCTGATGAAAGACTTGCAAACAGAACTCAAAAAAGGGTTCTTCGTTGATGTGGTTAGACCGTAGACTCTTTCTTACTAGACTGGGCGAAGTTGACAGTTTTGTCTTTTTTTCTTCACAGTTCATTTGTTCTGGAATATGCCGCTTCGTCCAATCAGCGTGAGTTTTTTCTTCATGGTTCACTCGTTCTACGAATATGTCCAATTAAATCAGTCGAATACGCGTGACTGCAAAAAAACCTTTGCAACAAGACAGAACTTTTTTCTTTTGTTCTCTTTTTTCTCTGCACATCGAGTGCCGGGTTTATATATAATGTGTATTAGAGATCCATGGCGTAGCGTGACATTTTAGATAAGGCACGCAATTACAATAACGCCATCAGTTTTGATGACGTCGTCATTTAGTTAAAAAAATAAAAAAGCAACTTATACTGCTAAATGTTTAGCGTTGCGACTTGACCTCCCTTCCCCAGAATGCGTTAATGTGTACAAGCACAAGTCTATCTTGTGTAATGCTACATACAGTGACAGGTTTAGCAGGCCTTGTTTGGTTCATTTAACACCCAGTAAAACACAAACAAAACAGTTCAACAACCCACCGGTAATTTATTGATAGCCTTAACTTTTTTGCAAACCTAGTGCAAACTCTGCAACTAGGCCTACTAAGTACTAACTGGACCAACTACCGGTAACTCCCAGTTTACTTGGATTTTACAGCTTGCTCTCATAGCTCATCATCTAGCCTAAATAGTGCGAACAATACCTTTTCAAAAACTCACTCTGACTTACACCACCTAATGCTAAAACCTACCGGCTATCACGGCTTCGTCATTTCTTTTAGCATATCGCTAAATTCACTGGTGGGCACAAGTCCGCTAATCGTTAATCCGTTAACAACGAAGATAACTTTTCCATTAACTCATTAATCCGTTAAAAAGTTTTTTCATGTTGACGGACTAAATTAACTTCCGTTAAGTTCTGTTAACTTCCGTTAAGGTTTTTATCGTTAATTTCTTGCACCATTAAATCATCGTACCTGTGCAAACCTGCTTGCACTGGAAACACTTGTTGCGCATTAGCACGAGTTTTACAGAAAAAAGCGAAGAAAGGAGCTCTTTTTTGTGGCAAATAATAAGCTGCATCCTTTTAAATATCGCTGTTCGCAATTTTCAAAGATTTTCCAATCGCAGCTTCGTTAGTGCATTTGAACCTATTTTTATCTTGAAATCAGATTAGACTGTAAAATGTAACTTCCAAAACACGAAAAGACCACCATAACAATAAATATTTCCTTACAATCAGCTCAACAACGTCAATACGTGTTCTAGAAGCGAGCGAATAAAAAGAAATATAAATTACTCGCAAAATATTAATGAATTAACGGAGTTTAACTTGCGTTGATTAAAGCTGAAAATAACGGATTAACGTTATCAGAGGTGTGAAGTTTGTTAACCGACTAGTGGTTAACGAAGCTAACGTTTTGCATTAACTTGCCCACCTGTGGCTAAATTACATAAAATAAATTGCAACACGCATGCAGTATTTAAAATTGCATGCTTTGGTGCATAGTTTGTGGCCTGTTTTAATCCAATTTACTGTTACAAATCAAAAATGAAAATAGAGACAACATTTTACCAAAACAAGAAACTGGACATAGAGTGCCGACGCCATAGTAAAACGAAGTGAGGGGGCACTAACCGAAAGTGGGAGAGCACTAAAATAAACTGAACTTTTGCTTATAAAAACTGATCTTCAGATCTTCTACGGCTACAAATATGTGCAATTTTTTAAATTCTGTATTTATGTATTTCATATCAAAAAGAGACCTATAGCCGGCTGCGTTTCTTAGCTCGTTTCATCTGCGGCCCGTAATCACCTGAAAAATCTATCTACAGTAGTGAATGCTACCAGACGCGCAACCAGGATTTTGCGAAGAGGGGTGAACCAAAAGTAAACTTTTTGCACAAAAATTGTCTGATTCAAGCCCCGTGCTAAACAGACTAATGCAACTCTGTCGTGTCTCAGACGGGGCGTTTCACTAAATATTTTGTGACTGGAGCTGGGGGCGAAGCCCCCAGTCACTGGACAGTTTTTGTGAACTTGCAGCAAAAAAATAAGGATTTTAACGCCATTTTAACCCCATTTTGCACTTTTGAAGTCATATGAATTAGTAAATTGCTAAAATTCAGAAGTCATTTCAAACAAATAAACTGCCTAGCATCTTCAGCCCCCCTCCTTACTTCAGGTCACGTCTAAAATACGTTTAAACGCTCGTATTTTGAGGTTAAATTTCTAAGTGACTTGGCATAGAGGGTTTAAGTTCCTTCACCCTGGTTGCGCCACTGACTGCTACCACAAAATTTTGAGTGCCCTCTAAAAATCAAAAGACGGATGATTGAGTCAGATTTATGTACAGCAGTTTGTTGCTAGCAATTTCGCAAAGAATTGAGAAAACGTCAAAGGAAAATTATGTTTGGACGCAATTATTCCTTTTTCCATCATTGCCTGTTGTCTTGTCGTTACGTGATGTTCCAAAAACAGTATTTTAAGTAACCAAAACGGGGACACAAACAGCCATTAGGGGGGCACGGCCCTCTGCCCGCCGTAGCGACGGCACTATGGACGTATAAAAGAACTTTTGCAGCAAACAATGTGCCAATCAAAGTTTTCAAACCTATTTGATTTTGTTCGTAATCTCATGGAAACATAGCGATCTCTTGAACCGTTGAAAGTAATTTAAAGTTATTGCATGCGTGTTACCGTTTATTTTGTATAATTTAGCAATATGCTTAAACCAGGTTAAAAGTGAGATCATTAAATTAAGAGAGACTATTTATTGCTACTTTGATCTGAAAGTTAATGCCTGTAACTGCGACAACTTAGCTTGATTTTGTTTTGAATTTTCACATGTACTTGTTCAAATTATTAATATTGTTTTTGGCTAAATGCTAGCCTTGCATGCATGGAGAATGTGCCCCTGTTACAAATGAATGAATGCATGTTTATGATGTTAAAGTTAATGGAAATTTTCAGTAGCGTATGGCTTTGCAATAGTGCAGCTTGTATCAATTACATTTCGAAACATTAAATTTTGACGTGAAAGTAGCAATCGTCCGTTTTTTATTTATCGGTTTAGCGACAATACAAATTGTGAAATTTTTACATAAGTAAGTTTTTTTTTGTCCGAAATTATGCATGTAATGAAAATTAATGCTATCATTTTTTCATGATTGTTTGTTTTTGCATCGCAAAAAGTGTCTATGTTGACTTATTAATTTACTCCAGGTTTCTTAATTGACTTATTTGCAGGCTTGTCCATGGGAATGGGAATCCCACGAAAAATGTTCCGTGGGTTGGGACAGCACGCATTGCATTTCCCATGGTACCTATATGGGACAGAGCTTGATGAGCAGGAAATTGAAAATTTGCTGAATGAGCACAGTGACTCGGGATATGAGTGCCAGAATGATAATGAATTGTAAACTCTTTTAAACTTTAAAGTTAACAAAGTCAATATATTTTGTTGTTTTGTATCTCTCGTTGTACGTGTATAGCCCTATCTAGTACACATTGTACTTAAATTTTCATAAATTTGTTAACTTCTATTGAATTGTATTTCGATGGGAATCCCCTGGGATGGGATGGGATGGGACAAGCATGAACTGCTATGGAATGGGATGGGACAGAAAAATATGTCCCATGGACAAGCCTGCTTATTTGTCAATTTGTTTTTAGTGGCATTCTCGATTTGTAGTTGTTATACCAGATGATATGTTAACAAATGTCTTTAACCGTTCTGTTCGTAAAACGAATAGTAACGTATTGTCCAAATCAATCGCTTTCTATATGCGCATAACGAAAATATTCATCTTTGAAAAGATTGGAAATTACAGCGTTTTTTTTTTTATAACTGTTTGGTGTTCTAATTGCACTGCTGATACTTTCATTCTAATTAAGCTCTTTTGTTTTACAATTATGCAGACTTTGTTGCGCTGGCATTACATTAGAAAGACTTAAGCTGGCTTTGCATGCAGTAAGTATTTTTTTTGCAAGAGAAATGCTTACTGCTTTGTTTCAGACGCCAAGTTTTCGCCGACAGTTTGAGACTGTTAAAAAATCAAAAAACACGCTTAAAACAAACACACTTAAAAAGGAGGTCAAAAACATTGGAAGAATGGATAATTCCAAATGTCACGATTAGTCGCATTTTGGGTGCAAAAATGAACAGATAAACAATCTTCCTAACTTAAAGCAGGCAGCTTGCATAAAGTTGCTGAATTTTGCCAATAGTTTTGTTGTATTTTTAATAAAACGTTTCACAAAGTACGGTGATCTGTAAATTTCCCTCATAAGTTTGGTACAACTAAGGCTAAAAACAAATTCTGACCATCTTGTTCAACGTTTTAAGGTTGTAGAAAGCTGAAATCTTTTATCCACCACATATCTCTTCTGTCTTCTAATTTGCTTATAAAATTAAAAATAAGACGCAGTAAAGCATACTCCAACTGCTTGTAACATTTTGGTCAAACCATGCTTTCATTTCCCATCGGGCAAATTTGTTTTCACCCCATTGACTGTAGCTTCTTATTGCGTTTTTTCACTGCCTGGTCTTCATTGGTGAGTTATTATGGATGATTTAACGCATCGTAAAATTCTGCTTCTTGCTCTTCCACCTTTGCATATCAATCCTCCACAACAATGGGTACCTTTTGAGTTTTCACCGTTTTGTTATATTCAGAATCACTATTACTTGCCGTTTCATAAGTATCCGATTTATTTCGGTTATCGGCAGATTTGCGCTTCATCTTGGATCTAAACAAATTTCGTATTTTATTCTTAACGGCGTTACCCAGTCTTGTAAACTTATTATCACGTATGGGAGGCTCACTGTATTCTAATCCGTTCTTTTTTTCTTTTTGTCTCGTGATATATGTTTCAGCATAATCATGATCATAGTTTTGTTCGTCGTAGATAGTTGCCAGATGCATGTTAGTAGAGGCACATGAAAAAAAATCTTCAGATGAAGAACTTTCTCTATCGGACAATTCTGTGCTGGATTTTTCTTTTTTGGTTGGATTTTTGTTTGCACCAGAAATATGTGATTTTATTCCCGCTTTGTTTATTAACTCTTGTGATTTTGTTTCACCTGGTTTATTGCTTGTATTTTCTATTAAACTGGAATTAGGGTCAGGGATTATTGATGTGATTGAACTTCCAGATTTGGAATGAGATATCCTAACATTATTTAAAATGGGTGAATTTTTAATATTGTTGCTTGAGTGAATTTTTGATTTTGTTGGTTGGGTCATATATTGTTGATTTAATTTCCGAATTGCCTTTTTTTTGCCTTCTACGATCGAGTCATTCAAATCCGGTTTTGACATTCCGCTTGGAAGATGTTGCTTCACCAGTTTCTCGCTTTCTTCAAATGAGGGTACGTCAGTTACTAATTTCGTATTGCTTTCAGCTACACATGTAGCATAAGTTTCCTCACGATCATCACCATCGTAATAGTCATCGTTTTGATCTTCGTTGAAAGGTATTACCGGGTACTTGATTGCAGTGAAACTTGATGAAAACCCTGCAAAGGTAGACATTTTGCCAGCTTTCCATTTTGCACTGGATTTCTCTTTTTTGTCGAAATTTCTATTTTCCGCTGAAGTATTATGTAATCTTGTTTTAATTTTGTTTATGAGCTCTTGCGATTTTGTTTCACTTTTTTCACTGCTTTTATATTCCGTCGAACTGGGATTTGTCACAATGATTGCAGGCGTACTGACTGATCTTTTGGGTTTGATATGAAATTTCCCTATATCATTTAAATTGGGTGTAAAGTTTCCATTTAGCTTGGTCGTTTGAGCCATACCATAGATTGTTGATCTACCTTAATTCTGAATTGCCTTTTTTTTAACTTCCTTTTTTTTCTGCGTATACTGTACAACTTAATCGGCCAAATCTAGCTTTGACATTTTGCTTGGAGGTTGTTGAGACAGTTTCTTACTTTCTGTAGGGAAAAAAAATTGCAAATTTAGACAAAATTATAAACGCATTCGGCTACATTGTTTGCTAATTTGCTTAAATTTCTGCTATTTTTTCGGACAAAGATTTTAAAAGTAAGCCCTTCAGAGATGTCTTTTTGCAAAAAATAATTAAGTTGATTCTTTAGAGGAGCAATAGAGCAGCTTTGTATAGCTTGTATTCTACGGTATAAAATTACAGTATGTTATAGAGCCCAGCCACTTCGAAAATTTATTCCAAGTATACATATATTCATGCTTCTAAACGTGTTTTGCACTGGACCCATAAGTAAGGGGGGGGAAGGAGGAGCTGAAGGACCACTAATTTAATTCTGCCAAAAGGTTTCTAAATCTTAACAATATTGTTATAGGTAGGCTATTTCTTTTACATGGCTCTACAAACGTGCGACTTGTCATTTAACAAATGGCGCTAATATGCCTAGTTTTTTTGAAAAATCGCAAAGAATCTGCATGAGAAACGCAGACAGATTTAAGCTTTCGGTTCAATCCTACCCTCAGCAAAATCGTGGTTGCGCGCCTGTTTGTCTTAATGTTAACTCTTAAAACGTCTTCGAGAACCGAAATTAAGGATTTAGTCAGACTAATTGTACTTTCAGGAAGTCTTTTTGAAGAGGCGACTTTCGGAAAAAATACAAGTTTTTTTTAACATGATCCTGTATTTAGGAGTGAATAAAAAGAATCAAGTGACCCAGGCCCGGCGCCAGGATAGCGTGACTGGGGGGCATAAATAAATTTTTGGGGAGCACGAGAACTTTATGTGAATTCGAGAGTGTGGATCAAACGAAAAAAGTGAAGACCAAAAAAAAAAGGTCTTCAGTCCAAAAATTTCGGTTTGCATCTCAAAAGTCTTCGGGCATTCCACGAATTGTAAACGAAAAAAGGTTTTCAGTTGAAAAAATTTCCACAAATTCTGGTTTTCATCCCAAAAATCGTCCGATTTTCCACGAATTCTGAGGTGAAGACGAAAAAAAACAGGTCTTCGTCCCAAAATATACGCGAAGTTTCATGAAATCAGGTGTGAGTCTACACAAAAATTACGAAAAAACAGTTCTTGCTCACGAATTCTACGGCGATAAGCACTATTTTGCGAGTCTCAGGCCTCGATTTGCATTCCAATAGCCCCGAGCCTAATAATTTCTTCGGGGTACAGTCCTCGCTCGGGGGGGGGGAGGGGGCACAACTTTTGTTTGGGGAGGCACTAGGGTTGCCAACCGTCCTGGAATTGACGTCTGGCGTCCCGTGTCCCGGACCAGGACACGTCTGTCCCGGAATTTACTGACAACCAAGGCGTTCTAACAAATAAGGCTATTAAGCATGCTGGCTTCGTTCAAAACTGGAAACGGATATCAAAATCAGATCAAATCTTTCATTTATACTCGCTGTAGTACGCCGAAGCGTTTAACGAGATTGCGGGGCCCATCTCCGCGTCATTGCGCCCGGGCAACACAGCTCCTTTCGAAGAAATGTTGCAGCGGTGGCGAGCAGTTGGCAACACTGTGTCCAATTTGACCGGCCCGAGATTTGAACCTCTGACTTCCCGTTCCACAGGCGAACGCGTTACCGCTCGACCAACTGGCCGGTGTAATTCACGCAAATATTTTTGTAAATAAAACCAGTTCGAATCATTCTGTATGCGTCAATCAAATAAAACTAAGTTGAAAGTAATGTTGTGGACAAGACGTTTCGTCAACTGTGACGTCCTGAAGACATAACAATTACATAAGTCAAAAAAAATCGTAAAATGGAGCATAAATCACCAGTCCCCTTAATTTGAGACGACCTTTCGACTTCGCTTATCGATTGAAAAAAACGCAGGTACATTTTAAAACAATTTTGTAGCTGTAAGCGTAAAAGGCAAGTACAGAAAGCAGTTTAAAAGTAAAGATATGATTAGATTGATTAGTTTGTGTAAAGTTAGTTAACAGGCCTATTTAGTTTATAGGCTTACATTGAACTGTTAGTGTGAGGCTTTTTTATGAGCAGGTTTTCATTGTTCAATCAGTTTTAAGACTTACATGGCTTTCTGATAGGACGCCTTGCTGACAACTGTTTGTCTAAGTCTTAGCGAGAATTCATTGATTATTATATTCACTATTTCACACGTTTCAAGCAGGGGTGCCAAAACCTGGGGGGATGGGGGATACATCCCCCCAATAATTTGAATATGGTGTACATCTGCATCCCCTCCAATAATTTGACTCTGGTCTGCATCTAAGCGCAGGTATTCGCTTGCATTCGGGGAAAAAAATTCTTCCATTTTTGGTGAAGACCTTTTTTTTTCTTTTTTTTGGTCTTCACTTAAATTCGGGGAAAAAAGTCTTCCAGTTTTGGTGAAGACCTTTTTTTTGGTCTTCACTTAAATTCAAGGAAAAAAAGTCTTCCAGTTTTGGTGAAGACCTTTTTTTTTATTTTGGTCTTCACTTAATTTGCTTACGTGAAACAAAATGGTGGTCAAGGTTCATCCCCCCCAATGTTGAAAATAGGGCAAAATTGGAGTAAAATTGCAAATTATCCCCCCCAATGCTCAACAAAGATCGGCACCCCTGGTTTCAAGATTCACTATTTCACACGTTTCTTTGAATATGATAAAATTAGTTAGAGGCTGGGAGTTGGTTGATAACGCTGCTCGATCATCACTCTATGACGCGCAGCACGCACTATTTCTTTTGATGTCATTCGTGTGTCGTATAAAGCTTCTGTTGCATCAGTTTTCAAATTCTAAGCATTAGGGTGTCCCGGAAAGTTTAAACGCAAAGTTGGCAACCCTAGGAGGCACAAGCAGTCATTTGGGGGGGGGCACGGCTCCGGAATGCCCCCCCTTCGTGGCTCCGGGCCTGAAGTGACCTACTTCTTCTGGTTGGTCCTTGGTAGCCAACCTTTCAAACTCATATTGAACGTTAGCATTGAAAACACTGTGTGATATTACGTATCGATACGATTCGCATAACAATAAAAACGAAATAAAGATACATTCAGGACCTTAGAAGATGTTACTGTTCCACATGTATATTGTGCTTTGTTAACGTTAATATTCAGAAATTGTATTAAAGTTGTCAGTTGGAACGTGATTACAACCAAACCTAAAATTTTCTCGTAACTGCGCGTTATCTAAGTTGGACATAAAATTTAGATTAGCCAAAACAGACACTTACGCTTATTTGCCGTTGGGGCCAAGCAGTCTACCTCTACACGATGCGGTGGCCCAGCCTAATGAAAGACTTGCTAACAGATCCCAAAAAAGTCCTCATCGTCGGTGTGGTTAGACGGACGCAGAGTGCCTGGTTCATATGAATGAAGGGATAACTCTAGCTAACAGCTTCAAACCGTTCGTGATTGTTTTGGTGCGTTTTACTCTTATTTTCTAGTTTTATTTGAACTAATGATGGCTCTCAGAACCAAAATCGATTTCTTTTCAGATACGTTTATTTTAATTGCCTCTTATTTGAAGTTAAATATATCCTGGTTTATTGTGCTGTTACATAGATTAATTGGTAAAAATTTTTAATGAAACATAAAACAGTGTGAGTTGGACCCCCAACGCGAACGTAACCCTGCGTTTCGAAGCTGACTAACTTCATCATTAGAGTAAAGAGGAGTAGACACAGTGCAACAAATTCTATGATTCCGGAATTAGGTCAAAATGCTACCCGAGTATGGTATACAATTATTAGACTGGCCTAAAGGTTTCTTCTCGAAATTTTGCAAACAAAATTCTTTATTAAACAAAAGAAAAACAAATTTCTCCCCAAGTACAGTTGGTCTATACTCGCGTTTCCCTCAATGGCGAAGCTCTTTAGCTGGTTAAGCTTATTTTAAAAGCTTTTTATATTCAAGAGCTTATTTTATTTGCGTTCTAAACAAACAAAATAAGCGTTCATAAACAAATGAAACAAATTCTTAAACAAATGAAATAAGCATCTTGAAACATCTGCTTTTAGATTCAGTTTGGCTAAACTTTATAACAATTGCAAGTTGATTAAGTAACCATCAAACTTTTACTTACTTTCAAAGCAAAGAGGTGCTTTTTCCCCAAAATGAGCTTTTATGTATCCTACAATTTATTACAAAACTATATTAATAATATGCAATGATACTGTACAGAGTTTCAAACAACTTTTAAAGATATTAATTTTGCGTATTGTGACGAAAAAAAATACTTCCAAAAGTTATATTTAATATTGTAATACTAATATTATAGCCAATGTGACTGAGATTAGTTTATAGTATTTCGAACGCTTCTGCCCAGTGATGGGATTCAAAATTTGAAGAACAGGTTCTCTTTTGTATCGTACTTACTAACAACAGGTTCGCTCATTTCCTTCTAAAACTAATTATCTCATCATCTCTACTAAATTGAAAAAAAACAGTTGATAATATTAATATACGATACAATAACACGATAATAAATAACGTTGAGAAAACAAAATATCTTGCAATTGTTATAGACAACCAATTGACATTTGAAAGTTACATTAATAATCTCTGGTTTAAACTTTCAAGATCAGTAAGAATCCTATTTAAGTCAAAAAAAACATTCTCCCCACAAAATCCCTAATGCATTTATATTATAGAATCTTCCATTCTCAACTGTTGTATGGGTTGCCCGTCTAAGGAGCAACATACAGCTTTGAATTTTATGTTTTATTTGAAATTTTATGTTTTATTCCGTCTAAAGGAGCATTTTATGAGTTATTCCGTCTAAAGGAGAGTTTTATCCCGTCTAAGGAGCATTTTATGTTACCTTTGAATTTTATGTTTTATTCCGAAATAACCGATGAGCCTTACAATTCTGCAATTGAGGCGTAAACTGGAATATTTTTGGCGGACAGGCGATTGAGAAACAAAGGTCTAATGTCTGTAAAAAAAACAAGAACGGGTTCGCTGATTATCCTGACATTCCAAGAACGGGTTCGCGCGAACCCGTGCGAACCCCCTGAATCCCATCACTGCTTCTGCCCTCTGATGCATTGTACCATTGTCAACGTACAGTATAAAAACTACCCAGCAAACCACATGGTAACAATGACTGAAATGTTTAACATTGTGTTAGTCAAAACTTCAGACATTTTTTTGAGCACGGGAATTGATATAATTTTCGTTCTATAGCAAAATCTTATAAAATCACATCAGAGTTGCTATTATTTGCTGTTTATTTGACTTTCCGCTAGCTAGAACCGGAGAGTATTAAAAAGTTTGTAGCCAAATTTTACATTCAAATGTCACGCAACAGGGTTGATTATAAAACTAAATTTCTGAAGAGTGAAAACGCTCTCCGGTGATATTATATAGCGCCTTAAACCATGACAATTTCCTGATTCAGTAGCTATTGCAGCCAATAATAATCATTAGGCCAGGGCCAAGAAAGTTAAAAATCTCAGACTAGTAGGCTATAACACACTGCTCTGCAGTGGTAATTGTTACTTGGAATATTGAAAAGTTGCAGCGTTACCAATTTTTGAAAAAATCATATTAGGCTATCGCTGCAATCATCTACAGAAAGTAGCAGAAAGCTGTAAAAGCTTTTTTGTTCAAAAAAATTTAAATTTTACAGTATTGAAAAATGAAAACTGCACTAATATTACGACATTTTTGCGAAATTTTCTGGCAACTTCCACATAACTATAATTAGTACGTCACAGCATAAAAGATACACGTAACATAATTACAAACACTAAGCTTTTTAGACCTAAATTTGGGCCAAAAAAAGAAAACGAGTAAGCAAAATTGTCGGGAATATGTTTACGAAATCGACCATATATTCTAAGTGAAAATAATAAAAAAGTGAAACAGCATTCACTTACAAACTTGTTATATAAAGCTTGTGAAAAAATGTATAAAAAGATTCAACAGCAAACGAAAGATCTTGAGATACTGTTGTATGGTTCAAATAGAAAGCATAGAGTAATGGTATTGGTTCTAAGCTTGAATTAATTCATAATGTGCGTATTGTGTAATGTAATAAACTTATTTAATTTAGGCCAGGAGGTGGATTTGTAATATCAGATTAAAGCAGTAAGCAGCAACTTTGCTGGATTTAACATTTTTTATTTAAAACATATCAATCGTTTTCGGCTTCAATCATTAACGCCCTCATCAGGATTAACGCCGTCATCATCTGCAAAGGAAAATAGAAAGATTACGGTAACATAAATCACTTTAACTGACCAATAACCTTGATTTGATTTTTGATTTGAAATATGGCGCTTTCACACTTTGGCGACTTTGACTGCGAGTCAGTTTGCAGTGTAGTCTCCTGAATTCTCCATTCGCAGAGGATTCGCCATACTTTGCGACTCTACGGAGACTGCGCAGAGACTGCACTGCGAATTACTTGCACTGGAGTCGCAGTCAAAGTCACCAAAGCGTGAGAGCGGAAATAGATAAAATCAAAAACTAACACTTCAATTTTGAAGATAATAATTTTATGTAATGAAGAAAGGTATCAATTTTCATTCTGTAAGACAATAATTTTATGCATCCTTCAAATACTTTAGGATATTGATCAATAATATGCAATTTACTAGTGATCGTATCTTACCGTAATCTTTGTATTTTCGTTTGCAGATGGATATATATTACTGTTAATATCTTGATGAAGATTTAATTGATTTAAGCGAAAACGTACGAAATGTTTTAAATAAAAGATGTGAAGTCCAGCAAAGTTGGGTTAATCTAATAAAGTTGCTCTGTTGACAACATTGTTCGTTTTACTTGTGTTAGTCTGTATTTTTTGCTTATCGCCAAGTTTAAGTTTACGCCTGTTTTAAGTATTGCAATTTGGTGCAGTTGACGTAAATGACCGCATGGTCTTTCTCTGCTTCCTACAAGCGTGCTTTTACTTAGGGTAAAATGAACTTGATTTGACTTATCACAAATTATAAGAAGTTCCAGATAATAAGAATGTATTACGGTATGGATTTGATCTTGAATTAAAATTGTATTGCACTTAATTCAATGCAATAAACTCATAATGAATTACAAGAAGTTCCAGATATAGCAAAGTACTGTATTGTATTTTAAAAAATCCGCATTCAATATGCTTCCATAAGATAGCATTTCGGTACAAATCCAATGTCATTTCTTCTCTTTGCTATCCACCACCCACTATTGTCGTATTCCTAAACAAATAAATTTCACAGTTTGTCATACGTTGAATGGCCAGCAAAAAAAGGGAGCTCTGCGGTCGTGTGCGGAGTTCCTGGTTCATACGAACGAACGATGCTGCATATAGTGACTCAAAAATCCTTAAACATTTGTTGCAACCTTTAGATATTGACGATCTTGTTCGAATTACTCAATACAAAAATACATTATACAGTACTTTAAAAAGAAAAAATTATGGATGCAGTTGCAAATTTAGGAGGCAAATGGTCATTCTCCTCACCCCCCCCACCTCCCAAGAATAGATGGGATCAGCCACGAAATTGGGGATCAGAAACACCAGTTCTGTCGAAAAGATCTAAGAGACAGTAATCTTACTCAGTTGCAAGTGTTAAATTTAAGATGGCAAAAGAGCCACGTGGTCGCTATCAACTGATAGAGTAATCTAGCAAATTTACTAACAAAATTCAACTTCAGAACTTACGGTACGTTAGTCTGCCTATAGGTTCATATAACAGTCCTGGCTCTAGCTCTTAGATTGTTCAATCAAGCCGGCGGACCGCAATGGGACTTGTCTTTTTGACCCTGGATGCTAATATAGGTGGATGGAGTAAAAGTACAGTCGAAAAAAGATTGTAACACTTGCTAATTTGGCAGAATTTCATTCAGCTATGGGTAGTAAAGCTAGAATTCTGTTTTTTTTTAAGCTCATAGCAATATTTTTATTGTTTTGATCAGAAGTGGAGTCGAGGACACAAGGTTCGAGGCCAAGGTCAAGGACATAAAAACAATCCGACGCCAAGGCCAAGAATAGCCCTTCCGAGGACAGACCCCTCGAGGCCAAGGATAGGAATGCTCGAGGCCAAGGCTAAGAACCAAGGACACAGGCGCAAGTGTTCTCCAAAAAAAAGGTCTTCAAAAAAATTTTTCAGGCGATCTCTAAAAGAGGAATATAAAAAGCTCTTCGCAAATTTTCCGCAAGGTTTCTGGCGTTTTCCAACAAAATTTTAAGGGTTCAAAAAATAGTGCCGTTCTGTAGCCGAGGATTGGGCAATTTGGCTTCAAGGCCAAGGACTTGAAAGTGAGTTCTCGAGGACTTCACCTATGGTTTTGATTATTGCCCAACTGACTGCCTGGAATAATGGTGACCCCAATTTATTTTCATGCTTTTTTTGCATGTATTGGGCAGCTAGAAACGTAAATTATAACGAAAAATTTCAACAAAACTATAGCCTTAAAATTTAAGTTTATTTAAAAATCGTAAAACCTCTAAGCGCTGGTAGCTTTGCTTTCATACACCTTTGGCTTTAGCGTCTTTTTTTTGTTTTTTTTTATCCATTTTTTTAGTCCTCAGACGCGCATTGGTCTCCGGAGACCAGATCGAGGATCCGTCAGTTCCTCTTTTAAATTTTTGCCAAGGTAATGGGCAGACAATTGGGAAGTAGCGCGCTACCTTCTATACCTGACTACATTAAAGTACTGTACTGCAAGTTTCAGTATTCGCTGATTTTGGAAAATTTATGCACTTTGACTGAGAAAAGGAATCACATTTTGAATTTTGAGCTATTAATAAATGGAAAAAGAATTCTTAAGAGGTATGTAGGCCTAAATGCTTAACAACAATAGTTATTACCACAAACTGTACCTTAGAAATGACATGAACAATTTGACCTCTTTTGAATGATAATTCGTTATTATCATCTGCTTCGCAATCCCACATTCCTTGATACAAGTCATCGATCATTACTGAAATATTGATGACCATCAAAATCAACATAGGCGTAAGAACTTAAACAAGGACTGCAGGCAAAATCAATTAGACTAGCATTGACTCCGTCTTTCCGGAGATAACCTTCTGTTCTAGAGATATTCTATTTCAAATATGAGGTAATTAATGGCCTTCAGTTTTCAGTTTCCATTGGCAACCTTGACGTGCGTATCGGCCACAGCGCTGCCAACAGCTAGCCATCGAAAAGAGATGTGTTACCCGCGGGCGTATGACGTGAGATTGGTCCCTCTAACTGGTAACACGCTTTGGCGTAATACAGCGAGTGTAATCAAAGAAATGCTTTAATTTGACGTACTAATATGAAATTTGTCACAAATCAAGTACGACGTACAAAAGAACAGAACAGCTGTACGATTAACATGACAATTCAAACTCAACAAAAGTTGATACAATAAAACGGCAAACATGCTGCAATAATTTTAATTAAAAACAAAACAGCCCTAAAATTGATTTTTTTTTCTGGACTTACAGACTATGAACTAAGTTGGTTCGAAACGTCTAAAGTGAAAATCAATTTTACGGCTGTTTTGTTTTAGCTCAACTTACTGTTTTTATATTCTTCCTCATCTTTTACAAAGTCGAATTCACCTGTTACAGTTGGATCCGGTTGCATTTGCTGAAAAACAGCTGCAGGTAGGCTATGTTTATTGTGCAGGCCTGCAACCAAGTTATTGCCAGGGATGGGGCTTAGATTAAAAATTAAAGATTTTTTGTTTAAAAGTTGCTTCAATTGGGCAGCGTGTTGAGCGAACTGATGCAATTGAAGCGTATCATAATTAATAGACGAATGTCTGGGGGCAGAGCCTGTCGTGGAACAATGTCCAATTCTGCAATTGCCATGCAGCCTAGATGATAATACTACCCCGAACCTATTAGCCTGAGCATGGAACAAGCATTCTGATGTGACACTGTACGCGATTGAAGAGGAAACATAATATGCAGCAGTATTTTTATCTTGTAATTCTAACATTCTTACCAAGAGGAAACATAGCATGCAGCAGTATTCTTACCTTGCCTTCTGCAGATGAATCGTGAGAGGATGTACCCAGGGCATCGTTGTTTGATTTAGATTTGAAAGAGCCTTTAGTAGATCCACGACTAGCTCTTGATGGTGATGATCTATGAATATTTGCGGCTGAGGAAGATTTTAATGGCGATTCTGGAGATATTTGGGGTTTTGGTGGTAACCTTGGTGATTCAGACGGTCTTTGAGTTGATGCACTGAAATCGGAATCCGGTACAGGAGGTATGGGAATATCTGGCCGTGATGGACCTGTAATCATTGGGGACGGTATTAGCTGGGTTGAAGTAGAAACAAAATAATGATGCGTTGAAGAAAACTACAGCGGCCTTTCATTTCATTTGCAGTTGAATTTTCATTAAAATCAAATCTACATCAATTTCATGCTTCACCGAGCGCCCGGGCTAAATTCTTTATATCCCGCGTCGTGTGCCTTGGCTGGAGCCAATTATAAACCCCTTCGGACACGCTGTAGTAGTTCTTCATATAAAAATTTTATTTTTCGTCCTATAAGTTCTTATATGCCACTAAACTCAAAAAATATTTAATTTTCTTTTATAAATATGCAAATTAATGGGGTGTACAATTGTACGACTTGTGACTGACTTGGTTGTACAATTGTACGGTTTGTGACTCACCTGGTCAAAACGTACACACTGTATGTATTCATTGCTGCCGTTTGGGGTGGGCTTGGCCGACCAAGTTTCCTTGATAGAAACTTTTTTGGTAGAAACTTGTTTTGATTTTCTCTTTTTATGCACAGTCGAGTCAAATAGAAATTAAATTATCAAACATGTCTGATAAGTCTGATATCAGGCTGGCTGAAAGGCTATTATACTACACTGTGTAGAGTTGAGGTTGCAAAAATTTTCTTGGTTTATTATCCTTTACCGCTGTTTTCTGCCCCGGTTACGTCATCATAAACTTCCTCTTCTTCCATGGGTTCCTCTTGAACACGGCTTCGATTTGCCGCTGCTTGATTAACAGTAAAAGCATCATCGTACAGCTCCTCCTCATCAGGGACGGACATAGTTTTAGATTGGGGGGCAACGTGACCAGGAGAAGCACCTTCCGATGCAGCTTTGCGTTTTATTTTCAGTTCTGAAAAAAAGCAAACAAAAATTACATTCAATCTGTGGGACCTCGACTTTTCGATGTATTGCTTTTAACTTTGAAGTTGAAAACAAACTCGTGTTTATAAGTTGTCTTCATGTTCCCACAAACCAACTATTTGTTGAGAAAATTGGTAAGATCTTTTGCAGGTCATCAAATAAATTATATTTACCAAAAAAGGATCGATTAATTTTGCCCAACTCGCAAGGTGGCAGCTCTCGCATAGAATTATGCAATATGACGTCATACTAGATTAAGCTACTGGTTATTGTATTAATCTTCATTTCCTGATCTACCTACTGCATTAGAATACTACGCACACAGTACTGTTTCTCTTCTCCTCGTATGTGCTACAGTATGTAAGCAGTGTACAAGAGTGCTGTAGGTTACAAAATATTAGGAAGTTGATCGCGAATTTTTAAGGGGAAAATTTTGAAATCGGCAACAACTGAATTTTTAATTGAAAAGAAATAAAAATGACATCAGTAAGATACCAGTATTTAGGACAAGTCAAATTTACTGTGGTTGTTGTGCATATTTATTCTTCTGTCACTAGACGCTAACTATTGAATGATCTGCACACTTTGCATTGAAGTAACTACTTCGTGTCTGGAGGAATCCACACTTGAGATAAAATGTTCTTGTGGGTTTCTTCGAGTTCTTGTCTATTGAATTTGCTGCTTGTTCGAAGCTACCTAGCAGAGATAATCATGATAAAGCGTCTTATCCAAACACATAACAACGTGACCAGGGTGAGGGTTGAACCCAGGTCATGCGATCGGGGTTGTAGTTAAACTTCACCTTGACTCTCTTGATCAACCACGCTACCGACGCGTTACGATTATTGTAAAGAAGTTGATAACATTTCAAATTTCATGATCTAGCAATGTCTACTGTACTGTACTGTACTGTACTATACTGTACTGTACTGTATAAGCTTTAAGTCCCAAAAAGCAATAGCCAATCATGTTTTTTTCACTTACTTGAGCTCAATTTGCTTTTAATGTTGCTGCCCATGTCAGTAATGCGTTTCAAGGGATCGTTCTGAGTAATATTAGGCATTGAAAATTTTCGAGTTTCTAGAACCATGTAGGATTAAAAGGTACTATTTTTGAAAATTCAAACAACCGATTTATTCTATGCATAGAAATTTGAATTTACTCCGACCAACAAAAAGCATTAAACAGTGCTGCTTATGCTAACTCGAATAATTTCCAAAATATGTTTGATAGTCAGAGTTACAGTTTCAAAACCTTTATAAGAGATACAAGATTAGCATTTTCAGGTCTGTAAACTGTCTCAGTGGTGTGGAAATAGGCATTTCTATTTTTTCTGGATTCTTCAGTGCATTGCTAAGAGTCTATGTTGCGATTTTTCTGTCGTACCATAATCTCATCCACACGGAAGAGCTGGGCAATTTCTATCAACCAACAAAATAACCATTTTTCAAGAAAAAATTCAAACAGAGAATACAAAACAAACAAAATATAACGATATTTCAAATACAAGCCTTTTTTAAGGCTACGATACATTGTTATAATGAGCTTTGCTTGAAACAGACACAAACAAGAGAACGCACCAGCATTTGTGTCTATTTCTACATCATGATATATATCCTCACAATCCGCAATAGAAATTGGTTCTACGTCATTATACGTTTCATCATCATTGTTAGAATCTGCAGTCACAAATAAAATTTTAGTGGGATTACCAAAAACCAAGTGCACCGTATTCAAATGAATTACTATGTTCTATTTGAATAAGTCTTGCTTCGATTCTGATACATGCTTTAGTGCAGTTGTTATTGCAATATTGCACGTGCATTACAATGCGTAATTGCGTATTTTTTGAATCGATTAAAACAAATTAATTTTATTTCATTGCTAGATTAATCAATAAGACTATAGTTCTAGCAGACTTTACGTTTACAGTCTAGCAAAATAATCGTTAAACAACGTAAATCATCGGGAAACCAAATATAAAGCCCTCTTGAGCGTCAAAAAAAAGATGCTTTTTTGATCATTGAAGTAGCCCATAATAGGCTTTATTAGTAAAAATCAAAATGCAGTCATCTTTGGTTTTCTCTTAGAAGCACTGATTTTGGTATACCAGCCATTTGGTACGGTTAATGATATTGATGTTATTTAGTAGTTACTGTAGTAGCAGTACTGTAGTAACGGCGCTGTTTTATTTCTGGCAATTGAAAAAGCATAAAAAATAACAGTATCAAACAATAATTTACCAGAAAAAGGATACAGCTACAAAATGATTTACATTATTACACGTAACAAAATAGAAGTATAGGCTAATAATTATTGTATAATGCATACGCAGAGAGCACGGTCGCTACATCTGCTGCATAGCTTAAGCTCTAAGTAATGATTACAAGTAAAGACATAATAATTTCGTATGAAAAGCATTGGGTATTGTTAAGCTAAAGGAAAGTTCTTATTTCATTTTGTATTGCGCATTACAGAGTAGTAAACAGGCCGACTAGTTCAGGTCCGAGCCCGGCCCGAACCCGAAAATATAAGCCCGAACCGAAAACTAATTTGAAGCCCAAAGCATGCTCAAAAAAACCCAAAAGTTAAGTTAGGTCTGAAAAATTTAGCAATGTTGCCACGTTATTTTGATTATATTTTCGTGCACCTAAGACAAAAAGCACGTCTCGGGCCCGAATTAAGCCCGAAATTTTTGTCAACTTTAGGTCAATTTTTGTCAACTTTAGGCCCGAACCCGACCTGAAAAGCCCGGCCCAACTTACATCTCTGACGCACTAGGGATTCTAACCTGAGTTTTACGCGTGTTTCATTTCTTGCTATTGTGACCTTGAAAACTTTTGCGTTAACCTTTAACCTGAGTTTCCTGTACTAGTGCGCTGTTTGCAAAAATAATTATTGCTTTTTTGCTTCAACTGCTTTCCGTTTTTCCTGCAGTATTTTTGCCGTGTTTTTTTCTGTATAAGCGAGTGCCATTTTCATGTCTTAAGTTTACTTAAGTTACTAGCTGACTTGTTAAATCTTTATGTTTCTTTCCGAAAACATAACAGTTAAACTACCGGTATGCATTTAACGCGAAATTTTACTCCACCACTCTGTAATCACACGATTATTCTCTGTAGCACTCTGCAATAGCAGATTCAATCCAGTTATAAACTAAAGAGAGTAAAGTGCCCAACTATAGAACTAAGCACAAAAGATAAAATATAATCTAAACCATATCTTCACCAAATTTCAGCAATCTACGACTTATTGTTTTTGAAAGATGTTATTTCTAAGTTTAAAAGATCTCCTCAACAATGCAGCCAGGTAAAATTTCATCTCTTGTAAAATAATGTTTGGGTTATCAGCATGCAAATACCTCCTTCACTTGCTCCAAAATTAATCTGAAAAGAAAAAAGTTTAGAGAAAAAATGAAACATAACTTTTTTGGCCTGCCGTTTTTTTTTTATTTATGATGGCAACTATACAAACAAAAAGGGAACCCTATACCTGCAATCAAAATTGTTGCGCAGTAAAAATGTTGTTTTACCAAATTCCTCCCGGCTCCATCGACCGTAATAATAGTACAAAGATTACATTCTTGCTGATGCAATAGAAAATTAATTCCTGCATCACTATACCAATTGGTTTTGAAATTCTCGGTTTGAACGTTATAAAAAACACGTGTTGGCACTTGAAAAGCAACCTCATAAACCAAAATTTGCTGATAGTAAAATTTTCTTACCTTCACGTAATTTTGTGTTCTGAAATGAACAAAAACACTAATGTCAACTTAATCAGTAAATGAATCATTTTTTCAATATGATTAAAACTTAGCTTCTTCGCTTGACGCTCAAAATTAAATTGAAAAAAGATCTAAAACATTTTTTCAAGAGGTGGGTAGAATTCATGGAGAGCAGGTATACCATCTTGACTACAGCAAGATTATCTTCGCTGTTTTCCGGCAAAGTCTTTATCTTCGCTGTTTTGAATCAAACACTTGAAATCAAAATTTGACAAATAACATTTATGCAAGTACTACCAAAAACCACCAAAGAACCGCAAGGGTACCAGAGATATCATACCTCCGGGCGGGGAACTATAGCGATTCAAATGAAAAAGAGAAAACAACGTTGGTTAACAAGTATTAACGATCACAACATTACTGGAATTACACAGGTTAGCATCCACGACCGGTTTCGTCCTTGCTCAAGGAACTCATCAGGCGGAAGAAGAAAAAAAGCCTGAGGCATCAATGAGAAAACCAAATTAAGCAATGCAGTGACGGAGAACGAACAGGGCTTGCAAATCGACATCATGCGTAGGCATCACGAGGATGCTCACCTGTGTAATTCTTGTAATGTTGTGATCGTAATTAATATGCTTGTTAACCAAGGTTGTTTTCTCTTTTTTATTTGAATCGCTGTAGTTCCCCGCCCGGAAGTATGATATCTCTGGTACCCTTGCGGTTCCCTTGGTGGTTTTGATGTCGTTCTTGACAGTCTACCTGGGTTCCTGTGGCTTAATGTTTTTTTGACAAGGAACACTCGCTTGGCGTGATGCCTATGCATAATGTCGATTTGCAAGCTCTGTTTTCCTTCGTTGCATTGCTTAATTTGGTTTTCTCGTTGATGCCTAAGGCTTTTTTTGTTTTTTGCCCGATGAGTTCCTTGAGCAAGAACGAAACCGGTCGCGAATGCTCTCCTGTGTAATTCCTGTAACGTTGTAATCGTTAACATACTTGTAAACCGACGTTGTTTTCTCTTTTTTGTTTATTCAGGTGTATAAAAAACAACGAGAAAATAGGCCAAAATACTTTGTAAATTTGTCGAACTGGGCAGGACATATCCTCCCCATTCACTTTTAGGCAGTACTTAAATTGTAAAATTTTGCATGGGGGGACGCTTTTGCTGCCTTGACCAACTTTACAAAAAGTTTAGTGGAAATGAAATATATCCGTCGCCAAAAAACTAAGACCAAAAACAAGAAAAAGGTCTTCGCCGGAAATTCAAGTCATTTTTCCTCGAAATCAGGTGAAGATCAAAACAAAAGGTCTTCGCCGCAATTTCCGACCATTTTCGGCAGGAAATTTGTAGCATCTTTTAGTCCTGGCTGACTATTTTTCCTGTGCTCATCCAGCGCTCAACTCTCGATGGGGGAACGCTACCTATCGATGGGGGGACGCGTCCCCCCTAGTCCCCTCTCAATTTAAGTACTGCTTTTAAGGTCATTATTCTCATTCTTCCAAATCCAATAAGTTTTTTGAGGGATAAAGGGGGGTGACGCCATCCAGTTCAACTCATCTCAAAACGAATTTACTGTGTCTTAAACTCTACCTACTGTAGTTCCACTCTATTTACACATTTAAAGTTCTTTATTTTTTCTAAATTAATTATTATAGCGGTGCATAATTAGACAGCATGTTTCCATTGTGGTTGTTATTGTGACAAAATCAACAAAAAACCATTGGCTGCTGAGCTAAGTTTGCATAGTCTCATTGTTGGGCTTTTGACTTAGCAGAATTCATCAAAACCAGCTTTTGTGGAAAGGCTCTAGCCGTCAAGTTAAAATTATGTCTGTACAGTATAAGGCACCCAATTGTTGGATGAGTAATTACTGTGGACTGTCTAGAGGGCATGGGGTGAAACCCCTTAAAGATTGACAAGCTTTTTGTCAATTGACCCTCTGGTCCAAAACGCTCCCGATCAACTGGAAACAAAGTTAACAGAATTAGTGCTTATGAATTTTGACATGATGTTCACCTGACCAACATTTTAAGCGTAGGAACTGAATAAATTGTTGAGTATTTTCAGTTTCCTGTTGAGTATTTTCAGTTAATCTACGATAATTTAGATCATATAAAAGCTTAAAATGTGTTGGCTTCCGGGGCTCTGCCCTGGACCCCTGTGAGGGAGCTTACTGCGCTCCCCGAACCACCTAGATGAACTTTTTGCAGGGGCATGTCATTATTACATTGTCTTGAAATAAACCGCAGCTTGTAATAAAATCTTTCCTTCTCTTTTTATTGTTCTAAATAACACGAAAAATAACCATACTAAGTATACTCTTCTTTGCTGTTGAACAAAAATTTTTTGGCAATTTTTTGATAAGTTCTAGGAAAAATACGCCCAATTTTTTTATTGGTTTTGTCTTCCTTAATTATTTCGGGTTGGCACCGCCCCTGCTTGTACTGTAGTACAGTAGCGTAGCAAGGGGGGGCGGGGGCTACAGCCCCCCCCCCCCATCATTGGCATGTCGACCAAAATGCAGAATGAGAAAAACACTACGTTTTTAGCACTTTTGAAACCGTTAAATGCACTAGAGTGGACTAAATAGTGATTTAAAACATCTTTTGAAACATATATTTAGGGGGGGGGGTAATTTGCTGAAAATAAACTAACAAATAAATGAAAACTTTGAAAAATGTTCAAAAATACGCAATCAAATTTGATCGCAAGAGTAAAAATGCTAAACACAGGTGTCATCAACAAATATACTACAAACTAAGGAATAGGGGGGTAATCAGTATTAGTTAATTACCAATTTCTCTCAAATTTCTTTTCATTACCCCCCTCCCCAATTATTTTTCTCTATAAACTGTATACGAAATAGATTACTCCGTGTGAGTTTTATTGAACTATTCGATTTTATAATTTAACAGCATCTAAATAAGAGAACTAAAATTTTACCATAGCACATTTATGCAACCAGTTTAAGCATGTTTGTACTGCCAATTTCTAAGCCACGTTTTAAAAGCATTATTTTTTTATCAAAATAGCCCTAAAATTAAGTTATTTTTGCAAAAAAAATGCAAAACTTTTCATCGCTGGGGGCTCTGCTTCCAGACCTCCAAAACAGCCCCCCCTTTGCGAATTTCTGGCTACGCGCCTCCAGCAATATATGCAGTTCAAAGCTCACTTTTCAATGTGCCTAAGCAAGGCAATAACAAGATCTTCCTTTTCCTTGCGAAGCTTTTTCTCCTTGACTTTGTTGCTCAAAAAATCCAAGCAACCTAAGAAACACAGCAATATCCTTGATATAGTATGTGAAATCGACCAACTCTCTATGTCTTACATATTGGCCTGAAATTTTGATGTTGATTTTGACTGAGTTTGATTTTGTTTTAAATTTGTACTCAGATTCTCTCGAATTAATATCGGAATCTCTGTGGCTCTATATAACCATATTACCGCTATCAGAGTTGAATTTACTCCCGTACTTCATTTGAGACAAAGGGTTCAATCCACACCCAGACTACGTTGTTTCGTCCTTGAATAAGGCGCATTACGATGATTGTTTCTGCTTGGCGGCGATAGATCATGTGATAGAACGTAGGGTTAGTGATCGAAAGGTTGCTGACCCCCGGTTCGATTCTCGGACTGGCAATGCATCGTTGTTCTTAAGAAAGACACTTTACGCTTATTTCCCATTGGAGCCAAGCAGTCTACTCGTTGTGGTAGCCCAGCCTGACCAAATACTTGCAAATAGAACCCAAAAAAGTTCTCCGCATTGGTGTGGTTAGACAGACACATTGCCACGTGCATCAAATGATTTGCCCACAGTATGAACGAGTGAAGCCTCTCACAGAGCGGGTTGTAAAAAGTGATCAAAAGGTCCAATTAACGGTAGCCGTTATGTTGTGATGGGGTGCTTACTGTTAGAGTGGTGTGAAAATGTTCACTTTTCTCTCCCGAGTTCTCTATCCTTGCTGGGATTCTATCAAGTTTTGTGGTGCTGGTGGGGCACATGCGCTGCGCCGTGCTTTCATAATAAACAAAAAAGAGCCGAGTAACTTCAACCAACTAACTACACAGTTAAATTGCGTTCATGCAAAACATGCAAAGCCTTAACCTGAGCAAAATAGCATTTTTTTCAAAAGAACCGTAGTCACTAAATGTAATTTAGTGACTGCAGTAGAACACAGAATGTTATACTCTCATCAAGGCCCGAGGTGGCCTTACTTGGGCTCACACTGAAAACAGCTGAAATAACTAATCAAATCAACCAGTGGCGTCGCTAGGGGGGGCGGGCGGCCCGCCCCGGGTGTCACCATTTTGGGGTGACACCATTTTGCAGTACCAGTCAAACAGAAAAGAAAACAACAATATGTTTAATGTCATTGGAAATGCTTAGCACTCTAAAATTACCAAAAAATTATTAAAAGCCCCTTTTGAAAAAATTATGGACGAGCGCTAATTTGTAGAAATATAACTCACAAATTAGTAAAAACCTTTAAAAATTGCCAAATAAGCAATTACATTTGATCGCTTGTCGAAACATGCTGAATGTAGGTTTCATGAAAAAATATATAAGCTCAGGAATATGGGAGGGGGTGGCTGTTCAGTATTAGTTAATTACCAAGCACTTCGACTCAAATATCGTTCCATTAGCCCCCCTCCCCAATCATTTTTCTCTATTAAATATAGAGGTTATGGATTACTCCTTGTGAGTTTTATTGAACCTGTAGCGTTGCTAGGAGGTAATACAGCCTTTCTCTCGCCCCCATTGGCCAGCCGGCCAAAATGCAGAATAAAGGAATTACCACGTTTTTAGCACTTCAGAGACCATCTTTTGCATTGGAATTGACTCAAAAAATGATTAAAAGCTTATTTAGAAACATTTATTTACGAGTAAGAGCTAATTTATCAAAAACAAAAGTCATAAATCAGAAAAAAAACTTTGAAAATGGCCAAAAATTGTCTTTTGATTTGATCGCTTATCGAAAAATGCTGTTGTTTCTACACATCTCTGAACATAGGTTTTATCAAAAAATGAAATATAAGATGAGAAATAGGGGAGAGGGGCTATTCAGTATTAGTCAATTACCAATAACTTCTCTCAAACTTCCATCCATTATCCCCTTAATTGTATCTTTCTCTATAAAATATAGACGAAAAAGAATACTCCTTCAGAGTTTTGTTGAACTCTAGTATAGGATTTCATGATTTATCAGCTTGTAAATAAGAGAACTGAAATTCTGGCAATAGCTACCACCCACATAGCTCATTTTTGCGACTAGTATTATCATGTTTTTACACTGCTAATTTGTATGCTTCGTTTCAATAGCATTAAGTTTTATCAAAATAGGCCTAAAATTAAGTTAGTTTTTGTCAAAAATAGACAAAATTTTCGAGCGCTGGGGGCTCCGCCCCCAGACCCCCGAAAAAGCCCCCCCCATTGCAGATTTCTGGCTACGCGCCTGAATCTAATTATGTTTTAGCACTGCTAATTTTTATGACTCCAGAGTTCTCCCTAATACCAGATTTTAAAAGCATTAACTTTTATCAAAATAAGGCTAAAATTAAGTTATTTTTGCAAAAAAATAAATTTTTTTGAGCGCTGTGGGCTCCGCACCCAGACCTCCAACGGTACCCGGCGGATAGGGCGGAGCTTCCAGACCCCCGAAACAGCCCATCCCCAATGCAGATTTCTGGTTACTCGCCAGATATTAAACGTGTGATGTGATATTAAACGCACAAACTTCCAAGTTGTAGAATCTTACAATGAGAAGTTATTGAGCTAGCCAAATAACAACCGCTATTTACCAGAGGTGGAGTCCTCGAGGACGTCCTTGGCCTCGAGGACGTCCTCGAGGACAGATTTTGAAGTCCTTGGCCTTGGCCTTGGCCTCGAAGGTCAAGTCCTTGGCCTTGGCCTTGGCCTCGAGGCCTCAAGTCCTCGAAAATTGGCCTGTCCTCGGCTCGAGGACAGCACTATTTTTTGGAAAGTTAAAATTATGTGGAGCGGTTGAAAAATTTTTTGGAAAGCGTTTGTTCGTGGAGATCGCCTGAAAAATTTTTGTGAAGACCTTTTTTTTTTTTTTTTTGGAGAGCACTTGCGCTTTGTGTCCTTGGTCCTTGGCCTTGGTCTCGAGCATTCCTGTCCTTGGCCTCGAGAGTGTCTGTCCTCGGAAAGGCTGTCCTTGGCCTTGGCCTCGGATTTTTTTTGTGTCCTTGGCCTTGGCCTTGGCCTCGAGCCTTGTGTCCTCGACTCCACCTCTGCTATTTACAGTAATGAAGTAGCACCGCCATCTTTAAAATATAACCTTTTGCGGCCTACTATGCATCAATATACATTACCTACTATGCATTCTTTAAAATATAACCTATGAAGGGTGACACCACGAAACTCCGCCACGGGTGTCACCATCCTTAGCGGCGCCACTGAAATCAACTTTTTATTATTGTTGTTTGCCCATCTCCGCATCATTGCGCCAGCTGCGGACAACACAGCTGCTTTAGAAGAAATGTCGCAGCGGCAGCGAGCCGTAGGCAACAGTCGGATTTGAGCGGCTCGAAATTTGAACCTTTCATTTCAGAGACAAATGCGTTATCGCTTGACCAACTGGCTGGAGGAATAACTGTTCAACTTTGTTCCTCTTTGAACGGACTAATATAGTAGAGAGAAGACAGAATGTTGTTGTTCCGACACTCAGAGATATCGGAAAAAAAAGTGATAAAATTTCTAAAACTAATCATTTTTACAATTCAAAAATTATTACCGTAAAATAATATTTTAAAACATTTTTACCTTTTAGGATCGTTATAGATTCATGCAGTAAAGTTTCCATTTTGGCAGAAAAATAATGCTTATTCAACCATATGAAACGATATGTGCGGTAATGTTATTTCCTAGCTCAAGCCAAAAATAGGTTTTAAGTATTGTCTTATGTAGTACAGATGAACCAGAGCAATAGTGTTGATTTTAAGGCAGGCATAACAGTAGTAGCGTTGCCAGGGAGGGGCTCAAGCCCCCTCCCATTGGCCTAAAAAGTATGCAAAAAACACGTTTTTAGTGCTTTTGAGGCCGATTTTTGCTGCAGAAATGAAAATAGCCCCCCTAATGGGATTGGCGAGCAGAAGTTGTGAAGGACTCGGTGGTTTTTATGTTTGTGGGCCTCACCTAAACTTGGTCTAGAAAACTGAGTGAAGACCTTCTTTTTTGGAGATCACCCAATTTCAGCTGGAAAAACCGTTAGAATTTCGGTGAAGACCTTTCTTTTTTCGGAGATCACCTAATTTTGACAGAAAAACCGCCTCAATCTGATTCAAGTTGGGTCAAGTTCGTTTACTGTTCTTTCAAGCTTCCAAAAAAGCCCCTCCTTTGCGAAATACTGGCTACGCGCCTGCATAGCAGCAAAGAAGACAGCCTGTAAACACTTTTTCCTTCTCTTTAATGGCTAAAGAATAAAATACAACTTTTCTTGCTTTTTAAAACTATTGTGTGTGGCTATTTCTTTAATCGTTTTTTTGTGTTTTCGGGTAAGCTTTACTTCACAAGAAAGTGTTATTTGGTTTATTTGTATTGCTTTTAATCTATCTCCTTCACAAACCCATTTTCTCTCTCTAAAATTATTCTAAACCTAAATGTAATTTAAATCTTAACTTAACTCTTAAAACCGAAAATAAAAAATGAGAGGATTAATATTTCTTAGTTTGATTTTACTCTCTTTGATTCAAAATTTAAAAAAGAACTTCTTCAAATAAAAGATGACATTTTTAATAATCTACCTCAGATCGTAAACTTTGCTGTAGTCCTTAGACCCTGAATTAAACTCTTATTGATTCATCTCAAAATTTAACACATCATCTAACATTATAATGACAGCTCTAATGTACCGCAAAAGTTGACCCTCATCCTCAAAAAAAAAATCAGTTAATTTTTCAACGCCTATTATCACTTCGGACTAAATGTTGCTACGCAATAGAACATGAGTCTGGTTGCAATTAACACTTAAGAGCCTATAAGCTAAAAATTTAAAGACCTTCTGCAGCTTGGTTAGTATCGAAATGCAAAACGCCAACTGTAGCAATACAAAGCAGTTTCGTTTGAGTGAAACTTATTTGTGTATAATATTACGTTATCAAACCTGACTATGAAGATAACCACCGGAATTAAGAGTATTGTTTGACTCATAAAAACATAACTTTAGAAAACAAACAATGAAAATGAAAGCATTGCTTAAATAGAGCTAGTCTCGAAAAAAGTTTTAATTCTACAAGTAAAATTGCTTTCTTTTTTTAGGAAATACAAATTGGTGCGAATTGGTCAGATTAAACAGCTCCAACTGGTGAAGTAAAAGATTCTAAAGTTTTCAAAACTGAGTCTCACTAGTTGAGCCATTAAACTTTATTCCTTTATTCCATTTAGATTAACTGTAATTAGACTACAGCTTTTTACGCACTAAAAATACGTTTGCAAAATACTGTTGTTTTTTCTTCAGTACGATTGATGCTAACTAACAGTCAGGACACAGGTGTATCTTTATTATTATTGATAGACTTTGCAATTCGACTGCTTATTAGCTCACTTCCTATTTTCGTACATGTCATACTTCAAGTAAGTTCGACACTGCTTTCTTATCATTAATAACCTGTGCATCATTAGTATTAATCATAACATTATCAATAAAAGAGAAAATGATTTAAAAAGGTTTATTGGTAAGCTAAACTTATGACTTCAAGGTTGCCTACACTTTAATGCGAATTACGGTTAAGTCAATAAGTATTCTTAGAAGAGTGGCAACTCGTTCCAGAGTTGTAAACGGGCCGACTAGTTCAGGCCCGAGCCCGGCCCGAACCCGAAAATATAAGCCCGAACCCGAAAACTAATTTGAAGCCCAAATCATGCCCAAAAAAAAACGAAAGTTATGTTAGGTCTGAAAAATTTAGCAATGTTGCCAAGTTATTTTGATTATATCTTTGTGCACCTAAAATAAAAAGCACGTCTCAGGCCCGATTCAAGCCCGAAATTTTTGTCAACTTCAGGCCTGAACCCGGCCTGAACCCGGCACGAACCCGACCCGAAAAGCCCGGCCTGACTTACAACTCTGAGGCGTTTGCCTTTGAGCGGGAGGTCTAATTTTCAAATCTCGGACCGGTTAAATCGGACATTGTATTGCCAACTGCTCGCCACCGCTGCGAAATTTGTTTTCAAAAGTTTTCAAAAAGAGCTGTGTTGCCCGGAATCAACGACTCCGTGATGGGTTCCGCACACTCGTTACACTCTTCGGCGTAATAAAGCAAGTATAATGAAAGATAAGATTTAATTTGAAATCAAAAGATTCGATTCGAAGGCATTGAAATCAACATGACTTTTGCGTAGGTTACGCTGATGTACTAGTGTAGCACATGGTTGTCACGTGTATCGAATGATTTACTTACAGTATGATACAATTAAGATGGCAAATATTTGTCAATATTTTGTCTTTTCTTACAACGTTGCGTGATATGAGTTGATCTCTATAAAAACACGCATAGAAGGAATACTTTTCTATTTGGATTTTAGGAACATACATACGAATGTGGTAGTGTAGCCAAAAAACTTAAAAGATGAGTTATTTTTGAGACTCTGATCGCCTAAACTAAGCCAACGGAGCACATCCTTCGGCCGCCAATGGAAAACGATGCGGCCGCGTCATGTGTTCCAAAAAATATAAGCTGGCAGCAGCCCTGGCATGTACGTCAAAGTAAAATACTTCAGTATAAACCAAAAATAAATTAGAACCAAAATCAGTAGACACAACTCACTCAAGCTGTACAGCAATGTATAAGGTTGATGTCAGCAAGTGATGTAGAAAGAGTTGCTTAACCTCTGTTACTTTCTATGTTTTCAGTAAAGGTTGAATAGGCGTGTGGACTGTTAGTATGAGCAGAGTTCTGATACAACGATGGATCGCGGATGGTGTTAAATTCAAATTTGCTGTTTGTTAGCGACCAGGAGCGTAATCTGTGAACTCGAGGGGAAGGCCTGAGAAGAATAAACTTTTTACCCCTCAGCCAAGCCCCAAGAAAATTTAACCTAAATATGCATGCATTTCAGAGGCGTAACCAGGGGGACTAAAAGGGCTTCAGCCCTGCTCGTGTCCAAGTCACTTACAATTACAGCACTAAATTCTACAATACAAGCGTTTAAAAAAGTTTTGAACCTGAGCTGTAAGTAAAGGGGGAGTTTTAGGGGCTTGAAAACTAAATTTGGAACTAATTTTCAAATTTTAGCCATTTAGTTGTTTCATATGGCTCTAAAAAATGCGCAAAATGTAATTCAAAAAGAGTTAAAATGCTATTTCCCGCCAAAAATAACAGAAATTTTGCTCCAAAATCAAGCGGGCTCTGGCAGCTGAATTACCGGCTGTGATATGCTCAAGTTGTGCAAGTTTGTACATAATGCCCAAAAATGAAACATTTTTCAAAACATTTTAACTTTTCGTTCAAGCTCCCTTAAGCGAAATCTTGGTTGAGCGCTTCAAATCAAATTAATCAATCGAACCTTTCATTATACTCGCTGTATGACGCCGAAGCGTGTAACGAGTTGGCGGGGCCCATCTCCGCGTCATTGTGCCTGTGAGAAACGCAGCTTCTAACGAAGAAATGTTGCAGCGGTGGCGAGCCGTTAGCAACACTGTGTCCGATTTGGCCGGCCCGAGATTCGAACCTCAGACCTCCCGCCCCAAAGACGAACGCGTTACTGCTAGAGAATTTCGGACCTAACCAGAATGTGGATAGGGGTTAAAGAGATTGAGCAAATTGAACCATGTCACAGAGCTTCCTAATCTCAGCTATTAGGTTTTTCAAATATTTCTAAAACGTGCGAAATGTCTTTCAAACGGCGTTAAAAAGGCAATTAAAAAAATTCAAAAACCGTCTTGCAGCTGGGAGGTTTCGCTTCCAGATCCTCTTCTAAGTGCCGCAAACATATTTTTTTGCTTTGGGATCAAGCCCTCTTTTGGAAAAATCTTGATTGATTCACTGCCGGCGGCCGTGTTTAGTAGAACTAAACGTAATGCGGCCGGTAAAAGCAAAAAGGTTGTATAATATACACCCCTGAACTAAGCTGTAGTTTCAGCCTGGTAACGTTGCATATCCTTTGGCATGTTGTGGCAATTATTTAGGACTGTTTGGTGGTCTCAAACAAACAGCAAATTTTCCTGCAAAAGAGTGTAAAATTAACTGGAAAATTGGATGAATAGTTTCCTAAAAGCGGTTGCAAATTTGCTTTAAAAAGTTGTGCCGATAAGTGGTTGAGTGGATGGAGCGTCTACTACTGAAGCAGTAGACTCGGGTTCAATTCTCGATGGGGTCAAACCAAAGAATATAAGAATTGATATTCACAGTTGTTCTAAAGGACGTTCAGTAATAAAAAGGCCAAAGGGCAGTGTGAGGCCTCCACCGTGTGTGGCAAACAGGTGGCGGTAGTCCTCATATAATCAATTGAATATCAAAGCTTGTGAATTTACAGTAAATAGAGGATTGGTTTACATCAAATATGTTTTGTCAAAAACGATCTCAATTTATTCACAATCAAAATAATACAATTATACGGTGCAAGACCACTAGCGTACGCAGGATTTTCGAAAGAGGGGGCCAGGAAATTTGAGAATAATGAAGACCCAAAGAAAAAGTTCTTCACTCATATTTAGCCCGCTTTTCTGCCCAAATTTAAATGAAGACCAAAAAAAAAAAAAGGTTTTCACCCAGATTCTGCCCGTTTTTCTGCCCACATTTTCTGTCCAAATTCCAAAGGTAGGGGCCATGACTCAATTTCGCGCACTATTTTTACATATTTATGCATTACTGGCATCCCAAAGAGGGGGGCCATGGCACAATGCCCCCCTAAATACGCCACTGTACTACACACTATTAAAGAAAACAAAAAATCCGAAACTTTTTAGCTTATACACTACTGTAACTAACCGGAAGGACCGGGAAGTAAAGGGGAATTTCCATCAAATGTGGGCCTACTTTTGATTAATAAACCCCCTAGGTGCAACGAATTTCTGAAAAAAAGCAAACCACAAAAGCGAAAAAAATTTTCCATCTAAATTCGACAAAAAAGTAATGAATTACGGCAAAAATTTCTTGTTTTCAACAAAATTTCATGGAAATATGTAACAAATTTTTGGCAAAAACCTTTCGTTTCTTCGCCTAAAATTGACAGAAAATGCAGTGACTTTCTGATGAAGCTTAATGCCCCAAACCTTAAGTTATGTCTTTGCTCATACATTTAGCAGTAATTTGGAATAATTTTCACTTAGCTATGATATTATTAAACAAAGTCAGCATCATTGAGAGCAAGAAGCAGTTTAATATCTGCATCAAAGCACTAAAAGTTTTTCAAATACACTTTAACACATTAATGTTTTATAATATTCATTCGTTAACTCGCTGTATAAACCAGGCATCCTGATTCTGTCCAACTACACCAATTCAGGGCACTCGTTTTGGGTACTGTTTGTAGATATTTGTCTTGCTCGGCCACCACTACGGGTAAATAGCTTGACCCCAATAAAATGTAAGCGTTGAGTGTCTTTCCAAGGATACTAAAAACGTATTCCCATTATCAAACTAGAAATCGACAACCTTTCGATCACGAAGCCTTAGCAATTCAGCTATCGCCTCTGCAAATTATAGTGCTTGTGTCAATGAACTAGTGAAAATAGCAAGCTATGCCTGTACTGTGATAACAGTAAAGTCAATACGGGTAGTTTTGAACATATACGATATATTGGTGTACACATTTTGACAACAATTTTTAGATAAAATTCACGAACGGCAATAATATAATTGTTGTGCTAAAGTACTAAGTTTTAGGAGCAAGATTTTTGTAGGTACTACAGTACAGAAAACCTCTAGGCGCTTAAATTGATTTCAATGTAGGTACAATAACATCGGAGATCTTAAAAAATCAGTTATTGAAATTTTTGTTTTGTTTTCATTGTTTTTACTTTTCATAAGCCTCCATGAGGTAATTTTTGGGAACAAATCCAATTTTTTCTTTTCTTTTTCCAATCCACCAGCCATCACAGTCGTATTCCTAAGAAAATAGACGGTAGATCAATACTCTGAGCAATGACAAGAAAAGGCATGCCAGCCTAATTTTTTTGCACAAAAATCTCCTATGAATCAGAGACTTAGCCAGGGGGGAAGCAAGGTAGGGGGGCAATTGCTCACCCAAAATTTTAGTTTGCCTCCCAAATAAATTTCACTTCAACGCTTGAAACCTAAAATGGAGATCTCTGGAGATCTGTAGATCACCTCAAATATAGTAGATGATAGAACCTTTCAGGTGTAAAGACCTTTTTTTTGAGATCTACCCCAACGAGAAGACATTGCCCCCCAATTTTTTCGCTTGCCCCCACACTACCTCAGCGAGAAGACATTGCCACCCCCCAATTTTCGCTTGCTCCCACAAAAAAATTCCGTTCTGGCTACGTGCCTTTTCTGAATAGTTCGCAAAATGCTTTCTGCACTACGTCGTAGCGCCATTTGTAGTGACAGTTAGTCGCTGACACTTCCACTGAATTCACAACACAAAGCAGCACGAAAGATTCGAGTATATTTCAAAAAAAGTTTGATAGAAGTCCAATTAAGAAGGCAGTATCTAAATTTTTCCGCTTACTGAATTTGCCGATAAGCTACAATACATAGCAAAAAAATCCCCAACCAGAACAAAATTGCACAATGGGAATATAGTCTGGTGTTTCAAATTTTTTGCATCATACAGTTCATTAATTAGTAATAAAGCAAAAGGATCTGTGGGTCTTCAAGTCAAACTGTAGGCTACCTATACAAAGTTCACTTGAGGACAAGACACCGCGCAAGGTTCACAAGGCAGAAATTAATCAGGAAAGGTTTGAATATCAGGTTTCATAGTATTTGGTTTGACCATAGACTCTTTAGTAGTAGACTAGACACTGACAGTTTTTCGTGTTTTTTTTTCACGGTTCACTCGTTTTACAAATGTATCCAATCAAATCTGCCGAATTCGCGCGACCGCAAAAAACCTTCTCGATAAGAGTCAACTTTTTTTCTTCAATGCTCTTCTCTTTTTCTCCGCGCATCTGCTTCTAGTTTACTAAATAAAGAGTCTATGGTTGGACTATTGACTCTACCGAAAATCGAGCCCAAGTTTACTGGTTTAGTTAATGCCCTATCCAGTATCCACTATCTAAACCATTGATTGTTTTTTGTCCAGCGATTAATTTAGTACCATACTTTAGAAATTATGTGTACAATCTGTCCTCTCTTGAATGATAATTCGTTGTTTTCATCTGCTTGACAATCCCACATTCCTTGATACAAGTCATCGATCACTACTGAAAACAATTTACGATCGACGTCAGCATAATAGAAAGGTAGAAAGAACTACAACATATCTTAAAAACAGTTTCACACAAACAACAAAAAATGGCAAAAAACAATTGTTTTTCAAATGATGATCTAGTTTGACTTGGTCTAACAGTTAAAAAACGATGTCGTGCTTAGGTTATTTGCACCTGGTTCGATTCTCGAACAGCTACGCATCGAGAGTATTTGGAAAGCATAATTTTTTTTATTAGACAAAAGATTTTGGCTCCATTCATGACAACGTAAGTCCGGAAAAGTTCCTTATTGCACAACAAGAAGTTGGGTACGGCACGAAATGGTACAAAATTACGTAGGGTATTTTTTGCCATACCACACGGTATTGCTTTTTGATCTCACATCAAATTTGTTGTCTTTTCTTAACTCTATCTTACATTTGTCATCCTCTCGCTTTTTTCGTGATAATCTCTTTCAGAAAAAAAAGCTTTCAACTTTGAATCAACTTGACTTTCAATCAAGTTTATTCATAAATAACCCTTGAGAATTTGTTGCTTAGATAAGGAAAAGTTCTCAATTTTGAAGTTTGCCGAAGTTACTTTCCAAATTCTGAGCATTTTTGGCCCATATATTTAACCTAACGGTGGAAGGCGGGGCGAAAATGCCACCTTGTTGGTTTTGATACATTCTTTTAGAAATAAGCTTTTCACTTCAATTTAACTTGACGTTGAGTAAAAAAATTCACCACTAATAATCTCTGAAACTTTGAAGTTGCAAAGGAAAATGAAAATAAAGTCTCGCAAGTTTGATCTTTGCTGAAATCACTTTCCGAAATCTGAGCATTTTTGGTCCATATCTAACTTAAATGACGTCACAAGACATTTTTGTAACGCAATCAAGTTGACTGGCGCATTTTACGTTGACTTAGTTATGACTCAGAATCAAAAAACAAATCTACACACAATATTTAAACCGTCTATGACGCTATTTATAAAATGACGCCATTTTTCGAAAACATAGCTCTGGCATCACTATGATAACGCCACCAACTAAAAACCAGTTTTTCTAAAAAATTTTGGTGAGCACCATTAATCCGCATGCCATTCTTAGAAAAGACGCTTTGCGATGATTATCTCTCCTCGGTGTCTTCAAACAAGCAACAATTTACGTGGGAAGAAGTCAAAACGTCAATCGGAAAGCCTGGAAAAAGGCCAACTTCTAAGCGAGTGCAGACTCGTCCAAAATAAAAGCGCCACCATTGCTTCCTCGAGAGCGGAGGATAAATATGAATCAGTCAATCAAATTGCTCTTATAAAATAAAGTTAAATGACGTCTTAAAGAAATTTTTGCAACGTAACTACTTTGACTTAAACACTTTATGATTCGGTTTCATAAAACTAATACCGGTATGCATAAACTTTGAACCGCTTATCACGTCATTGAAAAATGAAAAATAACGTCATTTTTTTAAAATATGGCTGTGACGACACTATAATGACGCCTTCAATCTAAAACCAGTTTTTCTGAAAATCTTTGGTGAATGCCAACCTGTGCATGTTAAATTTGGCATTCCCATGACGTTTGGTTTAGAAGTTAATTTGAGGGGTGTGGCATTTTTGTCCCCTTCCCAAGTCAAAAGGATCAATAAGCCTGAGTGAAATAGGGCTTAGTTTGATGATTCTTTTCTAGGCTTGCGCATTATCGGACATTGGTTTAGTTACTTTTTCTTTGAGACAGAAAAATATTAAATGACATAAGCTCTTTAATCAAATAATTTTAAGTCCTCTTAAATTTTGGATTAGCTTAAAACTTATTACCATTTTTAAATAAATCGTCTTCCTCGTGATCCGAAAGATTGTCAGTTTCTATGACCAGAAACGAAGGATTTGTCTGCAATATAAATCATTGTTTTTCCTATGAACTACCACCACCTACAGTTGCAAGAATCGGGACAATCGAGCAAACTCTGTGCATACTCAATAAAAGCATGCAGCAAAATACTATAAGCCTCTTCGAAAATTTTAAGTAAAAGCCTCGTCAAGCTACGGTAACAGTGCTGTTGTCTTACATATCGCTTATACCTCCAACATGGTTTAACAAAAAAGTAACATTTTATCAAAATGAACTATAGTACAATGGGACAAGTTTGGAAAAAGTTTTTAAATATTTTCAACGAAAACAGTTGCAGATATGTCAACCATAGGCGTAGCCAAGGGGGGCAGGGGGCCCGCCCCCCACCCCCCCCCCCCATCCAATTAAAATGCTACCAATGACAAAAATGTTACAAAAAAGACAATTGTTTCTTCAGATTCAGTTTCTTTTAGGATCTTTGTGTACAAAAGTGCACGCGTACAACAGTAATTAACAATAATATTGATCAAAGGGGCCCGGGCCTCTCAATTTAATTCTTGCCAACTAATTCAAATGAACTCCAACAATATTATTGATCCAAGGGGCCCCGGCCCCTTCAGTTTAATTTTTGCCAACCAATTTAAATGGGCCCCTTAAAATTATCCCCTACAATAATATTGATCCAGGGGGCCCGGGCCTCCTCAACTTAATTTTTGCCAACCAATTTAAATGGGCCCCCTACAACAATAATTAAATGGCCCCCAATTTAAATGGGCTCCCAGCAATAATATTGATCCAAGAGGCCCGGGCGCCTCAATTTAATTTTTGCCAACCAATTCAACTGGGCCCCCTACAATACTGCTGATCCCGGAAGCCCTGGCTCCTTTAGTTCAATTTTGCCAACCAATTTAAATGGCCCCCTAAAGTAATCCTCTACAATTACATTGATCCAGGGGGCCCGGGGTCCTTCAATTTAATTTTGCCAACCAATTTAAATGGCCCCCAATTTAAATAGGCCCCTTACAATAATATTGATCCAGCGGGCCCGGACCCCTCCAGTTTAATTTTTGCCAACCAATTTAAATGGGCTCCATACAACAATACTTAAATAGCCCTCAATTTAAATGGGCCGCTTACAATATTATTGATCCAGGGGGCCAGGGCCCCTTCAGTTTAATTTTGCTAACCAAATTAAATGAGCCCCCTACAACAATATTTAAATGGCCCCCAATTTAAATGGGTCTCTAACAAAAATATTGATCCAGGGAGCCGGGGACCCCTCGCTTTAATGTTTGCCAACCAAACTAAACGTATAACCCTGGTAAAATTAAGGGTTTTATCCTAAAAGTTGCCAACTCAGGCCCTCATGAAACGTTTTTATAAACGTAATGCAATAACCAGGGACGGATTTAACATATGGCACAGTGCGAGGGGCCCCACGCTCAGATAAGACTTTTTCGATCTTCACCTGTATTTGGCAAGAAGATATTGCGAAAACCCCAAAATGCCAGGAGCCTAGCACAATGTGAATTCCGGCCCAGGCAATAACATGGTTAGTAGGCGTAACCATCTATTGCACATTTTTCAATAATAATTTACCTCCACCTCTGCAACAAAATACTTTTGAAAAAAATTAGTTAGAGTAAAGAAAATGCTCATTGAACAAATTTTTGAATTGATAGGGCCTGGGGCCCGCTGGCCGTTTATGTACTCCTATAACTGGTTGTTTTCATGACAAAACAATAATCTCTAAGGAAAATCTTCGAGTGAATTGTCATTTATTGCTAAAATATTGCAGGAGGCAATGTACTTTACTTTCCCCTACCTGGGCCAAATCACAAAACTTAACCCCAAAATGCAAGATTTTAAACGTGTTTTGGACCTAAATTGCAAGCAAAAGAAGTGCTTTTTACTATGCTTTGTAGAATTGTGTTTATTTTTCGCCTAGCTTAAGTTTACGTCTGATATTGTTTAAGTATTGCTATTTGGTGCAGTTGACATAGATGACCGCATGGTCTTTCGCTGCTTCCTGTCCGCGTACTTTTTAACGCATGGTAAAACAAACTTGACTTGACTTGAACAACTTAATTCTTTCAATTGCCTTTCTAAACGTTAAAAATCTAGTACTTTCAAATGGTTCTAAATACTTGCGAAATGTGATCCAATAGTGCTAAAAGAGCTTTTTTTTCAATAACTCACGAGTGGCCGAGCGGCTGGGGGCTTCGCCCCCAAACCCACATAGCCTCCGGTGGCTGGGGGCTCAGCCCCCAGACCCCCGTCAATGATACCTTTGAATTACAGAGTACTGCTTTACTCAACATGTCTCCCAATTTAGATATTTTCACATTTTAACTGTGGGTTTAAGCCCTCCTCTTTGAAAGAGTTCCTAGCTACGTGCCAACATCAGGCCACAGCTTCTGATCTTCCATTCTAAGATATCTTTGTCCCGACAAAAAAACTCCTCTTTCGATGTTTCTGATGACGTCATTGCATGTGATTTGTGATTTGGGCCCCCCCCAATCAAAAATTCTGGCTACGCCTATGATGTCAACCCATAATTTTCAACAAATTCGGAATTTGCAAAGGTAACAAAGTGATTTCAAATCAAATGTTTCATTGTATACTCGCTGTATTACGCTGAAGCGAGTAACGAGTTGGCCGGGCCCAACTTTCTGTTATTGCACCAGGGCAACACAGCATCTTTTAAAGAAATGTCGCAGCGGTGGCGAGCCGTTGGCAACACTGTGTTTGATTTGACTGGCCAGATAATTGAGCCTTAAATCTCCGACTCCAGAGATAAAAACTTGGCCTATGCGAAGAGAATTAGATTTGAAAACTGATTACCTTTGCAGATTTTTCATTTTCCGGTATCGAAATCGTTGTTTCTGATTTCTTTAACTCGTTTTTTCCGAGCAAACTGTCTACGGCATTTGCCATGTTGGCTTTTATTTCCGGTGTTACTGATGGAACCGATTTTTCTTTTTGAATCTTTTTAGAAAACAAGGCCGAGACGTTTGGCTTTGTTTTCAATACTTTTCCTACTCCCTTTTCTGTAGAATGTGCTTTAGCATTTTTAGCTGGACCTGCAAAACAACAGAACTCTTGTTTCAATTTTGCTTGAGTAGTTCTGAGATTCCAAAATCACTAAAGATCGATCCGTTACTTCTTCGAATTGAAAGATACCAACTTAGATGGCTAGGCTATGGAAGTAGAATACCCCAGAAAAGACTTTCGAAAAAAGCTTTACTGGCCAAAGCAAATGGAAAAAGACCGGTTGAACGCTCAAGTAATCGCTTGGGACTACACCCAAGTGAACTGAAGGAGGTGACGGAAGATCGTAAAGTGAGACGGCTTAATCTCGAGCTCTTGGCTCGCAACCCTCACGAAAAAACTACAGCGAGTTCCAATTTTGCACAAAATAGACAAGCTTTTTAAATACAGTCAATTCTTGTTATTCGGACCATCTTCAATCGGATACCCTCGCCTTCGGACACAAATTGTCAAGGAAAGGAATTCCTGCATAGCAATGTACTGTGTTTTAGTTCTATAATCGGACAAACTCGTAATCCAACCATGACAACGAAATTCTAGGAACAAAATTGCAAAATGTATTAAAAGATTCCCTGTTAATCGGACATAGATTTAATCGGACTATTAGACCAATAACAATTAGATGAATGATAACATTCATTCTAATCATCAGGGGAAAAAATTCATCATCAGGGTAATCATCAGGAAAAAAAATAACATTCATCAGGGGAAAAAATACTTCCGACTATGGAGGCAGATTATTGTGATTTAGGGGGGCGCTTAGAATGTGGGGAGGTGCGCGACCCCTAACTGTCAATCAAAGTCAGAAAAAATTTACATAGGTTATTTTTGCCACAAAACACACCTTTTGAGCCCCTTGGAGGAAAACATATTGGAAAAAAGTTTTTTTAAACCACCCTTGTGGGTAAGTTAATGCAAAACGTTAGCTTCGTTAACCACTAATCCGTTAGCAAACTTCATACCTCCGTTAAAGTTGGTTATTTTTAGCTTTAATTAACTTAAGCTAATAAAGTCCGGTAATTCCTTTACATTTTGAGTGTAATTTACATTTCTTTGTATTCACTCACTTCTAGAACACATAATGAAAGGGTTGAGCTGATTGTAAGGAAAAAATTATTGCTATGGTGTTTTTTCTTTGTGTTTTGGAAGTTACATTTTAGTGATTTTACAGTCTAATCCAATTTCTGGATAAAAATAGGTTCAAATGCGCCAACAAAAATGAACAGCGATAATTCATAGACCTATGAGGCTGCAGCTGATTAATTGCCATAAAAAAGAGCTCCTTTCTTTGCTTTTTCTTCTACTATTTAGGAGTTAGATAAGGAATGCTTTTCTCCTCTTTCACGGATAAACGCGCTCAGATTTAGGAGTTAAACGAGAAATACTTTTCTCTCCTCAAAATCGAGTAAAATGAACAGTCGAAAACAATAGTGGAATCTAGTTTACAGCAGCACTGTGTTTCTGAATTCCGCGGGCTGCTTACCTTTAACTTCTACATCAATGTAATCGTCGATATTTTTATCAGAAGCGAGGTCTCCAGACTCTGAAGCCGTGTCGACGTAGATCTCTTCTCCTTCAGCTGTTTTTGTGGATTTGTTTCTTTCAAGAGTAGAGGATATGTTTGCTTTCAGTTTTGAACCTGCATGAACATTATTCGCTTTTACAATTTTCAAATATCACATAAACTCTTTGCTGTCTCCTGACAATGGTAAGTCGGTAAATAAAAATAGATTAATAATATTTCAATAATTACATTTTATACCTCAAGTTAAAAAGTATTTCCGTTGACACTAATTGTAATAGCTTACATAACATAGACATAGAGCCAGGGGCATCGCCAGCTTCGCGAGATCGGGGGGGGGCAAAATTAAAATCAGGGGGCAAAGGTTTTTGCCGAAATGAGAAGGCTTTTTCTGGCCGAAATCACAAATTTTCCGACCAAAAGCAGGTGATTTAAAAAAAAAAGGTCCTCGCCGAAATCCGAAGGCTTTTTCTGGCCGAAATCACAAATTTTCCGACCAAAAGTAGGTGATCTCCAAAAGAAAAAAATAAAAAGGTCTTCGCCGAAATCCGAAGACTTTTTCTGGCCGAAATCGCAAATTTTAACGTTTTTTCCGCCCAAAAACACCAACTTCTTTCTCCCAAAAAAATACCGTGAGGGGGCAAGAAAAAAATCGGGAGGGGGGGGCAAAAGCGAAAATCGCGGGGGCAAAAACGAAAATCGGGGGGGCATTGCCCCCCCTGCTCCCCGCTGGCGACGCGCCTGCATAGAGCCGCTGGATGTTTGAAGATTAAAACATTGTGTTTTGTTGCAAACAAAACAGAACTCTATTATACAATCTTTTTCATAGTTTTTGCTTTATAGAAGAGTATTTTAGTTTTCTAATTAAGTGCAGCTGCTTAAATTTTTGCACTTTTTATTCTTTCTTGTTTTTTGTTTTTTTTTCAATCGTTCAAATACTTTTACTAGTTCAAAAAATAACCATAATAAGCCAAAGAAATGGAACATCAAAAAGGATGAAATGTTACATTTGTGTCTTTCATATTAGAATTATAAAGAAACGCTGTTTCAAAAACTTAAGACTCTATAAAATAAAAAATCACATTCACTACTAGGGTTGTAGGAAAGTGTTAGCCTTGAGTCAGGGATTTCTGGACAACATCTGCGTTGAGTGTAATTAATTGTTTTTGGTTTTTTTATGGTTCAATGACCCGTTTGGGTAATTTCGATTTGTCTTAAAAAAATAATAATTACCGTAGATTTTAATATTGAGACAGGTTTCTTATCCATTTTAAATTGACTTGGTGTCACGACAGCAGACTTATTGCTTTATTTTTGTCATTAGTTTTACCTGGTCCTTGAAGTTGAGAAAAGTTTCGTTAATTAAACACCCTTAAATACTACGTCGTTCTACCCACGAGAATCAATAATACTCTTCAGCTTCCAAGCTTGTCAACTCAATGAATCGATTGGTTAAACACAAAAATAACATACCTTTGGTTTTCATGAACTGCTTGCTTGTTTTCAAAGTTGATCCAACTGTTAATTTAAAAAAAATTTATCTTACAATGTTCTTTCTTGTACACGAACATTCTAATTGCAGCATTGCTGTCAGTAGTGTAGCCCGGGATGGGGGTCTGCAACCCCCTCCCCCCTTTTGTCTGACAAACGAAATTCACAATAACGAAAATACCACGTTTTTCACACTTCTGAGGCAGTCTTTTGCAGTGATATGGACTCTAAGGTAATTTTAAGCCACTTTTGAAGCACTAACTAAGGGTGGAGCAAATATTTGTCAGAAATAAGGCTTACGAGAGGTAAAAACTGTGAAAAATGGCTAAAAATAAACAATCATATTTGACGGCTTAATGGCAAAATGCATATTGTGGACGTCGAAAATGTCGTGTGGAAAGGAAAGGGGGTCTATTCACTATTTAATTTAGTTCGTTACCAATCCTTTCTCTTTAATCTAGTTCCATCACCCCTTCCCCAAAATCTTTTTTTTTTTAATGCAGACGAATTAGGTTTTTATTTTTCGCTTTTTGATGATTCACCGGCCTGGAATAAAAAGATTGAAATCTTACAATTACCCTCATAACCCATTCACGAAGCTAATTTAATGATGTTTTTGCACAGCAAATTTCTATGCCATGCTTTAAAAGCATTAATTTTTACCAAAATCGGCCGGAAATTTAGTTATTTTTGCAAAAAAATTGCAAAATCTTCGAGCGCTGGGGGCTGCGTCCACAGACCATCTTGCCGCAGGCGGTTGGGGCCGTTGCCCTTAAAAACCCAGTTTCCGTGGCTTCAACCCCAGGCCCCCGAAACAGCTTCCCACTGACTGCCCCCGAAACAGCTTCCCACTTCCCACTGACTACTTGCCTGATTGCTGTTATTAAGAACCAGCAGTAATTTTACGTTAAGGCTGGCTGCTCTGAAATTTTCACAAATTTTTTCCCTCACTTGTTTTTAAATGTTATTGGACTATAAAGTGACAAAAATTCATTGCTCCGTGGTAAAAAGTTGTGTTGTGTAAAAGTTGTTTCGATTTTCAAAGCTGCAACGAACCAGACAATCTATCACTCTAACTGCTTGGAAAAATCTAGTTATTTAGTTTCGATTTAGCAGTATACAGCGCAACAAAAATTGATTTTTTGTTTTTTTTTTAGTATTTGTAATGCAGAACTATGTTTGCGTTTATCATGCAGCGGAAATGAAATTGGCAAAAACTTGATGATAAGTTGGTAGTCACTTTACAAGCTTAATCTATGTCAAAATCATTTTTTTATCATTCAGGTTTAATGCAAAATAGTTTCCAATAGCATACCTTAGACAGCTGTTTCGCCCAATCTCAGGGCTCATCAGCAAGGCTAGCAAGGCCTAAAGGACAATTATCACCAGAGAGAAAAATCTTCAAAACAAGCATCTTTACCAATTTATCAATCAATGAATCAATCTTTACCGATTACGATTATAATACATAAATCTTTACCCATCATTCAGCCAATTTTAGCCAAAATAGGTAAATCTTAGCTAAAAAATTCTTACCGAATAAAACTAGAGCTATTAATTAAATCTTTACCGAATGAAACTATTGCTATAAATCAAATCTTTACCGACTAAAGTACAAATCTTACCTTACACATCGCAGAAGAACGATAGCTTAGCTAACAAAATAAGTAAACTTTAACTGAAAAATCTTTACCCAATGAAACTAAAGCTATTAACTTAATCTTTACCGAATGAAATTATTGCTATAAATCAAATCTTTACCGACTAAAATATAAATCTTATCTTAAATCTCTCAGAAGAACAATAGGCTGGCTAACTCTCTACTCTCCTCATAGCTCGTCTTAAATGGCTACGTCTCCAGCAGGCTGAAAGGCTCAAAACTACTGCCAAATTTCAAACTAGAGCTAAACAAGGCTAACAATCTTTAGAAACGAAACGCTATCAATACCCTCTGCTCTGAGCCCTGAGATTGGGCGAAACAGCTTTCTAAGGCATGCTATTGGAAATTATTTTGCATTCAGGTTTGCTTGTAACGTTTTGAGTTTAGTTTGAACTTGGTGTAGTGGTGCATATTACTTTTTGTCACCGGACAGCTGCAGAAGCTAACTGTTAATATTGGACGATCAGCTCACTTTTTATTGCGATAACTACCTCGTGCTTTGAGGAATCCGCACCTGCTTAGGAGTTTCTAATGATCCAATGTTTTAGTGGATTTCTTCGAGTTCTTGCCACTGAATTTGTTGCTTGTTCGAAACCACCAAGCAGAGATAATCATCGTCAAGCGTCTTATCTAAAGACGCAATAACGTGACCAGGGTGCTTGATGAACCCAAATCATATAATCAGGGTCGTCATAAACCGGCGCTTTTGCCCTTTCGGCCACCCTGCCGTCTTGGATCACACCATGCATAACTAGCTGCATTGCATACCCATTTTTAATTGCTTGTTGATCCTAGCTCTGCTGCTATCGCTTTCAGCTGAGGATTTCTAAAAAAAGTACAAAGAATATATGAGCATGTCGCAAATTAGCATTAGAACCATGCATTTTATTTGCTTGAAATTGACGATAAAGAAATTATGAAAAATTCCTGATCATTTTTCTATTGTCTGTAGCTTCTTTTAGTCTACACTCTTTTTTTATAAGAACAAGTAAATTTTGATGCGAGGATAACTGTTCTTAAGTTTTCGAGAATTGTTCTTTATTATTTTGATCTTAAATTTTATTGGAGAAGAAATATAATGCCAGAATTTTATTTTTACTTACAGCTGAAATCTAATCGCAGTTAAAATAACAAAAGTTTGATTATAATAATGATTGAAATACTTGAAAAGTTGATTGGTGGAATAGAACTTGAGAATTGTTTTGATTAAAATGTTTGTATATTCGAAATTTTTTGTCTGATGCTTGTAAAAAAAGTCGTCAGAATAGAGAGCGCAGGAATGGGAGCGGCTATTTATAGAAAAAAGCCAAGCCGTGATTGGCCGAAAAAGACCAATGAAAGAGCGTCATTAGCGCAGAATCTTTAAGTTGTACACGAATTCTTTTTGTCGGCAGAGGGTGGAGTTACAAGTTGTGACAAAAATAGCTTCAAAAGCAGATAGATGGAAAGGAGAGAGGCCTTGGACAAGAATAGAAAATCTACTGTCATCATAATGCTGAGCACAGTTAGGAAAATCCAGCGGGGTAAAAAGTACTCGAATATTGTAATCAAGTATAAGTTTTGCTATACTGACAAAAAAACTACTTGAAGTAAAGTACAAAGTACCGACCAAAAAAAGTACTTGAGTAAACGTAAAAAAGTAGTCGTTTTAAAAGTACTCAAGTAAAAGTATTTCTGAAAATATTCAAGCAAAATAAACAAACTATTCAATCGACATATGACAACTGGTCGACTACTTTCACATCACTGCCACAGAGCGCTTGGTCTTCTAACCCTCATTTTCTCAAAAAGTCGTGAATTAATAATTTTTGCAAGTTTTTTGGCATTTTGTTCACGACAACTAATCAAAAAGAGCAACAACAGCAAAACTTCGACATTTAAAGATCATGCCATGCAGAATTTACATGGAGCCATTTTATAAAATCTTTGCTCTAATACTCATTCACTGTCATTTTATTATGCTGAAATTTAAAAACAATCTGGACGTGTCTTGTCAGTGTACAACAGTCTACTATATCTATTATACAGGGTGAGCCAAAAGTTCGCATCATAGCTATTTCAGTATATTTCGCCATGACCTTTTTAGTATTAATTAATTAAAATTATTGTAGATTTTTTAAATTTAATTCATTTCACAACATGTGAAGGCAGGCAGAATCCTGATAACCATTATACGTCACTAAATCACACAAAATTACTGTAGATAGCCCATTTAGATAGTCTGGGTCTCTACTGGAATGAAATTGATCGTCATATCGAAAACATTTTGGTATTACATTGCACAGTATGTTACAGTACGGTACAATAATGTTTATTGAACATACTCGTATGTTGCGCTATTTTGGGCTAACTTTGTAGGATTTAGGAATGGAAACGTTCAGTAATCATAGGACGCATTTTAACAAGTTTATATCTTTGATTGCTTCTTTCATGATTTACTTTTATAAAGTAAACATCTATGCAGTATGCGGTGAAGGGCAGACAACTAAAACCATCTTGAACTGCTTGTAGTCAAACTCGATGTGAAACGTTCACGCACACGTAGAAAAAAGGCATGGCTACAGTCGCTGTGGTGCAGAAGTGGCCGGATCCACAAATTTAAAAATTCGGAACCGATCCGGATCCAACAAGAAGAGATCTGGATCCGATCCGGATCCGCCAGTAAACAAGTAGACTTTGTTCATAACAAGGAAAGCAAAAAGTAGACCAAAAAAAAAAAAAAGATCCTCATTCAAACTTGGGGCGTTGTTTTTGCCGAAATTCAGATGAAGACCAAAAGAAAAAAAACAGGTCTTCACTAGAAAGCGGGGCGTTTTTTCAGCCAAAATTTAAGTGAAGGCCAAACGAAGAAATATGGTCTTCACTCAAAATTGGGGCGTATTTTCTGACAAAATTCAGGTGAATGCAAAAGATAAAAAAAGGTCATCGCGGAATGTAGAGCTCATTTGGTCCATAAGTAATTTGGGGGTTCAGAGCCGAATTCAGATCCGGATCCGGTCCGGATCCGCATCTTCTAATAAAACTGGATCCGGATCCGTTGCCACTTCTGCTGTGGTGGTCTGACCTCTGACGCAAGAGTTGCCACCCGAAAAAGCAGGAAAAAACAACTAACGTAACTGAATTGAAGCACGTTGTTGCAAAAATTGATAAATAACATTTTTCAAAAAATGAGCTTTTCATAGAGTTTAATTTGTTTACTAAAATTAATTTCCCTGAGAATAAAATTGCTTTAATTTTCAATCAATTTTTGGTGATAAATAGCTTAATACATCGCACTTGACCACAGGGCCAAATGGAAATTTAAAACTTTAAACGCGATTTACTCGAAACAGCAAAATGCGACTTAACAACTTTTGCCAAAACATGCTTCAATTGAACTATCCCCGGTAGAAAAGTGGACCGTTCTGACGAATTTGTCATTCAAATTTAAAATTACAGTACTTTGTACTTTTTTGAATCAAAATGCTACTTCAGTAGCGTTACTTCACTCTAAAAGTAATCAAGTAGAAGTAAAAGTATAGCCACAAACAAACTACTCAAAAAGTACTCATTATTGAAAAAAACTACTTGAGTGATCTACTCAAGAAAAAGTATTTTGTTACTTTATACCACAGGGAAGATTTATACTGTCATCATAATGTTGAGCACTAATGACGCTCTATCATTGGTCTTTTTTGAGCCAATCACGACTCGGCTTTTTTCTGTAAACAGCTGCTCCTTTTCCTGCGCTTTCCATTCCGACGATTCTTTTTGACAAACATCAGACAAAAAGCGTCGAAGAAATGAGCTTTTTTATCAAAGCTATTGAAATGCAGTGCTGTTCCGACAAATTAAGTAGGCTAATGAACAATGGCAGAAATAAAAAAGTCCATGAAATCTCCGACTTTGGTCCATTTTTTTTAATCAGTTTTTTCATGCCGATTGCCAAATCTGGTATTTTTCTTGATTTGGTTCTAAATTTTAAGCAAAAATGAGCTTCGGGTTCTTACAAAACTGCATAAAAACGTGTGAGTTCCGGTAGTTCTTTTCAAATTTAATTGTACACATATTTTAAAAACCATGCTGTCGTGGTACCTGGTGAGCCTTTTTTTTGCTGTTTTCTGTTCCTCTGGAGAGCCCTTGGGAAACTAAACAATAGTAAACTTTAGTTTTAATGCACAGTACACAATATGATGATGTTCAAACGTTTTTCTTAAATATCAACCTCTTCAAAAAAATTGTTTACCCTGTTGGAGGCATAGGCGTAGCCAGGATTTTTGATTGGGGGGGGGGCAAACCACAAATCACATGCAACGACGTCGTCAAAAACCTTAAAATAGGAATTTTTTGTGGGAGCAAAGATATCGTAGAATGGAAGATCAGAAGCTGTGGCCTGGTGTTGGCACATAACTACGAACTTGTGCAATGAGAGGACTTAAACCCATAGGTGGGCACAAGTCCATTAATCATTAATCCGTTAATAACGAAGCTAACTTTTTCATTAACTCGTTAATCCGTTAAAAAGTTTTTTCATGTTAACTGACTAAATCAACTTCCATTAAGTTCTGTTAACGGACTAAAGTAACTCCGTTAAGTTTTGTTAACTTCCGTTAAGGTTTTTGTTACGTCGTTTCAGTTTGCTTTTCTATACTTGGTTGGTTTCGAACTCAGGCTTAGCTGCATTTAAGTTTAACTTAGGACTTACTAGAATCAAATGTGCGTTCAGCAAGCACAATCGGACATAACTTACACGTGGGTCTTTTCAGAGATCCGTTAATGGTTTTAAGAAGAACACTTCTCACGTCCCCATACCTATCAGGAAAAGTTTTCACAACTTTACCCAAAGGCCACTTGCCATGAGGGGAAGAAGTATCATTGAGGAGCACAATGTCGCCTGGCTTAAGATTTTTTCTTTTTTCATGCCATTTGCTCCTCGTCAAAACCGTGCGTGGGTATTCAATCAACCAACGCTTCCAAAATTCGTCTGCAGTGAACTGGACCAGACGAAAACATTGACGAGCATGACAATCATCACCATTAGTTTGAAAGGGTGACAAGGCAACGTCATAATTAACTCGTAACAGATGGTTTGGCGTGAGAGGTGTGTTTTCGTTAGGTTCCATGGGTACGTCAGTGAGGGGCCTCGAATTGACAATCGCCTCGATCTCCAACAATACAGTGTGCAGTTCATCGTCCGTGAGAGTTTTCGTTGGCATCACAGCTAGCAAGATCTCTCTTACTGATCGAATCATCCTTTCCCATACCCCTCCAGCGTGGCTCGCGGTGGGACAATTAAACGACCACTCAATTTTCTGGGGCCTGAGAAATGAACGAATTTGAAGTTCGTTCCAACTGTCACGCAAAACTCGTTCGGAACCAACAAAATTCGTAGCATTGTCGCTATGCAAATGCTTGATGCTTCCTCTTCTAGAAAGGAACCTTCGAAGACAATTTATGAAAGAAGATGTGGAAAGGTCGGAGGCCAATTCTAAATGTATAGCTCTCGTGGTCATGCAGGTGAAAAGACACCCGTAACGCTTCACGTTTGAGCGTTTGACTTTGACAGTCAAAGGGCCGAACAGATCCACACCTGTATGACAGAAAGGGGGCTCGCTGATTTGAAATCTGGCAAGTGGAAGGTCTGCCATAATCTGATGTTGCATGCGGGGGTGAACTCGTTTGCATGTTACACACGTAGAAATGACTCGGCGTACAGCCACTTTAGCATTCAAGATCCAAAACCTTTGGCATAGAACATTCAATGTGGCATTGACACCGCAGTGGCCAACAGTTCGTTCATGTGCTTCTCGTACAATTATCTCAGTCAAAAAATGACATTCAGGTAGAATGATGGGATGCTTTAAGTCGTACGGCAGTGGAGCACTATCCAGCCGGCCGCCAACCCGAAGCAAGCCATCCGTCACAATGGGATTAAGTCTGTGCAACGGAGATGTCCCAGGAAGGCGTTTACCCTCAGTAACCAAAGCTAAGTCCGCGGAAAAGCATGTCCGCTGCACATACCCAATAACATTGTTCTCAGCTTTACTAAGTTCGTTAACCGTAATAGGGCCTACGAGAGGTCGAGTTAAGCCCTTGCTCTGAACCTTAGTCATAAGATAAGTTCTAAACCTATTCAGCCAACAAATTGCCAACTTTAACCTATAAAATGAAGAAAAATACATAATCAGTTGACAGGTAGGATGCAATAAAGTAGATTTCTGCTCGCCGGTATGTAAACTACAAGGGCTAGGACTACTCACAGAGGCTAAGCAAGAACCCTTGTTAACGGAAGCTTCCACGTTCTTCACAGCTGATCTAGGACTACTCACAGAGGCTAAGCAAGAACCCTTGCTAACGGAAGCTTCCACATCCCAGCTGATGCCTAGCACACGTGACTGAGGAGTCATTGAGGGCATCTCGCTTTTAGCAGCCTTCGACTTTTCATCCTCTGGGATAGTGCTCATCACTTTGTCACTCGAAGAAAGCCATTTAGTCAGTTTAAATCCTCCCATTGCCATCAAATCTCGCAAGTTTCTAATCAAGCTAATTGCTGCTTCTTCACAGTTTGCTCCACAGAGGCAATCGTCAACATAGAAGCTTTTCAAAACAATTTCAGAAACATGAGGATCAAAATGTTTTCCAAATTGCCGAGCTGTTTCCCAAAGACAAAATGTCGCAATACTAGGCGACGATTTGGCGATGTCAAGTGAGTACGATGCCAAGTGCATCGTAGCCAAGGTCTGGTCTGCCAAATACTTCACTAGGAAGTGCTTCACTAAGAAGCGTATATGGACTTGGCGACCCGTTTCTGTCAAAACCCAGTGGTCATTCTATCCCCTCCAAATCTTCTAAGAGGTCTCAGCGATCTAGATTAAGTAAAACTTCCTCCACTGCTAGTGCAAAATTGGAATCGGCTCGCATTAAGTTGAAGTTGGTCCACTTGGAGAAATCTCAAATGGAAGAAAAATTGCGAGAGGAAGAAGAAATGGAACGCATGCGCCGCCAACAGATCAAAGCCGAATATGACAGGCGGATCAAAAGGGCCGAGCTGGAAACGTCTCTGTATCAAACTCAAAGGGACACTGAAGACGAACTGTCGACTTCGGACAGCGATGACGCCGTTCTCCCTCGAAAAGGCGAAAGCGTTCTAAGCCTACCTAGACCTGTTACCTCTGCTCAGTCCACTAAGCCAAATCTTTCTTTAGCATCCAGTGCAGTTACCTCTCCTGATCCTAATCAAGTGCTTGCAGGCCACATAACCTCTGTGACCTTTACGCAGACACGCCCTGCAGGAACAGAAGTTCGACCTTCTATTGGCTTTAGTACTGCAGCCGCTAAAGCCCATCAGTTTACTCGGCAAAACAGTACGGCTGGGCCTAGCTCTTATTACGGCCCTACGTACACCTCGCCTGCTGAATTAGGTACCTCTGTTAGATTTGATACCATGCAGGCGCGTCAGTTTAGTCAGCAAGAGAATGTGGTGGGATCTAGTTCTCATGTACCAGGCCATGCTCACTACGGCCCTATGTACACCTCACCGGCTGACATTGGCACGTCCGTTGGATTCAATGCCGCACAAGTTTATCAACCTGCCCCGCGAGTAGGTTTGAACTATACAGCTCGGCCGACTTTTCATTCTCAGAGTCCTAACGAACCGCCTTTCTTTACGGGCCAACAACTTTATGGTGACCCATGGCGTGGTTATTACTCTGATCCGCTTATCCCTAAGCCTAATGTTAAGAAATTTGAAGGTGATCCGCTGGACTATTGGGCATTTTATAACCGCTTCAGATGCCATATTGCCGACTGGCTTCCATCAAAGACAAAAATGTCCTATTTGCTACAGCATTGTTCAATTGAAGTATCCAACAATATTCAACATTTTGCCGACATTCATGACGGTCAGTGCGCCTATGATCTTGCCTGGGAAGAGTTGCGGCAACGTTATGGTCAACCTTATGTCATAGCACAGGCTTGTGAGGAGAAATTGCTCGCGTTTCCCAAGATGGAGCGGGATGTAGCAAATGGACTGAACAAGCTGTCTGTGCTTATGAAGAGGTGTCGCTATGCTTTGGCTGACGATAGATTGGCCACGAGTTTGGACTCCGTGCCATTTCTCACATCTATTGCCAGCAAATTTCCCGCAGATCTAAAACGCAAATGGGTGAACAATACTGTGGGAATTAGCTCACGTTGTGATCGCTTAGCCACTTTTAAAGATTTGGCACTTTTTGTCGAGGAGCAAGCTACAATTTCTAATTCGGTGTTTGGCCTGAAGTTGTTTGCTCAAAGCTCAACTAAAACTGAGCAGTCAAAAAATTTGGCTAAAAGCGATCAATCTCGAGGTATCGCTAGAAGTGACCAATCTAAGAGAACTAAGGCCACGTCAGCCTTTAACGCACTGACCTCGATTGAGACAAAACCGGCTGTGCCCAGGAAGTGCTTGCATTGCGCAAAATCTCATTATATTTACCACTGTCCTCAGTTTCGTTCGCTGGCTTATGCTAAAAAGCGTGACGTGGTAAAGAAGCACAGTTTGTGTTGGGTTTGCTTAAACCCTGGTCATTTTGCAGCTACGTGTACGTCTGGCCTCCTGTGTAAAAAACAGCGCTGTGGTAGCTCTTCGCATAATACCATTTTACACCCCCCAGAGTACACTGAAAAACCGTCCCAAAGTGATTCGAGGGTTGGTGCTGAATCAAACTCTATCAAAGTCGGTAGCCCGCCAGATAGTGCGACTACGAAATCTCTTGCCACTTCTTGCACCGCTGCTGCTAGGACGCACCGTAAAAATGGCGCTTATTTGGACATTGTCCCGTTGAAGATATGCAGCGGCAATATGATCATACACACCTACGCTTTGCTTGATTCGGGCTCCGACAGAACGTTCTGCGAGCGCCGTCTAGCGACAGAGCTTGGTGTTGACCTGCTTAAAACGCCAGTCAAGCTGGCTGTTCAAACACTGTTTGACAAAGGTCCAAACAGGCTTGAAGGTGCTTTGGTTGCCTTTAATGTTTCGTCTTTAGACGATTCCTTTAACATGAGCATGACGGAAGTTGTTGTGGTGGAAGATATTCCTGTCGTGCCTTCAGCCGTTCCTGAGGTTCAAAGCTTACAAATGTACCCTCATCTTGATGGCGTTTCTTTGCCTAAAGTTGAGAAAGGTTCTGTTACGCTTCTCATAGGAAATGATTTTGTGGAGGCCCACCGATGCTTGGAGAGTCGCTTTTCTCCAGACCCTCAGCAAAGCCCAGACGCTGTGCTGACGCCCTTTGGCTGGATGCTTCGTGGCACGAGGCTGAACCATCCACTGACAGAGGCAACGCCTGCTTCTAGTTTTATAGTCCGAGGACTTATGTGGCCTTCAGACGTTCGAGATCTTCATGACTTGATCTTGACTGACGAAGGTGAGATGTTTTCACCTACAGGTGATGCAAGCCTTTACGACAACGAAGGCTTTATGAAGTTACTGCGCGATCATCATGAGATGCTTGAGTTTGGTTTAAGGTATTCCATGGAAGATCCCATTGCTTACGACATGATGGTGCGAAATGTTAAGTATGAAGACGGCCACTATCAATTGCCCCTTTTATGGCGTAATGATGCTGATGTGTTACCGCGGAGCCAAGACATGGCGCTGCAACGACTTAAAGGCCTAAAAAGGCGATTGCAGAAAAATTCTGATCTTAAAGCCAATTCCTGTGATCAAATGAAAGCGGTTTTGGATTCCGGTTATGCTGAGCCTGTGCCGGTGGCAGAATTTAATGCAAAGCACAAAACCTGGTATATACCTCACCATCCCGTTTTAAATCCTAAAAAACCTGGCAAAGTTCGCATTGTCTATGATTGTGCGGCCACAGTTGGTACTAAATGTTTGAACGATTACCTGATGAAAGGTCCTGATCTGACAAATTCTCTTGTCGCTGTTTTGCTCCGTTTTAGGAAATGGCTAGTTCCCATCATTTCTGACGTGGAAGCCATGTTCCACCAGGTCCGTGTTTCACCACCGGACAAGGATGCACTGAGATTTTATTGGTGGCCAGATGGTAATATCAACGATGAGCCGGCAATTTATCGCATGGCGGTACACCTGTTTGGCGCCAAATCGTCGCCTAGTATTGCGACATTTTGTCTTCGGGAAACAGCTCGGCAATTTGGAAAACATTTTGATCCTCATGTTTCTGAAATTGTTTTGAAAAGCTTCTATGTTGACGATTGCCTCTGTGGAGCAAACTGTGAAGAAGCAGCAATTAGCTTGATTAGAAACTTGCGAGATTTGATGGCAATGGGAGGATTTAAACTGACTAAATGGCTTTCTTCGAGTGACAAAGTGATGAGCACTATCCCAGAGGATGAAAAGTCGAAGGCTGCTAAAAGCGAGATGCCCTCAATGACTCCTCAGTCACGTGTGCTAGGCATCAGCTGGGATGTGGAAGCTTCCGTTAGCAAGGGTTCTTGCTTAGCCTCTGTGAGTAGTCCTAGATCAGCTGTGAAGAACGTGGAAGCTTCCGTTAACAAGGGTTCTTGCTTAGCCTCTGTGAGTAGTCCTAGCCCTTGTAGTTTACATACCGGCGAGCAGAAATCTACTTTATTGCATCCTACCTGTCAACTGATTATGTATTTTTCTTCATTTTATAGGTTAAAGTTGGCAATTTGTTGGCTGAATAGGTTTAGAACTTATCTTATGACTAAGGTTCAGAGCAAGGGCTTAACTCGACCTCTCGTAGGCCCTATTACGGTTAACGAACTTAGTAAAGCTGAGAACAATGTTATTGGGTATGTGCAGCGGACATGCTTTTCCGCGGACTTAGCTTTGGTTACTGAGGGTAAACGCCTTCCTGGGACATCTCCGTTGCACAGACTTAATCCCATTGTGACGGATGGCTTGCTTCGGGTTGGCGGCCGGCTGGATAGTGCTCCACTGCCGTACGACTTAAAGCATCCCATCATTCTACCTGAATGTCATTTTTTGACTGAGATAATTGTACGAGAAGCACATGAACGAACTGTTGGCCACTGCGGTGTCAATGCCACATTGAATGTTCTATGCCAAAGGTTTTGGATCTTGAATGCTAAAGTGGCTGTACGCCGAGTCATTTCTACGTGTGTAACATGCAAACGAGTTCACCCCCGCATGCAACATCAGATTATGGCAGACCTTCCACTTGCCAGATTTCAAATCAGCGAGCCCCCTTTCTGTCATACAGGTGTGGATCTGTTCGGCCCTTTGACTGTCAAAGTCAAACGCTCAAACGTGAAGCGTTACGGGTGTCTTTTCACCTGCATGACCACGAGAGCTATACATTTAGAATTGGCCTCCGACCTTTCCACATCTTCTTTCATAAATTGTCTTCGAAGGTTCCTTTCTAGAAGAGGAAGCATCAAGCATTTGCATAGCGACAATGCTACGAATTTTGTTGGTTCCGAACGAGTTTTGCGTGACAGTTGGAACGAACTTCAAATTCGTTCATTTCTCAGGCCCCAGAAAATTGAGTGGTCGTTTAATTGTCCCACCGCGAGCCACGCTGGAGGGGTATGGGAAAGGATGATTCGATCAGTAAGAGAGATCTTGCTAGCTGTGATGCCAACGAAAACTCTCACGGACGATGAACTGCACACTGTATTGTTGGAGATCGAGGCGATTGTCAATTCGAGGCCCCTCACTGACGTACCCATGGAACCTAACGAAAACACACCTCTCACGCCAAACCATCTGTTACGAGTTAATTATGACGTTGCCTTGTCACCCTTTCAAACTAATGATGATGATTGTCATGCTCGTCAATGTTTTCGTCTGGTTCAGTTCACTGCAGACGAATTTTGGAAGCGTTGGTTGATTGAATACCCACGCACGGTTTTGACGAGGAGCAAATGGCATGAAAAAAGAAAAAATCTTAAGCCAGGCGACATTGTGCTCCTCAATGATACTTCTTCCCCTCGTGGCAAGTGGCCTTTGGGTAAAGTTGTGAAAACTTTTCCTGATAGGTATGGGGACGTGAGAAGTGTTCTTCTTAAAACCATTAACGGATCTCTGAAAAGACCCACGTGTAAGTTATGTCCGATTGTGCTTGCTGAACGCACATTTGATTCTAGTAAGTCCTAAGTTAAACTTAAATGCAGCTAAGCCTGAGTTCGAAACCAACCAAGTATAGAAAAGCAAACTGAAACGACGTAACAGTTTTTATCGTTAATATCTTGCACTGGTCATTCATCGTACCGGTACAAACCAATTTGCACTGGTAACACTTGTTGCGCATTTGCACGGGTTTTATAGAAGAAAGCGAAGAAAGGAACTCTTTTTTGTGGCAAATAATAAGCTGCAGCCTATGAATTATCGCTGTTCACAATTTCCAAAGGTTTTCCGATCGCAGCTTTGTTAGTGCATCCGAATTCATTTTATCTTGAAATTAGATTAGACTGAAAAATTTAACTTTCAAAACACAAAAAGACCACCATAGCAATAAATATTTTCTTACAATCAGCTCAACAGCGTCAATACGTGTTCTAGAAGCGAGTGAATAAAAAGAAATGTAAATTACACGCAAAATATTAACGAATTAACGGACTTCATTAACTTCCGTTAATTAAAGCTAAAAATAACGGATTAACGTTAGCGGAGGTGTGAAATTTGTTAACGGACTAGTGGTTAACAAAGCTAACGCTTTGCGTTCATTACCCACCAATACTTAAACCAATAGTTAAAATGCGAAAATGTCTAAATTGAGAGACGTGTTTGAGTAAAAAAGTGTACTGTAATTCGAACGTATCACAGACGGGGTCAGGGGGCGAAGCCCCCAGCCGCTAGGGGATTTTTCGTAATTTTTTGGAAAAAAAGCTAGTTCAATCCCATTGGATCACATTTCGCACGTATTTAGAGCCATTTAAAAATCAAGTTGTTCAGTCCTCCTTTTGCTTGCAATTTAAGTCCAAAACACGTTTTAAATCTTGCATTATGGTGTTAAATTTTGTAAGTGATTTGGCCCAGGTAGGGGAAAGTAAAGTACATCGCCTCTTGCAATATTTTAGCAGTAAATAACAATCCACTCGAATATTTTCCTTAGAGATTATTGTTTTGTCATGAAAACAACCAGTTATAGGAGTATATATACGGCCAGAGGGCCCAAGCCATCTCAATTCAAAATTTTGTTCAATAAGCATTCCCCTTACTGTAGCTAATTTTTTCAAAAGTATTTTGTCGCATAAAAACTGGCGAGGTGGAGGTGAATTATTATGAAAAATGTATATCAGATAGTTACGCCTAGAAACCATGTTATTGCCTGGGCCGAATTTACATTGAGTTGGGCTCCTGGCACTTTAGGATTTTTGCTATATTTTTTTGCCAAATACGTACAGGTGAAAACCAAAACAAGTCTTATCTGAGCGCGGGGCCCCTGGCACTGTGCCATATGTTAAATCCGTCCCTGCTTATTGCATTACGTTCATAAAAAGGTTACATGAGGACCTCAGTTATCAACTTTTAAAACAAAAACCCTTAATTTCACTAGGGTTATGCGTTTAAATTGGTTGGCAAACATTAAATTAAAGGGGCCCTGGCTCCCTGGATCAATATTATTGTTGGAGGTCGATTTAAGTTGGGGGCCATTTAGTTATTTTTGTGTGGGGCCCATTTAAATTGGTTGGCAAAAATTAAACTGGGGGGCCCCTGGATCAATATTATTGTTGGGGGCCCATTTACATTGGGAGCTATTTAAATATTATTGTAGGGAGCCCATTTAAATTGGTTGGTAAAAATGAAACTGAAGGGTTCCGGGTCCCTTGGATCAATATTATTGTTAATTATTGCTGTACGCGAGTACTGTTGTACGCGTAGATGCCAAAAGAAACTGAAACTGAAGAAACAATAGTCTTTTTTGTGACATTTTTGTCATTGGTAGCATTTCAAGGCGGAAGGGGGGCGGGCCTCCTGACCCCCCCTGGCTACTCCTATGGTTGGAGGGAGAGTATAAGTCTTGAGGTTGTTTAAGGTCACTCAATGTTTCTATTGCATACCAGCCATTTAACTCAACGTTAATAATACTTTGATGAAATTAGCAATAAAACTTACCAAATGCATCGGAAGATTCTAAAATAGAAAAAAAGTCTAGTTATTAATATTGTTTCTTTTTTTCTAATTTTTTTGTGTTCAGTACGTCAAAAAAAGAATTAACCCTGAATAGAGTCTCCCTCGGAGGAATATTTCAATAATACCACTTCAAAAATACTTTTTCAATAATTATTCAATTAACTTTTGCAATCCATATCGTCTAAAAGTTTTTTTTTGTATCATTTATGGCAGTACTCTACAAAAACGATAAAAAAAACAAAGATGAAAAACATAATTGAATGAAAATTTTTGGCAGCTGTACTTGAAAAAATATTTCCATACTGTGATTTAGAGCGTAGCAATATTTTAACAAAATATACACTAATAACCTAATGCACGTACTAATAGCGCTAAACAACGGCAGAAATCGATTTAGCTTTTATTTGCCTTTAATAAACTTTACTTAAGAAATCCCATTGAATTTAAAAAGATATTGTTCGAAATCAGTTTTATTGAAGAAATGAGAACTACTTGAGGTAATAAAGAAATGCCCCAAACTTTTTCCATGATTCCCCTTATTCGCGAAAATACATTTCAATCCGTTTGACTCCGTACCATTGACAACCATGCATTTTGCAATTTTGGGACATCACAAAAGGCTTACTATAGATCAGTACTGGTAGCCTAGGTCCACAGGCTCCAGCAGCAGTCAAATTTTCAGATTTGGTTATAGGCTTCTCACTAATTGCTACCAGTTGGTAATCGCGTTTCTTAATCTGCGAGAATTTTTGCAAAATTATGCCTTTTGTGATGTCACTAATTTGTAAAATGCAGGGTTGCCGATGGCTCGGAGTCAAACGATTAAATCGCGAAAAAAGGGAAATTGTGGAAAAAGGCATGGGGCAACTCTTTTTTTACCTCAATATAGTTCTCATTTCTTCAATAAAACCGATTTAGAGCAGTATCTCTTTAAGGAATCAGTCTTTCAATAAATTCAAAGCAATTTTTAAGAATCAATTGACAAAAGGCTACAATATAAATCTTTAAACAAATTTTGTCCAATTTTTTTGTAGTTAGAATAGAATAATATTTAACTCATTGTCTGTGATGATTTTTTGATTTAAATTTACGGGTGGCTGCTTGACGCGAAGACCTTAAACGGTCACTTTGCAGTCTCCCGTCGAGATAGCTTAATACTGCATATGCTACAAATTTTATAGCTGTTCTTTTTTTGTTTTTTTCTCTGTTATCTCGAAAACAAATATTTTGCTTTCTTGAATAAACTATGCCAGATTTTTATTGCTTCAAATAAGAACTGAACAAAAGAAGCTTATCCCAAATATACACAAATAACATGCGTTTGTCATAAAATTTATCCAACTGTACAGGTACTGATTTTTGTTTAAATATTAAAACACAACTCCAGATCATCAGCAATAGCATGAATATCCAACCGCAAAAGATCGTTTCTCGCTGATTTCATTTAAAACGTTCTCATTATTTTGTTTGGTTAAAGTTTAGAAGCGACATGGCTGCACACAAAACACAATTAAACGAGAGATCACTAAAACAATAATTCAGGGACCCTCACCATAAAATATGCGTTCTTCTTTTCACTTTATTGGAGAATAAAGTTCTAGTTTATAGGAGAATAAAGTAACACAAATTTATTCTTTCTTGGTTAAAAGTTGTCTTTTGTTATCGATCACGATTATACAAATCGGCAAATCAACAAGGGCAATATAGAAAAGGTCAAGAAAACTGTGCTGATTACTTACAAATGCTCAGTATTCTTCGATTATACATTTTCACGCTGGAGCAGACATTGTTCTTTTGTTCTTAAAGTTTGAGCAAAACTAATCATCATGTTTTACGAGATTGTTCTTATAAAAAAAGAGCATCGCAAGGTAAGAGGCGGTAGTATATTTTTTATTTTTTATTTTTTGTCATGTTGTTTATTTTACATGGACACAGTACATTCGTTTTATGGTGAAGTCAAGAATTCACGACAATGTCGTGTTTTAGTTTGCTAATAGATTTGCAGTTCTTTCTAAATGTTGAAAAATTAGCTCAAAAAAGCTGCAAAATACTGTAGCTTAAAATAGAAGCTTTGTAGTTACCATAAACACTATCCTCTTCCGTATCAGCAACGGTATCAGCGTAGACTTCGTTGTCACCTAAACAAAAGAAGACAAATTAATCTTTCCGCTCGTGCAAACTTTATTGTATTTAGACTATAACAATAACGTTTTATACTTCCTTAATTTAAGTTTACGTGGGCAGTCGTGGTAAATAGTATGACAAAATAGGCACTATGTCAGTACTATAAACGGTAGTAGGAGTACTTAAATACGGCGTTTCCATTAACTACTACTGGCTAAGCTTTACCGATATGACATGATGAGTGCTATCGCTTGCCAGGTAAAATACTGTAACAACAAAAAGCACCGATAATCTTGTAAAATTGCTGATATATATTAGTCCTGACCAGAATTTCACTGAGGCGGGAAACAAAAGCAAAATTGTTTTTGTTTGAAAAATATTTCAATTGGGCGACGTGTTGAGCAAAGTGGTACAAGTCAAGCGTATTCCAAACAAAGTCTGGGCAGATTTCTCGCCAGAAGCCATGGGGTCTGAGGTCAAAGTCCCAGCCGCTAAGCAAATTCTCCTGGCTTCCCTGGTTGCGCCACTGTCCCTGACGAAGGTCATCAGAAGGGCTTTCCAGAGCTATCCCGTCAAAACGTTGGGGTGTTGATTTTATAATTGACTTTGACTTTCGAAAACAAAATTAAATTTTTCATTATACTCGCTAAATTACGCCAAGACGTGCAACGAGTTTGCGGGACTCATCTCCGCGTCATTGCGCCAGGGCAACACAGCTTCTTCGGAAACGTCGCAGTGGTGGGCAACACTGTGTAAAAATTTGACCGGCCGGAAATTTGAACCTTAGACATCCCGCTCCGAGACGAATGCTTCAATTACTGATTCAATCAGTTACCGATTCTCAATTCGATTCTAGACAGTGCATACCTCGTTTCCATGTAGTTGAGCAAGTTTATTTTATTATGATGTTTATAGAAAAAAACGATTCTACTTTTATTGTTATACTCGCTGCACTACGCTCAAGCGTGTAACGAGTTTTCGTGACCAATCTCCGCGTCATTGCGCCTGAGGACAACATAGCTTCTGCGAAGAATTGTTGCAGCGGTGGCGAGCCGTTGGCAACTCTGTGTTCGATTTGACCGGCCCGAGGTTTGAACCTCAGACCTTTTCAGAGGAGAACGCGATACCGCTTTACCAACCTTTTTTATTTATTGAAATTATGTTTCAGTGACGTCATAAAGCTTAGTTCATTTAAGAATCACTGCACTGTGCCGAAAGCAGCGATGCTCTGAAGCAGAGAATCTTACCCTCAATTTCAACGTCATTATAATCTTCATCTTGATCGACTACAACGTCATTATAGTTGTCATCGTCTGAAACAAAGACGATAAAAGTTTTTAGCAAAGCAAAGATGATAAAAGTTGTAGCAAAACAAAACGCTATGTCAAAAATATAATTGAATACTCACCAACAGAAGCGGATTCGTTTTTGGCCTGGAAATAGATAAAAGTAAATCAGCGTCAAAAGCGCATTGTTATGAATTTACATCTCTTCCATACTCTTCTTAGTCTCATTAAAAACAGCCTGCAGTGCTTTGAAATTACACGTCCCAAAATTGAAATGTTTCAATTTAATTTTATAATCAGTTGAATCAAAATACATAGAACGTGGATTTAATTCACGATTTTTTATGTTTCTTTGATCCGAGTTTATTTATTCCATGCTATGAATAGTTGAATTTACAGAGGTTTGAAGGTATGCTTAAAAATAATATACACTGAACATAATAATATAGATAATACTGTACGTCAATAATATATATTGTAATATACAAACCATTGTTAAAAATAACATACATTAGCAGTAGCGTACGCAGGATTTTTGAAAGGAGGGGAGGGCAGAAAATTTGAAAATAATGAAGACGAAAAGTAAAATTTCTCCACTCAAAATCAGTCTGGTTTTTGACCCAAAATTAGGTGAAGACCAAAAAAAAAAGTTTTTCATTCAAATTTAGTCCGGTTTTTGGCCCAAAATAAGCCATTGCATCATGCCCTCCCCCCCTAAATACGCCCCTGTACATTAGTAGCAAGTTAAAATAAAAGTAGCTCCTAATAATTTGATACTGTTGCGCTTGATAGTTGTGTAATTAACTAGAAGCCAAATATAATAATAACAAAATTTTATACTTACTTTGAGAGATTGCTCTGTTCTGAAACAATAAATTGAATAAAATCTTTTAGGAAATTTGGGCCAAATTGAATTTTTTAAATGTTTTGGAAATGTTCCTTCAATTCAAATTCGTTGTTTCAAGATAGTTAACAGAGTCAGTATTGCCTTGTTGCTTTTGTTACAGTGAAAAATTAATCATTCAGTAATGACATGAAGACATCACAGCTAGAACTTCAATTTCTTCAATTTTGATTTAATTTTTACAGAGGATTACGGTTGTTACATTACTGGAGAGGAGGAGTAACACAAATACACAAGCCCGGGAATTTGTTGGAGCCGCATAGATTTAAGAGGCCCGAACGGTTAGAATATTGAGTAGCAAGTAACTAAGTGACGAAGAATGGAGCCCCAGTAAAACCCAAAGTCAAACTTGAGTGACAACCTTTTTGGTCCTCATCTTAAATTCGTCCAAATCCGGTTAAGACTTTTTTGGTTCTTTACTATAAATCCGGATCCCGCAATGAAAAAGTTGCTGGTCGGTTGCAAATTATCGACGTCTACGTACTGTATCCAGGACATGGAATTTCTCACAACGGCCATTGTTAGTTCGTACGAATAAACCAGGCGCTCTGCGCCTGTTTATAGCCTGTACCAGCACACCAATGCAAAGCATTTGTTTGGGTTCTGTTTGCAAGTCTTTCGTCTCGTTGGGCCACCACACCAAGTAGACTGCTTTGCCCAATGGGAAATTAAAGCAGAGTGTCTTTCCTAAGGACACAACGAAGCATTACCAGCTTGGGAATTGATCCAGGAGTCAGCAAGCTTGCTATCACAAGCTTCTCGGCAGAGTGGCCAAGATGGTAAAGGCGTCGTTTTTTACGACGGCCCTGATCACGTGTTCTGGGTTCAAGCCCCACCCTGGTCACGTTTTTGCGTTCTTGGATAAAACACTTAATGATGATTATCTCTTCTAAATGGCTCGAACAAGCAGCTAGTTCTGTGGACAAAAACTGAATTGGATCACTGGAAACTACTAAGCAGGTGCGGATTCTTCCGAACCACGAAGATGATTCGCACACATTTCATAGCGGTAACTTAGTTAGGATCATCCAATAGTTATCGTCCGACGTTGCCCGATAACGGTAGGATGATTATGGAATACAGCAACGTTTTATCAACTGAGCTCTCGCCGCCTCTTCAGTGACCGCGACCAACTTATTTAGCTTTCGACGGTTCGTATCGCTTATGAATGCAGAACTAGCAACTAAAATTGCAAAAGTGTTTGAAGGGAATCTGATTTAAAATTATTGAATAAGCTTCTGTTTGTAAACAGAAGTTTTCTTACTTAGACAAATGGCCTTCAACCTTTTTTTTCAAGTTTTTCATTTCCAGTTCAAAGGTTTTGTCGGTGACTTTGTTCAAAAACAGCAAAATTTCTAAACGAAAAAAAAAGAATCTGTCGTAAAATAATGGAATGTAGAATAGGTAGCAGTGGTCTAGCTCCTCAATTACATATAATGCAACACAATCAGCAGCCCCCTCCCCTCTCCCCGAATCAGCGACAAGTTAAATTTGAACCCAACAAGCAAATCAGAAGCAATTTTTTCAACGCACTGCCCCGGACTTGAGTTTAGCTTAAATTCAGAGCTCATCAGGAGGGCTTGCTTAAAAAATCTGGTACACAAGATCAAAAACCGAACAATCCTGGAAACTTGAGAAATAACAGAAAAAAATCAACGCGAACAATAAACAGCGTAGTAGCCCAGACAGGAATTTCGAAGGAGGGGTGGGTCATAAAGTGTAACTCAAATCGAGGGTATGGGGGTGGGGGGGTACGAAGCCCAAAGTAATATAAAAAATGTACGTTTTGGTTAGCTTGCGTAAAGGCACCGCGTCTGCAATTGCTTTCGAAGAGTGCCCTGCGTATTAATCCATCCCTGTCAAAGCTTTACAAATCTACAAGTTGCACAGCATTCGTTAGTCGTTACCTTTCAGTATTTCCACACTTTCCTTGAGAATAGTTTCCATTTTAGATAAAATCCAAAGCAATGTTCAAAACATTAAGATTGGTGAGCTAATAGAATAGTGTAAGAGAACAAAACTTCTTTGTTAATGATTATTACTATAGCACGAAACGTAATAAAACCAAGACAAAAAACGTAGCAGGAATCAGTGGACAACTTCAAATTTAAGTTATGAACAACTTCAAGTTATTACTCTTAAAAAATTACTTTACTTTATTGCTTCGTTTAGAAATATTCAATTTTTTTTTCAAGATTTGCGAAGACAAAATACTAAATTTGTTGATAACTGAAAATAGTTGATATTTAATTTATTAGTACAATACCATTTTTATTCTATGATTGTTGAGCTTTTCTGAAAGGCGGTGGTTTACTATAGTTAAAATTGAACTATAATTTTTGATATTTTTTGTTTTAATTTTGGGGCTGCGGTTGCAAAGATATTCAACAAATACAAGTTTTTGGAAACTCTGAGTTTTGTTCTTCCCGCCAAAACCACAGTAGGCGTAATAGTTTAGAGAACTGTGGTTTTGTCGGGAAAAACAAAACTCAGGGGGATATCTTTTTGTATTTGTTGAATATCTTTGCAATCGCAGCCCCAAAATTAAAACAAAAAATATCAAAAATTATAATTCAATTTTAACTATAGTAAACCACCGGAATTGGCTGGATGATTCACCGCCTTTAACTGTAACTACAAATTGCTGCTAACGGTATTTTGTAGTCTTTTTAGAACTGATTACCTTTCTGAACTATTTAACAATGTTCTTTGTACTGACATTGCAAAGTTGTGCTTCAATTTCTATGCCCTCAAGTAATTTTCAAGTCTAAATCGTTTTCTGCCGTAACACTGGAAGAAAAAAACGCTTAACTAAACCAACGCAACATTAAGGCACGTAGTGATTTCATTATTGTAAAGGTGCATTAAAGCGCCATAAGACGCAACGTTATCTAAAACTGATACAAAAACCTGATGCTACTGTCACTACTGCATATTGTGTAAATTACAGGGTTTCGGTAAAACAGGAAGCCGTGTGGTATTGTTTGGTTAGCACTACTTAAAATATTTACCCTAAAGTTAGTGGCGTAACTGAAGGCAAGCTTTTATGGGACTGCCCCTACAATTCGACGGAATTCAAGACCAAAAAATAGGTCTCTGCCTAAAATTTGTGTCTTTTTACGCCGGATTTAATTGAAGACTTTTCTCTTGGTAGTTTTTTTCCAAAAATTCGTTGCACTTGGGATCCACATTTAGGGGAAAAATGTGCCCTGCTACCCCTGACAGTTATGCCAGTGCCTACAGTATAGGTTATAGCAGGCACAGTACGTAGTGCAAACTGTCAACAATGAATATTAACCAAACATACTGTATAACCTCTTCGATACCACAGTACGTAGCAAATATTTTCGAAAATAATGTAAATAGTACAATCATCATCATTGCATGACAAAAACTGCCGATGACATAGTGTTCGCTGTATATGCTTTTTAAAGGACAGACGGAATAGATTTGAAGTATGGACTCTGATTTGCTGGGTTGGAAATCAATGACGTGGCAAAGTGCCATCTGCAAATCTTTAGCCTCTGTGGGCCTTGTCAATTAGACTCGGGATGGCCAAAATATTTAACCCTTTTTTAATCGGGGGTGCGGGGTGGGGGTGCATTTCTACCCCCTTATCTCGGTTTTTTCATGATAAATCCTTCGCAAAAAAGATTTTTATTTCAAACCATCTTGACTTTGAGTCAAATTTTGTCACAAGCAACTCCTGAAAATTTCAAGTTAGTAAGGTTACGGAAAGTTTCCCAAATTTAAAGTTTGCCGAAGTCACTTTTCAAAATCTGAGCATTTTTGGGCCAATATTTAACTTGAATGACGTCATAAGACTGTTTTTGTGACGTAACTACTTTGACTTAGGCATTTTATAATTCAGAATCAAAAAACAAACCTATGTACGAAAATTGAACAGCCAGTCACATTATCGGAACAACGACATGTTCCGAAAATATAGCCGTGACGTCACAATAACACGTCATCAACTCAAAACCAATTTTTCAGGAAAATTTCGGTGAACTAACCCGCATGCCAAATTTGGTGTTCCCATGATCTTTGGTTTAGAAGTTAGGTAGGGGTATTTTTGCCCCATTGTAGAATGCGTTGGTCAATTACGCCGCAAAGGGTTGAAAAATAACTCATAACTAGAGCCATTTTTATTCTGACCTAAAATAAATTTTGACTTTATTTTAGCTATATTTTGACTTAAACCTTTTAGGCCTTATTGAGCTCCGATATTTGATTAAAAATATGTTTTTGTAATTCGCACTTCACGTAAGTTTGAAGAAGGTAACCTTCTTCGCTTTTCATCAACAGCACTTAAAAAGAAACCTCTATCAGTCAGTGTTGTGATTAATGCAACTAGTCGCTGCAAAACAAAAACTTACGAAACTGCGCACTTTTCCATGTTACTTTTTTTTTTATAACCAGTAAATTTTGGATTGAAACTGGCTGTTTTTAAATTTTCACGAATTTTCGGCCCCATTTGTTTTTAAATTTTATTGGAAAATAAATCGACACAATTTCACTCTTGCTTGTTTTGTCGATTGCCAAAATTGTAAAAGCAAAATAGCACAGCCTTAAGATTTCATAAATCGGTTATATCGTTGCGATATACGGGACTGCATAATAAAAATTGACTTTTGGGATTTTTAAATTTGAACATAGTGCTCGTAATTATTTTATTCATGCAGAGGCTGGCATTCATTTTCTAATTAAGGATAGTTTCGTGTTGTTATAAGATTGTTTTTTTAAAGAAGTTAATCCAGGCAATTGTATTGTGATAGATATATTGTAACTATTTGCGAAAATTTGATTAGCAAGACTTCATATTGTATGAAACTGCGATTAAAATTTTGATTGCTGCTCAAATGAGAAAAATCAAGAAAACAAACTTTGTTTGCTTTTGAAAAAGACTTTTTGATCACAATTTTGACCTATCCCAAAATTTTGACAAATAAATTCTACCTTAACTGGCCCCAGAGCACCCGAAACCAACGTTGGTATACGTTTGATATGATAAGGCCAGTAGAAATTGTGACTTTATTGTCGCTTGCGGGCCCTACTCATAACGTATAAAAGATTCTAAACTTAACAGCAACAACGATCACGTTTCAGCACAATGGCACTTCAACAGAACAACCAGCCAATCAGGGGATGAATTTCCTCTTAGCGACGTCATTTACCAAATTTTCTGAAATTTGCGAAGTTTTAGGTGTGTTTTGGAATTAAATCTTCCTCCTTCTCTAGATGCCATTATCGACGCAATATTTAACGAGCCCCATTCAACCATACTGATTTGTTGGCCGCAAACGTCTAATTATTTTCAGCAATGCCGGCGGCGTTGCCTCCAGACCCCCACCAGGATCTACCAAAGCATGTGAGAGCGAAGCTCTTCAATTGTTTCCCTTTGACTTAAAAAACGCTTCTACACTTTTTAGGGGCGTTTACCAACCCAAGCTATTTACTCCGCCTAGTAAAGCAAATTCAGATTCTGTACTACAATTAAACCATGATTGAATTCTCAACGTTCGCTTTGAAGAACCTAATTGTTGTCTTACTCAGTTAATCTTAAAACCTAACTACATCTGTCTTCAGTCAAATATTTGCAAATAACCTAAATTAACCAAGAAAAAACCTTATATTTCACCAGCGGTACAGCTTGCAAGCGTAGTATACGATACATTAAGCGTCAATACATAGAGCGGCCAGTTCACAATTTCATAAAATACAAACAAATCAACTAAAATTACACTTTTCACAATAATAACGTAAAAAAACTCTTGCTTAAAGTCGATTGCATAACCATTTCACACAATCACGGACTATTACTAGAACCTGTTATGTCTACACTTCAACCCTATTTTTTTTATCAAAAAACAAAGCAGAAAAGCAGCAGCAGGGTAAAAGCTGAAATGTTGCCACAAAACGAAGTTTCCAAAAACGATTTTTGCATCAACAGTCAAAAATCAATGAGTCCCTATCTAGGCTGTTGGTATTGCCGACGAAATACAGTTAATAAAAGCCGAAGCCATGAAAACTGCTGATTTATTGAAAGTACTGTTTTGTCACTCCAAACTATAAGCAATGAGGGCCGATCAATTGGGTTATATGGTGATCCAGATACATCAATGAAACTACAATGTTTATATTTCACGTGAATTCATTCAACAGCTTTGATAAAGCATTGTGGAATTATCATTCAATAGAATCACCATGCCTGTCCTGTATATGAACCTACGTTTACTTTAAAATGCCCTTAGGTTATTATTCCATTGATTTAGCACAGGCAACTATGACAAAACTACTGACGCGAAAACAATGAAGCCGCCTACCTAGTGGGTCGTAAAAGAAGGCCGATGTGCACCCATTAGCAGTGTCGCCCTCGCGGATGGGTTGCATACTCTGGTGGTAAGAAAATAACCACTTTTCTTCCGGGTTCTCCAACGCATTAAAAGCGTTCTGTAAGGTTAACAATGAACATTCTGTTCTACTGCATCATGCTGTCTAATGTTCCACGGGAAATTTCAGTCGACCACGCTAACTTCAACCTTATTGAAGTCGCAAATCGACGGGACAAAGTTATTTCAGACCGACACAAAAGAATTGCAAACGCAACTTTCACGAGAACTGTGGCACAACACGTATCTTTGTCCTTTAAACTATAGTTAGGGTAAGTAAGAAGCTAGCTTTCGATCATGGATGCGTCTCAGAAAATTACTAATTGCGGCAGACTTTTATTTTAGTCGGCGACTTTTTGACCAGCAAGGATTGGTTTCAGATGCTTTGCGCACGCCTGTTTCACCTAAACGACGTTTAGAGGCAAAAGTATCAAAACCATTTTACGTAATGACATCTCGAACTAAATCGGGTGTGGGCCAAAATATCTCAAAGTCAAACCGGTCGGGTGTCAAATTTGATTTCTCACGTCAAAAAGTAGGGAACCAAATTGGGGCGTGCGTTGTAATTAAGTCTTCGATCGCGTTATTTTAGTCAATTCAGGAAGTATGTCACGTTAAACTGGTCGCGTAAGCAAGACCTGTTTCAGAGTTCCCCTGCAACTGGCCCGATCTTCCAATTTTTACAGGGCATCTTCAGGCTCCAGAACTACAATCAGTGCAAGTCCGTAAGTAAAGTTCTCATTGACGAATTCAGAAATTATAGATTTAACAAAAATTGTACAATTGATTATTCAGTAAAAGTGCATGAAATCATAACGTCTTCACCCTTTATGTTACAAAAAACACATTTAAACGCACATTGTCATAGATAAGAATATTAACAAATTTACATAACGTAGTATTTCGTACAAAATCATGTCTCGTATATATTTTATTTTTAAAAACCTAATTAATTCATATTTCCCAGTCCTGTACCTCTTTAGTTATCCACAGGACTCATGAGTCGTATTCTGGTACAAACGTAATAAAACGCATTTTTAAGTCTCACGTCTGGGTTGGTGATACGTAATTTCCGGGAAAAGTCCCGAATACCCCCGTTCGCTCACAGGTCCCAACATACCACCCATCATCACATGTCTCGACCACCTTGACCACGTCACCTGGGACCAGGTCTAATTCATCCTCGTTGCTGGCCTCGTACATGTAAAGTGCCACGTAGGTCCCAATTACTTGCCCATAGTCAACAGCAACTGGGCTTTCCGGTCTGGGGCTACCAGACTGGGGACTGACACAAGAGGAGGGGTAAGAGGGTATTGAAGGGGTTAGAGGTTTCGTCGCGGGTGAGAGATGGTTATTTGTGCTGGCAGATTGGTTCAAAGTGGGTAACTGCTGGTTTTCGTTCGATAGAGCTTCCACAACTTGGTCTAATTCGCTAAGATCCACAAATTCATCCTTGGAATTAGGAAGCTGAGATGACTGTCTCTTGGACTCTTCCTCTGCAAGCTTGCTAGCTCCGTCCAGCATCACCACATCAATGACATCTTCCCTATGCATGGACGGTTCGTACGAATGTAAAGTAGGGATTGTGTTCACAACGGAATTAGCAAGGAAAGCCGCTCTTTGCTTTCGTTCTCTTTCTGCACAAAAAGAAATTTCTATAAAAATGTGCTTTACATTAAACCGCAACGTTCGCGACTCCGCAAAAATTTGGTTGCGTTTAAAATAGCGAACAAAAAAAGGAAGCAGCTCCAGTTGCAAGATATTACACTGGTTCGAAATAATTCCAACTTAGTAAGCAGCGTTATAGAGACATAGACTTAAATCAAGCATATTTCGAAAAACGGCTTATTCTACATTACAAATATTGATCTATTTTTCAAGATGACAGGCCCTTAACCCTGCCAATTGGTAGCGGAGGATTAATTATCGAAAAGAAGTCAAAAAAATAAATGAACCACCCCCATGAGCTACACCACATGTCTGCCATGATAGCCTATGAACAAAAATAACAGCCGCGTACAGCTGACTGCTTCGAGAAATATCACCCCTCAACATCTAGGCAAGCTAACCCTCGAATGCTACTGCGCCACATTTCAGCAGCTTGTAACACTTTAGCAGCTATTTTCGATAGTAGGCTATCACAACAGATATGTAGTGTAACTATTGGGGTGCTTCATGTAGTTTTCAAAATATTGAAATAGTTAATGGTGATAGAGTCGATTTAGTTAGTAAAATACTTCATCGTATTTGCAAGGACATTTATAATTGTAATTCATCATATTTGCAGTATCACTTCAAAACCGCTCAAGTCCATCTGTTGCCTCCTAGCAAATTGGTATGTAGAAATAAAGTTTCAACTACAAACATTAAACAAGTCACTCAGAACAATTCATAATATTCACCAGTATTCTTACCGTCTGGTTCATCCGAACTTGCTTGGCTAAGAGCAGATGATTGTCTAGAATGAGTGTTCACGGCGCGAGGTGTTGTTTGCTGAATAACTGGAGCTGATTTTTTCGATTCTGTTTCTGGTTCCATGACGACTTCAACGTACACAGCAGGAAGGATACCAACAACACCTGCTAATTTCCCTCTGTACCTAAACACGATAGAAAAAATTGACTAGCTCGTTTTAAACAATTCTTGCAGTTAAAAAAACAAATCAAGCAGGTAAATATTTTAGATGCAAGGTAGGGGAAACATTCGTGGAGAAGTTACTTCACGTTGTTACAAATCTGGAGTTTTGAGATAATCACAAAACGAAAAATAAATCATCGCCTTACAATGTAACTAAAATGGCGACTCAATTTACTTCACGTTAGGAGCCCTAAATATTTTTCAAGTATTAGTCAAACTTTTCCCATGGGTAGGCGGTTGAAAACTTAGTGAATTTGCAAAACCAGCCGCGTCAATCACCAATTATAACTAAAAATCCTATCAGACAAGATAAACCAAGATTAATACCAATTGTCGTCGACTTTTTTGAGCAAAACTATTTCATCTCCTTTTTTGAAGGACAATTCCTTTTTGGTACCTCCTTCGTAGTTGAATTTGGCCCGGGCTTGGCCGTTTCTCAGAGGTTTTTCAGGTGTAGTTCCCGATATTACCTAGAACGGATGTTACCGTGAGCTGAGTTTTCTCTTCAGTCTTCAACAAATCAAAAATGTCGTCAAAAGCATGAGCTGTAACTATTAATACCAATACTAGGGCAGTCTGTGATTGATATCAGGGTTTCAAAGAGAGCTTAATAACGAAGAGTTAGAGCTAATATCACAGCAGATTACCACCGCATTACATTAAAAACCTACAAAATCCAATTACGGGTGAAGCGGATCGTTGGGTTTTATAGCGTTTTAATGCTCTAATGTTGTGGTAATCTCCAGTGCTATGTAAGACCACAAATCAAAATTTAACATTTTGAATTCTAGAGATTGTTTCATTAGTCTGTGAGATCATCAAGGGTTAGACAAATAAAGGAATTTTGTATTTCTAATAGATGCTAGTGCCATGTCACCCCATTCGTAACAAGCGACCCAATAAATTAATTTGCTCGTGTTGCAAGTGCTGAAAAAGTGAATCAAGACTATTTGAAGTGACCAGTTTGACGCGAGTCCTTTTAACGTGGCTAGTTAGGGTTTCACGTCAAAACGTAGTAGAGACAAAACGGCGTGCGTCGAGGTGTATGGGAATTAGAAAGCATTTTTGAATAGTGGTTTCCTACCGGAATTCTAGAATCAATTGGTCCCTATGCGCCCAACTGTAGGACCCCTGGTCATCCCTGGTAATGGAAAAATCAATGAGATTCAGAACAAAGTGCTATCATTTGTTACATACCTCTAAATACGATACTGGTACAATCCCGCTTTTAGATCCATCCACTGATTGCACCATATACCAATTACTGTCAACTTGTTTGGTAATTATTACGGTCTGTCCTTTTTTTACGGCATATTCCTTGGCAGTTTGGGCGGCGAAATCAAATTTTCCTCGGGCAGGAAGACGCATTTCATTTTCCTAAATGAAAACTTTGTAAGGGGGGTCAAACCTTAAATTTATGGTTTGTTTGTGTAAACCAGGTACTTAGCGTCTCTCTAACCGCACCAACGCAGTGGTTCTGTTTGCAAGTCTTTCGTAAGCCTAGGCCACCACATCGGATAGACTGCTTGGCTCCAATGGGAAATAAGTGTCTTTCCCAAGGACACAACGACGCATGGCCAGTTTGGGAATTGAACCGTGAATCAGCAATTTATGGTGATACGCACAAATTAAGGGAGCGAGCACAAGGCTAGTACGAAAAAGTGAAAACGAATTGATCCCGGTGTGCTTGTTTGGTTCAAATTTGCTTAGCGTCACGGTCTATTGATTGGGAGGAGGGGGGCTACTGGTTGTTGAGGAGCTAGATTTCTACAGCCCTTTTCATTTTTCTAATGTAGTTAACAAACTTGTCCACTCGTCATGTGAAGATGAGGGCATTTTCTTAGGAAAGGAACAATAGTAAAATGATTTGTCACATAAAGAAGCGTTGATTTTGCAACCTTACCGAATACTTGTAAAAACTGAGTTACACTGACCCATCGTTGGAGTAGAATTGCCCACCAATAAGATAGATATTGCTACGGCTACACTTCGGCGACAATTGCGACGTTTTATTGTTATTATCCGGCTCTTTTCTTGTGGTTGAGAGTATGGTGCAGTAAAAGTATTGGGGGAACTACAGAACCTCAGCTGTATTGGGGGACCACGAAAAAAGTAGCCATTTTGAAGCAAGTCCACCTTTTACGACCCGCTAGGTGGGCAGCTTCACTATTCTGCCCAATTGACGCACGGGTTATCGTGATAACGTAGTCGATGACGAGTTATAGTGATGACGTTGCGAAGACAACTGGCAAAAATTGAAGTTTCAAAATTTTTGAACATATTCTATCATTGCTCGCCGATTTTCTGTCATCGGAACGTCGCAACGCAATCAGCAGACAGTCTTCACGACACAATCATGAAAACTTTAAAATTCTCGCAATATTTTTGACGAGTGCAGGTCGTAAACGAAAGTAACGCAATTGCTCTTAATGTAAACGCTACAGTACCCACTATTCCACTCTCCTTTTAGCAGTTTCAGAAATTTTAAATATGCTTCGTAATAGGAGAAAAGTTTGAGCAGAGAAATTCAAGCCATTATATGCTGAATTTTAGCTCGGATATTACATTGATTTTGGTTGCTTTATATGCATTGTGTCATGATGTAATTTATGGCTTATGACAGTATCAAATTATAACGCAATTTAAACGCGCAAGCTGTGCTAGCATTAACAAAAAGCCACAAATCAGCAATCTCTCGATAAATAGCATCCAAGTAACCCGGTATTGCACTGCATCAAACCCGGTGCTACACAGCTTTAAAACATCACATTATTAATATCGCGATGGGTGCTGCGCCTCACCTGCATCACTAGGAGTTGAAACGATTACTCAGTAGAGATGCGGAGACAGCATTAAGGTGTTGTCGAATGAAGTAGCATTAGAAAACGTGACGTCTCTGTGAACTAAAACTAGTTCTACCTATTTCACTTCTGGAATAGTTCAACTCGGTATTTCTTTGCCATTAATACGTAGGACTGCATTAAATACTAAATCGTCTCTACAGGATGTACAAATTCGATGAAAATGCTCACGGCGAGAACTCATTATGGCGAAAATTAAGAACATACTACCTTTTTGATGTTTAGAACGCATCTTTTCTCCCACTCACAAGCACAACTGACGCCATGGGTCCAATTTAGGTTATTTAGGGTTCGAATAACAATGAATTAGGGGCTGGGATGGAGTTACGGCAGGGGTAACTCTAAAACCAACCTCTATTTTAAAATTTTCCCGACTTGAGGGTTGGGTCAGTGACATCAAAACTACCAGTGAGAGGGAGAAAAAATGCTTTTCTACATTGACGCACCTTAAGCTGTAGACAAGACAAACTACACTACTACCAGTAATACCAACATACAAAGACAAGATATCTAAAGTTCACAAAGTTTGGGACGGTTAATGTTTACCAGCAACTCTTAGAAGTTCAAAACAGTTCGCTGAGATAATTTAATCAACAAAAATAGTAGAAACAAATCACAACAGAGTTTTTCAACCACTTGGACTTCATAAACCATCACGAATTTAATCTAGTGGTGGCAAAAACAAAAAATAAATAAATCTTTGAATCTTTACCCCCAGACAAAATTCGCTTGACTTTTGCTTCGGAGAAAACCAACAGCTCTACAACGCGGTGACAACGGTCAATTGAAGCGAATAGAGCAAAGCGCTATCAAGACAAGTTGACGAAAAACAGACGCGTTTTCAATATCACATAGATAACTGACTTAATCATGGTTCTGTCAAGGCATGCCTAGTCTATTAGTAACTTACCGGTGGCTTTTTATGCGTTTTTGGTGTTGGTTTATGACTTCTGGTTGGAATAATTCGCTTGGACTCTAAAACAATGTAACTTTAAGAATTAATCTGACGATAGAATGTCAGAACTCGGAAGCGTTTTCGCACAAAAATATGTATCTCTGGCTCGATTGCAAGAATACTTCAAAAGTTCTCGAGGTTAGCGAAAACGCAATTCAAAGATAATTAAGTTTTAACTAACCCTGGTCCAGACAACCCCTAAATTTAACTTTTAACAAATCAATATTTATCTCAGTGTCGACATCGATATCGATGTAACTGTTGAAACATATTACAACTAGTTCAAAATCCACCCCGTTACTTAATCAATCTGTCATACTGACTTCAAACATTTATAATTTTTTGTGTTTTGAAATGCCTTTCAAACAAACAAAAAAAATGACCGACGAAAAACAATTGCTAGACGTTACTGACCATAATATTGCAGTACTTTTGCAAGACAGCATCGCGCTTTTCAAAAAAGAATTATCAACTACGGTAAGCTACGTAACTATACAAGATATTTGGTCTCAACGTAACCTAACAGAGTGCTCGATATCAGTAATGATCAGAGCAGAATAAACAATAAAACCACTAACCACAACTGCTGGGCCTTGTAGCCAAAAAACGGTTTCTCATGTGGTTAAATTTTTTGGAATAAAGACTTACCCAACTTAAGGACCTTTTTTCGACAAAACAGACTCTGTTGTGGTTTCAATTTATTATTTTCTAAACTGACTTTATTGTGTAACATTAGATTAAGTTACCTGGAGCCATTTTTCTTTCTGGTTCAGTTTTCGATGTAGTAAAGTAGCTTGGACTGTAGCTGTTGGCGCTGGCAGCTTTAGGAGAACTGGCTTTTGCAGATGATGCCTTCACACTCACGCTATCAGAAACAATCAGATATTAGACCGGTGAATAGTTCGGTCCGCGACATCCTGACGCGACCGACCTGACGCGAGACAACTCACCCCGGGAATCCTGACGCCAGGGACATCCTGACGCTAGGGACATCCTGACGCTCGGGACATCCTGACGCCAAAAGCTCCAAACTTTTGCGCTCTGTTTTTTTTCTTTTTCTTCTTTTCGCTTTTCCGCGCTACGCCACAGCTACGCTTTTAACGATTAACGTTCGATTATTGTGACGTAAGTATAATATTTTCCGTTAATTGCAAACTTCATACGAATCTCTGTTTTGCAGATACAACTCAAAAGCGAGGTGTATTTTTGCGACAAAAATCGTGATGAAATCAAACTCGAGTTAGCGAATATGTAAAATCGCTGGCGATAAGTTTCAAACGATGACTGAATGCCGCGATTGAAAGTAATATATGTTTTGCTGTTATTAAACGACCGCGTAGATATTTCATAAACAATAATATGCGTGATTCATTTATTAAGAAAAATGCTCTGAAAGGAATTGTACGTTAAAAGAAAATAGTAAAAATATAATTCAAAGTCAAGTACTGCAAATCGAAATTAATTAATGCAGCGATTAAAATTTAGTATTTTTGCCTATTATTATTGGATGACCACCTAGCAATTTTACACGCATTTTCATAAAAAAATTGTTAGTTTTTGGTCAGCAATAATTTGTCGATAGACAACGTTTGAAAGCAAAGTTGAAATTACGGCCAAGAAGGAAAATAGATTAAAAATATTGTGCAATAGTTTGTAATTATCCAACTAATTACTTTCCCAATGGGTGGTTTATTTGGTTTTAACCTTGATAAATGGAGCCATTAGTTTTTGCAATCGCAGTTTTTAACTTTGAAAGAACAAAACAACACGATCGCACGCTTCACATCAGCATGCCAAATTATCGTAATTTCTCCGCTTGCAAAATCAAAGCATTTAAACAATAACAAGTTACTAATTTGGATAAGCTCCAAAATTTTCAGTTTATTAAAGAGTAAGATCACAAAAATGACAACAAGCTGCTAATCGAAATGCTATCGATAAATTATTGCTAACCAAAAACTAACAATTTTTTTTATGAAAATGCGTGTAAAATTGCTAGGTGGTCATCCAATAATAATAGGCAAATATACTAAATTTTAATCGCCGCATTAATTAATTTCGATTTGCAGTACTTGACTTTGAATTATATTTTTACTATTTTCTTTTAACATACAATTCCTTTCAGAGCATTTTTCTTTGTAAATGAATCACACATATTATTGTTTATGAAATATCTACGTGGTCGTTTAATAACAGCAAAACATATATTACTTTCAATCGCGGCATTCGGTCATCGTTTGAAACTTATCGCCAGCGATTTTACATATTCGCTAACTCGAGTTTGATTTCATCACGATTTTTGTCGCAAAAATACACCTCGCTTTTGAGTTGTATCTGCAAAACAGAGATTCGTATGAAGTTTGCAATTAACGGAAAATATTATACTTACGTCACAATAATCGAACGTTAATCGTTAAAAGCGTAGCTGTGGCGTAGCGCGGAAAAGCGAAAAGAAGAAAAAGAAAAAAAACAGAGCGCAAAAGTTTGGAGCTTTTGGCGTCAGGATGTCCCGAGCGTCAGGATGTCCCTAGCGTCAGGATGTCCCTGGCGTCAGGATTCCCGGGGTGAGTTGTCTCGCGTCAGGTCGGTCGCGTCAGGATGTCCTGCTTCGTGAATAGTTTACGGGTAGCAGTACTGTACGTAACAGCTATTCCAACCCTGTTGCAATTGTGATCAATAAAATTTCAAGCACTTTTGGCAAAAAATGATGGCGCATTATACCATTTCATAATGCATTTAACTATATAAATGTACCAGCCTTAGGGCTGCGTAAATTTCGCTAATTTAGCCTGTTTAAGTCATTTCATGTATCATCCTAGTTCTGACTGATTAGTAGGTTGTAGTTGCCCGGCTCTCTCCTATGTAGAGCAGACGCTCCACCCATTCGACCACCGACCGGTTTTTGATGGGCAGCTTCGCTGGATGGGCACTATGCTGCCCCATATAATACACGGGCGAATGATGAGTATCAGACAAAGACAAAAATTTTTCAAATCCATAGAAGATATTTCTCTCAAAACCCTACCTATGCAATCTTTATTAGACTAGAAACTGACGCAGAGTTAAGCTTTTATATTTCAAAGTCTAGAGCTATAGCTTATTGTATTTGGGGGCAAACTGCCGAATCCCGAGCTTTTTGCATGGTTATTATGGCCACTTTAAAAGTATGGTCTTAAAATATAGCAAAGCATATATTAAGTTTTTCGAATGACCTTTTAAACACGAACACAGCGCATGCTTTATTCAAACGTGCGACAGCGAGAGTTATTGAACAGGATGTATCGCGACTAAATTACTACTATTTTGCATACATGTCCATAACACCCGGTTTCCAGCATCTCATGCTTATTACAGGAGTGCATTGTCTATGCCTGGCACTCGAAAGTACTCGTTTTAACTTGACATTATTCTGTTCCTTTTTTGGTTCGATTTCGAGAAAGAACAAAAATCGAAAATTAGAACCCGCAAAAAAGGTTACTGCTTATTTTTTGCAGCACTGATAGGAATTTTGCCGACTCATGCACCACGGTAAATAGTCTGCTTGACAAACTCATCGGCAAAACAAGCCGAGAAAATGAAAAAAAGCCTTTTAGATGTTTTCGCTCAACGCACAGCGACTAAATACATATTGCCTATACTTGCTTTATTGGTAACTCTAATTCAGTTACCGGTAGTTTTTTGTTATTGCTGCTGGTAAGAAAAGTAGCGAAATCGGATATAAGCTAATCAATCAAAGATGTTAAAATCAACTAGTTAAAAAGAGTTTTGAATTTAGATGTTGAAGTTTCGAGCTAACAAAAGAATTAAAATGAACATTTTTAACTGGATTATGCAACCGCACCGCACATTACCGGTATCTATATATTATTCTTCAACTAATTTTCAACACTTAGTTAAACATTTTTTGGTCACTTGTAGTAAATTTTCACTAACACAAAATTTATCACGACAAAAGTTAATGAAGCGGTAAAGTCTGTTAGCATACTACTTTTCAAAAAAGTTTAAGAAATTATCTTGCTTATGGCCATTGTCTGCCCAGTTGTAGAAACGTCAGACGATACCACAATCTAAGTCTTAGAGTCTCCTGTGCTCTCATAAAAAAAAGTGTAACCCTTCATCTGATCTCCAAATCTCAAAAGTAGACCAAACTAAGCAATTATAAGCTTTTGCACTAGATCAATAAAGTTGCTGGCAATAATGCTGCAAGACGTCCACAATAACTTTAGCAAGACAATCGATTTTCCTATACATTTTCTAAATTTCAAACAATCAATATAAATACGATTTAACTGTCCTACCTACAACTAAAGCAAGCTTGAACCAAAAAATAGCGTTAACATAGTTTCTACTCCTTAAAAAATGTTACTAGAATTCTGAAATGTTTCTTATCGTGGCAGCTATCCCTAGCAAATACCAAGAAAGTATTTTTGAAAAGCGAACATACAGCAATAAACGAATTTAATGCGTAAAATGACATATACTCGAATGACAGATTATTGCTACCGCTAAACGCTTACGTATTAAATCAAAGAAAACTTATGACACATATTACTTCTAATAATTTGAAATTAAGACAGGGAGACTTGTCTAGCAGAAAATTAGCCGAAATGACACCAATTACCGAATAGGCAAACGTGACTAGAGATCAGATTAATCTACTTTACTGTTTATATACCTAAATCAATTGGTCGATACTTTACAAACAGTTTTGGACATCCCTTTAATTTTATTTTGGCACTAGAATTCAAAATTTAGAACTGAGTTTGGAAAGTGTTATGTTGATAACGTCATGAGGAAAAGTGATGTCATAGTAAAAAAGAATCTCTGCATATTCACTCAGTGAAGGAAGTTAAACGAGGCATGGGAGTGTAAATTGCCTTTAAATTCGGCACATCAAAGTAGGCAAAGACTTCACCCAATGGCAAAACGCTTTGTTTCCAAAGTTTTTTAACTTCGTTAAAAAGATGCCATTAAGCTCACATCCAAAACTTGCGGATTTGAGTATGGTACGCGCATGCAGTTCAATTCTAGTGACAATTTTACCTTTTTCTTTTTCGAATTTACACTAAAAAAGATCGCAGGTTGGATCAAAGCAGTCTAGAAGAAGAGAAAACCTGCAGTAACGATCAATCAAAATATTTTCGAAAACGTTACCTTGAAATTTGCTGTGGTGGAGCTGGCATAGCTTCGTTTCCAGAATCCTAAACCAACATACAAAGTGATTATTAGATGTCAACAAGCAATTCGAAGGGTTTTTACAAGCTAAAATTGGCAGATTTAACGGTGCCAAACATGGTAATAATTTAATTGCTCAAAAATTTATTTTTATCCTCTACGATGATGACATTACTATGTATACTGAAGTTGTAAACCAGTAAACACCGTTAGTGAGTTTTTCTGCATTAACTAGACCGCTTAGTCAAAAAAAAAAAGGTGGGTACACTTCAAAGGAAAAAAAGGGTTATTTTGAACGAACGCAGAGCCTTAGATTGTATTTGTGGGGGTTTATAAAACTATTATTGCTTGTTGTTTACTACGTGTAGTGATGTCAACAAACAAATTAACACCAAATCAAAACGAATCAAAACTTCGCCAAGGTTCAGTCACCACAAGCTTAAAGGGGCACCAGGAACCAAATATATTGTAATAAATTTGGCGCAATGGCCAAAAGACAGCGAAGAAGTCTTTCGGACTTTCGGTTTTCGAGCCAAGATGTCACCTGCTCACCTGTCTACCACATACACACGATGGAGACTTTGCACTGCTTTTTTTTGCTAGTTACTTTTAATGCTGAACGTCAAGTAGGGACGTTGTGAATACCAAAAGGATAAAGGCAAAAGGAACAGCTAATTTCGAGCGGTAACGCGTTCGTCTCTAGAGCGGGAGGTCTGAGGTTCAAATCTCGGGACGATCAAATCCGACACAGTGTTGCTAATGGCTCGCCACCGCTGCGACATTTCTTCGAAAGGAGCTGTGTGGCTCGCAGGCGCAATGACGCGGAAATGGGTCCCGCCAATACGTTACACGTTTAGGCATAATACAGCGAGCATGATAAAAGATTTCATAGTCTTTGGTTTGACCGGCCCCGGATTTGAACATAAGTCTAATATTTCAATACCAACGCTTTATCCAATCGACCAATTATCGCAATTGCTTTCGAAAACAACATGAAAGGAAAATTTTAGATCTACTTGGGAGTTTTTCTCATTTGGATGTCACTTTTCAGACTCAACATTGCATTTAAAAAAAGTTGCCATAATATTTTGAAGTTGAAAAATAGTACATTTTGGTGCCCCTTTAATGATCTTGAATAATCAAAGAAAAAACGGTGCATCAAGAACAGCAGTAACCGCGTAGCATGACAAAAAGCCGCGTAGTAATGCAAAAGAATTTCAAAAATGCAATGGCACACGAGCAAGATTTACAATATCTACACCTGCGCTAACGAAACACGTATATTTTGACGTATAAAGTTAGCTCAAATACGCATTGGTTGCAAGACAAAAATGATAAAATCATAACAATGCATTCAAAAATAATACAAGAAGCAAACGTTTTCTCATTTCTTCTTGTTGATTCTAAAACTGCAGTAATCTTTTATTAAGCTGAATAATCACATATGCAATAAATCAATAAATTAGCGTAGTCAAGAGTTAGAAGGCAGTTCTTGCAGAGCTGGTAGGCACAACATAGCTTTATTATGTGAATTTATAAAAGCCCGGTAATACAAAAAAAGCGAACAACATTAATCGCAATTAAACATTTACAAAAAAGCAAAAGACATTATTTGAAAAATTTACATGAATTGGTTTGATAGGGATTTTACGCAACTTAAAAAATGCACAGCTTTAATTTAAAAAATCGTTTTGCATAATTTTGGGGCCTCCTCTAATAGCAATACGTGGGTTTATTTGCCACTCAATGACAAAACCTAAAACAAAACTATTGAATGTCAGTTGCAGAGCGCTAATGTTAGTAAATAACAAAAAGTTAAATCGCTAGCATATGAAATCTTATAACAATTAGGTTTTATGGTTTCGGTAGAGAGGTGACTTTCAGGAACGATATTGCTGCTAAGATTAAAAATACCACTCCACTTATCATCTTACTATGCCATGTGTTCGGAAAGTCACTGTGCACTTACATAAAAAGTTATTAGAAACGTGCACAGTGACTTTCCGAACACCCTGTACAAGCTAGGCTAAGTTCATACTTCAATAATTGATATCGAACGTTTTCGGCGTTTTAGAGATACTTGGCTTAGGCGCCTTCGCTGAGTATCTTGATGAGGGCGTTCTGTAAGACGCCAAAAACTTTCGATTTCAATGCGATTCCCTGCCATTGCAAATTCCGCAATACGTGTAAATACCCGTGTTTGAAAATTGCATGAATTGTTTTTTGTCACTGAAAAATTTATGTTTGTCCTGCTTAAAAAAAAAATTAGCCTAGCTTGTAGTAGCGTAGCAATAAATGGAGTGGTGTTTCTAAGCTTTGCAGCAATAAAGTTAGGTATTAACTTAAACACACTTAAAACTAAGTGTCGGTTCATATTAAGCTGGCTGATTGAAGATGCCCGGCTTTTTCCTGTAAATGAAAACATGGTGCAACAGAAACACCACACCGAAGAACCCCATCTGGACTGGAAAATCGGGAGACAAAAGTGGTCTTTCCACATCACTCAAAGAGTGGGCACCACTGGACACCTCGTCACAATACAAGAGGCCATTGTTGATTGTCGCCTTTTAAGACCCATTGGGTCGGCGACTTTCCTTTTACTGTTCTACCACGAATAAAGTCACTGTTCAGTTGTTCAAGAGTGTGTAAAAGATTTTATTAAATACAGATTAAATTTGATTGGAAAAAAGTTAACTCCAAATTTATTTATAAAGATAACAATTTAGGCAGTTTTGAATTAGCAATTAACTTCAATTATTTCGAGTAACACTTTTAGTCGCAGTCGGTTAGGCCCACAACGTACAGGCGTTTGGCAGTTAGACGCAGAGCTGGTTTCTCAATAAAATTCAAAGTATAAAGCTACGGTAAGAGCGAAATTGGTTTAGGATGAACTACCTAGAGTTCCATATTCAAACAGTATTTGCATTTGGAAATTTTACAAAGTGACAAACTGTTCTGCGTCTCATTGTTCTGCGTGTAACTAAGAGCACATAATCTTCATCACATTCTAATTATAGCAAACAGCAAGAACTGCAAAGCAAACATAGTATTTGTTATTTTCTCACCTCTTTTACGACAACATCCCATATTTTGCCAACTCGCTGTAAATGTGCAAAGAAAAAGAGTAAAAATCGAAAAAGTAGTGGTTTTAGAAACAAGAAAAATGAAAGAAGTGTCTATTCTACTTTCTGAATTTCTGTTATCGGGAGTCTTACCGTTTGTGGCTTTCGGACATCTTCAAAGTAATCACTCCAGTCCATTTTAACAAAATCTTCTAAGCTAGAACTTCGAGACTGTGGAAAAGAAAAAACAGATGAAAGAAGAGCTATGAGGAAGACCATAAAAGAGATAGAAAAAGATTTGGTATTCTTAAACTGACACAGACTAATTCTGCGTACTATTCGTTCAACTGACACTTGTCTAGCAACAACAAAAAATCTGTTTCTACAACGAAAAATCTGTTTCTACGACTAAAACTAGATCTTCTTAACGTGCTTGCAGTAATCATTGACGAATTTAGTGCACTTGTTTAGATTTACAGAGAGAAAACTGCTCTAATCTCCAAAACACAGCATTTTGTACATTTATCTACGCTAAGATGTCTATTTATATATTATACCTAGCAAATGCTTGGCTTAACCTATCGGCTAACTTCTGACAATACTAGTTCAAAATGAATTTCAAAGCTACGCTATCGCCTCAATTGGCAATAGTCTTTGTTTGCTAACAAACAAAACTAGAACATGAAAGAGAATACTTTTAACCACGAATATGAGCAGCCTAAATAAACTGACGGACACAATATTTCCATTAATCATTACTAATTACCGCCATAGTATATTCAGTGAGTTAGAGCGCAGAGCTACAGGTGACAGAAATGATAAATTTGTAGTATTTTCTCAAATTTCCTGAAATTTGATTTATAATAGTTCCTAGTCTACTTTGCAATATAACTTTTCTGAAATGCCGAGACTTCACCCATTTTTGATATGGGATGCCTATGTTTGAAGTTTTATACAATAGTAGAAAAAGAGCGAGGGCCAAAATAACACAAAAAGCAAATAAAGAGAGAAAAAAAACAATGACTGCGGTACTTGCGCTAAAATTCTAGTAGCAAATATTGAGAAAACTTCACGCACAAAAGGGTTTGTATCCTCTCTATCACTGAGTAACGGTAAATTTGTAGTCCTGAATCTTTCACGCTAAACTCACGTAAAATAGCCTCAGAGGAATACGCACATCAGCTTATTAATCTGGAACTAAACTATCATCTGTCACGAAAACCTATGATTCTACGAGAAATAAATGGTCAATAGTTTTCAAAAGATTAGTTGTGTAATTGATACCAGTATTGATTAATGTCCCGTAATTAAAACCACATCAACAATGCCCCACACTGTTATGTTAAACAATGCCCTATCGTAATACCGGTGGTAAACACAACAATTAAACAATGTCCATAGTAGAAATTGCAAATACAAGGTGATTTGACGCAGTCATGCAACATAAAACTAACTAAGCGACGAATTCAAAACAACTATAGTGTCAAGTAGAATGTGGCGACTTGTAAATTAATAGTTCAAGTGTGCCAAAAGCAAAGAATAATCTAAAACCTACCTCTACTAAATTTCAGCTTTCTACGACTTACCTATTGTTTACGAGATACTTCAATTTAAAATTTAGATCGCCCCAACAGAGTTGCTAGTTAAAATTTTATCTTTTCTGAGACAATATTTAAGGTTTTTTTACAATTGTGTTGCAAGCACCTGAATACAAGGGTTTTGAACAACAAGAATTAGTGTTTACTTACAACAACAGTATTTTAGCAAGTTAGGTAGGATATACCAGTTCCTAAGAAATTAAATTTCAACGGGCAACACTGTTGGGGAGACCTCTTAAACTTTAAGGTGAAATATCTCAGAAAAAAAAGGCTGAAATTTGGTGGAGATATGTTTTAGATGTTTCCTTATCTTTTGCATATAATCCAAGCCGGGTGCTTCTCCCTCTGTTATCGTACTCGTGTCACTCCAATACTACCATAGTTTAAAGCCTGTCTTGTGTTGAAGGACTGCGGGCCCACCTGCATTTATTTTTTCCGACGTCTTTTAACCCTATTTTACATGGGAGGGGAGGCAGGGGGGGCATTTTTGCTACCCCAATGTCGGTTTTTTCGTAATAAATCTATTCAGAACTTTTTTTTCTTCAAACCAACATGACTTTGAGTTAATTTTATTCAAAAATAACTCCTTCAAATTTTAGTAGCTAAGGCAAAAGGAAGATTTCCAATTTTAAGGTTTCCCGAAGTCACTTGCCGAAATCTGAGCAATTTTTGGTCCATATTTAACTTAAATGATATCATAAGATGTTTTTATGACGTATATTTTGCCTTACGCATTTTATGATTCAGTATCAAAAAACAAACTTATGTACAAAATTTCAACCGCCTATGACGTCACTGAAAAAAGACGTCATTTTTTTCGAAAATATGGCTCTGATGTCACTTTGATGACGCCATCAAACTCAAAACCAGTGTTTTATAAACCTTTGGTGAACACCAACTCGCATGCCAAATTTGGCGATCCCATGACTTTTGGTTTAAAAGGTAGATACTGAGGGAGGCATTTTGCCCCTTCCCTCTGTGTTTAATGCGTTGGTCAAATAGCCAGCGTAAAATGGGTCCACGACAACTGACCGCGAACCAAATGACGCCGATTGGCTGAGAAGGGTGATCATAAAAATATTTTACTATTCCCAGAGCCATCTTGCCCGAACCCTCACTTTGTGACGAAATCACTGCGACGAAACCGTTGGTTCGCGGTCGGTTTGTCGCAGTCAGTTGACCTGGTTCGGAGTAAAATAGGGTTAAAAGGCAAATTCAACTTTTGTGTGGAGTAATATTGCACAATACTGGATAGCATTTTAGAATACAGCGAGACTGCGATTTTTACTGCATTACTTATAACAAATAACACAGAATGAAAGACTGTAAATACAGTGAGATTTCTTTTGCATTTATACCAAGATGCAAATGAACTCAAAAATTAATGACAAGCTATAGACAGTATCCAGAGTCTTAGAGGCACAATCAAATCTTTGATTAACAGCCTAAGACATATCGTTTCGGAATGGACATTCGTCTTTTATTCCTCGTCCGTATAGCTAGGACTGCAGGTATGAATATGAGCGTAGAAAGACAAAAGAATCGCAAATTAACCAGATCATAGCAGAATATTTTTTTTCTTTTTAATCAAAGGTTTGATTGTGCCTCTAAGACTCTGGATATTGTCTATAGCTAGCTTATAATTAATTTTCTCAGTACATTGCTCTTAATAAACTCAAAAATGCTTTACAAAGCGAGACCAGGGAGAACAGGTGTAACACAAATGTTAACCACTAAAATTGATCATTTAAACTGTATTAGGCCACAAAAGCTAGAGAAGTAAAATCCCTGTTTAAGAATTCAGATCATTCACCTCAAGAATCAAAACACCGTTTCATGTTGTTATGAACTCCTCTTCCAAGAGGATTGTGACCGGGAAAAACAGTAGATAAGAACGCCGTACTTGTAACCTAAAAGTTGCTACTTGCTAGCTTCTACGTAGGTTAATCGTTTCAGGGGGATCTGGAGGCAAGCAATCTAGTGCCTAAGACTTTCAGGCGTTACGGATTAATACCGAAACGTCCAGGCGGACTACACGACCGTACCCCTAAGGTCCCGGTTGCATTTTTACGAAGTGTACCAAAATATTTATAATGTATCGCTTTTTCCTCTTTATTTCGACTTAAATACGATTCGACAACCTTGGCTTTGTGGTGTAGTGGATAAGAGGCCATTCTGTGCCACTCTGTCAAGTCACGTCCTCGAGTCAGATTTGCGCTGCGTTTTTTTTATTTTTTATGCAGAACCTTAATTGCATTCAAGTTGAGGTTCGAGCAGTTTGGGAGACAGGTAAAGGTTATGCTAAAGTAAGGGTACACTTCGGAAAGATGCTTTCCGGTATGAGCAATATGCTAATTATGATGACCTATGGTGACATCAGTCGGCAAAAACAGAACAACAAAAAGGACGTTAGCTTATTCGAGAAGTACACAAACTGCATTGTATGCAAGCATGCACAAGAAAAAATATCATACCACACAATAACACCTCTGAAAGTCAAAGACGCTACATAAAAGTAGACTAATCATGCCTATTGATTTCAAGAGAGAAAATACAAGGCACACCAACCGAATATCATCGTGAAAACGTAAAAATAAGGCTTTGATAACAAGCAAAAAATAAAATAAAATCAAAAATCATGCAATTCTTTGATCAAAAACTGTGACGAGAATAAAGAAAACAGCAAATCAAGTGTACAAATAAGAGTGCTATGATCAGTGTAATTCAGTGGTTCTCAATTTATGGTTTATTTTTGTGGAACTGACTTTTGTTAAAGCTGAAAAAAAGGTTGCGATTTTAATACGACACTGCAGTTAGAAGAAAATTTCCAAGGTAACAAAACTTTCCATTTATAAGCAAATAGGAGACTGTTAAACCTAAAAAAAACAAAAAAAAAGGGAATTCGAGAATGCTAAACTAGTGATAAAATTATAGCGAAAATTTGCTATATAAATTTTTGAGCTTAAACTCGCTCAGCATATACTTAGTTTGGACCGCAAAACGACAAAAATAGCCTACAAATCTGTAGCCAATTCACCAAGAAGTTGTCAGTTGGGAACCACTGATTTTAAGTAAGATTGCAGATTGCAGGTTTAGGCATCGCTCCTGCTACAGCATGCTATGAGGTGTTCCTCTACTCACTATTCTTGCGTTTTTGTTGTTGTTTGAATTCGAATTTGCACTTGATCCACGACCAGAAACTCGACAGTTTAAGTTTAACTTAACCTAATATTTAAGCCAGGTTTAAATCAGCTTTTTTATTTCGAAATCACATTCGATGCAATATCAAAATTGTGACAGCGAACCACAAATGCCAAAACGAGTTTAATGCTGTGGTAATGAGCACTTTTGGGGAAACTGATGAAATATCTGGTATGGTTACTCTACCATATCAGTTTTTGAGCAAACGGTTTTAAGACTACTCGCTGAAAAACGAAGAAATTTAATTGGTTTTCGGCTTCCTGTACAAAGCACACAATGAAACAAGATATGGTTAAAAGCAAAAATTTAGCAAGGTTCGTATCATCAAATAAGCTTAGTTGCACGTTATCCTGAAATATGAGCAAACCCGAAATACGGCAAAAGCTACAAAACGGGGCTTTAAACTAATTCGGAAAATTGATAAATCTCAGTACCTTCGAAATGGCAGACTAAAATTTTTGTGTACATCGCAAACTCGAAAATTCATAACTGATGGAAAACTTAGATTTAAGCGATAGATCATTATTTTGGGTGTAGTTCATATCACTAGTTGTATTTTATACATGCAAATCGAAAAAGAAGCCACAATTTTTGCAAACTAAAATAAATTTCAGAACATATAACCAAAAAAGCCATTTTGGAATAATAAAAGTAACTGAAACCGAAATAAAATGAAAAGAAATGATCACTAACCGGTTCATTTTCGACTACGTATGGTTTGGCCGGCTGGTAGTCGGTTATTCGTCCAACTTTTTTTGGCTTCGACACTTCAGTGGAGGTGTGGCGAGAATGGCTGAAAAATGATTCAAAAATTGTGCTAAATGGTGAACTCATATCATTGTCAACCCTAACTACACTGTGATATATGGTTCTGCTCCGGTTGGTCGAAACAGTAATCAAAATGAAGCAAAGAAAATTTAACAATCTAAGTTCTGGAAACAAGAATATTGCATCGTAACAAAGATCAGTGTTCTAATTCAATGTAAAAAAAGGCAAAAAACAATAGTGGTACCAAGACGGATTTCAACGAAGTGTATACATAATGATACAACCTTCCGCTTTTTTCTCTTTATTTCGAGTTAAATGCAACAATTAGACAATTTGGTAGGATTCGGGCAGCGATGCTAGTCTGAGAGATAGAAAATCGAAGTGCAAAAAGAAAGAGTACACTTCGAAAATACGCTACTCAGACAATGGTAACGTACCGGCCAGTCGGACGAGCGGTAACGCGTTCGTCTCAGGAGCGGTAGGTCCAAGGTTCAAATCTTGGGCTGGTCAAATCGGACACCCTGTTGCCAACAGCTCGCTACCTTTGCGATATTACTTAAAAGAAGCTGTGTTTCACGGGCGCACTGACGCGGAGATGGGCCCCGCTAACGCGTTACACGCTTCGGCGAAATACAGCGAGTGAACTGAAAGATTTCATTTGACATTGGTAATGTTAGACAGATTTAGAAAAAAAAAAAACAAGTAAATTGCTTCGTAGTACTTCGTAACCAAACGAAAGAAACGATACTTTGATTCTTAAATAAACTTTAAAATGCTCTTCGGTCGCTGCTTTTCAGCTAAAAATTAACAAATTTGCCATAGACAACAATTCAAAAATATGTCGAAAGGTGGTGCCAGAGAGAAATACTCTGGCAATATTCTTCTGGGAAAGATACTGCAATGTAAAGCAATTTTTTATGAACCACAATAATGATGTCATTGTTGTTCATCATAATAATTAAATAATTTAATTTTTTCCATACAAGGAAAATTCAAACCAAGGTCGAATAAGTGGTGTTATAAAAAACAATTCCAACTGATGAGCAACCAAATGAATGAATCAAATACAGAGGCGCAACCACAATTTTGCTAAAGGGAGCTTGAACCAAAAGCTAAAATTTCTCTGCGTCGAAAAAGGTACCCAGCTGTCGGCGTGTCTAGTATACTGATGCATGAATCGTATCATAGACGGAGGTCTCGAGGGATTCTTAATCCGCTGGGTGTCAATGCCAAGTTAATGACATTTCGCACGTTTTTAAAGCCATTTAAATAAATTAAATTATTAAAATTTGAAGCCATCTGAAATAATCGAATTGCTCAGCTCCTCCTAAGCACTCATCAAGTTTAAAACAAGTTTTGAAGCTTTCAAGTTTGGACTAAATTTCCTAAATGACCTGGTTGAAAAGAAGGCTTTATCCCCTCCTTTCCCGGTTGCGCCTCTGACCAAATAGAATCCTTTCGGTACCTGCTATCAGCGGAGTAAGATCTAGTTTCTGAAGTTGTAGAAGATTTTTCTGAAAATGCAAACAGAGCTGAAAAACTTAAGCCAAGAAAAGTGTTAACCCCACGAAAAAATTTGTTGTAATTTTAAAATCTCACCAAAATGTAACCCTACCTAAATAAAACCCAAATACTAAACCTAACCTTTCGACAGGTTAACGAAGAGTGCAGAGATAAATATTGTACTTTTCCAGAAGTAACATGATTTTTTTTTTCAAATAGGTTGTGCAACGCGTATATGTCAGTTATGTGGCTAAAAGCACTGCGAAAAAGGTTCAATGTACTGTATATTAGCCGATTACGTAGCTAGTTTTTTTTTTTTTTCTAGTAACCAAACATGGGAAACATTGAGTAGAGACGAACGAGAGCAAACATACGAAAAGTAATCTTTTATAAAGTACAGGACAAATTCATTTGCATGCGTCTTAACTACAACCCCAATACTTACCATCATCACCTGGTCCAACTTTGTGCATTTGCTTGAACATGTTCTTGTACCAATGCTTTGAATCATCGACAGACTGAAACAAACACAAAGTAATTGTTGACTCGGGGTTCGACTCCCAATTTTCCCATTAGCGTAGCCACCTGTGTGTGATTTACCCGCTCTTTACTTGCTGTGGAAACAGCAGCTTTTCTCTCCCGACTTCACCCATCCAGCTGCGGTTCTGCGGGAAGCAGCACTTTTTGATGCGACAGGTTTGACGCGAGACGTCCTAAAACGGGCCGGGGTCAAAATGTCTCGGTGCCAAACCGGACGCGGAGAAAAGTAAGAACTGGTTCTGCAGTGCAGCATTTCCTCTGCAACATGCTCTCATCCACAGGAAAGAGTCGGGTAACTTCAGTCAATCGTGTTTTTACTTTCCGAAGTGGAACTACGTCGTCATGCCCTTACGAACATAACATGACGCGTTGCGCTGGTGTGGTCAGACGTACGCAAAGGGTATGTTTTACTCGTAAGAGTGAAAAAGAAACAATGCTTTAGTTTGAGTATGCAGAGCACCGCAAGAATAAAAAATTCTAGAAGTTAGTCTCCCACTCAACCAATTTCGTATTAGGCCAATGACAAAAAAGTTCGTTTAAAACGCCTGTTATTGATAACCCCAGTCACAACTCATCAATCACGTGAGCAAATCGATTTTGATGAAAACCTCTTTTTCTTGTTCAAGGAGAGTGTAAGACTTGGTCTTTAACTTTTTGTGAGTTAGGAACACTAATTAATCCCCTCAATCCCAAACAAGGTTTTAATTAAAATTGCTTTAGTCACGAGATCAATGAAATTTGACTGGAATTGCCAATCACTCGCATCCTAACCAGATCTACAGCAGATACTTTTAACTGACGTTTCCGGTGAATTGTTTCACAAATTGACGGATTTTCGGTGTAGTGGATCCGAAACGGCCTACTACCCATTGTGCGTTAACGCAACTGTAGCAAAATCTGAGCTAGTTTTTGCATGAAACTGCAGAATCGTCACAGAGCGATAGCGGAACCTCCCACTCTACAACATAGTCAAGTAAACGGCAAGTCGTTTCAAACAGGAAGCGGCCGTCTACTTCATCATAGCGCTTACTTCAGTACACAATGAGTGATTTTGCCGCAAAACAAACATAACCAGGTTAGCATTTTGCTAAGCTGAAAGGTTTACGTTAGGTATACAACACACAGAAACGATTCTGTGTGTTGTATACCTAACGTTATTATCCCTGTGTTGCTTCTGCCAGGATATAGCAAAGAAACAATGCGGTCTTCGAGCTAGTCGTCCACAAGCCATCTGTCTAACTCTGTCCCTCTTTATTACTGAACGACATAAGTATGGAAGCTGTGAATACCAATTCCTATGAGTGCTAATTAGAGTCAAAACGTCTCAGGTACAAAACCGTCGTGCGTCAAACTGACCGCGTCAAAAAGTCGCAGAAGGCAATGTTGAAATCTTTGGTTTTAAGACTCGATTGGAAATCGAACGCATTGTCTACGTTTTCAGCAGTAGAGACTCCATCACTCGACCACTGATCGGTACACCAGATACGAGTGCGTATTACTACACAAGAAAAAGCAACTTACCGATCTGAGAGCGAATGGAACACCACTTTCATTGACTGGTCCAATTCCATCATGATGAGGAGCTTGGACGACTGTGGTTGTTTTGGTGCGTTCCAATACAGCTGATTTAGGGTCACTTTGATCACTGGCGGGATAATAAGTGTCGGTGTGGACCACTTCTCCTATAACCATAAAACTTAATCCAGTTCAGTGCAGTTCAACTGCTTGCAAAGTCATGACCTACTGTAGTTTTAAATTTTAAAGTCCAAGTTTTGATTGTCATCACTTTTTACTTTATAAATTGTTTACTTGTGACCCTGATGATCTTATTCATGGATGAAACAGACTGTTGGGTTTTATTAGATTTTATTTTTTAATGTTTTAGAACTGCGGTAATCCGCTGTGATTTTCGCTTAAACTCTTTTTGATTTTTTTATAGAGCACTTTTCGAATTGTTATAGGGCACTTTTTAAAACCCTGATATCAACCACAGGCTGAAATAAGACTAGATCTTTTACGTATAGCCAAGTTGTCTGGAATTTTAAATTGGAAAATGATAATTTAAAAAATTGAGGGCAAATCATTCTATTCTAATGAATTTTATGCTGTTAGTCTTAATAAAAATTCTAAACAGTGATAGGCAACGACAACTATTCAAATGGCGTGCGTCAAGAATCCGCAATTCAAGTCACATTCTTAAATTGTTTATCTTCGAGGGGTGCAAAGATTACTGACTGGTCTGCTATCACGGCTACTATACTCTAAGAATGTCGCTCACTTTTATGCACCAAAAAATACATTGCAGAGTGGTCTGCATGGAGAAGCAGAATTAATAAATTCCATGCAGTAACTGAATGGTAATTCCAATCTAGTTTGTGTTCAATTTAAACAATGCACAGTACAACAAAAAGAATAACTATAAAATAAACAATAAAAATTTAATTTTCTTTCTGAATGCGCTGAATTTTCATTGAGAAGGAGTTGAGAGAAGCATATATGTCGCAATGTTTTTACTCAGTATGAGTAAAAATTTAAATGAGGGCTGAAAGCAAAATCAATGAAGTTTCTAAATTCAGAGCAATCGTATTAGATTAAATCGGCGTTGACTTCATCCCTGTTGACCAAGCCGTTCCATAAATATTCTACTTCAAACATGACGTAGAAGCCTCCCCAATTTTTAGTTTTCATCGGCAACCCTGTTGTGTTAATGCAATAGCCTAGCCCGCAGACACCCATACTAACCTTTCTACAAGTTAATAGGGGTAATATAGGCATCCGTGGCCTAGCCTAATTGCGGCGTTGCCTAAGAATAGAACTAGGATACTCTAAGGCAGAACTAGGATGGCGTCACCAATGTTACCAACATCAGGGTTGCCAAAAAAACTAAAATCAGGTAGGCGCGTACGATGCGTTTGAAGCAGAAAATCTCCGGAACGGCTGGTTCAAAAAGGATGGAGTCAACGCCAGTCTAAACTAATACGATTGCCCTATCTAGGATTTCCAATTGGGTTTGCTTGTAGTCCTCGTTCAAAAAGAAACAACTTTAAACGGTGATTCCTGACATAAAAGCTATTTCAGAACATTGAATCATGAGCTAACCGAAAAGAGTGCGTATTACAGCCACTGGTATTACCTTCTTTGGTTGTAGTTTGATAAACGGCACCTTGAGGAAGTTGTTCTTGCGGCGTCACAGAGACGTCCGCTGTAGAGAAATCGGGATTAGAAAATATGAAACTAGTGTATTAACATTCGCCAACCAATTACCTTTCTAATACTTCTAAATCAGAGCCCAGACATTGAGACTACAAAAACTCCTAAAAAGTTATTGATTGCTGAACGAACGTTCGTCGCCGTTTGGTTAAAGCAGTTGTACGAACCACTATATCATCAATAAAGTTTGTAAATAGTAGCCCCAAGACTGACGACCATTGGTCAAGTGGATAGAGTATCTGCTACTGAAGTGGTACATTTGAGTTCGATTCCCGGTAGGATCAAACTAAATGTTATAAAAATTGGTGCACACGCTTCCCTGCTTGACGCTCAGCAGTAAAAAGGACAGTGTGAAGCCTCCACCGTGTGTGGTAGACATAAGAGTAGGTGTTCGCTTGACTCGAAGAGCGCAGGGGTCCCATCGACTTCTCCGGCTAAGGTAACTTGATAAATAAAGATAAAACTACAATTACAACTATTAGGGCAATGCATATCTAATCGCATGGATGAGTACTAAATAAGTTTAATGAATTAAGTTTTACTTAAATGAGTATTTTAAATGCAACCAAGCCAAAGCACAGGTACTGCTGAATGCAATTGAATTGTTTCTATACCAGTTTCTATAAATGCAAAAGCAACAATCCAACAATAATCAAAAACAATTCTTCGGCAAACAAAAATGAATTAGATCAAAGAAGTTTAAAAAAAGTTTTTGAAGTTTTATTTACGAGTACAGTGAATCTCATTGAATCTGTCTATCGTTAATGACGCCACTAAAACGTCATAAAATAAAATATCGCTCTGCTACAACCCAGCCGTAGTTTAGGCCGTAAAATAAACAGAAGTGATTAGCCAGACATGTGCCGCTTATGGAAAAGCACTTAAAATTCCACAACACCCAAAAACTGGACAACTGGCATTTTCTAGTTCAACAGGCTTTTACCAGCGTGGGAACGAGGGAACGGTTGTCCTTGCAAGCTGTAGTTTGTTGTTGTCTCCTCGCGACTGTTTGATGACGTTGACAATGTCGGTTTCTGAAAAAAGAAAAAAAAAAGAACTTAAGATTAAAAAAAACTTTATTTGGGATGGATAAGCAGTTTATTGAAAGCTGAACCACTCAAGACATAGGCTACAGCATGTCGTCAGCATGCTAATGTAATTACCCAACTAACTTTTTACCAAATTGAATTTTTTGTTGTTGTTTAAATGGTACTTATGGTTCGAGTTTCACTTGTTGACAAATTTTTAAAACGTTAACTCAAACCACGTGGTAGTTGTTTTACAAAAAATAATTAAAATACTCGTACAAACAATTGTCATAAAAGAAACTTTTATAAAACTTGTTTATATTAAGTTTTCCCGAAATGGCCAAAATGACTTCGCCAACTATCTTAGCATGCCGACGATGTGCAATATGTGCATTTCCATCAACAAACAAAATGGTAAGAACAATAAAAAAATAATAAATTCTGCGCTTTCAGAAGGCAACAACTTTATGTGGAAATGGGTTCCTCTAAATAGGCGTAGTATGGTAGGTCTAAAACCCTAATATTCGGGACGTGCTTCATTTGGGACAGAATAGTGAATCCGCCCGCAGGTATGGTTGTCAGAAGCAATCATTGGTACTACCCATTATCGTGACCGCCCATGTGGTGATGGGATGCCATTCTTCCAGTGGTGTGAAAGTGACCATTTTTATCTCCGGGTTCTCCAGCGCAGCTGTGAATCTTTGGTGTACTCTCACCCCCTGGAAAGAGTCGGGCAACTCCAACCAATCCATCTACATGCTATTCTGACTTTAAGCAACTGCGCCTATCTATAGAGCAAACATCAATGTGCTTAAGTCGTTGAGTTATTTTTGCACGTGCTCTTAAAGCGAAAGCGAAAGCGAAGACAATGGAGCCAAAAATTAAAAAGGCAGTGCTTGATGCTACCTAATATCGTTCAAGGAAAGAATTACTCTTTTCTAGCATGATCTCGGCTTGTTATTGATAAAAAAGCTCGACAGAAAAACAACAACAAGAAACTAAAACCAAAACTAAAAAAAAAACAGTACCAGTTGTGGACTGATAAAAGGTAATTGTGTGTGTATTGCAGAAATTGCAGAATGTGTAGGATTAGAAGGGGTACACAAAAAATCGGGTGGCACAAAAAAGAAAACGATTGCAGAAGGGTTATGTTGACGGAAACTTGCACAGAAAAGAGTTGGTAAGTTTTATTTTAATGAAATGCACAATTCGATAGATTAAACGACACAAAATTATTTTAATGCTAATACACGTAACCACAGTTCCCACGGGAAATTGTGACAGAACAAAAGTAGTAACAAGACAAACAAAAATAAAATGAAGAATCATACGATGAGAATTTTACGAGTATCTCGAAGTAGAGTAACGTATCCAGAACGGAGTAAAGCTGGAGAAGAAGAGCGCTGCTGAGAATAAGAAAACATGAGCTTGCTGACGCCATTGCTGTCAGGAAGAGTCGCGGTTTTGGGATTCTTCACAGGAGGAATTGTTTTGGCATTACAAGAGTCCGGGCCCAATGCATTATCGGATTCATCACTTTCCAAACATGGCTTAGAATAAATAAAAGAGTTTGTTGAAAAACGAAAATTTAAAGATCGGTGAATAAGCCAAATTTGGATTCTTAAATATGCTAATCGGGATACAAATTTTCGAAGTGTATCGTTTTTTCAGCACGTCTCAGGCTGGCATCACTGTCCGAGCTCTAGCTCTAATGCAAGATTCTAAAATAAGAATAAAAGAACGCAATGCAAACCTCGAGTGCGAGACTTCCAAACGCACGCTTTAGGCGGCTTTTATCGATCACGTGTATTTTTAAGCAGAAATACGCATGATATCTTTTTCAATGAAAATGCAAAAAGAACAAGGCTACACGCTTGCAGTCAAATGACAAGCGTATTTCTACAGCGCAAATACGCGTGATCCGTAAAAGCCGCCTTAACCAACTGCACCACGGAGACGTCGCAGTCGTATTAGTCGTCAAAGTGTCGTATTTAACTCAAAAAAAAGACAAATTTAAAGCACTGTAAATATAAGGGTACACTTCGTCAAAATGCAACCGGAATTTGTAGTCTGGTACTTTCTAAACATAGGCAATCACCAAAACATTTCAGTCATTAGCCCCTTTTTTGGACAAAAACATGAAAAACATGCCGGCGATTGAAACATGTAATACCCGTAATTGGGAAACAACACATTAGCAATCTAAGTTTGAAAGAAATTACAGGCAATTAAATCAGGTCAAGTGAGAACAAAACTATACAAATGCTATTGACCTTAGTTGCTCTGTAACTATTTAGATGTGTTTATAGCATTTAAGTTGATAACATTTAGCATGCAGTTTAAATGATGATAGCGATGACTAATACTTCCGTACTGCTAATATATCTATTAACGTTGACATTCGCAAGGTATTGAAAGAGCTAAACCCACAGTTACATTGAACCGATCAACTCTACGCAGATTTCAAAACGATGTCAGAGATTGCTCAATCGTACGAAGGACTTGAATGAAGTTATTGTTGTGCAGACTGCTTTGGGTTAGTCGAATGGGGTAAAAAGCTTATAGATAATGGGCAAAATGCAGTGACTATAAGCAACACATTAGATTTCTCCTGGAAAAAAGTAAGGTGGTTTGACCAAGTATTGCTGGGTTCACAACTCGATTTACCAAAATACCTAGAAATAATATGCAGCAATAGCGTCATATTTTTAACTTTCTTAAATGAAAATAAAGTTTTTTGAGGGGCACATTGGTACTTCAAAAGAATCAAATAAACTTGAACAATGAACATGCGCTTATAAAGATTAAGAGGCTAGAGACCTATTGTACATAATTTCTCCAGCCATGCGTGTAAATGCTAGACTATAGTCCAGTGCATTATTAATTTGCAAGAAAAAGCAACCGGAAAAATTCACAAAACCCAAACTACCCAATGACTTTACCTTAGAAACAGGTCTTTATCTTAAGAAAAATTTACCTTAGAAACAGGTCTGGCTACGCTACGAAATCCTTTAGGTTTTTCCGCTTGCGATTGGAGGAAACTTGGAGTCGAGGAAGGAGAAAAAGGTGGAGTGATCGGGCCGGTGGGAAGATCCTCTGGTGGCGGGGGAAGAGGAAGATCTCCAGGATCGGATGTCCAAGCTACAGCTGAAAAAAGAGATATATTTAGCTCGTCTGCCACAAAGGGTATATTTACAATTATAAGCAACTCGATCAAACTGGTACTAACTGTGATCCGAAGTTGATTGGTCGTACGACGGTTTCGCGCAAGATTAAAAGGGCATTAAAAGGAGTTTTTACATTACATTTGAGCTTTCTACGACCTTCCGTTCCCGAAATCTAATACATAGTTCTAGAGTTGGTTGGTGGTACAGAACTTGAGAATTGCCTCGATTAAAATGTTCATATCTTCGAAGCTTTTCGTCTGACACTTGTCAAGAAGAATCGTCAGAATAGAGGGCGCAGGAAAATGAGCGGCTATTTATAGGAAAAAGCCGAGCCGTGATTGGCTGGAAAAGGACCAATGAGAAAGCGTCATTAGTGCACAATCTTTGGGCTGTACACGAATTCTTACATCAAAACTTCTAACCCCGCCCTCTGCCGACAAAAAGAATTCGTGTACAGCCTAAAGGTTGTACACTAATGACGCTTTCTCATTGGTCCTTTTCCAGCCAATCACGGCTCGGCTTTTTCCTATAAATAGCCGCTCATTTTCCTGCGCTCTCTATTCTGACGATTCTTCTTGACAAGTGTCAGACAAAAAGCTTCGAAGATATGAACATTTCAATCAAAACATAGATTTCCCCATAAAAAGGCTTTTTTTCTTTAGAAATTTTGTCATGGTAAGGTCTTGTTTCACTTTCGGTAGCAAAAAAGTCGATACAGCAGATTTTTCACTTTTTTCTTTAATTCAATCAAAAATGTACGTGTTATATTAAATAACTTTGTACGTTACATCTGTAGTAAACTTTATACCTGCTATGTACAAAAATAAAAGCAATGCTACTTAAAACTGAGCGACAAGCTTTTGTTTGAATGGTTATCGTCTGGACTAATCATAAGAATTTACCGAAAACTTTTTGACAAACAAAACCTAAGCAGCAATTTTAGTCATTCATAATCGATAATTTACAAACCTCCCTACGCGAAAATTAAATTACCCAAGCACTGAAAATTGTGCTTAATTGAGTCATCATTAAACAAAAATTTTTGTTGATATGTAATCATTTTTTGAAACGATAGTAGGTTGACTTGGCCAAAACAATAAAATTCGTAATTGTTTCGATTATATGTGGGAACAAATTTAGTCAAAATTATCCACTCATGGACGTTAATACTAATCTACTTTTGTGTAAAGCCTGAAAAAAGCTTTAAAGTGAAACTGTAATCAAAATACCACAATAAAAATGGCACAAATTTTAACAAATTATTCTTATAGTTTTTCTTGGAAAAAGTAAGCAGTCAGCCAATGACGTCATTACTTCAACTTTTTGTTAATGCATGAGGACAGGATCAGTAACGTAACTAACAAATCTAGATTTTATCCAGAAAAACTGAGCTTAACTAGCATGTTTAAAAATTTGGAAATTTAGTCTGTAATTTTATTATACTATTCGCGGTGAAAATTAAATTGTTTTTTTAAGGTTTTTTGAGCAATTCGTTGCTATCACAATTGTCATTCTCCATAATTACACGGTTTTTTACCAAAAACACAAAAATTACTTCAAAAACCTATACAAAAATATTTGATAAACAGCTGCACTTCCGAAAAATTAAAGCCTAGTTAACAAATGAACGATTTTGGATAACAAAACATAGCCGGTAATTTCGCAACCTATGTTTTTCCAGCAATTTAAGACGCTGTTTCCTTATTCGTAGAAAAAGCAGCTGTTTTATATTAATGCAAAACATTTAAATTGGTAAAAGAATCAAAACTTTCAAAATTCACACGATTTAATTCAGCGTTGTAATGCCAGATCACAGCTCAGATCCTAGAAAAGGCCAGAAATTAAACGAATCACTGTCTTGTGAAAGCGGCTCGTTAAGGGCAAAATGATCCTATTTACTTTAGGCTGAATGCAATTATGTTTTGAGGCTATAATGTTTTAAGGTTTAATTATTTCAATTATCCAATATAACTGTTTTTCCTACGAGCACAATTTTAAAATTTTGGAACACTGAAAAAATTTTTCTACAGTGGTTAGCAATTTGTCGCTTATGGATAACATTAATTTCCATTGCAAAACAAAATGAAATTTATTAAATATACAGTACACAAGACGAAAATGTAGTACTATTTTAACTGCATTCAATAAGTATATGAGATAAGGCAATTCAGACCAATCATTGTCTTTCATATCAAGCAACATAATTATGATCACGGAAGCAGAAATTCAAGCTATTCTTACTTTGTTCTGGAACTTCCTGCTTTCCTTTTTGGTGTGGAGATGTCTGCACACATAACAAACGAAATTAGGTTATTTTTATCTTAGGCTACCCGCACCTTAACAAGCAATGCACATTACAATAACATACGGTTTCTCCACACTGAACAAAACGACAACCGAAATCAAAAAACCTTCGGTGCTGATTGCACGGCATTTTTTATGCTTAATTTGGTTGAAATCATAACGACCGATTGGATGGTCGAGCGGCAACGCGTTCGTCTCTGGTACGGTAAGTCTGAAGGTCAACTCTCGGGCCGGTCACTTCGGACACAATATTGCCAACGAGCGGTTTACCAGCGCAGCATATTTTTTCGCAAGATGTGTTGCGCGGGCGCAATGACCGCAGAGGTAGTCCTCGCAAATTCGTTAGACGCTTCGGCGTAATACAGCGGGTACAACGAAAGATTTGATGTGATTAAAATCAGTAAAGCCTTATTTAGAACAGTGAAACGTTTAAACGTTTCAAACTCAGCTGTGCTCAGCAGTAAAATATTTTACTGATGATGGTAAAATCAGTAAAATTGAATTACACGGGTCGAGTGGATGGAGCGTCTGCTTCTGAAACTGGAGACTCGGCGTCGATTCCCGGTCGGGTCAAACCAAAGACTATAAAATATTGGAATTCACAGCTTCCCTGCTTGACATTCAGCAATTAAAAGGGACAGCGTGAAGCTTACACCACGTGTGGTAAACATGTGGGCACGTGGCAGCTCGACTCGAAGACCGAAAGGTCCCTAAGCTGTCTCCTGGCCAAGCCAACTTTATGAATGAAAATGCATTACAATTACTTCATTGCACCATGCCCTCATCTACAGGAAAAAAAGGAAGTTTAGAGAAATACCATCAATCAGTAGAAATACTCTCTGATTAAACCAGCTTAAAAGTGGAAGGCTAGCGTTTTAGTTATCAATAAAAGTGAATTATTCACTCTAATAAATAATAAAATATAAGTAAAATAAAATTTGCGACTTATATTTCATTATTTATTAGAATTAATTAGATCACGGTGACATTTAAAAATGTCAATCCAACTCATTTCATTTGTTGTTGAAAAGGAATCTAATCGAAACGTGTATCAAATTGCATTTATGGTCTTGAAATTCGTTAAAACTAATATCATCTATTAATAGTCAAGCTATTGGGTATTAGTATTACGTGTTTAAGTTAACACCTTGGGCAAACTCAAATGTGAAAAATATACCATACGCCGGTTGATTAAGCCACATATTAACTGAACATCACAGATGGCAAAACCCTTTTGGATAATAACTATGTTGACTAACCAATTGTTGCAAACCAAACTTGGGTGCAGTTTTTTGTGTCACAAGACGACGCAAAAGCAATTGCAGCGATCAAAGGTCAAAAATTTGCAAATTATTGAATGAGACCGTAGGCTAATGCAGACCAAATTATTACATGAATACACACGCCGTGACCACATGCATCACCCAACTCTTTGCAAGAACAAACTGCTGCCAGAGGACAGTGAAAAATACTCTGCGCTAAATTGAAGACCCCAAAATTACCCCATTCGAAGGTCTCTGCCGCAAGCAAAACAATTTTGGCGAGGCACGGTTGCGAGTAATTACCCTTAACTCCAACAAAGCATTACAAAGCAAAACTTAAGTTTTTTATGCACAGCTCAAAACGTCAAAATTTTTTGTAGCTTTACTACCGGTGCAGTATCAGATTAATTTCAATTTTTTGATGAAGATATGCATACCACTTGGAACGTAGTCTGTGACGTGAAAATTTCATCTTGTGATGTAGGTGGCGGCGGAAGAACAAAATCTTCACTTGTAGGCTTAATAGTACCTTAAAATAAAACAAACATTTAGTAACTTCCTCGATTAACTCTTTCTTAGGGTCGCATTTAACAGGGTACACCAGTTCGACTTGAGCGTGAAATTGAAATGTTAAGAAGAGTTTGAAAGGAGAACCTTCGACAACGTTAGGAGATTTAATTGAAAGACCAAATATGAATCTAAAAGCTAAAATAGTGATGATGTTGTTCTTTTAATTTTCAAATCAAAACCATGATCAAGTTTTACTCAAGTTCGTGTACTCTATCAAATTGCGGCCCTTAAGTCAATATTTCAACATTTGACCCACTACCACAGACTAACTAGAAAAGCATGAAGCTTAAGCTATAAGCATGCAGTGAGATATTCTACAGTGCTAAGAAATTACACAAAATTGCAAACATTCCAATTATTTTGAAATTGTTACCTTCATTCTCAAGCAAATTACTACTCGAAACCATTGCATTTATGTTAGACTGAAGCGCAGGCGGATTAGAAGTATTAGTCTGTGGCACTGCAACAGGGATCGAGTCACTAGTCGTATTTTCCTTCATTTCAGGTGTAAAAGTTTCTTTGTCAAGATAATTTTCAAGTGATGACGTATCATCTATGTCATCATCGGTATAGGGACGTTCTACTTCTCCATCTGACGTCACACTGTCACATGACTCGTCTACCAAGGTTATAGAGGCCATCTTAGAATTTGAAATGTTGATCGCTGAATTGAGTTCTGCATGAGAGAAGCTAGGAGGAGTAATTGAGAACGATGGCTCTGCCGAGTTACTATCAGCGGACAAATTTTGCGGATTAGGATCTCCAGCAGGATTAGGTGTATGATCTTGTTCTAAAACGTTGGGCTTGTTCTCGGGTTTTGATTTTTGTGATTTCTGAACATCAACATTTTCTTGGTCCAAATCAAATAATTTTTCTTCATTTTTTCCAGAATTAACGTCATTTTCGTGATTACTTTGGTCAATTTCTGGGACAACTGCAAACGTTTCTTGATTGGTACCGGTAGGTATTTCATCAACGAGGTCAACAGGACGTTTACTTCCAGCAAGATGTTGCTCGTTGTTATTGAGTTCTTGTGCCTTTTCCGAACAGGGCAAATCTTCAACTGCTGATGCAACAGCGACATGTTCAGAAACTGTTGCCTTAGAACATTGCTCAGGGACTGCTACAGAGCTCGCTATTGTTACTTCTTCAATTCGCTCGTTTATCTTGTCTGTGCTTGATAATACACTCAGTGGAGACTGAGGAGTGACATTTTCTGGAAAAGTTGTTGCGGAGTACTGAGGTGCAACAGTTTCAGGTGTAAACGGAGGTTCTTGGCTCGGACGGCGAGTTTTTGAAGTTTGGTTAAATTTAATTGGTCGGAAGCTAGATTTCTTAGACGACGATGAAAATGGCAGCGGAGATGTGAAATCTGAGGAAAAACTCATGCATGAAGATAATAAAAGCACTACGATATAGAGGTCCAGCGCATCCGAAAGTATAAGAATTTAACCAAAAAAAAAAAAGTTTACTTGATGATCAATGAATTTTACTCCAGAATAATCTTGAGCGACTGTAATAAAAACTTTCGGCGGCAGTTCGACTAGAAGACTTACGCATCTATGCACTAGTAGGTCCCTCCACAGCATCCGTTCGTGTCATTCAATTTACAATATTTTGTTCTAACGTACGAGTTTTAATTTTTCTTGCATGAAAAAAAAAACTGAACTGAAACCAATCAGTACTTGATTTTGAATCATACCGTTGAAGTAAGTTAAAAACGAATACACAAACTATGCTTTTTTTATCCGAAAATTTAAAAAAAAATCATACGAAATGTTAGTTTTTTCGCTTGTTCTACGATTCGATCACTCTTTAAGCCCAATGTGGGTGCGCCAGTACCAATATTGCTGTGTTATTTGTTAGCTAAAATCATGCAAATCATGAAACTGCAACAACTGCAGGCAAAACTCGATGGCACAAAAGTGTAATGCGAACGTAGCACTATCATATTATTAAAATGATGCTACGCCACTTATTCGACGTATCATTGCCAATTCTGCACAAAATTCGGCTTATTCAGTCAAGGTTATTTCGGTAATAACGGCCTTAAAATGATGACAAAATATTTTGCACGCAGTTGTCACATATCAATTATTAAGATCAAAACTAATTAGCACCACTTCATTAGAAAAGCGGGATGCAGCGGTCGATAGCAATCTACAAAATATTATTGAAAGCATATCATCTGAGCAGTCGACACCTACAAAATCACTATCTTGATTCAAAATAGCTAAATAATGTAAAAATTTCATTGCTGCACGGAAATCAAATCATGAGCAAGCAAACGTGTTTGCTGTCAAAAAGTCAACCAAATTCAATGTAGATCGATGACAATCCACTTTGGAAAATTGTTCTTGGAATGAGTTTACACGATGCTTGCACGAAAATCAGTATTTTTATACTTATCGTCTTTAATTACTGTACGTAAAAATTTTGAGCTCAGCAGAGCTACGCAAAAGGAAATCATAAGTTTTTGATGGGCAGTCTTTTGTCTTCATACTATATTGATTCTAATTGTTCATATTACTTGAGTGAAAGATTTTATAATTGCGGTGAAAATTACAACAGTTAACTGTAGAACAGAATTAATGCCGAATTAAAGCATACAAGTAGTAATCATGCGTCAACGTACCCAGAGCGCTCATTGCGTTGATGATCTTGGCAGAAGATTTAAGCCTTGTGGTGAATAATTTGACACGACACTAATTACTTTTTAACATTTAAATTACATTACATCAACCACACATTTGATTGAAAGAATAAATCTGATCAAAATAAAGAGAATTACACGTTAAGATATTGCTAGCGTTTGTAGCCAGAGGCAAAAACTCTTCAAAATTCAGCAGCAAGTCGGACAATACATGAAGCGATAGCATAAGCTCACAAATCGTTATTTTAGCAATCAGTAGCACAAAAGCAATGGTGATAGCGGGTCTGTGATAGGTAACTGCAAAAAATGAGCTTTAAAAGCCACAAACCCCCGACAACCAGGTCCTGTATCCTAGCTTAGCTAAATTTATTTGAAACTAATCAAAAACCAGAAAGTGGTTCAAACCACCACACACCAGATATAATGGGTCTACGACAACTAATCGCCCACTAATCTTATTGCAAGCGGTCAGTTGACGTGGTTCAATTTAAATACCCCATCTTACAATTTTTGATTTTACTGGCAATATACTTCTGAACTCCTCTTCCAAAGCTCTTGTTTAGGACTTGGGAGTTTTCTGTCCCAAAGTTGGAGGGTTTGTGTGAACGGATGCAAGACAATTTGCTCCTAATTTGTTAGAAACTACGTGAATTCTATGGAAAATTACTTGTACGTAAATACGAATAGGTAATCTACAAATTAAGTACGCTAACTTGAAGCACTATTAGCTATAACTGAACATCGTCTACTATCATCATGTGACTTCAGTCTTCGATAATGGCTAAACATACCCGAGTAGATGTTTTATCAAGTTTTTTTCATTACAACTGCGACCAGCAGCTGGTAGACCAAAGATAACCTCAAAAACCTATTTACCCTAGTTGCAAGACTTGATACTGCATTTTTCAGTTAAAAATCCGAATCTTTATACACAAAATCATTCATGTAAACTATGGCAGTTTCATATCTGTCTCAAAACTGTTGCTGCACTCCTCTTGTCTATGCTGTATTTGAAAAATTGATTTTAAGCAAGTCTACATCAATATGCCAGAAACCTATTTAATTTCACTTGGCAAAGGCAGCAAGCTTAATCGTTTTAGCAGACTCGGACCTATCATATTGAAATTTAGAAAAAAGTAGATCCATTTTTCATCGTTTTAAGAACACGACGATCCAGAAAAAGCACACTTTTTTAACGACTTGTCGAACTGTAGTGAACCAGAAGGTTGCAGTTAACCAACTAACATCTATTGTATCGTCTATTCCTGTGATGGTCTTCTACTAAAAGAAACAAAAAAAATGCCTCTGAAACACTCAAAATTAAACAATTTCAGTAGGCTTAACTAGTAAACCAGTTTGGGACTATTCACACTGTTTCTGACAAAATCTCTACACTGGTAGAAAAAAATAATTGCTTGACGTAAATAAAGCTTACGCTATGAGGGCTTTAGTTGCTAGGTAAAAACAGGATTACCAAAAGGCATCTACCTTAAAACCACAAACACCTATTGCCGCTAAGAAAAAAAGTTAGCATTTTAATTCGCAACATTCTTTATAAGGTATTGCAAAGCTGCTGAAACTATGTTGGTTTTAGTAGATCTTTGGGAGAAGAGAAAAAGGTGTGTTTACGGCAAAACTACGCGAAATTCTGACATTAAACAATCTTAAATTCAATGCAGAAATTACCAATACCAAATAAGGCAAGCAACAAAACGTGACGTCAAAATTGTTTTTGTTTGGTTTTACAACAAAAAAAACACAAAAGATACCTATTTAAAAATAAAAGTCGGATTTTAGGCTAAAATTGAATCATTTCTATCTAGTATTTTTATGCATTTAACTACGCCAGAAAGTTCCACAGTCTACTGTGGAATGACTCTACCACTGCAACATCTTGACGTCCTTCGTGGTCGACTCCTGGGAAGCCATGTCAACTTCCACTGGCAGTTAGGTGGCCAGAACAACCACCAACCCTGCAGCTCCAATGATATTTCACATTGTAGCTCAAGTCAATTAAGCACAGAGCTGGACAGCGCTGTTTCGAGCTTTTAGCTCTCATCGGCAGCCCTCAGCATCTGCCTTGCTGCAACCCATTAAGGTTTGCCAGTTAGGCCAAGATGTTTGTTCAGCTGGGAATACCTTTGAAAAGATAGCTGAGGGCTGCCGATGAGAGCTAAAAGCTCGAAACAGCGCTGTCCAGCTCTGTGCTTAATTGACTCTACCACGTAGGAATTTGGTGTCGAAGACTAAACTAGCAATAAAACAACCCTACTTGCTGTGTTATTTTAGTATAGAACAAAAATTACAAAATTTGTACAGTTGACTATAATGAGTTTAGATCTAGCATTGATTTAGAGAGATTACGACAAGATTGTACAATGCAGATCATATGCTTGACTAGCGTAACGCCCACCCAACTTGACCGGCTGAACACAAAATTTTAATATATTTGCTTTAATCCGAACATACTTACATTTCTACAAGTCGCACTTTGTTAAGTTGTATAAAATGCTAGTCAGCCTTACGACCAAGTTAAAAAATATTGACTTGAAGCTCTGATGAAACAATAAATTTAACACGAAACAGCTAAAACAACATTTATATAGAAAATAACACATTTTCTACCGCAAGAATTTATAACAGCTTAACTTATTATAGTGCACTTGAAAGTTTTTATATTACATTGACAATCATAACCACTTAAATATAAAATTTAAGTTGAAATTTCAAATCTTGCTTTGGGCTTCAACAGCAATAAAAAGAACTTCAAACAGCAATAAAAAGAAATATTAAAGCAAGACAAGATGCGATCACAAGAAAATTGCAGTTTTAAATCGGAACATTTGGCAAAAGCCTTTAAAAAAATTGAAGAATGGTGGTGAGATCGCGGCATACTAAATATGATAGAGACTCAAAAAATTAGTTGCAAGAGATGCATCATAAACTTTTGCGACTACACGTCAAGCATGCAGACACAAAAAAGGTTAGAACCAGAAAGTTTCAAAATTCTTTTTCACTTTATTTACTTGCGCTTATCCCAGGAAAAAAATCGTCGACTGAAACGAACAAATATTTGCGTTTCCCCTTTTTTATTAACTTTGAAAGTTTGATTGCTACCAAAGGCAGAACCTGACATCGATTAATCAAATACAAGATACTGTTCGTGCCAACGCGAATGCTACCGCGTACATGCGTTGAAAAACAAGTTGAATCAGCCAAAATATTTGGCGTAACGAAACAAGAATGACGGTTATTATTGGGTGTAAAACTTTCATCACTCAAGTATAAAAATATAACTCCAAAAAACAATTCTGCTAGCTACAAAGTCATAGATGCGTGAATTCAAGTTAAGTAGTCAATTCGAGACAAATTCAAGCTACACTTTTTATAAAACCAATTTTATTAGAACACAATGCACACTTTGCTGAAAATTTAAGAACAATGCCACCCTTGGCTTGAAAAAAACAAGAACAAGATTAGCACAATGCAGTTTTTAAGAATATAATCAGAATTTTTGAAGCCTTTCCCATATTGTCATTGTGCATTTTTTAAACACTATTTTTAATTTTCAAGAATGCTGAATTCGAAATCTATACTAGAAGACAACTTTCATCCAAACAAGAATGCATTTATGTCAATTCATTCTCTAATAAAAGTTAAGAACAAATACGGCTAAAATTTGGTGAAAATTAAAAACGCAGTCTCGAACAAAATTTACTGAGTCTTATAAAAACAAAAAAGTGAAAAGGACGTATTTACAGCACTGCAACATACTTTGCTTTATTCACAGTTATATTTATTTTAAAGGTACCGTATCTTAATGATTCTTAATTTTGTTTTTCTTGTCGGCACCACTTTAAAAATTATCGCTCAGCTTTCGCATCCCTTCTAGAATTGCTGTAGTGAAAAAAATATAAATCTCTTCTTTCAACAGTGTTACTTTTGTAAATATTTTTTCTACTTCACATTTCGTCACAATTTTTTTTTGTATTTCGATACCATTTTTAGTTGCACTACACAATCCTGATTTACAGGTAAATATATCGCTAATTTTCAAATATGCAAATTCAAACACGAACACACATCAGCTTCCTTCGTCACGTTTGCGCAACACTTTCAACAGCAGCTTTTCAATTGATGGGCCACTCTAACAATTCATGTATTAAACATTAACTCAAGCACCATTGACAGGAGAAAAATGAAAAGCTCTTGAATAAAACTTAAATACAACCTTAAATATCAGTGGTGGTAAATTATCCATTCTAAAAAAATAATTTTGTTTCCGCTGCAAATTCCGGTTAATAGAAATCGGACACAGGCTCAGAGCACTACATCTCTACACAAGCAAGATACGAAGTTTAAATATCGTTCGATTTTAACGTTAGCAAATAAGATCTTTAGCACAAATAGGTCTCAAATATAACAGCAACAAAAGTACGTATCACCAACCAAAACAATAATGAAAAGGCTAAATGACCCTGTCATTGACCTAACACATCTCAAACAATAACCATTTCCGTGTACACGTATTGAAATTGTCATGAATGAAAAAGGACAGAAGGGATATTGAGCACTTAAACTTTTCAAGTATTAGACGCAGCTGCCAAATTCATATACGCGAAATAACAACCAAATTACGTGAAGTTTTGGGAACATTAGCTCGGATATAAGACTTGAAAAACTATGTTGTTAAGTTAATCTCGTTTATTAACGACATTTGTTTTACTTGTGTGTTTACATTAGCTAAACACTAGGATAACGTAATTTTGCTGAAAGAACAGTTAAACGATGAAGCGGACATAAAGCGAAAACGGAATTTTATTCTCAACTGTTCCTAGTTTCCACCTTTCAAGCTGAAACTATCATACGGTATGCCAAACAGAGTGAAAAAGTTAAGCGTTTTCGCTGTCTACAACAATTGAATATTGGATGATTTCCCAAAAAACAAACACAACAGCATTAAAATTCACTAACATACCTAGGAATATACATCATTCTAGAATTAAAAATTTAGAAAAAACTCGAGATCTCATTACTGAATACAATCTCAAATTGAAACGCTACATCTCGTTAACAACGCAAGCTCGTCCCGTGCCAATGAAACAAAACCCTACAAACCCTAGTATAAAAGAAAGTTACGAGCAATTTATCCTAACACAACATACATAAGAAAAGAATTTGCTATGTCAGGCTACTTGAACAAAAGCAGTTCATCCATAGAGATCAACACTTGGTAGAGTTTACATGCAGCGGTCAACGACATTACGCAAAGCCAATGTTGAAAACAGAAGTTGTTGCAAAACTGATCTTTTTTTGCTTGCTTTAGCCTAGCAACAACATTGCTTTGGCTTAGCAGCAGCAAAGATAACCCTTAGCAGTTGTGCATCCCCACTATAACGAGCGACAAGCGTCAATGTAGACAGAAAGACCCACGATATTAAGATGATAACTTGGACCAAAAAATGATAATGAAAAATTCAAACACATCCTTGGTTATCTTATTTTACTGGCTAAGAAATCATTCTTTTCTCAAATTTCAAAGTTTTTGAATTTCAGCAGATATACAGTAATTAGACTAAGAGGCTGGCAAGCACGAAGTACATTTTAGATTCTTAAATTTATTCAAATAACAAACGTTTCCAAGAACGGTGTTTACGTAGCACGCAAATTGCTCGTACATATATAGGGCACTGCTACTTTACATTTAATCAAACAAGGAAGCATAAATGTTGAAGTAGAACTTTGTATAAGTTAGCTACAGTGACGAAATAATACGTGCATAATCGTATACCAATAGCTACTGCTCCTTAAGAAAAACTAAACTTTGATGCAGCAACATATTTCATGCTGAAAAGCAATGTTATTGATTGTTAATTTCCTCTACTAGTACTTGTAGTTTCTCAAGACTTTAACCTGAGCTATGTTGTGGGTAGGCTATGACGTGTGATGTAACTCATGGGGTGGTGCATTAATTTTTTGATTTCTTTTGAAGTATATATACTAAGAATGTAACTTGCATCTGAATTTGACTGCATTGTAATTTCTGTGTATACATTTTCTTACCATTTCCACACCGATTGAAACTAATTTGTTATCATCAATCTAAATATAACCTAATCACACTAACTGATGCATTTAATCCTAACACAACAACATAATCCAACTAATGGCTTCACTGAACCATAACGAAAATGAGCATTGCATCTAAAATCAACACTACAAAAATATTCACTGGCTCTAACCCTTCACCTTAGTAAAAACCATCATAATACCTTCAGTAAGATTGGTAGAAGCAGAATTGGGCAAAGATGGTACAGCAGGGTCTTCTTTACTGGGAAATTTTACTTGGTTTACTTCTGAATCAAAGCTGGATGATCTTGAGTCTACTTCGGTAGAGACAGATACTAGATCTTTTGACTTTAAAAGCAGATTTTTTGGTTTGGGAAATATCGGAGGTTTTGGGTTTGTGGGACTAGTGGGAGAAGATGAATCGATTTTAGATTGAAATGCTTTGCGTTTTTCTTCCACCTTATTTGAATAATATGCATCCCGTCTCCCTGGAGCAAGAACTGGTCCTCGGACATTGCTGCTAGATGAATATGGTATGGGAGTAAACATAGATCGTGATTTGTCAGAAGGCTTTGATGGCAAATTTGGTGTGCCAGCTATATCACGAATCTCCAACTGGTCATCATCATAACTTAAAAACCGCATTCTAGCAGCTCTTACTTTTTTGGAATGAATATAGCCGTGGGTTTTTTTAGAACTCACGATTGGAGATTCAGGGGTTCTTTCAAACAACTTCTTTTTACTTTCAAATAAACACTTGCTTCGACTGGCAGTGACATCTTCACTTAGCCTGCGAGAAAACACTTTCATATTTTGCTCTTTTTTCAATTCGCTTTCACTTGATTCAAAAACCTCATTGTCTCTTTGATTGCACTCATTAATATCAGCTTCTTTAATGGGTGAAGATGATCTTTGTGAATCCTCAATCTGAGATAAAGATATCTCTTGAACAGTAGGTGTTAAGGATCCAGAAACTTGGACAACAGCTTCATCCTCACTGCTAGTATCACTGGCATCTGAAACTTGTCCACCTTTGTTACTAGATGGAGACATTGATTTGTGATCACCAGAGCTTGAAGACTCCTCCTCGCTACCAAAAGAATCATCAGCAAATTCAACAACTTGATCAAATAGAGTTTTTGAAATATCAGTGCTCTGTTCATTTTTGATTGCTGTGCCTTGCTTATGTTCTTTGCGGCTAATATCAGAAATTAACTCTGAGGGTGCTAATGTTTTTTTATCTGAAATAAGCACATCAGTTTGTTTTTCTAAAAGTGCAACGCTTCTCTCTTCAAAACCGATTTTTGCAGATGCTGCAAGTTCATCAGAAGATGAAGATTGATCAATTTCTTCAACAAAAATATTTCTAGTATGTGAAGTACTGATCAATGGCTTCAATTCCACTTTTTTAACAACAATAGTTTCAGAGGGCTTAACATTCAACCTCAGATGTTGAGATTCTATACTAGACAGAGAGGAACTTGGCTCAAAATCACTCCTATCAAGATCGGAGCCTGTTTGGATTTCTTCCTGAAGTTGCTGCATTTCACATGGAATTTCCTCAGAAGCTGAAGGATATCGACTTTGATTGGCATTGCGGACTAAAAACTCTTCTACCAAGATTGTATTGCAAGAGCCCTGATTACCATACACAGCACTTGCATCTTCTACTAGCACCTTTTTCGATGGAGCTTTTACATCTTTTGAAGAAACATAAGCGATTTCTTCCACTTCAATAACTTGATTGTATGTTTTCTGTTTATCAAAATCATCCAACACTGGAGATGAAATATGGTTTGAACTAGAAACATCCTCCTGAGAACTGCAATCTTGGTCATGTCCAAAACCTGTGCTGTGCTTTTTCAACTCTCCATCAATCGAAGGAAGTGAAGAACTTGTATTAGAAAAATCTTGTTTTGTAACATCTTCTAAAGCTTGATAGCCAAAATTGCTACAGCTATCACTACTTAGATCATTTTCATAGGTTGAGTTACTGCTTTGAGTTGACGCTGTTGACAGTATCTCTTTTGATGATAAATTTTCTGCAAAAGTTTGTGACTTGATTCGAGATCTATAATCGTGTGATGCTTCAATGCTTTCAAAATCTATTGCTTTTTCAAAGTCAGTAGCATTACTATTCACAAGTATTGTAGTATCTGGTGCATAATCTTCTAGATCATTAAAGTTATTTTGGCCAATGCTGTCATCAGATGAAGCTGAGCTGTGATCTTCTGGAACAAATTCACTGGAATCAACTCTAGTGGGCATAGGAAAGCTTTCAGAGTCTTCACAATCTTTCTCACTAGTGTTCAACTCACAAATTGCAGCAGTTTTTAACAAAGTTGACTGGCTTATTTCTGGCACCGCAAAATCCTGGGCAGCAGGATTAGACAGCAAAGTTGCAAAACCTTCATATGGTGTTTGTTGATCATTGTGAACACCAGGTTCACGCCTTTTTTTACCATCAGCCAGACCAGAAATCACAGCTTTTCTGGCCATATCTGAAGCATAAATTTCTCTTGCCAAAGCATAAGTAGTAGCTGAGTCACTTTTTCTTAGCTGCTTAGAACTTTGGTCACCATGTGCAGATAGTTCTGCTTTTTGGACTTCATATGTGCCTGATTCTACAGGAACATCTTCGAACTCATAATCAGAGCTAATGGAATGAATTGAAATGTCATCTGCAGCTCTAACATATTGTGCATTTTCAGCCACCTCCTTTTCTTGTTGATCTTCTAAATTGTTAACAGCATTCTCCGTAACTGCAAATTCAAAACTTTCCTGGAATCCTGCTGGGTGCAGAAACGGTGTATTTGGTGGAGTAGTGCCTGCACCATAAGTGAATTGGCAATCAAGCTCATCAGATTCCAAAATTATGTCAAGTTTAGCCGAATATGGATCATCAAGCATATCCTCACTAAAAACTGGACTAGTAGGTGATGTAACCATGTTGTTGTTGGCAGAAATAGTGTCTTTTGACTTAGTAGTGGAATTAAGAGCAACGTTTTGGTCATTTAGCTTATTTAGCTTCAAGTTAGATGCATACTGAAGCTTGAAAGCTAGAAGCTGCAGCAGGCAATGCACACTTGATTCATCATAATTTGCATTAGTATTGTCACCAATTTGTGCTGGTACCATTTGGCTGTTCTCCCACTGTTGAAAAGAAACAGAGAGTGGACGATACTGATTAGAATAAGAGCTAATGCTCTGATGAAGAGAAGTAGGTGAAAAAAGATCATAATATTGACTCATTTTAACTTCTTCATCATTCAACAATTCAGACCAATCACTTAGATCTTGATGCATAGAATGCAGGTCTTTGCGAACTGCAACCTTGTGAGATTTACTCATACTTAACTAAATATAAACTATCAGTACCACTAAACCTTAAAAAAACAAGTAAATAACAAACTACTATATCTAATGCATAAATCATCGTCAATCAAGTATGACAGAATGTAAAAACAACAAATGCCAATGAGTAACCATTGCGATTCGGAAAATTTCTGATTTATCATCCTCACATTTTAGTTGCAATTCTTAACCTTTTTAAAGACTGCTTTTAGAACTTCAAAAAAAATGCAGACATGAGGCTCATTCCGTCATTTCAGTTTAAAATTTAACAGTAAATTAAGAATAATGCCAGCCTTGGCATGAATACAATACCTAAGAAGGTGATCTAAATTTCAAAAGGGAGTGATTAATCCTCCAGAAAACTTTAAGTGAAAGAGAATGAAACAAAAATTAAGAATATTTATCCACACATTTTTTACTTTCATTTTCAAGGTTAAGATTATGGTTTGAGCAAGACTTCGGTTTAGTTTTTAAGTAAGTATTGAGTTTGGGTTAAATTCGGGTCAGAATTAATAAAATCTAAAATACGAACAGTGAAATAAAGCCTTCCATCTAACAATCAATTTCTGTTCCATAACCGAGTTTTGCAAACAAGGCCTGTGCCTGCATCGTTTTGTTCTAACTTATAATTATATACACATACAGCTTTGACAAACACATATTATTGGGTGCCGTTAAGTATAATCCGCTTTTTTTCGGAAGCTATGCAACCCCTGCATGAGCGCGCATACTCTCTCTCCAATCTAAGCCATTCCCACTTCGTCAAAGTCTAACTATAAGTAATCCCCCAAAACCTAACCCTAACCTTACTCTATTCCCAAAATCTACAGTATAACCACACCCAAAACTTTTACACAACACAACTTTTTACTAAGCAAGAATAGATTTGTGTCACTATTTTCTCCAACAAAATTTGACATAAATGAAACTAATGCATACATATCACAAAAATCCTACCACAAAATGCAAACTGAAATGATCACTTCCAATTACTGTACGGTACTTCTGTACATAGAAAAAAAACAACCTGGTTCAGAGTGCCTTTTAAATCTTGAATCTATTTCACACTGCCTCAATATCCTTTACTCTAAGACTATGCATTTCCTACTCTTACAACCAATCTGCTTCTTTACTCAACCACAAACTGTTGTGAAACACAAACATTTGTTTCGATGCAGCACTTTTGCTCACTGAAGCTGAAAACATGCTTGAATTTGCAAAGCAACTTAGAAGTAAGTGGACTGTTTTAATCTGCTAGCGCCACCGTCCTTGAAAAAATACCAATACAATAAATCTCAAGGTGGCTTAAGTCAACTCGTTTCTTTTTTAAGAATGGGCTAGGCTAAAGAAGTCGTACTGCACTCGATCTAAAAAATTGATGGTTCGATTCTTTCTACCGTTGCTGATTCTGCAAGCTTTTTTTGTCCATGCAAAAAAAAAGTGTTACATTTTACTGGAAAAATAGAGTATGTTTCACCAGTGTTTAAACAACAACTTCACTTTATCTAAACGTGTAGACTCTCGCACTACAAGATTCTCATTTAACAAGCAACTAATAATTCCTTCATTCAAATCTCAAAGATCAATCAAATATATTGGAGCTAAATTGTGGATCTCTATTCCAGAGTATAGGAGAAACTATTCTTTTCCTAAGTTCAAACAAGAGTATAAAATCTTTTTATTGTTCTGTGCTGTTTGAAATTTTTTTGTCTCTTTTCTAAACATAGCTTCTTATCAAGAAAGTGTTACTGCCTTTGCTTTGGAGTGCCATGTACCAGTTGCTGCTACTCCAGTTCTGTTGTTGTGTTGCTTTTTGTCTCCAAGAGATTTTTATGTTTCTTTGATATGTCTGTTTGTCGTTAGCTGCGAAATTTCAGTGACTTATAGCACGTACATGTCATTTACTCATTAACGTGACGGATAGGATGGCTGCTAACTCGGAAGACCTAGCGGTCCCTTCGCAGCCATTGCACATTGCGTATTATTTTAGCCGTACATTTACGTTTATTGATGGTTATCGACAAATAAATAACTTGAACTTGAACAAAAATGATGCAGTTCCTTTAGTACCAAACCAGCGACTTGACCAATGCACGCAATTCAAAGCTGAAATTCTGTATAATTCTTATCAAGGAAACTGAAGCAGTTCCACTCTTAGCATTTGTTGTTTAAAATTATCATTTTGAGTGGTGACTAAATAAATTTGTGGCAACAGTAGTATATTAGTAATCAAAACAAAACATAAATTACAGCTTAAAAGTTTACACAAAAATAAGATAAACTACAGTACATCATAACAGTTGTGTAAATGAACACAAAATCAAATTAATGAAAAAGCAAACTACAAAAAACAGTGCACAAAATGCACCAAATAGACATGAAAACACAGTGCGACTAGTGAACAGTGGTACTATAGAAAAATATATGAATTGTATTGTATTGATTATACTGTATCGTAAAAAAAAAGAAAGCGTTGCAAAATTTTACCTTTTTAACATTTGATGTGCTGTTAAAAATAGTATTTGAAGCTAGTGAGTAAAGGTTTTTATCTATTACTGGAATAAAATCGGCAAAGCGCGCAATATAAACAACAGTATAAATAAACATTATAAACACCAACGATAAGCAAACAACTTGATCTGATGCTAATACATCAAAATTGCCATTGAACTTTGTCTCCAATAAACTTGGATTGGTGTCTGAGATGGACCAATCGTTACTTGCAACTTGAGACTGAGTAATATGACTTCATTTCCATGTAGTTGGTGCACGGCTACGACTATGATCTCTTCCCCTCATGCCACCCACTCCCAAAAGCCCCCTTGATCTTGAATCGCGGTCTCCTGCAGCTAAACCTCCAGAAGAGCTACCAGAACCTCCGGATTCTGAACTAGAGTAGGCAAGCTCTTCATCATAGAGAAGATCATAGTGCCCATAGCTTTCTTTCGGTGGTATTTTATTCCATCTAACATCCGGGACTTCACCATGAGGAGCAACTATGTTGAGTGAATCGTTGATCAAATTGTATTTCATAATGCGATCGTTTGCTGTTGTGGAAGACAAAGAAGGCGAAGCATTGACCTAAAATATATTGAAAATTTAAATATTTTAAAAACGTAACTAAGCTAGAGAAATTAATACTTATAAATCACTGTAAACTGCTTAACCGTCACCATAAAGAAAGCAAAGGCAACTTTCAGTACTCACAAAAACTTACATAGCTAATTACCGAATGTAATCAAAACTCTTAGCGAGAGACAGTAAAGGAGGATTTTAGAATCAAGCAGCCCCTATCTATTTGTTTCAAGATATTAGGTTGGAACTAAGGTCACACACTTGATGGAATTTGACGATTGCAGGTAGAAGTACTGGCAATTGAAAACAAATAAACAAATGGCAAATGGCATGAAAAGTGGTAAAATAAAAACAGCGACGTTTTTGTTATAAAATACAGCTTTACAATTCATTTTTATTCTAGACGTTTCAAACTAACATATTTCATCATCAGTAATAATCTTATTCATTATTTCTGATAATAAACCAAGTTAGTCTAAATCAGCGGTTCTCAATTCGTTTTGAAGCTGGCACCACTTTGGGAAGGAAAAATCATTTTCGCACCCCCTGCACAATTTTTATAAAAACAGAAAATAAACAAAGGATTCAATTTTAAGGATTTTGCACCAAAATTTGACGAATACCAAAAAAGAAATCTTCACCGTATGGTCACCCTAGAAAGTATCCCAAGTACTCTTCACTGTATCTTCCATTACATCACAACACATAACAGTCAATCGTTCATAAAGCATGATTGAAACGAATATTCTTACATTGGCAACAAATGCGTTATCGTCTGATGTAACATAAATTAAACTAAAGTTTGGTAAAAAAGTTTGCACCCCCAGAAGCCCCTTCTCACACCTCCAAAAGTCCCTTCTCGCACCCCCAATTGAAAACCGCTGGTCCAAATAAAAGTTGAATTTGAAAAAAAAATACTATTGCAATAAGAGTACTGTTGATGATAAACTAAGTTAGTTCGAAACATCGAAAATAAAAAATATAAACTTAACGGCAGTATTGTTTTCAACAGACATAAAAAGCATTTATTGCAAACTACTAAAAATACCAAGATAAAAGAATTACCAGTTAATAATTTTTGAAATTTTAAAAGTTTGTACTGCCTTTTGTCACTATTAAATTTAAAACTCTTTAATCATCTCACTTCGATAAGCCAAGGCTTGAGTTTGTCATCGATAATAATATCATAGCCATACACTTCAAAACAATGCCGGTCGTTGGCCATGGAGCTTGATACTGCTTTAAGAGACATAACTGTAAGCCAGTTGATTTCGTCAAATAATTTATCTGTGACAGCTTTACCTCTTGTTCCTTCCAAATACAACCTCAAATTGCTGAAAAACAACAGCACAATAAGCGTTAAATTAAAAACGTTCAAAAAATTACCGCAAAATAGCAGGGTTGAAAATGTAATGAAAAAATTTTAGCTACAAAGCAGTAAACTCCTACAAAAAAACCTTGTACTTAACTCAGATACACCAACAAAGTGGGAGCTGTTTTGGCACGAAAGGCGCTAGACACGTTTATGCAGGGACGCTTTGTATCGTGTAAGTTAAATTAATACAAAGCAATTTGAAATAATCTAAACGCCAGAAAATGAACACAACTCTATCCTAACTATTCTCCAAATAAAAATTTAACACAAAAAATCTTCCAAATTTGAAACCGATATGTCTTTGTACAATATTTAGTTTATACCTTATCGTCCATTTACCCCCATGAACAGGGTTATATTCTTCCCCATGCTTTTGTATGGATACATTGGTGAGATGTACAAACATGTTGTCAAGCTCATTGGTACTCTGCGTGTACTTCACTGTGCAAAATCGACAAAACCCTAGACGATACATGTAGCACTTAAGTGGCCGATAGGAAGTCACCAAAACATACCTAAACACAAAAAGTTGCAATTTATAAACCCTCAAAATTTTTAGGTCTTCACAAATGATTTGAAATCGTTGTAAATTATGCCTGTGAGCAAAGAAAACTTAAGCAGCAAGTGATACAACGGCATTTGTAAAGTTCAGCTACACATATCCTTTTCATATAATTTCAAAACCAAACACTTTTCTCTGGTTTCAGCAAACTTCAAACGTCTAACACCTGTACTTTCTAACATGATCTTCAAGCGTCTAACATAATCCCATAATTTTTTGCAAAAATTTCTAATTCACACTGAATGACAAAAATGCTGAAAGGTGGATTAACACAGTATCCGTTTTTTGTCCGTTTTTTTTTTTTCAAATTTTTGCTTCTCCGTGAAAAAGTATGCGCTTTTTCATTCACAATTTTTTATGTCCACATTCGCACTAACCAGACTGTCACGGTGCCACATACTGGACAAAAGTTTTACGAAAAAAAAATTTTGTAAGGGGGTACAGGCCTATTTTGAAATATCGCTCTTATCGTTCACACTCAAATTTTTTGAACTCTACTTAATGCGGATATGGACTTATGAAAATGAGTATGAAAAAGCGCATACTTTTTTACGGAGAAGCAAAAACGTGAAAAAACGGACAAAAACGGATACTGAGTAAATTCACCTTAATTCATGTAACACAAACCAAAGTGATTGCCAGCTAACTGTGAAACATTCTACACAATACCAGGATTGTATGTGCCTAGAAAAAAAGCTAAAAGCCGTGTCAATGTCAAATTGCTAAAAAAGCTAAAAAAGCCAAAAACTTAGGCCATTTTGAACCTCTTGATTATTGAGCAGGTGTTTCTAATTCTTTTCTACTTCCGGTTTTGGCCCCCAACCCTTGACATTTAATTAATGCCATCAGTAACTCAACATGGAAATTCACTTGGAAAACTGCTCGGCAAGTGCCAATGAAATTTGCTTTATTTATACTTCTGTCTATGTCACTTTAAGACTTACATGCGAAGATCAAACTTTTTCCCTCCAATCAGCAACGGGTTATCAATGTATCGTGAAATGACATAAGCATCTCTAGCAGAAGGAGGCACAAAAGATGATGAACGGCTGTCTCTGGACCACTTTTTGATTTGCGACAGTTTATTGATCAAAAAAATTCCTATACCACGAGCCTGCATTAAGAAGTTTCATATAAAATAGCAAGACTAAGTGTTACAGAACGGAATAATCTCAGCTTATTAAATTTTGGCCACGAGGATCTCGAAGGCCGTTACCGAGCTGGTTTACTAAAGTCTGTCAAAACTGAAAAACCAGTGTTCCAGATAGACTTAAATTTATTGGCAGATAACTGAAATAACTTAACATGAAATAACAAACCAGGCGGTAAAACTTACCTGAATGTGAATTGTTTTCGTTACCAAAAATATAAAGAACTTTGCTCCGAGACTCTTGACTCAAAAATTAAACTCAACTTAAAACTCAATTTAAGGTCGGAAGGCAAACTGCGCCAAAACAAAAAAGTAATTATGCGTTTTTAACTTGCTAAAAAAAGGAAGTATTTTGAAAATTAATCGCCAAAGGCCATAAACGTAATTTTAGTGAGAAAGAAGTGCAACAGAAAAGGTCAACTAAAGTTGGCAACTACAAAAGATAAGCCATTTTTAAAACCTGAAAAGAATAATATCGATTCCAGGGCCAGCCAACTAAGAAAAATAAGTATATAAAATAACCATGCGTTAACACTGAGTTTGCAGAAATAGAAAAACGTCCGTTGCATTTGCCTCATAGGGATTCACAAAACAGCATTCAGAATTCTGAAAAATGCATTTGCATTTCCTTTGCATGCAGGAATTAAAAGTTAAAACAATTACTTCTAATCAACATAAAAACTTTACCTTTCCACATGGTTTCATAATCCACGTACTGGAAGGATTTTTGCGAAACTCTTCCACAAATAAATTGTAGTCAGCCGGTAGAAGAAAGGTGACTGGAATTGAATCCAAGTGAACATATCTACCGTTTTCATCCTAATATCAAGTTTCATTAAAGTATATATAACAGTAGTTCAAGTACTATTCAACTCTTATAATGCAAATACAAAGAGTACAAACTACACTACAAAAGTATTTTTCATGTTATAAAAACAGCTGAGTAAAACGAAAGAAGCATTGTTTCATTTTCAATTTCATTTTAGAAGTTTAATTCAATTTGTTTTTTCTTTACCAAGTTAGGATACAATGGATTTAAATTTAATAGCCCATCGCAAATTCATCAGCCTAATCATTACTTTACACTGGCAAATTAATCTTACAAACCATGAGTCAAAAGTACAATATCCATACCCATAACAGATTATGTACATGAATTCTAAAAACAAGAGCATAGGATACATGAACTTCCTGACTTGCGCCCTATTATGTCTTTAAGGTTCATATCTTTTATGACTTGTGCTAGTCAATACTGCTATTCATAAGAAATCCTGTACTTTATAATTTGTGCCCATTAGAACTTGTGTACCGTAAGACTCGTGTCCACTAGGAATTGCATTTTCAGGACAAGTATCCACTATCAGCACCCAATACCAATAACTAAAAACGGTGACAAAATGCTACAACTAAATGACAAAAATGGATGCAGCAATTCTTTGGACAAGCTTTTGTGCACTGGTAAACTAAAAACCTTATCTCATATCTTAAAACACTTTAAACTAACTTTTTCAGCAAGAGGGTGATTTTCTTTTTCCAGTTCTTTTCGAAACCGTTTGATATTTTTAACCATTAAATCCTTTCTGGTTAGCTCATAATGGTTTGGAAAATGGTTAATGATTTGATCGTCTGAAAGCCTTGATTAAACAAACACAACAGCAAATAATTTAACTTTGTAGTAGCAGAGGTACTAAGTTTTTCTTGCAAATTACAGCATGTTTGTTAGGTTATATATTAGAGTGGAGTAAAAAACAAACATTTTTGAATTTAAAAAGGTATTCTTGATATATGGCCCCAAATATCATATGAAATACTTCTATCACAATTTTGAGTTCTTGCACCTTCTAGTGGTCGTGCAATTTGATCAAACAAGCTTAAAATTTAGCCAATTTTGCCATATCTCACTTACCACATATGCTACAAAGCTAGTTTTTAGCTTAAAAGTTGCAGAAACAGCACATTTATATCTCCATTCAAAAGAACTTTGCCATAAAACCGTACAGAAAAAAAGTTACAGCCAAGTTGTTGATTACAAATTTACTGATTATTGATAAGTTTTCAGTGCTCAACTTCAAACGCATTGCAATTCACGTTGGCATTGAAAATAAGTCAGATGAGGTTTGAATTTATGTATATTTGCACTTTTCAGTTTTGAAAATGGATACAAATACATGTACCATGCTGCCTTATTAGCTTAAAATAGTTTCTGTAATGGCAATTAGCCTTACTCAACTGGGCAATGTGCAGTACACTATAGTCACAAATATTCAAAGTTCAAGTTATTGCATCATCCAGTATTGGTTGGTTTTGGCATCATCATTTTGTTTATGCTAAACTTGAGGAATTATATCTAGTTAATTAAAAAAAAGTTTAGATTGTACAGTTCAATTCAAAAGCACTGAATGATGCCAAAGTACAAAACTAGAATTAGAAAAGCAATTTCTACAGTGATTAGAAAAGCTACAGTTCTAAAAAGAAGAAAATTTGACAATATGTTTTGATGAACAATTTGATACCATTGTTTATTGTATTGTAGATACAGTATTATACTGTACTTGCTGGCATAAATTTAGTTATTTCTGAAGCAGTGCGCTAACTAAAAAAAGATCCAAGTCAAATGTAAAAAGTTGTACGAGGGAAAAAATTTTCAAAGTTTTGATGATTTCTATGCAGGATTGCTGCCAACCAAGAGAAAAGTGATTTGAGCGTTTGCTCAACTTTAATCTCTTCAGGAAATTAGATACAGCTCGAATTGTTGCAAAAGAACACATGGATTTGGTGCAGTGTTTATTCTATTCATGAGTTGAGTATTGCAAAGAACTTCAGAATTTATTAATTAGAACAGCGAAACTGACTGTACAGTCATCGAAGTCTACTCTCGCAGCAAAAACATAAAAACCATCAATTAATGTCAAACCTTAGTGGTTTAACAAAATACTCAAAAAAATCTTAAACATCAGATCGATACAAAAAGCTTGAAACTAATTTCTTGCAAGCTACTGATAAACTTTTTGATATTTTTTGCTAAGATAATAAACAAAGAAAGCAATGTGAAATTCAATGTGGCTTGAGAATGACATTCAATGATCATCCTTTTTTGAAGATGAAAAAGCAGAACACAAGGGTTAATGTTTGGCAGAAATATCAGAACTATGAAACATTTCTCCCCCATACAACTTTGTACAAGTAACATTACACTTGGATCTTTTTTTAGTTAGCATGCTGCTTCAGAAATAACTAAATTTATGCCAGCAAGTACAGTATAATACTGTATCTACAATACAATAAACAATGGTATCAAATTGTTCATCAAAACATATTGTCAAGTTTTCTTCTTTTTAGAACTGTAGCTTTTCTAATCACCGTAGAAATTGCTTTTCTAATTCTAGTTTTGTACTTTGGCATCATTCAGTGCTTTTGAATTGAACTGTACAATCTAAACTTTTTTTGAATTAACTACCGTATTTATTCGAGTATAAGTCGCATGCGTGTATAAGTCGCACCCTCATATTTGACATGAAAAACAGGACAAAAATTTTTTTAACATTATTCATTCATTGCAGTTACGTTACAAAGATTAAAAAACATTGAAGTCATCACTGCTGTCACTATCCTCAAACAGTCCCAGTTTACCTCTGGAACATTCCATGAGGGTGGCAAGTGATGCAATGTAATGTGACTCATGTGGATAGGCGATAAGTAATGTGATCATATGAATAGCAATAGTGTAGAAAGCAATAGAATGAAAATATCTCAGAAAAATTTTGTATTGCATACAATGCACTTCATATATTCGTGTATAAGCCGCACCTGACTTTTTTGGCAATATTTTGGTACAAAAAAATGCGACCTATACTCGAATAAATACGGTAGATATAATTCCTCAAGTTTAGCATAAACAAAATGATGATGCCAAAACCAACCAATACTGGATGATGCAATAACTTGAACTTTGAATATTTGTGACTATAGTGTGCTGCACATTGCCCAGTTGAGTAAGGCTAATTGCCATTACAGAAACTATTTTAAGCTAATAAGGCAGCATGGTACATGTATTTGTATCCATTTTCAAAACTGAAAAGTGCAAATATACATAAATTCAAACCTCATCTGACTTATTTTCAATGCCAACGTGAATTGCAATGCGTTTGAAGTTGAGCACTGAAAACTTATCAATAATCAGTAAATTTGTAATCAACAACTTGGCTGTAACTTTTTTTCTGTACGGTTTTATGGCAAAGTTCTTTTGAATGGAGATATAAATGTGCTGTTTCTGCAACTTTTAAGCTAAAAACTAGCTTTGTAGCATATGTGGTAAGTGAGATATGGCAAAATTGGCTAAATTTTAAGCTTGTTTGATCAAATTGCACGACCACTAGAAGGTGCAAGAACTCAAAATTGTGATAGAAGTATTTCATATGATATTTGGGGCCATATATCAAGAATACCTTTTTAAATTCAAAAATTTTTATTTTTCACTCCAACCTATTGTATATGCTCAGATCTGAGATTACTATTTACCAGGAAATATGAGCTAACCTTTAGATAAATGCGCAATTAAATCACAAAAAAAATTGTGGCTTGACAAGTTCAAATTTTTAAGTTATAAATGTGTGTTAATACATTTAAAAATATTGTAACAGAAATATACATGGACTTCAAAAAAGACAAAGGAGAAATGCAAAATATAGCATCGTTTTTACCAAAGATACTCTGGTATTTGCAAGTACTGTTTTATATTTCAAAACAATTCTAGTAACCTGGCAGAGTATAAGGCAAAATATGTTGGTTCAAGTGATATGTTAGTTGTTAAGGTTAGTGTCATACTATGCTTATTATACTTTCGTTTTCATACTAGACTGTATAAAGAAACCAGTACTTTGCATAAATTTTAGAATGGTGAGAAATTTGAAATGGAATTAAATCACATACTACCATACCCTCCTCCCCAAGTCGATATTAAATTGTTAATGCTTAACAGCTATATAACCAGGGTTGCCATACCGTCCTTATTTCTAAGATTTGTCCTTTTTTTGGAGGTGTGTGCCTTAGAAAAATTCATTGTACTTATTTCTAAGGAATGTACTTATTTTGGACTTATGTCCTTATTTTGTCTTATTTTTTGCGTAAATGTCTAAATTTATTGCAACAATACCGGTAACGATTATAGTCATGCTAAATGTTGAGCGGCGCGCATGCCTTTGAGCAGCAAGCACAGTTTCACACACAAGTCTTCCAAGATTGTTGTGTTACTGTTACCAGTGGCGATACCAGTGGGATACATCCCCCCACCAGCCTAAATATAACGTGCATATATGAATAATATTAAACTTGTTTGAAAAAAGCAATCAGTGAATACTCGATAGGCCGTGTAACTGTGATATAATCTCTAAAGCCATGGGGGAGGGGGCAGGAAAATGTTATTTTTACCGCAAACTTTTTACAAAATAGAAATTAGTCTTTTACAGATTCGAATGGTTTGAAAGTGCCAAATTAGCAAAATTCACAACTTGCACTTTTCAGCGATAAAGGCTTAAGAACACAACAGGAGTTCAATTATAACGCGTTTTCGTTCATACCTCACAAAATACAGTAGTGCGGTTTCGCACAAAAAATGTATCAATTTGACAGAACATCAAATAAAATGTCTTTTGGAATGTAATTTTGTTACATTGTTAGTTACGGTATGTAGAATAAACACTTAAACAGAATAGACTTTTGGCAATAGGAATATCAAAGTCCGATGCAGATAGTTTTTACTGATTTTGTGTAGATGCAAATAATTATGTTGGCTAAAGTTTAATAAATGCAATTTTTGAGGCAGGAAAGACGAAAGAGCATTTTATCAATTTGAATTACATTGATTAAATCAAAAAAATTATTATATATAAAGTTTTTTGGATGGGACGTATAAAAAATATGCCCAACAAGTTTGCGCGAGATCAAAAACATTAATCATAAACATCCGAACTTTTGAGATTATACTCAATTTGTGCTTAGAAATTTTATTTTAGAAATTAGAAAATATGTGCTTAGAAATCATCTCCCCCGCGCCAAAATTTCTGGATCCGCCACTGACTGTAACGTAAGACTTGTGTTCAAAGCGAACGGCTTACCTAGCTGCTACCTGTAGCAAAACATTTAGAACGCACGCAGAGTTATCTTATTAAGAGAATGATAGTTCTGTAATTTGTCAGTTATGAGAGAAACAGTTAGCTAAAATTAAAAAAATAACTTTAAAATTTTATAACAGGCTGTCATTTGTCTGATGCCATATTTTTAGATTTTAGTCTTGAAATATTTCGATTGCCACCTACTTGTAGAACAAGAAAATGAGCAAGCGCAAAAACAGTTTTCGTGATGAGTTCGAGAAAGAATTTAAGAACATAAAACGAAGTTTGAAAGGCATTCACTTCGCGCACTGCAACGTGTGTGACTGTGAAATTAATTTGGAGGCGATAGGAAAGACAGCAATTTCTGCTCATAATGATACCCAAAAGCATAAAAAGTGCGCTCGAATGATAAATTCGAATCAATCCATGGAAAATTTTTGCACAAAGCCATCTCAGCCAACAACCACCGATTATAAGGCAGCTGCTGCTGAGGGTACCTGGGCGTACCACACTGTCAAACATCAACAATCATTTAATTCAAATGATTGCACGTCCCAATTGTTCAAAGCAATTTTTCCTGATTCAGTCGTTGCTAAGAAGTTTACTTCTGCCAGAACAAAGATAGCTAGCATTATTACCGGCGTTCTTGCTCCCTTTGCTCAACAAAAGGTGCTGTCTGATCTTGGTACCCAACCTTTTTCGATCTCGGTTGATGCGTCCAATCACAACGAAGTGAAATTATTTCCGCTGGTTATCAGGTTCTTCAGTGCCAAAGCTGGAATTAATGTACGTCTTCTAGATTTACGATCGATGCCAGGTGAGACCTCGGAACAGATCATGAACTTTATCGTTTCAACTGTGGAAGAGAATGACCTGGACTTGCAGCAACTGACATCATTTTGTGCTGATAATGCACCAGTAAACTTTGGAGGTTCAAACCAGGGAGGAAAAAACAACGTGTTTTATCATCTTTCAGAGCGAAAAACTTGTCTGATTCCAGTTGGTTGCCCTGCCCATATTTTGCACAACGCCGCAGAAAAGGGAGCGGAACGTCTCACAGTTGACATAGAAACAATTGTGTTGAAGATTGGCAGCCACTTCAAAAGTCAAACCGGCAGGACGCATAGTCTCAAACAATTTTGTGAACAATTGAATACAAACTATTCAACTCTACCAACCCATACGCCTACTCGATGGCTCACTTTGGATGCTGTGCTTGAGCGGATGATCGAACTCTGGAAACCACTCCAAGCGCATTTTCTTTTGCTAAAACGACCACCTCGTATTTTAGAAAATTTTTTCAAAAGTGAAACGTCCCTGGTCATCGTGACATTTCTCCACAGTACCCTCCAGCTTTTTAAGAAACCAATATTACTTCTGCAGAAGACAAATGCGCTTTTTCCTGAGCTGGCTGAGATAATTGACTCGTTTAGATGCAAAATTTTGCAGCGTCAATCTTCTGAATTTTTCGGTGCATCCACAGCTAATCTGTTAAAGAGAGTCGATGAAGAGAGCGCTAAACTTCTGAAATCAAGCTTTCAAGAATTTTACACGATCACGTTGGAATACATCAGTAAGTGGTATCGATTAGAGAAGCATCCGAAGTACATTAAATGGACCATGCTAAGAGTTAAGACGATTGAGTACGAGGAAGTTAGAGAGTTGGCAAAGCAAGTTGCACCATCAATGGCAAACAAAGATGAGTTATTTGATGAGGTTTCGGCTCTCAATGATCTCCTCAAGAAGATTCCGGACGATGAGTTCTGCAAAAACGAAGCCGAAACCAAGTGGATGAAAATTTTCAATGGAAATGACTCCTTTCCACTCCTGTACAAGTTGGTCAGCATCGTTTTTTCTCTTCCCGTTAGTAACGCATTCGTCGAACGGGTGTTTTCTCTTGTATCAGCTCAATGGACCGATGAAAGAAACAGACTTTATGAAAAAACGGTCAAATCTCTGTTGCAAGTTAAAGTAAATTTGGATTACAATTGCTGTCAAATGTACTCAGTGATATCAAAAAACGAGCGATTGATGAAACAAATTGTTTCGGGGGCAAAGTACGCCACTAAATAAGTAAGGTGTTACGAGCATTTTAAATAAAAAACTATGTGCAGAATTTTTCATTTATTTGTCCTTATTTTTAAGTCTCAGTCGATGGCAACCCTGTATATAACTATCAATAAACTGGTAAAATACAGTCGAATAAAATGTTACAACAATATAGCTTAAAAATTCTTTAAAATGTAATACAAAATCAATTGAGACTTGAATTAAACAATAAACAGTTTTTGTACTTAAAGTGTTATTTATTGAAAAAAGCAGTTTTAACCTGGCTTTCTTCAGTCTAACGACTTAGTAAAGTGGTTTGATTCTAGTCTTGACTAATAGAATCACATTTTATTTGAATAAGACTGAACAAGGCCAGAAGTCAAAATCAGTTTTAAACATAGACATACAATAAAATTTTAAAAGGAAAAAACCAAAAAAACATT